>CM057817.1:36636793-37840855 GCA_030067965.1 Latrodectus elegans | reverse complement strand
TTTATTTATTATACATGTTTGAGAATTTCTTAAAACTAAAGTATTTTAAAAAGAAGTAATAATATAAATCTCATTTAATATGGATTATTTAGGAGTTGATAATTGATTTTATATTTTCATTTATATTATTAGTTTAAAGTTAAAATAAATACAAATAAAATAAAACTAAATTTCACGTGTATTGATAAAAATTTATCAATAAAATACTGTCAGATAAACATGATTAACATTTACAGTAAAAATTAGAAATAAAACAATTTTGGTGAAAAACTGTTTAGATAAATTTATAGCTTCTTTTTATTTATAACAGATTCATTTATTAAAAGCAAATAAAGTGCATAAAAATGAAAGAACAAGGAAGCAAATTAGATGTTGACTCGTGAATTTTTTTGATAAACACTTTACTATATTTCGTTTTTCCTTTTCGACACTTAATTTTAACTATGATATCCTGGTAATCGTCAATAGTATGTTCAAGAAGAACAGAAATATAATGTACTTTTTTTTAAACTGCATAAATGAGAAACAATTATGAGAGTTTTATTTATTTATAACACTTTGACAAAAATCATTTTATGCATAATAGTTTTTATAATAATTCATAAAAATATTGCAAAATATATATAACATAGAATGATAACGTATATTATATTGTTTCCGATTAACTTATAAAATAAATTTCTGCATCTTATATAATCATCCAATGAGCAACATAACGTAAAATATGATTTTAAGATAACAAAATTTCATAAATTTAAAAATCAACTTAAATATGACTATACCAAATATAGGCTTAAGGAAAGACTTCATGTATTGTGAGATATATTAGCATTTCAAAGAGAAGGAATTCCAGTAAACATGTAGTCATTCATACTGACAAACATAAATGCTGGGGTTGAAAGGTAATACACATTTCCAGTTCAACAGTTGCTAATATCGAACCCAGAACCTCTCAATTCGAAGATTTAAGTTTTGCCACTAAACCATATGCTTAACTTTAGAGTATATAAACGTAGATATTCGAGTATGTAAATTTATATATTTTTTTTAGCCATAAAGTGGTTGTTTCTTTTGTTCCAGTTTAGATCATGACTAACTCACTTTATTCTGTTAATAAAAGTTTTTAAAATCATGAAAATTATTTGCTGCTCAAAATAATAGATTTTAAATATCTAAGTTATTGCGGTATTACTTACGAAATTTCCCGAAATTTTTATCTTTTCTAATTTGTTTCTTTGACCGATTCAAGTTTTCTTGTTATGCTCTCCAACATATCTTAGGGTGATTCATGTATATTCTTGAGTCTCATAATCCTGATAAAAACCACGTCAATGAGATAGTTTCATGTTTGTGTGAGGTATTCAGCAGTAGTTTATTTGCACTGCTGTTTTTATTGTCTTGATCAAAAGGACCTTGTCATAAATAACAAGAAACCCCTCTTGGTTTCAAAACGTTTTTCATTGAGAGATTAAATGATAGTATCTAATATCTATTGAACTGTTTAACGTTGATGCTTGAGCTGCAGACCAGACTGATTGGATTTTAAAGACATACATCCGTTTCTGAGGATGTAATTTAATGCAACCAAACATTTCCCCATTATATGTTTATTTTAGAGACATCATTTCCATCCCAAAAAGATGAAATCCTGGATAAGTGTATTCCACCTCTGTCAATGCGTGATAGCCTGAGTTCTCCATAGACTGCTAGGTGGCGCAGTCATCCACTAATATCAATACTTTGTATTTTACACTTACAGCTCCTATTAAGGGCCTTTTTGTCTTTAAGTGATTTATCAACAGATTGGATACGAGGACACATAGTTGAGAGAAAGCATGTGTTAATTTTTTGGCTATATTAAAAGAAATTAGTAATTTCAAGTTTTCTTGTTATGCTCTCCAACATATCTTGTGTTATTTCATATTTTCTTGAAATCCGTTAATTCTTATTAAAATCACTTCACAAGAGCTCACGTTTGAAGAGCATTTTCCAGCAATTAATTTGGCATTACGCTGTTTTTATTGTCTTGATCAAAGGACCTTTGTCAAGGGCCAACAAGAAACCCCTCTCTTGGTTTCTTAAAACGTTTTTCATTGAGATTAAATGGATAGTATCTAATATCTACGAACCGTTTAACGTTGATACGAGCCGCAGACCAGATCGATTGACTTTAAAGACATGACATCCGTTTCGAGTGATGTAATTTAATGCGAAATTCAAATATTTCCATTATACGTTTCATTTTAGAGACATCATTTCATCCCAAAAGATGAAATCCTGGATGCGTATTCCACCCTGTCAATGCGATAGTTTGGAGTTCTCCTATAGACCGTTAGGTGGCGCAGCCATCCATTATCAATACTTTGTATTTTACACTTACAGCTCGACAAGGGCTCTTTTTGTCTTTGCGATTTATCAACAGATTGATACGAGTATTTATCGATAGTTGAGAGAAAGCATGTGTTAATTTTTTGGCTATATTAAAAGAAATTAGTAATTGAATAAATTCAAGATGTCGGTTGATTTATAGGAATATAGAAAATCCATTTTCTCTTCCAGATGAACTTTGCATTTAGATTATTTTAAGTTAAACAAAAATTTAGTTATTGAAATCTAAAAAACCGAAGTATTTTCACTACTCCAATGTCGAAGAACAGTAGGGACCGCAATGTCAGTTGTAATTAAAATAATGGAATAATTTTTCAGTTTACCAGAGAAAACTAAAACACAAGTTATATATCTTTGGAACAGTAAACTCTTTTTAAAAAATGTTTACAATTATAATCAAAAGTTTTAATTAATATTCATTTGATAATACTATGTTTATCAATTAATTATATTTGGTTACGTTTCGTAACTCTACTAAAAATCTTAATATAATTTAATAAAATAATAAAAATACTCTTTAAAACAAAACATAACAAATTTTATGATTTTCAATTGCAAGGAAAAATACAAAATGTAATATTTGCATTCCCTATACCATAAAAAATAATGTCGTAAAGAGATAACAATTGGAGGATTAGGATAAATTAAGAAGAATATGGTAAACATAAATACTAGAATGTTTTTATAATTACTAAGAAAAAGGAATTCAATGATTTGAACATATACTAAGGACAGATAAAAAAGCAACTGCAAAGAATAATGGACAAGAACCCAGGAAGGTCAAAAGGAAGACCAACTAAAAGGAAAGAATAAGCAGACAAGGACTTGTCAGTTGTATAATAACATAAATAAAGACAAATAACAGAATTGTCAAAAATTTTAAAGAAGGTCAAGGTTCTACAAAAAATGTAACACTATGAATATCAGCTGTTAAAATCCTTGTTTTAGTTTTTCAGCAATGAAAGAGAAACTATTTTTTAAGCAATTCCGCAGTTTCTAAATTTTTTTATACAATCAAATTGCTTCTATCAATTTTTATGAATTTTAGGCAAGACTTAAGTATAGAAGTCAAGATTTTTAAATAATCCTTATATTTTTAACTTCTTTAAAATATAAAAATTGGGCTTACAAACAAATAATAGTGATACAAATTTTAATTGATTTAACATATTGTATAAAATGTTCTCATAAGTATTTTAGTAATATATAAGCTTAATTTAATCAATACTTCTTAGACATAATGACATTGTAATTAAACTAAATTTTGATTTGCAGATAATGTAACATCATAATCAAAATGTAAATTTCTTTTTTCATCATTTTAACACAACAAATTACTATGCTATTTTGAGCTATGAACAAATGATCTTAAACATTTTTTAGATTCCACGGGAAAAGATGTTAAAAGTAATGCCTTTGTATTGATGATGTTTATACAAATCATAAAGTGATTTGTATAAACATCATCAATACAAAGGCATTACTTTTGTTGAGAATCAATCTCATGATTTTTGTGTGAATTAATATAGTTTTTATTTTACCATATAAACCACACAAAAAAGTAGCGACAATTTGTTGGCAAAAGTGATTTTGTTGTTCATATAAAATATCTTCAATTACACAGGACATCAACAAATTTAAATATAGCTAAAGTAAGCTTGTTAATCAAGCATAAATATAAAAATTTAAATAAAAAAATTACAAGTACCTTTACTAATGTCCATAAATTTCAAAATCTATATTTAAAAGGGAATGTTAAATAAAATTACATTGTTAAATGCAATTTTCAATAATTACAATTAACATAGAGAATTAATTTAGAAGTTCTAAATTGACAGAAAAAGTTTGAATCATTGGATGCGAGGAAATAAGTAAAAAGTTAAGAGATCATTACATCTTTTAAATATATTTAAATTAAAAAAGCAGTTTATACTTTGACACAGAAATTAAAAAAAAAAAAAAAAAAAAATTCCACATGAAATTATGGATAGTCTCCTATTTCCCACACATTTACATTTAAATTTAGTAGTCTTAAAGATTAAGAACTAAACTCTCATTTTACACTGAATATATTTTGATCTACGCATAATAAAAATCACTGATTTGTTTGTCGATCAGTTGACATTTTTTGCACACGAGGGCAACTACACTGAGACCTAAAGTGAGTTTGGAGCCACTAAAAACACTTGTGCCTAAGCTGGAACTCAAACAAATTTGTTCATTTCGAAAATAAAATTTCAATTTATTCTAGCAAAAAAATTCAGAATAGGAACAAGTGAATCTAGATCTAAAATAATTTATATAAAAAAGCCACGAAAGGTAAATTAGTTAAACGTTTTCCTAATTTACAAAAATATTGCTGAGTGAGATATGTTCTATACCCATTTACAGAAGAGAATGTTTATTTTTACTTTAAAGGACACACATAAATAAATTAAAATTTTATTAATTTTTTACTATAAGTGAAACAATATGAATTTAAATAAGTGAAACTATAATCCTTTATTTTTATTCATGGAAATGCATGCTTTGTTTATAATTAGTAATTCAAAACTAATCTTAATTTTTTATCTCGCAAATCATAATCTTTTACAACCATTTTTGAAATTTTTTAAATAATGCATAATTTATTAAAATGCATTGTAACTTATTTATAAAAATTTAATTTATCATAGAAGAGATGAGTTTGATTTCATAATTTGCAATAAGCAAATATAAGACAAAAATACAACTTATAATTTTCTCTAAAAGATTAATGTAGAATCATCAATAAAAATTGTTTGAAAGACATTGCATAAATTAAGAATTCCATATATGCATATTCCGATTTAAATGCTGACTGTTTGCAAATGTTTCCAGATTTGCAAACAATCGGCATTTAAATAAAAGAAACTGTGCATTTAATAGAGAGAATCTGCACGCAAAATGAAGTATATAAATCAAACATAATTATTCGACTTCTGATTCAAATCTTAGTACCGTTAAAGACACAAATACAAGATTTTATATATTTTAAAATATATTGAAGTAGAATGAATGAGAGTTGGTCAAATAAAGGCAACTTATCTGCTAATTTCTATAATTGAAAATAGGTTTTGAATCTAACATGTTAAAAGGGGATAAATAAAAAACTTAAAACATTAAATATAGGATTTTGATACTTAATCACAGCAAAACTTGTTCTTCATGTTAAAAATTTCAGAAATTCGATATTCTATAAAAAAAATTTTATGATTTTAATTATCATAATTATTTTTGAAAACTAACAAGAGAAAAGTTATCAAATGTTTTTTTAAATAAGAATATATAGAAACTAGATAAATTGTAAAATTATACCATATAATGATCCTCAAAACAAGGTAATGATTTTTAATAATGAAAAATACATTAATGACAAGAGGAAGATATTGCTTAACATCAAAATACATAACATTTAGCAGGCATTTTTAAAGACAATAACAATTTTTTTTATGAACATACTACACTGCTCAACAATTGCTAAGGACGGATAACACTATCATCCATAGCAACCACAAAATGAAAGGAAGTAAAATGTGGAAAATTAGAATAAGTGCGGGAAGTATGAGTATGCAAATTTTTTTTTCACGTCTGTTCATCACGTGGTAGCGTTCATAAAAGCTTTAAAGGTTTTGACGCGTATGGACAGTTGTTGTTTCAAAATAAAGTTTTACAGGAAAGATTTAATAGACGAACTTGAAATTTTTGGCATGTCTTCCCGACATCACTTAGATGATTTTATGCGTGGCTAAATTATTTGAAAGATCGAAGAAGGGCGAAAAATAACGGATGTTGCCAGGGAGTTCGACATCACTCAGCGTTGTTTCACGTCTGTGGAAGTCATTTAAAACTACTGGAATGTGTAGTAGGCGGCACGGGGGAGGTTGTGTTAGAAGTACGACGCCTGCAGAACACAGATATATTGTCCTATCAGTAAAAAAGAACAGGCGCACCACTGCTCAGCAGGTGGCAAATCAGTTTCTTGCTGCCTCATAAAAGCAGATCTCCCGATAAACTGTTGCCAGACGTTTGAGGGGAGGAGGACTATGTACCCGCAGACCTGTTGTGTGTGACCCATTAACCAGACAGCACCGTACTGCCCGTCTGCAATGGTGTCGTGATCATCGCAATTGGACTGAACAGGACTGGGCATGCGTACTATTCTCAGATGACAGTAGGTTGTCTGTCATCGAATTGTTGACGCCAACTGATCAGGCACGAGAATAGTACTGCTTATCGTCCAGAAAATATCGAGAAAATATCGATATCCGACATTCAGTGTCATGGTGTGAGCCGGCATCATGATCAATGGCCACACGCCCTTACATGTGGTTGCGAATAGGACTATGACGGATCAACGATACATTAATCAGGTTCTACTTCCTCATGTTCGTCTTTTCCGTGGTGCTGTCGGTGATAAATTTGTTTTTATGGACGATAATGCAGTATGTCATCGAACACTCGCTGTTCAGGATTGTCTAGACAGCGAGGGTATTCAACGCCTCGTATGGCCATCACGTTCTCCAGATTTAAACCCCATTGAAAATGTGTGGGGTGCTTTGGGGAGGCAAGTTGCTGGTCGAAACTATCCTCCGACAAACAAGAACACCCTCATCCGTGCACTCACAGAGGAATGAGATAAATTGCCTCAACAGCTGCTAGATAATGTTGTGCAAAGTATGATACGACGTGTGGAATGTTGTATCACACTCCAATGTGGACAAATCCCGTACTGATACCTTTCTTCAAGGTGCCTGCTGACTTTTAGATGCATTGTTATATTTTTCCGTATGCAGTATCAAATGAACATTTTTTTTCTTTCAGATGTATCACAGCTTATGTACTTTCCAGAACAATAAATACTCTTTAATGTCTGAACAGTGTGTCAACTATATTTTATCCTACTAGGCCTCATGTCTCGCTTAATGTTATGCTACAGTACAAATTGTGATCCGTCCTTAGCAATTGTCCAGCAGTGCATAACATAAACGCATCATATGTGGTTTATAAGTTACAATAATCTTAGTTATTTTTGATGCAACAATCTTATGTACATTTGTTGAATAAAATCTACTTTTCGTTTTTAGCCTAATATGCCAGAAATAGGCTACATATTTTTGAACTGTAATCTTAAATAACGAAAGTACATAAATATTCGTAAAAACTAAGACAAGTATGTATAAATAATCATCTCAAAAGCATTAAACGAGTTAACAGCTACAATAGAAATAATTTTCTTCAAATTTCCAAAATTCTTGAAACTAATTAATTAAACCTTACACATATATAATGATGGATATTTTTGGAATTTTTACATATATAATTAATTGGTAGATAAGAAATGCAAACAAATTTAAAGATATACAAATTTTCTGTTCAAGTAAGAATGTTTAAGTGTAATGATAAAAATGAAAACAAAATAAATAAATTCATTACTTGCTTAAAGTTTTAATTTCAATGATTTTTTCCAAACATTTATTAATAAACGAGATTGTTATAGGCTTTTCTTCATTTTCTGATGCTCATTTTAGACTGATCAACTATTATATACCCTTATTTGTTAATTAATCAATAATCTCAACTACAAGTAATTTGTTCACACTCACAAATACTGGCCAGAATTAGAATGGTTGGTTGGTTGGTTTTTATGGCGCAAGGTCGGCCAGAATTAGAAACCCCTGATGAATATTTTATTGGAATACCTTCTGCTTGTAAAAGTTTTTATTCATTTTAAAATCACAATTCTACATGCTTCTAGAATGCATTTATATCCAGGGATTACCTTGCTTTGGCTACGCAGCTTTTCAGATCTTGTAAATTTCGTGAAAATGAATGATGGATGAGTTTTTCTAACATACCTCAAAATTTCTATGGGGTCAAGTTCTGTGCGTTGCTGTGTACAGGGAAGGTATTGCAAGTCTGACTGATGTTAGTGAAAAAATTTTGAACACTTCTAACACAATGTATAGCAGAGTTATCATCTATGAAAAATCCAGCGACATTAGAGTAAAAAATAAAACATTGTAGAGTACACTCGATCTGTCAGTATGTCTAAGTATCTCATGGCTGTTTATTCTTGAGGAAAACATTAGGCTATCACTTCCACGATCTATATCATGACACTCCCGCCAGACCCATGCATAGTGTGAATAAAACAAGATAGATTTTTGGAGTTCTCACCAAATTTCACGTCTATCATCAACGCAAAATTAAGTGTAAAATTAACTCCTCCAACAACATGTTTCCAATTCTCAAATGTCCAGCATCTTTTCCTCCATAAAAGCAAACAAATTTTCGAATTTCAGACAGACTCGAGTTGAAATCATTGAAGAGCCTTGGCTGAGTTTCGTCATTTGAGGCACAATAGTGAGATATGCAGTTCAATTTGGTAGAGATGACAATGATCACGCTATGCGAAAACCTTTGCCAGAACTTATGTTACACTTCCTAGACAAGGACCATGGGTATTTCAAAAATTAAAATTTCTAAGGAAAAATTTCCAAACAAAAAGTATTTCAAGGAATAAAATTTCAGGAGTTTCAAAGAGTTATAATACTGATATTAGTAAAATTCTTTTATTAAATAACAAATTACGAAAATATTTAAAAACATCAATTAACAGAATTGGAAAAGTGAAGTTTCAAAGGTTTTTCTTCAATGAAATCAGAAAATATAACTAAACATTTCTTTTTTCTCCTCATTTGTTTTTCACTGCATCAATTCCATAAATATCTAGCAAGCTGTATAATATAAATTTGAAATTAAATTGTTCCCCTTACAATTTCTTAACATTTTATACATCTCTAAATATTGTCTTTTTTGTCTACTTACTGCTTTTTACTATTTTTTGGAATAAAAATGAGAGTTAATATTGTTTGTTTTTAAATTTGTAGTTTTCCCAAACTTAACAAGCTGCTGAGCTACACAATTATTTATACTACTTCAATAGAAGTTATTCATTCATATATCAAAGTAAAAATTGTTACATAATTCCTAAAAATCTCATAATCCTCAGTTTGTTAAACATTAAGCAACTGAAGAAATAAAAAATGAAATTTTAAATTTATGAAAAACTACAAATAAATTTCATAGTTCTTCTCAAATTAAACATGCATAGACATCTAAAATATTAACATATTTTTTCTGTAGACATTTTTTTTTTTTTTGCATTACTAAATTTCTAATACTATATATCAAATTACCTCTAATAAAGATTATTTACATGTTTAAGTTCCAAAAAGGATAATGATTGCCATATTGGCAGTTATTCAGTGAATAGATAAATTTTACTTACTATGAATGTAAATAATTAGCAAAGTACAAATCCAGGAAATTCAAATACATGAACCCAATCGTGACGGGAAAGGCTAACGCGCGCTTATCATTGAGGCCGGCAGTTACTTTTGTGAGTGTCTGTCTAGGGCCGGAGGTTTTTTGCTGTTAAGCCTAAATCCATGAATTTACCTAATTATCAATACATTGTTTAATAATGATCTGCATAGAATTTGAACGCGATTTTTTTTTATATATTGATGCATATTTTAGCTACTTAAATCATTTCTTGTTTACAAATATATTTTATTTTCATTACTTTAATGACTTTTAACATTACATATCTGAAAACTAAATGTTATTTAAAATTCACCAGATACATTTTCAGGATATTTATTACAAAGATACAGATTAGTCTCTTCAGAAATTAATTTCATTACTGTATCATCAAAATAATACCTAAAGAAATATATTTCTCCTTCAACTAAATTATCCACTTCAATTCCAGGAACTGCTTTATATTGTAATTCCCATAAATTTCCTATTATGGATGACCATGGAGAAGTACTTGCGTACTTCACGCCTACAAGATCTAATAATCCACTAAAAACTGGACTACAAACCGAAATAACCAACGCTCTAGCGAAAATAAAACTTTCTATTTACAATAAACGAATACCACGTCCGAATTTATAGAACCGACACAAAGCATTCCATTCGGAAACATATATTTCCCCCTATGTTATATAATGGAAAACCACGTGTATGTGAGCCATGCTTCAGTCATTTCAAGTAAAAGGTCAAATCTACATGTATCTGAAACCATATGGAGATACAATGCCATCTTGTGTCAAAAATTATACTTCTTAAAACGTTTTAGAACATTGGCACAAATGTGTGACGGCCAGAGGTGAATGAGAAAAGGCTCTGTCACGCCTGTGTGTTGGCTGGGAATGAGTGTGTTTCTTGCTGTAATGTATACATGACAGTAGGTGTGAAAGGGTTAATAATTAACCTATAGTTTTGGGAAAAAATTAAGGAAACTTGTTGACACAATGACAAAAACAAAATTTTCATGATATTTTTATTATATAAATATATTAGTTCCAATAAATGAATGACAGTCAGTTAACAGTTGGAATTTTAAATGACACAAGAAGAAAGGTATAAGACAATTAAAACAAGAATGTATTAAAGTGGAAGATATACAATTTTAATCAAGAGTAATTACTTTAAAAGGTCTTATTGCTACATTATGGCAAGTGGAAATATAGGTTAAAAGTGCATTGAACAATTAAAATTACATTCATATTTCAAGTCTTAAGCAATTCTATGAAAATTTTATTCGTTCAGAATTTTTTATATCAGAAGTTTTAGGAGAAAAACAAATGCAAATCTGTTAAAATAGGAAAGCTTTGAGCATTGTGGAATACTTTATTATCTAAGTCAAAATAAAAAGCAAATTATACATATTTACTTACAAACGCATCAAGATATACAGATTTCAAGACATAATTAGAAAATATTTTATAAATACAGTCCTCTCTCGGTTTCTATCTTGATTTCACTCTTATCCTGGTATTTTATTCAAAGTCCTAAACAAATACTAATAATTAAAAATTTTTTTAACTAACTCCTTAAAAATCAACTTTTCTTACCTTGATGCTTAAAACCATTTTTATATAGAAGTATACTGTAGACAGACAAAAATCGGAAATTTTATGCTTATAGGATACAATTTTCTATAAGTTTTAAAATTTTTAAGAAAATATTATGGGTATAATATTTTCTTAAAAATTTGAAATTATTTACATATAAAAATTTGTAAAATAAATAATACTATGTCAACATACATTGGAAACAGAACTGTAGCCAGTTATTTGTTTTTTAAATGAAAGCTGAAGCATTGAACAAAAAGGTGTATTTCATGTTTAGTGCATATAAATCAATGATTTATTACATATGAACAGTACAAATTCAAAAGAAAACCAAGTTAAATCATAAAAATATTTAATATCTCTTTATAAAATGCTTTAAAATATGTATTTTTGCTACATAAATTTATTTGTAATATTTTAGTTCTTGGATTTATCTAGATGAAAATAAAGGAGTTTAATTTATTTCATTCTGAAAATACATTTCATTATTTTATCTGATTCAACAACCAATAAAACTAGTGAATGAAATATAGTGAATAACAAGTTTTAGTAGGTTTAATGTCTAACAATTAATAATAAACATTTTTTAATATCTTTACATTTAGTTAACTAGAATATTTGCTTCAAGCTTGCTGATTTCAAGATAATAAAGAGTCAACTGTAATTACTATTTAAAAATATGCAAACTTATCACAAAGTAATTATCAAACCAAAAATGAATGTTTAGTGAACTCTGACATTGTTTCAATACCAATAAAATTTAAAAATTTAACAAACATAAATATATTTGTAAAAAATTCATAATTTAGCAGTCATTTTTAGCTAACTTCCCAAATAGTTATATTATCATAATGTATTACATTTTAAAGTTTCAGATGTGAAAAATTCAACAATTATTTCATGCAATTTATATTTAAAATTTATATAAACTCAAGAACTGAATTTATATTTATAAAACTACCTATTTTTAACAGGTATAACTGAATTAATAAAAATGAGTAATACCTATCACCTGTATATTTATAAAGATTAAAAAAAAATTGAAATGTAATGCAGGATATTGGAGCATTAATTATGTATACTTAGAAAGAAAGCAGGAATGACTGAAATATCACCCACCTAGATAAGCATATAAAATAGAATCCCTTCATTATTTGCATTCTAATTTAAATTATAAACAAGTTATAATTTTGATCAGAATACAACAGGAAAAACAATTGAGTCAAGCAAAGTAACTGACATTAACACCACGAGAAAAATGGTGCCTTGTTTTGAAATGTTTGTGTGAAACTGTCATTTACAGCACGAATTCTCCCTCTGACTCCACTTTTACTTCTTTCTACTATCACAGGTGTCATCTGCACTAATTGTACTGGCGATTTCCCATCTTTCAAGGCTTGAGTCAGATTTAAAATCTACAAGAAAAATATGCACATAAAACAAACATTTATATACAACGCATATTACTTTCTTTAGTTCTAAACAAGATTATAAACACAAATAATTAAATTTTTTAAATTTTTGAACAGTAAGATTTAATGTTAATTTCAAGCTTTAATAGAATAACAGCTTATGCTTTGAATAATTTTCAAAATTAGCTTATTTACATGAAATACTATATTTTATTATTTTAGAAGTAGGTTAAAAATAAGACATGATTTTCAAACTCCAATTCATAGTAGTATCAGAAATTATTTCACATAAGATGAGTTGATAAATTGGTTTTAACTTTTGGTGATAAAACATTATACCCTTGATTTCCAGAGGTATAATATTCTATCACCAAAAATCAAACTCATTGAGGGACTAAGTTATGTTTAACATTTACTACTATACATGTTTAACATTTACTACTATACATGTTTAACATTTACTATTTTTTATAACACATGTTTCAGTTATTGCTCATCAAATTTGACTATATAGGTACCTTAATTTAAACAAAATTGTACCTAAAAACAATCATATGTGAAATATTTTAACTATTTTAGAAATTTTTATTATCAAATATGTTAAATACAAGACCAATAATTCAATTATACATAATTCTGATATGATTTACTATTATATTTGGATGATAAAAAGTATAATAAACGCTATAAAGGTTTGAACGATTTCTCAAAAAACAAATTCCAGGAATTTTCAGGTTCATAAATCTTTGAAGGCTAAATGTACATATAATAGTTTTAAATGATGATAGTGATAAATGCTTGTAAAAACAAATATGAATACTTACTATTTAAATTAGATTTGAAATAAATGATTATTTTAAAAACAATAATAGCTATAACATAAGTGATTTGATTCAAATACTTAAAATTCTTTACACTAATATATTTTAATATAGTAATTAGACATAATTGATATTATTTGAGTTTCCAAATTTATTTATATGACTTCTTTCCACTAATTTAATTTATATTTAAAAGATCAAATGTTTTGGAAAAAAAAATGATCAAAAGAGGTACAAAAACCATCTGTTAAAATAAAAATGGTTTAACAAATCAGTGATTTATTTATAATGTGAAAACTAAATGAGTGCAATTACGTATACAAAGTTTTAAATCGTTTTTCAATTACAACTAGTGAAAAAAGAATAGTTCTTTATTTTTATTCACTTCTAAGCTCCTTTCAAACTACATTACTGTGTAAATTACTTGGGACAAACATATTTAAGAAAACTGTACCTTTCTTGGGAATCTTTTTGCCTCAAATGAGTTTTATATAGGTGTTCTTACAATGGGCAATTACCCTTGACTAATCTAAACTAGTTTGATGATGTGATGTGATAAGTGAAATTTTTTCCTTCATTTACGTTTCATATGCTGTAAGCAGTGGTCGATTGTGAGAACTGTTTTCTTCTAAAGTGTATTTAAATATGGATATCACTCACAGAAAAAAGAATAGAATTGTTAACTGTTACCCTTAGTCAGCATACTTCTATCACAGAGGAACAGTAAATTGCTACAGTAGATGGAGTTGAAAAATCCAATGTTTCTAGGATTATTAATTAGTAAAAGAAATTTGGGACAGTATTTACAAAAACGAAAGGTAAATATGAATGCAAATGCAGAACCGTATCTTGAATAAACAAACTGACTGTACAAAATAGTAAAATGCATCCTTGCAAAACAAACACAGATCTTTATAGAGAATTGTTAGCTACTGGTGTGGAAGTGAATCAACTGTCATTTTGTCAAAGGCTTATTGAATCTAGGAGATATTTGTAAGAACACCAATAACAAAACACTTATCAACAACTACAACAAAGAGAAAATGCTTGGACTGGGCCAAGAAATATTAATCCTGAAATGCACAAGACTGGAAGAAGTTACATTCAGAGACAAAACAAATTTTTTTTTTTGAGCAAGGGTTTTGACCAAGATTTGACCAAGTGATAGAGAACCCATCAGGGAACAAATCTTGTATAAACAGTTCACACCCTCAGAAACAGATGTTTTGTGAACATTTTACTTCTAGAGGGCCTGGCAACTTAGTGCAAATAGGTGATGGGATTGTGAACTCTACAAAATAAATTTCTACATTAGAAAATTGTGCCCATTATGCAAACATTCCATGGTGGTGTTTGTACCTTTCAATAACAGAAATTAAACATTTTGGATTGGTCTGGTTAATTTATTGAAATAAATCCCAAAACATTTTTGTGGAGTAACGATTGTGAAGAAACGTATGAGTAAAAAGGACTGCTCAACAAAGAAAACAGTGGTTGAGAATGATAAAAGATAAGTTTTGTAATTCAGAGATAAAAAAAATTCATGTTCTAATTTAGTAGAATCCATGCCAAAAAATGTACAAGATCACATTCAAGATAGAGGACATATTTCGTGAAAGATTACTATACTATGTACATGTAAGTTAACCTATACCAATAAAACAACAATTGTGAAAATTTTTTTGCTTGTCCTAATTAATTCAAACATAATAGTATATTCCACAATTGCACATATATATTTTAGACTTGTCATTATTTAATTACATAATGGATTTAAAATATTAATGCTCATTTTTATTTTTCTAACAAACCTTTTAATTTAGCATGTAATTAATGATAGTTTGCTTATTGATTACAAACTGGATTAAGAACTAAATGAATACAATTACTACTTATACAAACTTTTACGCCTAGTGTTTTCTCTTTTTAGTAATAACTAATGAAAAAGTATAGTTCTTTATTTTATTTTTTTCACTTCTAAGCCCTTTTCAAACTATTCAACAATTACACATGCATATTTCAGACTTGGCATTAATTATTTTCTTAATAGATATAAAATATTATTAATACTAATTTCCATTTTTCTAAGACACATTGTCATCTTGTACATAATTAATGATCTTTCAATTTCAAAAACCTGTTACAAAAATTTAAAGTTCATTTGTACTATCTTTGGACATTTTTTCTTGATATCAAGTTCATTAATTTCATGAAGTACAGATTTGAGTTTTACCACTAATTATGTGTGTTGCATCTTTTACAAATTTTGCTCATTAAAATATAGTTTATAGTTTTGCCACTGAACAGCAGCAGAACCAAATAGATCTTTATTAAAGAATATGTAGTAAGACACCTCTAGTTTTGTTTTAAATTTGATATCAATAACACAGTAAATCAAGAAATATTTTTTAAAATTCTCAACATTAAATTATAAAATAGAAGTTTTCTGCATTTTACTTATCTAGACATAAATTATTTTGTAGAATAATTACATTGAACATTTGTATTAATTTCTTAGTTAATGATCTCAAGCAATCTACAATTTAAATAAATTCCCTGTTTATATCTGCCAACATTAATTTTTTGCAGCCTTATTATTTATCAGATTTTTCATACAAATGCACAAAATATGTATTAAGAACAAAGCTTCTGTTTAAGAATAAAACTTTTCTCTTATATTTTGTTATTAATAAAAAAGAGCTACGATAAATAACATTCATGAGTTTCCATGTCGAGTAAAAAACAGATATTTCAATCAATAAATTAATTCATAAGAATGGGAGAAACCTATTGACACATACATTCTCAGGAGCTATTTAAAATTAGTGAAAATATAATGTGCTGTGAGATGCACACAAAAGAAAGTAAATACAGCAAAAATAGTTCATATATTTAAGATAAGCAAACTTTTTAAAAATCATACAAAAATATTTTTATAAAAATTTTGTAAATCAGAAAAACTACTGAACATTTTTCTTATATAATTTTGCAATTAACTATCTGAGACTGGTTTAATTTCTAGTAAAAGATGGATAAATAAACAAAATAAAAATTTATTATGAAATTTTAATTTCCTGCTATACAATACCTTTAGAAAAGAGAATAATTTCTAATTTTACTATAGATAGAGCCACGATTTATAAGCAAACATAACAGGTATATCAAATTTTATAATTAGTGATCAAAGTATAAATATTCATATATTTCTGATTTAATTAAGTTATTACTGCAATAAAACTGAACAGACTGCTTAAAAATTAACTCCTAAAATATAATAATTCAAATTAAAAAACTGATAATTCCTATCACACCTTGGGTTTTTTATCATACAAATTCTGACATTCAAGAGACTTTTCAAATTACAATCATGCATCAACTCTCATTCTTTTTCAATTTGAATAGAATGCAATTTATTTGATAAATCTAAATAAAACTCCAACCAAACGAATCTAAGTCAGGAAAAGGCCCAAATGCAGATAGATCACATTTCTAACTCTAATAGTCACTTATACATTTTAAAAGGATATATTAACTGTAAAATGTCTTATCTTTATCTGCGAAAATAGATCATTTAATAATTATAAGAGACTAAATCAAATTAAATTAAAAGTGGATAGAAAAAGATTTCAAAATTAAAGAATCATGTTTCTGATCATTACCCAATTGCAATCATGAATTATGTACAAAACTTTAATATTTTCAAACTAATTTGAAAACATATCCTTAAATTTTTACTGTAAAGCCTTGTTTATATAAAGATAGTAAAAACTAATGCTTTTTGGTGGATTTCATAGGAAATAAAATTCATGAAATTAAGAAATTTTTTTAACCAAAATAATTAAAAAGTTTACAGAAATTATTTATTACTTTAGGAATCAACTAAGAATTCCAGGAATTTCAATAACCATGTAAAAAATAAATGATTTCTGAGTTGTTCAAAACCTGCTACAATGAATATAAAAATGTCAAAACAATTTAAGTTACACTTGCCTGAACTGAGGAAATTATTTTCAATAAAACTACGTAATGAAAAATAATTCACCTAACTTAAAATAGTAGAGAAAAAGTAAAGACCAGAGAGCAAATTATTCACTTCAGTGGAAATAAGATTGGATCATTACAATAAATGTTACGGCAAAGTTTGAGCATGATACAAAACAAAATGTTTACGCAACTTTTAACTGAACAGGAATACAAAATAAAATTGGTGTAATTGAGACTTTTACCTGCTGAAGAAAAAATAAGAGAAAATAAATTCCATTCTTGATACGATGTAAACAAATATTTATTAACTATTTGACATGAACAAAAAATACAAAAAACTTGTATTGAAAATATACATAAATAGCTATTAATACTCATTCATTTTTTTTATAGAACATTTAACATTTTTAATTGATGATAGAAACTTATATACTCAACCAATAAATGTTATAAATTTTATTCCATTTGCATTCCGTAAAGTAGAAAAACAAATAGTTTATCTAATATTGTAATAGTGCAAACACATTTGCAAAATCTTATAGTGTGCATGTATTTTATTAAATATAATATTTTAACTAAATGTTTTCTAAATCTTTATAATCCCCTTTACTTTTAGAATAAATCAAAGCATTTTATAACATTTGAACCAATTATAATTCTTAAAGCCACTATTATGGAAAACATTCAGGTAACATTGAAAATATATGTAAAAGTTAAATGATTATTGATATTAAATTATTCAGATGATAAATTTTATGTTACAAAACATATATTAAATATCAATACAGAAATAGCTTAATACATTTTACAGGAAAACTAAAATTTAGATGTAATATTATTAAAGAATCTTACTTGTCCCCTCATGACAGACATCTGTTTTTCAAAAACATTTCGGTCAAAACCCCTGTCAGCCTAAAAAATAATTGAGTTTAAATATAAATGGCAAAATATAGAAATTATTAAGAAAAATTAGTAATACTGAATGAAATAAAACCTTTTTATCTATGATAACTCTTAGATGGTCAAATAGCGAACTCAAAATATAAACATAATCAAGCACAACCATTTTTCCAAAAACAAAAAAGCAAATTTGAGTTATTTTCCTTTCTTAACAATATCAGAGTATAATTTCATTTTTTTTCTTATGAAAAGGTAAATGTACAAGACCTTTTATAAAGAAATTTTTAAATTGTATAGCAGAACTGTTTTTAATTTTGTTGTAATTAAAATACTAAAAAATAATACTATAAAATACTTCTTTAGTAGTTATACAAGATTTAAGTGACAATATTTAAAAACCAAGTATTTATTGCTTTAAACATCATGCTTCTCAATGGAAAGATTTACTTGACATGGTAAGACATCAGAACACAGAAAGTATAAATATTATGCAACACTTTCAGCAATTTTTCTCGGAAATATTCAGCAATTCATATTAAAAAAATAATTTGATGATTTTAAGTAGAGATGACAACATTTGTTTGTGTATTAAAATACAGTTATCACATAGTGTTTACAAGTAATATTTTGAATTTAAATAATGTATTATTTGTTACATTTTTGTGTATTTATTTTTTACTCAGACTCCAACCTGAAAATAGAAATAGAAATTGGCATAGTTTTTTCTAATTAAAAAATACTTTTAATTAACAATACAATTACAACACCAAAATACATTCATACAAAATTTAAGCATTAATGTTATTTGAAATCTACAAACTTAACTGAAAACATGGTTAAGTCCCCACATGGTATTCATAAATTAAACTAATCAATTAAATTAATAGATAAGTGGTACCTAAATAAAAATTCACTGGTTGGAAAATTAAATTATAAAAAAACATCGACTTACATAAGACAAGTTCTGGTACTAGGCATGCTTATTTTGATGTGACTTCAATAACTAATTCAGTTCAGCAATACCTTCACGATTCTAAGTCCATATTATATATATAAAGAATATATCACTTTTACCAGTCTGTTAGTCCACAGAATTCTATCACTTCAATTTTGTTATTTTTCAGTCTTTTGGATTAGATTATCAGATTTGAATAATGAGCAAGTTTTTTTTCTTTTTTAAATCTTTTGCAATGTAGAATTTAGGCCTATGCCTCTGTGTTCTCTCTCACTCCTCTTGCTTCTCCAACACACGTGTGTCTGCAATCTCCTTCCCTTGCTCCGCCTGAAAGTGGTTTCTTTCAAGTTCTATGTTAGGGTACTCCACTTCAAGAAAAGGGGGAGATGGGGAATGATATGGGAATATGGGATAAACTCTTACAGGTTATTGAATTAAATAGAAAGGGACTTCCAGTTATGATAAAAAATGGGTAATTTATAAATTGATCTTGTTTTACTAATTGATATTAGTTGGGAATTGATATTAGTTGAGAATTGATGTGTAAATTTTAGACGAAATCTAAATTATGATTTGCAGAAAAATAAAGTGAATACTTCTATTTTAACTAAGAAATTTTATGTTAGAATGTAAATCATACAAAATATATACTAATAACAAAGTTGGAAAAATTCAATGATTATTCATTATACAATGACTATTGGATAAATTTATATGTAAGACAGATTTAGATAAAATCTTGACTTCACATGTGAGCAAAAATATTTTAAATGTACATAAAATCAACTTCCTTTAATTTAACAGAAAAAATATAAATTAATCATTGACTGGTGTAACACAAAAGAAACTAAGCACCTAATTATATTTTGAAATAAAATCTGGATGTTTCTATAAATAGAACAAAACAGTTAATACAATAATCTTTAATGATGAAACTTTCAATATAGAAATTGTGGCATGCAGTTTATTTTATGTTAGTTTATTTTCAGGTAAATGTTTTCTCAACAAATACAGTAAAAATCTAAAATATGAAAATTGGCATTTGATTGAAATGAGTTAGTCGAAAAGTTGTTTGAAAAATTTTTAATGTTAGTTGAAACATATATACTAGTGTGCAAAACTTATGCAACAGATGTTTTTTGCTATAACTCCAGAAGAAGTCATCATAGACATGTAATTCTGATATGAGGGACAGCATTTTGTACTTAAATGATGGCAAAACATAGTTAAGTAAAAATGAATACAATGAAGAATCAAATAAAAAAGGCTTTATTAAGCTTATATCATTACACAGGATTGCTTGTCAAAAAGGAAAAACGATAAGCAGATATTCCTAAGGGATATGGTCTCCTCTTACAACAAAGGTTGCTTTGCATCATCTCACCATACTCAGAACCAGGTTGTACAACAGTTCTTGAGAGGCAAATATCCATTTCTCAAACAGCATCTGTTTCAGCAGGCATTTCCTGGAGTATGTAATCAAGCAACAAGGTGAATCAATAAAGAACCTCAAATATTCCATGGGATTTAAATCAGACTAGCATGCTGGCCAATCCATGTGAGTTGTATCTTTCTTTTCCAGTAGCTGTTGAACAGGAATCAGTTGTGACCATGCATTGTCATTCATTAACATGCACCTCCAAACAGATACACAAAGGGAAATATCACTTCCTTACCACAGCAGTTTCTGGTTACAAAGCCTCTGTCAAAAATGTGGAGCACAATCGGCCTGTTTAGAATGCTTTCCAGATGACAACTTCAGAACCATTGTAACAATCTCTTTCTGTGATGTTATAAAGATGAAACTGTTTCCTAACTACTCTCCAATTAATTAACATTGAAAATCGCTAGTGGCATTCAAATGACTCATCTGTAATGATCACATAACACTAATGATGAGATGTCTAGCTTTTGTGCACCTTGTACTCTAAACAGTGGCCCCAAAGGCTAAATTTCAAAAGGATGCAGTATTTAGGATGTCATGTAAATATACATTTGTGACGATGTCAGTAAACGGCAATATTTTTCACCCTATTATTCTATACAACTGCTGAGCAATTAAGCTTATTGAATGATTTCAGACTTGTTTTGCCTGCAGGACAATATATGTATCATCCACTAGAGTTGTTTCTCAGGGGCAGCCACCAGCTGTACCTATGGCTGGAAGACTTCTCTAGCACACAAAATTACACTTGTTGATCCCAAATTCTTCAGTAACATTGGTGACACTACACACTTACTTCAGCTTTCTGATAATTCTTTCAGGAGTGAAATCCTTTAGTTGATTTTTTCAAGCTATATTTTATGAAAGGGCTCACCCGCATTAGTAGTGAATGTCTTTATTTGCTTTTTTCCCTTCCTTTTATAGTAGTCTGAATTTGCGTGCAATAACTGCATGTGTTTTCCATATAACACAAAGCCTGTGTTATTTTATTCCTAACATTTGCACAGGCATTGCCTTTCTACTGAACTGCATGTTCATTGTACTGATCACACAAGCCTGTCTGCAATTTCATGATAATTTAAAATTTATATTGATACTTATGCTTTGTGCACCAGTATATTATTAAAATTTTCAAATATTTACAATTTAAAAATGCATAATTATTTTGCTAAGAAATAGTTTACTTACTTTAAATAATTCATGCAAATCATCGCACAAATCTTGAACAAAATTCATATCAGATAATTGAGGCAACACTAGATCACGTGTTTCTGATGAAAATGGTATTTTAGCAATAGGAAGCCAAGCCCAATAATAAGGATCTATTAAGAAATGCTTTTGTAGTAGAATGACTAAATATTAATAATGAATTATACATTGAAAATTAAGAAACTTACAGGCTCGCCATGAATCGGGATGTTTGAAAGGAAATGCTAATCCATTATCAATAGCTGCTAATTTTATTTCAATTTTCCCACCATCTAACTAAATAAAATAAAAAAATTACATTTAATTGTGGTTTACTTCTTCAGAAATTAAGAAACATTTATAAAAAATGCACTTTTACTAAAAGAAGATTTTAAATTTCAAAAGAATAAATCTAGACTAAATTAAATTGAATCTGAAAAATTTTGGTATTAAAATTAAGTATATTTTCTAAATTATACTTATAATATACTGATTTCTAATAATGACATGGTATGGTTTGTTTGTTGCTCAACCATCACATTTTGCACATGAGAGCAAATTAGATTGGGACCTACAGTTTAAAGTCGATTTCAAAACACTACAAACATCCAAGCTCAAAGTGGGATTTGAACCCACAAACTGTTGAGCCAAAGGCAAGAGCACTAACCATTCAGATGTCAGCTTGACTGATAGTGACATGACATACCATTATAAAAATACTGCATACATTATCTGTGGATATTATTATATGAAATGTTTTATAAATAATGGTTAATTCAATCTAGACCTACACATTATTATGAATTTTGAATTACTGCAAACATCCACATCTAAGATGGTTGGCAAAATCACAAACTACTGAACAGGAAACTAGAATACCACCAATGGAACAATCAGTTTTTTTTTTTAAAGTGGGCCAAATGATTATATCCAATAAAGCTTTTATTTACCCTAAGATTCAAATTCAGTCAAGCCACAGAGGAAAATAAATCAATAATCCCATATACACAATAACTTAATCTAGAATATTGAAAAAGATACACAGACCAATTTAGTGGACAAAACAAACAACAACAACAAAAAATAAATAAATAAATAAATGAGCACAAATGCTTCAGGATTGCATGAACAATTTTAATGTATGAATGCTATATAATCTAGTTTTAAAATTATTTCACTGAAAGTCTAATATGACATTAGTTCTATCAGCTATTTATTAATTTTTAAACAATAAAAATAATAAAATTCAAAGAATTTGTTCATATAATCATTTTTATATCAAATAAAATTGCATGCATATCAGTGTATAATTTATCAGTGAAAAGAGAAAGACAAATAGAAATATAAGAATCCTAATTAAAAAATAACCATGATTATTCACTTTAAAGTAAAATGATTGATTATATTAGGAAAAAAAAGCTGGTAGGAACACATTTTTAAAGCACAGATCATACTTACACCTTCAATTTTTGTAGATTCTGGTTTATCATATCTAATCAACCAATTATCATTTCCCCTATCTAAAAATTATACAACTTAAGCTTAGGTGTTATAAAAGCATAAAATAATGATTTGTTAATAAAAATTAAAATCATAATTCACAAATGCAAATAGAAACTTAACTCATACCTGTATTTCTAATTATATAGTCCAAAACGACCATCCTTTCAAAAAGTAATTGAAATTGCCTTTGAACATCTTCTGGTAAAGGGTCAGATTCAAATTTTTTCAGCCAAAAATCTGCATCTTTATAACCATCAACAAACAATTGAAAGGATCCAACCTGTGAAAAAAATCAAACTGCATGATCACTGATGAATTTCTATTTATCTATATTCCCATTAAAAAAATCAGAAATTATAAACATATATCTGTCAATAGGTTACAATCTTTAAAAATAGAAATTTCCTTTATAAGTAATTCCTTAAATGATAACATACATGCTCTTTAAAATATTTTTATACTAATTTGAAGAGCTGATAATTATTTTTTAAAGAATTCTCTATGTTTGATACAACTAAAATTCATCAAGAAAAGCTTTTAAGAAATTTAGAGTTATTGCTCAATGATAATTTTTTGCACAAGTGTATTAAACAGGGAGGACCTATAGTTCAAAATGGATTTTGGACTACTTTACACTTACACCCCAAGGAGGGATTTAAAGCCATGAATTGTTTAACCAAAATCCAGAGTATAACTTGGCCTTTGGTTAAACAATTCATTCCAATCATCTGCTTGATTGGCCTTCAAAACGCGATTCAAAATGTCTTAAGTAATTAGGTTTAATGGCTTTAATTGTTTAACATAATTACCGGGCTAATACAGATTTCCAAGAGTTTTCCAGAAGTCAAATAAAAAATTTCTAGGAGATATCTACAATCATGTTAAATATATTTTTATTTTAGCAATAGTTCTTAACCAAATATACATATAATTATGTACCCACAACATTTTTCAATTATATATGTAAATAATAAAAATAAATAATTGTAAAAACTAATGAGAATATTTTTTATTTAAGTTAAAATTATATTTATGATTACTTCAAAAGCCTTCAATGAATTTACAACTATAACCGAAAATATTCTTCACATTACTAAATTATGCATTGTATAAAATAATGGGTAATTTTATAGTTTCTTAAAATATTCATTAAATACCTATCTTTTGAAGTTATTGAGGCCAAAGTATATCTTTATTTTAGTCAACAGTTAAGAACACAATAGCAATCTAATAATGATTGTGCCAATATCTAGTGGTAGCATTAAAAGTTAATACTCAATTTTGTTTTCGGAAAATTTCAATGAAAATTTAAAAAAAAAAAAGAAAATACTTTGTAAGTAACAAAAAATAAATGTATCAAAATATAAATAAAAATTGCAGGAGTAATTTACGATTTTCTATTAATCAAGTCAAAATCCAAGGAGTTACAATGGCCTTTAAAACAATTTTTCGAATTCCTGGAATCCTGTAATTAACAATATAGCATCAGGAACTATGGGGCTAGTAAAAATAATTTACCTGCTTACATAAAAAAAATTTCTACTTGGCATGTTTTTAATGTGATAGAATAATATATAAACAACTAGAACAGAAGGTTTATAACTCAATCTTTGAAGGCCGCAAAAAGTTATTAATATTTGGAAGGATGACATTCAACTATACAAATTAGTCATTAGCAAATATTCTACGCAAAACACCCAAATGTTTCTTTTCCACATGAATTCTGTTTCAGGGACATGATTACCTCTAACTAGATTGAGAGATAAACTTGAATGAATGTAAGTTGGTCATTAATCAGATTATTCCCTTATCTAGTTTCTACTTCCACTTTTAAGGTTTGCTCATGATTGTAGTAGAATTTATTGATCTAAAGAGAATACATTAATTCCTTCTGATTACAAATGGTATTCCATACCTGTATCACCCAATTATTTTTAATTTTTTTTATTTAAAATATGTTTTAAACACATTTTATTTCCATCCATTGAACTAAAGAGCAATTTGAAACTTTGAACATTAAAATCTTTATGATTTAATATTTAAATGAAAAATATTTTGATTATAAAATCCTAAAAGCAAACACATATTGTCATAATAAACCAAATGTAATGTAATAAACAAAGTACAGTTAAAAGATTTTACTAAAAAGTATTCTAGTTATAACATATTGCTTTTAGGAAATAATACACAGAAAAATATAAATAGAAATAAGATAATCACAACAAACTTCATGAAAATTTTCAAATTAACAATCATACAACTTTAATCAGTAATTAATTTTATTGGTGTCTTATAAATACATTAATTTTAAACCTGTTTCTCATATTTAATTGAATTTATTAAATGGTCCATAAATTACAAAATAAAAAAAAATAACATACAATAAATATACAACACATAATATACATATACAGTACATAAATAATTTTCAATTCATAAAAAAAAGTATCACTACATAAAAATTACTTAATTACAGTGATCCTGGAAAAATAAATTTATAATAAAATGATAGAATAAATCTGAAAATTTTTTAAGACTATTCTAAGTTTTTATTGTAATTAAATGAGAAATTCCTTGAAAGTGCTTTTGTGTAGTTAATATGCAGTACTTTAAAATGCAGCTAAATAAAGGTATTGTGAAATTAAAATTTAATATTACAAAATATATCTTAATATGAGATACCCTTACAATATAATTTATTTAAATCAATTAATAGATAAAATAATTTGGAATGCAAATACTTAGAAAATCTCTAAAAAAGTAAGAATTTATCAAAAATGAAATTTAAACATAAAATTAAAAAACATGAACTCTTAATTCATATAAATCTTATCATACTTTTCTCTTTTAGTTATAAAACAGAAAAAAAAAAAAAAAAAGAAAATAACAATTCATATTTAAAGGTAATATTAAAAAGCAAATAGTATAGTATAAAAATTTACAGGAGGCAAATTAAAATAATAAATTAAAGAGTAATATATACTTAATAATTAAAAGGTGAACAAATTACCCACAAGTAAAGTAAATGACCCCATAGAAATATTTAAAAATAGTTGTAAATGAGTGAAAGGAAACTGTGACATATATCAATACTTTTTTTAAAAAAGAAAAAAGCAAGAATTTTTGAAACAGTAATATATACCAGTAAATATAAAGTTTAATCCATACATAACCATATATATTTCCTACGTATATAAGTATATATTAAGTAAAATTTTATATACATAGAAAATTGACATACACAATATGCCCACTTAATTTCATTGCCATCCTTTTAACTTTAGATAAGCTATTGCTATATTCATAAAAACAGTGTCTAGATATAGTAAAGTAGTCATAGGTTACTGGAATAAAACCTAATGGAAAACTACACAGTTAATATTTCTATCTTGAAAACAGAACAAAAGAGGGAAAGTTATTCTAAAAGTGGTATAACATTGATTTGGTATGAAAAGACAGGTTATGGAAATTAATGTCAAGAATAGAAGGATTAAAATACACAAGTTTCTTTATTTCCTAAACTATGATGCGAAAAAATGATACAAGGGGGAAAAAACTATTAATAACACTTCTATTTGTGTGTGAGCTGTTCAAACTCCTCTCTATCACCTGAAATGAACATTTGGATCTTCATTTGTTTGTCAAATCGTGCAATTATAATTTTTTGTATATGAGGGCTAATTAGATAACACTTACAGTTTAAAGTGGATTCCAAACCACAAAAAACATCTATTCACAAGCAAAGATTCAAAACCATGAACTGTTGAACCAAAAGAAAGAATGCTAACTATTCGGTTATAATGTTTTACACACTTGCTGTTTTAGACCAGGGACAAAATAGGAAAGATTTGCTGGAAATCTGATGCCTACAAAACTTTAGCGAACATATGACATCAGAAAATGTCACAAAATAGGCCTTCAGAGAGAACTTTTAAGTTTTCCAGAAACTTAGAAATATCTGTGGCAACAGTGGCAAAACAAATTAATTACCTTTTTCTTTTTTTTTTCCCTTCAAAATAATGTTTGTAATTAACTTTTATCAATATTTTTATGATGAAGATTAATTCATGAAAATTCTTTGCAAAGAACATTAAATTATTTATTAAAAATTAACTTATTTATCAATGATAATAAAATACAGAAAATTTATTTTACAAAAATTAACAATTTTATAAAATTTATTAATTTTATGAAATTATAAAAATTGAAGACATCTATGGGATTTAAAACATAGGAACTTATTTTGACAAATATAAAAAATATTCTATTCTAGGAAGTATGTCATGTTTTACAAAAATCTGAGATAACTTATAATTTGCATTAATACTAAACATGGATTTTTTTATGAGAAGGTAATAAATTGAAATTCAAAATCTAATTTTTTATATTTAAATATATCTTTAAATTAATTTAGATACAATACACAAAACATTCTGCATGCAAATATCATGTATTTAATATTATTGAAAATATTAATTCTTGTGTTTAATATATATCTGAAACAGTAATTTTGTTACATAGTTTATGTTGCTGAGGTTGCTTAGGTGTAACAGATTTTTAATAAAATAAACTCAATATTAAATTAAAAAAATTGAAAAGTAATATTTGTTAACAATTTATGTATATATTGCTGAGCAAAATTAAGTTTAAATATACAAATAATGTAAATATTTAAACATTTTTTGATTGAGGATTAAGGTCTTAGAAAGCATTCATTGAAGTCAGTATGTGCAACTACCATTTATTTTTGATTATACAGCTAAAAGAAAAATTAATTATCATTGCAGAATTAGATTTTTAAAAAGACTCAGGAATGCATTATATTTTTTACTTTTCATGCAATAATTTACATGAAAAATATTTCAATACAATTTTTGAATTGTGTTCATAATTTGTTTGAAATTTATAACTTCATAGCCATAGGTAAAAGATAAACAAGAGGAAAAAATTTAGTGAGTTTAAATTATATCAACAAGTATGACAATACATAGTAGCATAATAAAATAAAAACAAAAATTAAAAGTAACTTAGTAAGCTACATAATAAAACCTGGAAAATAGTTTTGGATATTTTGACATATATTTAAATATATTAAAAAATTAATAATATTTAGAATAAATGCCAAATCTTTGAATACATTTCAGGAAGGTAGGGAATAACTGCTTGCCACAAAAATAGTCAAAATATTCACAAAACTAGGTCTTAATTAAAATGAATAAATTATTTATAAGATTATAATCTCTCTTCCTTTCTCAATATAGTTATAATGTCACACACTAAATGGTTGCAATAATTGTAAATAAAGTTGCTTGAATATTACTATTTTAAAGACCATTTTAGGAGCTTATTATTCTAACAAATCATATTCTTCAAAAGATTATGATTTTTCTGACACTGTAACAGGAAATAGACACTGCTAGTCAACCAAAAACTTGAAGACAAAATACAAATCACATGACATTTATATTGTGCCAATGATACACAAATTATTAGCATTGCAGACCATAAGCACATTATAGGAGATTGTAGTGCCATATAAAGCAAAATGACACTGCTGATTTTAAAATATGGCAATTGTTTATTCTGCACTTTTTGTAGAAGCTGTTTAACCATGCATTATAGAAGACAGTGTTTTTTGGGCAAGATTCTAAGTATGACTGAGGAAGAATAAAATTGTATAAGGATTGTCGATAATTCAGCAAAACTGATGATTGTGTTGAACAAAACCAAGCAACTATGATGCAAATCTGTAATTGCTGGATGCAGGAAAGAGCATTAGACCAACAGGACCCACTCACCTTGTTGCACCACTGCACGTGATGATGGGCATATGGTGTGTATTTAGTGAAGGTTTGCTCAATTACATCAAGAACCATGGAGAAACAGATTCAGTCAGTTACACATCATTGGTAACTGGTTGTATCATTCAATGTCATATGAAGCAGAGTGAAATTTTCCACAAGGTGTCCTTTACCCTTGACACAAATCAGACTTTTGTGCTGCCAACGTTGTAGTGAAAAACACACATAGACATTAGAATAGAACGACATTATCTTTATAGATGAATCCCACTTCTATTAGTAACAACTTGATGAGTGGATTTGAGCCTGGAAACGTGGTGAGACTGATGAATAGTTGCGTTATGCATCACCACTTTGTTTGTACATTTGATATCATAGTTTGAGTTGTAATATCTTTCACTCTTGCATCTCTCTATTACAATTATCTGGTAGACTGAATAGTGAACTGTACACCTCTGAAGTGTTGGAGCTCACATTCCTCCCATATCTTCAGTGCTAGCCATCCACCATATTCCAAAAGGATAATGTGCAACAACACATGACATGCAATGATCAAGATTCTTCAATCCATCAGATTGAATTACATCATTAGAATGCTGTTAGATCAACTATTAAATGGAACCTGCATGGATTGTGATACTCCAAAGACACACTTAAAGCCTCATTTTATGTTGAGGTATGTAGCAGCAGTTATAGTCAACAATTGTGATGGCCCTAACCACTGATGTTGTCACTATCTTCAATTCACGAAATGTTGTAATGTCAATCATTTGATTTTTGCATAAAATGTTATTTGCCAAATCAATTTTTCTGTGTTATCATGGATCTTTCTTAGTGTTGTATTTTGAGTGATCAGCAGTGTCAATAACATAAAGGGAATTTTCTAATGCATTATGTGAAGTTACAGAATTCATATATTATAAACTACACAAATACAACTTCAAATATTTAAACATACAACACAATAAGATACGTACAAATGAAATTTAAATATAAAGTAGTAGTAAGAATTTAAGTAAATTGAAACAAACAAGTTTTTTTAGTTCTGAATTAGTATATGATTACCAGTGTTGTACCAAGCTGACTCAAACTGGTTTTATCTGCCAAGAGGTAGTATGATAAATCAATCTTGACTATAATTTATTCATTCATTTGATTGGACTTAGTATACCAATAGTTCATTTGCGAGCCCCTCAGTGTGGCAGCTGATGGTTAAGATTTCTTTTGCGCAACATGTTATATTAGCTGACTCAAAGATGGACATTACTTTGATGAAGTGTTCTAAAATAATTGCTCTTAACCAACATAATTATATGAATGAAAGATATAGCTACTGTTTAAATCACAAAAGATTTATTATTAATAATACATGATTACATTAATAACTTTCAAATAATTGAAGCTCTTATACTTAGTAAATGTTATACACTAAAATATTTTCTTGATACATTTTTTAACAAAATTAAAGAAGTTTGACTCATATTCATCACCTGCATTATGAATAATAAAAACAACACAAAAGATCTGCGGCTTAGTAAAATATCTGTTTTAAGTTACCAAGTTTACAATTCTTTTCAAATATATATTTTTTTAAATTTTCTTATCAATGAGATTTAATCACATCATTCATATATATTTTTAACTCTTTAATACAATATTCAATTTAATACTTTCCCTCAATGCAAATTGCTTTCAAATTTTTAACTAAAATTATCAACATAAAAAGACAAATACATAAAGATTAATATTAATAGACATTACAAAGGTCATTACAAGAGTAGCTATACAATAAAGCAAACCATAGTTAATAAATTTTGTGTATCTAAAGAATAGATAATGAAATCACATAACTTAAAATTTTTTTTTCATTTTATTACAGAAATTAAATTTTTTTTCTCTCTCACACAAAAGACAAGAATCATTGCTTTTCAAAAACATTTACACAAAAAATCCTAGTATACATAACATATTCGTCGCAATTTTCAAAAATGTGGTTAATGGCAATATGAAACAGACAATTGTTGCCAGCAACAAAATGACATTTTTACAATCGCTGCCAATAACAGAGAAAAGAATAGTAATAACAAAATGTCAAAAAGATATACTGGGAAAAAATGCATATAAATCCTAAATAAATAAACATAATATAAAATGAAGTATTAAAAAGTTTTAGTCATTGTAAAGTTTTATAAACCATTATTCCAAATAAAAATTTTATAAAGGAAAATAAGGTTCAAATAAAATTTAAAACTTCTGTATCTTTTCTATTTTTTCAGCAGTTATTTGATTTGATTTCAGTGGCACAAGATTCTCAGAGAGAATAAGCTGAGCTAAAAACAAAGTAATCTTTGATAAAGTTAAATTGCTTGAGTAAGTCATTGGATAAGAACTAACTGAGAATGTTACAATGAATGACTCAGAAGAAAAATGCCATTAAAACTGATTCCTGAAAGCCAGAAAAATGAGATAAATGATAAAAAAGAACCTCCAATGTTTTCCAACAACCACCACAGTTTCATGAAATTAATGTCATCCAGAGTAGGTTTCATTTGATTCTTTTAGTGCTTGTCTTTTCTACCTTTTCAAACAATCAGAGATGTAGAGGAGGAATCCATTTCCATACCTCTTTCAGAAGATAAATCAATTTACTTTTAAAACTTTTTTCTTAATATTTCTGTTTTTTATTTTTTTATCATCAATCTCAGATTTGTTTTAGTTATTAGAATTAAGTTGTCAATAGATTGCTACATGTCTGTTGAGAATGATCATATCTCTGACACTTGAAACATCTACAAGAGTTAGGAATGCATGAGTTAGTATGCTATAAGAGTTAGGAAGTTTGCAATTTACATAACCTGCTTATATGGATTTTGGTAATACTGATGCCTGAAAAGTTAAAACAGCAGGGTAGGAATAAATCTATCATCATGTCAAATTTTTATACAACGTGCAGTGCAAACTCTTTGATCACAAAGTTCTTCCGAAAATTTTGCTTATGTAACATGTATGAAATCAGGGTTAGAACACCACAAAACTCATTTAAAGTTTTATGAAATGATGTTTCAACTGGAAATGAACCCAAATTCTTAAATTACAGATCAACCAAGATTGTTTCGAGCCAACTTGAACAAGATCCCTTGATCATAATTTTTTAACATTTTGCATGTTATTAATAGATGTGAACAGTTTTTGTGGTAGAAAAGTTGATACCGCATGAAAAATGTTTAAAGTGCTAATCAACAGGTAGATCAATTGCTTCAATAACAAAACATAGAACCCATAGGATATTTATAAAGGTTCAGGGCTGACGGTACCAGCCACCATGGAGTCCTACAAGAGATGGCAGATACAGGTTCTAGAATTTCTAGCTTTGGCACTTATCATGATGATAGCAGACACTTATATACTAGGAGTCATTCCTGGAGACAGTGAGCACCCTTAACGTCAAACCCAAGAATGACTCCTTCACTTGATTCCTAGCAGACTAGCCACAAATGTAGCTATGAACCAGCTGATTCATACACTGGGGACCACAGTGTACCACCTATCTAAAGGGTTGCCATGCCCATATAGCACATGGGGATCTTAACTGCCCATGAGAAGCAAGAAGCAAACACAGCAGATACAGCAACTCATGCCCTCACTTGCCATTGAGGGAAGGAAAGGATAAAGAAAAGATTAAAAGAAGAAGAGAGGATTAACAGAAAGAGAAGATAGATCCCTGTGTACCATGGAATTGGGACACCCGTAACCACTTAAAGAAGGTGAACCCCATAATGAGTCACCAGTTATTATTCTTACACAAGGGATGACACACACTACTCAAATCCTAAGCTCAACAGTAAAGCAATATGAAGTTAGATATTTCATTTTAAAGCGAAATTTTGAAGAGCATGCACAAACTTATTACAAAAACATGATTTTCTAGGGCATGCAATAATTTTAATTGCAAACCTAAAAAGTGAAAATTTAATACTCTAATTATAATGTAAGTTGCATGGTATTGTTAACTCTTGACAGGGTTTAACTTCAATACTGTGGCAATGATTTCTAAAATTTGGCATAAAAAAGGGAATCTCAAAATGACAAAGCAATAAACATACCTGCTGAATCTTACCAAATAAGCTACAAATTGCAAACTATTACCTTGCAAATGTCATAAAATATTGCTAACATTAATGAATTCACCACATTACATATACTAGGATGAAGCCAATTTCCATAAAATCTAAAAAAATTAACACTTAAGAAAAATGTAATACTAAATACTTAAATGGATTTTCTCACAAAACTGGAAAAATACTATAAATAAGTATAAATTATATCAATAAAAGAAGTTCACGAAATTTATTTACCTTAGGTGGCAAGCCAATTCGATTAAAATGTAAATTGAGTCTAGGAAAACGTTGCAACATATTTCGCTTAGTCCTTGATTTTGCTCTGTCAATTGCTGAATAGTTAAATGTTTCACTTGCTAATCTTACAACCTATAATGAAAATTTTTTGCTTAAATAAAATTTATATTAAAATGCAGCAATATCATACATTTAACTAGAATGGCCTCAAAGTGAAACAGAAATAAACTTACAAATATAATAATCAGTAATTAAGAATTAAAATATTCAAGATAAACAAAAAAAAAAAAAAAAATTCAAGATAAAAAAGAATTAATTTGGCATTTGCAAATCATTTTAATATAAATTATTGAAAATTGGTTTGATTTATTGGTAACTTAACCGTTGCTTTCTTAAAAGGAGAACTAGTTAAACAGGGACCTACAGCATGAAAAACAATTCTGTCATTATCAAATTACTGATCATTGTAGCTTTTATATTGTTGACCATGTTTTTTCAACAACTAAAAAACATCCAATCCCGAGACAGGAATTTAACCCAACCTGTTTAACTGAATGCTAAAGTACTATCATTTGGCTGTCATCCCAGCTAAATTATGAATCTTAAGTAAAAAATAACAATTTAGTTCAACAATTAGAACTTTATTTAGTGTATATACTGAGAATGCTTAGCCAAAATGGAACATATGAACATGAGACATTTACTTATTTGTCCTTCGTGGTGCTCTGATTAAAACGAAAGATGCTTCCTATTGTTTTAAATTCACATTGCCAAGACATAGCAAGCTTGGCTTGTCCAAGTGTCATAAATAACAGCAACAACAACTTATTTGTAACTTAATAATTAGCAAAATATATTTAGCTTAAAAATACATTTTTTGACCATACAAAAAATTATAAAAGGAAATAAAATGTTTAAAAATAATTTTCAGATTTAATACCATTGAATTAAATGAATTTTTATAAACACTCCTCATTTTATTATATTTTTAGGAAATTTCCAATTTTATCACCCAAGAAAAGAAAAAGAAGATATTTGATATGGAATTAAGTACAAAAAAATAATTTTAGACTTTCATGAAAAACTGAGATAGTGAAAAGAGAGATTGTTGAATGCTCATAATATTTTTCATTTACATACATACTTCTTATTTTTAAACTATCAAAAGATCATTCATTTAGAAAAAGTTTAAAAATTTTTCACTTAGTTTGGGATTTTAAACAACTGATTGTGTATAACATTTCATAACTGCAAATTTTTCAAATAAAACTACATTTTTGAAAATATTCATTTTGAAAACTTTAATCCTTTATATCTGACATTAATTCCAATAAAATTATTAAATATAAATAAAAAGGGAATTCATTGAAAGAAATCTATCAAAAAATAAAACATTGTTATTATATACCATGAAAATTAAATACCTTTTAGAGAGTGAATGAGATAAACCACAAATTAAGATAAAACATTTAAAAAAAATCTGGTATTAAAAATGTGTTTATAATGGCTAGTTTTTAAAATGAATAATTCAAAATTAATTTGGTTAATAATTAAATAATTACTTTAATGACATTTTTAACATGCCTTTACTGGTGTACATGTGTATATTAAATATATGCTCCTTAAAACTAATAATTAAAATTAGCAATATATTTTCACAATTATATAAAGCAAATATTAACTTTTGTTTTTGGAACAATATTCAATTGTAATTTTTGATCCACTAATGATGCACCAGCTTCAGATAAATAGCCTTGATTTGGTACAAGACAGCTTCTTCCAAAACAGCAAGGACAGCAAAGTTTATGCATCCATTTTGTCCATTTAGGATTAAGACGTCCATAGGGTTCCTCATCTTTAGGTTTAAAAACACCTATTTTCTAAAAAAAAAAAAAAATTTAATCAAAAAAGAATGTGGAAGAGAGAAAAATTCTTATATAATACTAAAAATAGATAACTATAAATAATATATGTGTCTATACATACAAATATATAAATTGTTTATATTCATTGAAACATATATTATTTATATATATAGAGAAATATATATTGTTTATATATTTCTCACAAAAAAACTTTGTGGTTTTCAAAATAAAGACAATATTGGCATTAACTTGAGAAAAGTAGCTTAAATTTAAAAAGTGAGCTCCACTAATTTAAACTAAAAATGACATTGCCATGAACTTAACTACCACGAAATTTTAATCTATATAATAATGAATATAATTAATGAGAACAATAAATATATTTTCAATATTTATCACAATACATGAGAAATGTTAAAAACATACTTAAGTTTATAAATATATTTATAATTATTCAGTAAAATAAGTAGCAATTAATTATAGTAAACTGTACATACCATGTGAAATTTTCAAAATCTAATACTCTACTATAATACAAATTAAGATTTAAAAAAAATTGAAACTAAATTAGAATCTGAATAATACAATCTGCAACCCATTATGAAGTAGTAATGCTAAATTACAGTTAACATTCCATTATAAGAAAACATTTACATATTCAAAATATACAATATCTGTGCAGCAAAGTTTGAAACATAAAATAAATGTGTTGCAAGAAAAAGCATATTTCAAAACAAAAACATAATATTACTTATATATTTCAGTTAGCTACAGGAAAAATGCAGAAAGTTTGCAGATATACTAGGTGATTGAGCTTGTCTTCCATTTCTGGTTAAAAAATTTTTCTTTAATTCATTAAAACAAAACATTCTTCATTTCACTGGTTTTAACAATATTCTGTAAATAAATGGGGAGTGAAACGTTGATATTCAATTTGAATCAAATTTGGATCATCAGCTAATAAGTATAACAGGGTTTAACACAATAATTTAAAATGTTCTTTTTCTTTAATGAAGAGCAAAAATTTGTCACTGATTTATTACCTAGTAGTTTTACATAGATTGGTTGAAGATTTTTTTATGGAACATCTTTACATGCATACCAGTTAAAATATCTCTAAAAATAAAAATATCTTCTTGAATAGGTGCAGTTGTTGATTGAATGATAGAAAAGTACTTTTGTTTAGAAGAGCAGCAAATTCCGGACTGATTGATGTTGGTATAAAGTGAATAAAATAACCATGTAAATAACACAATCAGAATAAAATCACAATATAAATAACAGTTGGCAGCGAACTGTCCATGACAAGTTGTGGCACACTGAAGCACCTGTTATATAATATAATAAAAACATTTGATTGACAATAACATAAGATTATAAACTTATTTTTAAAACTCATAATATTTAGTCACTTTGAAATAAACAATTCAAGTTTTATTCCTTGGTCAGTGATGATGTATAATAAAATGAAAGGAGCAATCCAAACAGCATAAAAATTTTTTGATATAGTTTTAACTTCCAAATCAGATACACAAATGGTTTCTGATCAACAAAAGCATCGGTCAATAAGAGTGACATAATATTGGCAATTTTTTGACACTAGTAGAGGATTGATAATGTCCATATGAATTTCATGGAAACGTTGACCCACTAAAGGAAAATTTTTAATAGGACTTTTAACATGGCAGTTAACTTTGCTATGTTGGCTCTTAAAATAGCTTGAAAACTAATAATGAATGTCTTTTTCCACTTTAGGTCAAATATATTTTTTCATTAATCTGTTGTAGAATAGTTTAAATATATTAGGAATTGTTTAAAAAACTGTGCTTTGATATTGTTTAGATATGTAAGGGGGAATGCTTTTGAGGAGAATCACTAAATGTTAGCAACTAAGTTAAATGCTTGAAATTCAGATAGTATTAAAGATGAAGAATTTGGTTCTTCTAGAAAATGCTTTAATTCTTCACATGATCTTTGAAGTAGGGTGGTGCTTCATAGTTAATTATTGGTAAAACAGATAAATTATTTAATCTTGACAATAAATCAACAATTATGTTCTCTGATCTGGAAAAATGCTACGTCAGTAACAAATTTAGGGAGAGAACTAAAATGTCTTAACTGATCATCTTTACCTTCGTTTTTTTTTTGGGGGGGGGGATAATGATTTAACCCAAACATTAAAGATTTGTGATCAGTAGATTAAATGGTAAATCTTATACAAAGTAACTGAAATGCTCCACCACAGAATAAGCAGCCAGCAGTTCCATGTCATAAGTAATGTATTGTTGATGTGAAGAATTAAGTTTCCATGAAAAGAAACTTAATGGTTGCTAAGAATAATCAGTTTTCTGTTGAGCTGTTGCCAATTCCAAAATCTGAAGTATTTACAAATGCCAATATTGCTGATATTGATGGATACTTGAAATGAACAGCATCTGCAAGCTGCATTCCTGGAAAGCTTATTACACTTTTTTGGGTTTAGTTCCTCCTCCATCAGATACTTGATTAGTGCAACTGGTATTCTACTATGCGAAGTAACAAAAATCACCGTAAAAAACTGATCATGCCCAAAAAATATTTTAATTGTCCAATCATTTTAAGTTTTTCATAATCATTGATAATTTCAACTTGCTCTGAAGTTTGATGAATACTTTTAGCAGAAAGAGTGCCCTAGAAATTTAGCTCAATTTGATCAAACTGGAATTTTGAAGCTTTTATCAAAATATGAAAGGCAATTGAAAATTTTTTTAGATGTTCTTTTAGATTTCAAAATAACTAAGATGTTATTAATGTAGACAAAACAAAAGTCAAAATCTTTTCAGATGGTATGCATGAATTTTTCAGATGGTATGCATTGGGATGATTGCGTAGTAGCATTCCCTAATCCGGCTGTTAATTGAGGAAGTTTGAAAACTCTGAAAGGATACTGCTGTCTATTTTTTATTTTAGTCTGATGGACTGGGATTTGATGGTAATTCGTTCTAAGTGCAAACTAGAAAACAGGGTGCAGCATTCTAATTTATGAGTGAAATCTTACAAGTGTGGTAATAATTTATTATTGCAGGGGTAAGAGTACTGAATTTTTTTTTCAAGATAATATTCTCAATAAATATCAGGACATATTTTAATAACTAAGCAAAATCAATATTACTTTTACATTTACACATTAATTTTATTATTACAAATACAACACTTTTTAGATAGAAATATACTATTTAAAAATTCAACTCAGAATTTTATTAACAACAGAATATGAAAAAATACAGAAATTGAACTTGTTAATTTTAATTAAAGGTTCAATTTAATAAGTTTTATGATAACTCATTTAAATAACAGAAAATTTAAGTATAATTAAATTATGTTCATTTTTAGTTGTATAAATTAGTATTTAATTCTGAAATTTTAATACAGCATATTTTTTAACTTATCATTGACAGGTGCAATCTCTGCATTAGCAGCAGACAGCATTATCTATCTAACTTTAAACACACAAAAAAAGCACTCGTATTATTATCACTAAAAGCTTTTGAGCTGCATGCTGATTATCAACGAAAGTTTTCTTTCTCAAGTTCATTAATCTTTTCTAATAGGAAGGATTGTTTGAAATTTTTTTAAAAGCAGATGCTAGGATGTCATCCTCAGGCTATCTTTTCTTCTCTAATTGTGTTGCATCTTTTGATTTTTTTTTTCTATATACATTCTGCATGAGATTTCTAAACACAATGCATCATTTCTTAGGTAAATGGAATGGAGGAAACAGAATTGCTATACAATCAAATCACATGACAAGCATGTAAACACTGAACTGTTATTTCTGATAAAGAAGCTTTCTCCTTTGTCATAACATAACAGTAAGTCAAAAAATCCTCTCTAGTTGTTTATTTACATTCAATATAGAGATGCTTTAAATGCAGAATGAGTAGGATATTTAGTATAACTCCCTAATCTTTTATTCTGAAAACAGCATTCCAATGTTTGTAAATATTTCAGTCACTATTATAATCATTTACAAGCAAAGTCGCACCTTCACACATGAACAGAATCCACTTTTCATTCATCTTATCAATGTCTGAAGAATTTTTATTCACATGAGGAATATGCTGAATTAGTCTACTAAATAAATAATTGGACTCTTCCTTTTTCCTGTTGTAAGAGACAAACACTGAGATCTTTGAGTAATGGATTTGCTAAAGGAAGTTTCTGAAGCAGACGTTTAGCAGTTGCTATATAGCAACATCTGACACTTTGCAAATATGTGTTGTCAAAAAGTTCTTCCCGCATTGCTGTTGCACCATAATCTAATTCAATCTTGTTTAAATTTATTTAACTAATTTGTAACAATTTTGTTTCATTTTTTTCATTAATACCTTCTGGATTTGAAACTTTGAACATAATACTACAAACAAGTTAGTTTAATTTACTGTACATCACATGCACTAAAGGTGTAATTTTTTGGATTAAAAACATGGTTCAAAAGTTTAACAAAAAGTGAAGATATGTCAGAGTTTTAAGGTCTTTAAATGGATTCAAAATCTGATAAATACAATTCAAAAGTATTTATCAGATTTTGAATCTTTAGGAACTTCACCTAAAAATATTCCTTTAGAACATCACTGCTCAGTGATTCTCTTACAAATTGAACGCAAAGTCAGCCAATAGCCCTCAACATAAGAAAGGAAACTATGTTTAGCTAAGGTTACATAAAGCATTTCCAACTGCAAGAAATGGTAATCTTCTTTTCTTGTAGGAGGTAGTTTGAAAAATTCATGAATGTCTACAGCAAATCCATCAACAGTGCAATCAATTTTGTCAATCTCCTTATATAATGCTCCATGGATTATGCATAAGCAACAAGTACCCAATTCAATAAGTATAAGTAGACTACTTAAAGACATCACTATTTACTTGCTTTAAAACAGCTAAATTAACTGCTGGTCTATCTACTGATAATAATAATTTTTCTACAAGGGTTGTCTGTTAAAGAGTAAACACACTAAATCGCAGGAATATATTCTTTCATTTCTCTCTGCCAATGTTTTATTACTTTGCATACGCTGCCACATGCATTCTGCTATAAATAAGAATTGAATAACTCTTTTTCTTTACACCCTACATTTTGTACTTGGATAAAATTGGTGTACATATCAGTGACAGGATCTCTGAAAGTAACTATGTGATTAACCATAAAATGATTGAAGTCCTTATCTTTAAAACAGTCATTTGCTTTCCAAAAGTTAGATACAATGTTACTGCAAGGCAAAACATATTTTTTCAGTATGCCCAACACATTTTTTTAGATATATCTTCCACTGCAGCCATGAAATACTTACTGCTGGTATTTTCGATTCCAACAAAAACACCCTAGCTCCCTATATACAAGTCATTGTAAAATTTTCATTTGCAAAATTTATATTTACAAATTTTCACTATGGCAGATTTCTGCCCAGAGGAATAGAAATCATCATAACACATTTGATGTAAACCTTCCTGAAAATGATCCAATCTGTCACAATCTATTTTGAAATACAGAGATCTTCAATGATATAATTGATTTGCACTATAAACCCATTCCATTGATATTTGCAAGACTGTTATGTCAAGATTTCAGTTTTTGAGCCAAGTTCCCTTGTGGGGCCTGACATGGCCCTGGTGACAACACATCCAGCTATATCCATCAATACCTTTTCACTCTCCTATCAGCATGCTTTCTCAATATGTAGGATAAGACAAAGGAATTGTTCAGAAAACAAGTCCACTTGAAAACACTTATCTATCATTGCTTTTCCCCCTTTGATTCTAATGCCGAAAAAAATTTAGTAGTTTTAAATCTTAGTCTCAACCATCAAACTCAAAATCTAAAGTTAGTAATTCCATTCCGTTTTAATAGAACAATTTTTGCATAGCTTGTTTAAGTGAATAATCTATGATTTATGACCATCAGCATGCGTAAATGTTTTAAAATCAAGAATAATAGACTACAAATTTTATTACTCTCCCAAATGTCGCCAAATATTGCTAATGTGGCCAAATCTACCTTGTTATTGAAACTTTTACATATTAATTTCTGTTTTATGCATAAAATATATTTTAGAAAGGAATAAACTATTTAATAAATTCTGAGTTTTTTAATTTTTAATATAACAATATGAAAAATGATACAGAAATTTAAACTTTCTATACTGAACATTTTTTGAAAATTAATAAGTTACATGATAAATGCTTTAAATTAACAATTAATTTATGTATAATTGAATAATGTTCATTTTGAACTGGATGCATTAGCAGTTAGTTCCGATAACTTAATACTGCACTTTTTAAACTTATCGTTCACAGATGCAATCTCTGCATTAACAACAGACAGCATCATTTGTCCAACTTTCACATCACTCATATTATCATCACTGATAGCACATGATATTTTTTTAGTTGCATCATCCAAAAGTTTTTGAACTACACACTGATTATCAAGCAATTTTTTTTTTCTTTCTCAAGTTCATTAATTTTTTCTAATAGGTGCGATTGTTTAAACTTTCTTGTACAAGTACCTTTTACATCTTCCTCGTCCTTTCTTTTCTTCTCTAATTGTGTTACATCTTTTGATTTTTCCCTACATGATGCATATTCTGCATGAGATTTCTGAATGTAATGCATCATTTCTTTGGTATATGGAATGGAGGAAACAGAATTGCCATGCATTCAAATAACATCATGAAAAATCCGTAAACTTTGAACTGTTAATTCCGATAAAGAAGCTCTCTCCTTTGTCACAACAGAATTGTTAGTTGAAAAACCTCTTTCTGATTGGGAATTTACATTCAATAACGACAGACATGCTTTAACCCCTCTAGAAAGAGTAGGATATTTTATATAACCACCAGCATCTTTTATATTGAAAACTGCATTCCAATATTTACAGATATTTTGATTATTATCATAATCATTCACAATCAAAGTCACATCTTCACACATGTAAAGAATCCACTCTTCATTTGTCTTATCAATATCTGAAGAAGTTTTATTCACATGAGGAAAATGTTGAATTAATTTGCTGAATGAACTCCTAGACTCTTCCGTTTTTCTATTATAAGGAGACAAACACTGGAGATCTTTGAGTAAAGGATTTGTTATAGGAAGTTTCTGAAGCAAATGCTTTGCAGTTGCTATGTAGTAACTTCTGACACTTTGTAGAAATGTTGTTTAATCAGTAAGCTCTTCCAGTATTGCTATTGCACCATGACCTATTTCAATCTTGTTTAAATTTAACCAATTTTTTCCTGAATCAACATTAATTTGTAGCAACTTTACTCCATTTTTTTTCACAGATTTCTTTTGGGTTTAAAAATTTAAACATAATACTGCGAATAAGTTCATTTGACTTACTGTATATCTATCATATGTACTGAAAGTTCGACTTTTTGCATTAGAAGTAAATATGGTTCAAAAGTTTTACAAAAAAAATGAAACAAAATGCAGATATGCCAGAGTCTTAGGGTCTTTCAAATGTTTTATAATCCGAAGATGTCTATCAGAACGAGGAGATTTGACTCTTTAGGTATTTTAACAATAAAATATTCCTTTAGAACATCATATTGCTCAACAATTCTCTCACAAACTGAGCCCAAAGTTAACCAAAGGCTCTCAGCATTGACGAAGGAAACTATGTCTAGCTAAAGTTTCTTCCAGTATTAATACCAAATCATTATTCTTCCAGTATACCCAAATTAATTAGTACTGGTAAACTTTGCTTACTCAGTTCACTATTTATTTGCTTTAAAACAGCTAAATTAACTCTTGGTCCATCCATTGACAACTGCATTAATTTTTCTAAATTCAAACCATTATTTTGAATAAAACTTAATAAAATTTTTACAATTTTATTGGCTTCAGCATGCACTAAAAATGTGATTCGAGGTAACAAATGGCATTTTACCTTGTTTATCAGACCAATATGAGATGTAAATATCCAACTGTTTCTTTATTTGTTTTGTAGTAGTTTAATCGAAAAGTAAAACAAAATATGAAGTGCCGATATCCCGAAACAGAAGTTTTGAAATATCAATCCAAAATTAATCATATACCTGAATTTTTTGTCAGATGATTTGAGATTTTTTCTATGGAGGACTCATCAAAAATTTCTCCATAAATGTTAGCTAAATCATTCAAAGATGAAACAGAATAATTATTTTTTATTGCCACCAAAACTAAAATGGTTTCAGCTTTAATGGTTTTCTCTGATATCGTGTTGGGAAGCCATGATTTGTTATTCACTATTATAGTAGATATCGAGGATTCATGTGAAGTTGATGACTTGATAGTAAATAGTGTTTGATTCTTGTAACAGTTCACAGCTTTTTTGTGTCTGAATCCATCGGCATGAGCAAGCACTTGTCTAAAACTCATATTTGAAACACTGAATTTGCTTTTGCATATGAAGCACTCCACAGAATGAACATCGTCAACACTTCGGCACCAGGTCTTGATTAGGCATTTATTTTCATCTTGCAGTTTCATCCATTTGTCGGAAAATTTCGTTTTCTTGGCATTTTTAAAAGAAAATTAATTGTTTTCAAAAAATAAAATTCTGAGCTTGCTAATAAACATTCTTCAAAACACCCATCAAAATCTTTCAAAATGGCGCAATAAGCATTTCACGTATGTGCATAAACGTAGGCAAATAATTTTCACAATTTCGCCATCATTGTAAATAGTTGTGCACTACTAAAACAAGAAACTTTGTCTGTAAAGGCAGAAAATAGAATTTAATGGTAAACCAAACCTAAATTTTTTTGACGTCAGATATTCGTGAGCAATGGCTGAAAACGAGGCGGAGACGAATGTATGCCAACCCTATTTTCGGTTTGAAGGAGAACAAAAAGGGGGAAATTTTTCTCTTTCTTCTTGCATAGAAAGCAGTTGAAAAAATATATATATATTACAATGGAAGTAAAGTTTACTACTGAAAAATTTAAAATTATTAATTAAAATTAAACTTTCAAAAGAATGTAATAAAAATAAGGAATTCCAGGATTTATTTTGAAAAATAAGGACATTTCAGGATATTTTTTAAAAAATCAGGAATATCAGGACAACTCCGAGCCCTGACATCGTATATACACTACTGGCCATTAAAATTGCTACAGCAAGAAGGTGACATGCTACAGACGTGAAATTTATACAAAAGGAAGGTACTGTGATATGCAAATGATAAGCTTAACAGTGCATTCAGACAAAGCAGGCACCAGTAGCAACACCTACATTTTGTTTAAATGAGGAAATTGTTCAGCCGGTTCCTCATACACAAATTTCATTTGAACGTTGTTGCCTGGTGAAAAGTTGTTGTGATGCCTCGTGTAACAAGGAGAAATGCATACCAGCATGTTTCTGACTTTGATAAAGGTCAAACTGTAGCGTATCGGGACTGCGGTTTATCTTATCGCAGTATTGCTGCTCCCGTCGGTCGAGAAACAATGATTGTTAGCAGAATATTGAATCGATGGGTTCAGGACGGTAATGCGGAACGCCATGCGGGATCTCAACGGCCACCTATCACTAGCAGCCGAGAAGACAGGCATATTATACGCATGGCCGTAATGGATCGTGCAACCACGTCACGAGCCGTGAGTCAAGAAACGGGATCGTTTTGAAGACAAGTGTCTGCACAAACAGTTCAACGACGTTTGCAGCAGCATGGACTCTCAGCTCGGAGACCATGGCTGCGGCTTCCTTTGACGCTGCGTCATTGACAAGAGCGCCTTCAATGGTGTGATCAACGACAAACCTGGGCGCACGAATGGCGAGACGTCATCTTTTCAGATGAATCCAGGTTCTGTGTACAGCATCATGATTGTCACATTCATGTTTGGCGGCATCGTGGTGAATGCATACTGGCAGCGTGCATTAGTCATCGTCATACTGGCCCATCACCTGGCGTGATGGTATGGGGTGCCATTGGATACATGTCTCGGTCACCTCTTGTTCGTATTGACTGTGCTTTGAACATTGCATGTTACATTTCTGGTGTGTTACGAACCGTGGCTCTACCCTTTATTCGAGCTCTGCGAAACCCTACATTTCAGCAGGATAATGCCCGACCGCATGTTGTTGGTATTGTACGGACCTTCCTTGATACGGAACATGTTTGGCTGTTGCCCTGGCCAGCACGTTTTCCAGATCTTTCACCAATAGAAAACATATGGTCAATGGTTGCCGAGCGACTGGCTCGTCACCAAACGCTAGTCACTATGGTTAATGAACTGTGGGATCGTGTTGAAGCTGCATGGGCATCTGTACCTGTACATGCAATCCAATCTCTGTTTGACTCAATGCCCAGGCGTATAACTGCTGTTATTACTGCCTGAGGTGGTTGTTCTGGGTACTGATTTCTCAGGATCTATCCAGCCAAATTTTTTGAAAATTTAATCACTTGTTATATTTCTAATATAATATATTTGTCCAATAAATATCATTTTGTTATCTGCATTTCTTCCTGGTGTAGCAATTTTAATGGCCAGCAGAGTAGATATTTTCAGTAAGTACACTTTTCATTCATTTCCTTTAATTACAAATCTAGGTGGTTGTTTCATAATAATAGAATTTAAATTACATAAATATAAGCTATGATACAAGACTCAAGTAGTAAGCAAGTCAATTTGAGTATGATACAAGCTTAGGAAAGATACAAGTAATATGAATAGAAGTTTAACTATACAGAAATTAACAACTGGTAAGAATGTGTCAGTAAAATCAATACCAGACCTTTCACTAAAACCCTGTCCTATAATTTTAGCTTTGTATTTTTACAATTCATTTTTTTGTCTCTTAATCAAATATACTCATCTAGTACCTATTACTTTTGACTTTGGAGGTGGGTTAACAAGTTTCCCCACATCTGGCTCTTTCATGATTTTCAGCAAATCATTCATAGTCTCATTCCAGCTTTCTGTCTGGAGATAACTGAGTTTCTTTTATAGAAAGATTAGGGCATTTCTACACAGTAACTTTTATGATCAAATACATCATTAAAAACATCATAAGTAACATTACAATCATTAGGTATCTAAATTTAATTTTTACTTATATCTTTATAAGAATTTATATCAGCTTTACAATTAAATTCATTTTGTTCAAACAAATTATCATTTTTATTACAATACCTTTCTACATCTAATGAATGCAATTTTTTGTAACTTCTTGGAGAATAATAATAAGTATCAATTCTATCACTTAATTTTCAAGGGTTTACAGTTCTCTTCCAATCTGATTAGATTACTTTAACTAGTTCGGTCTTAATTTTAGGAGAAATTTCAACTTCATCATCTCTATCATTAAATTTTAAATTTGGTTTTGGAGATAAGTCCTATTTTATGTAGTTATGTGATCTATTTTTATATATAACAAATAGAATTATACTAGTTTTTTCAATTTCATCAAATAGCAACACATCAATTTTAAAATCTATGGTTTCTACCACTCTGCGTTATTTTGGTATCTAGATTCTATATCTCGTTCTCTGAATTGAATGTCCCATCATAATGTCTACTCTTTTTCTTGGTTGCAACTTATTTCTATGAATTTTAGGGATATGAACATAAACCAAAAAACCAAATTGTTTTAAATGTTTAACTAACAGTCTAAATCCATAAAAAATTTCCTTCCTTCCATTAGCTTTTGTTCGATGCAATTTTTGACATGAACATAAGCCTGAAAAGCTTCAACCCAAAAACTAGGTTGAAGACTGCTATCTTGTAACATAGCTTTAACTGCATCCATTGCAGTTGCATTAAATATTTCTTTCACACTGTTTAGTTCAAGTGTATATACGAGCCTGCGATCAATTCTAACTCCCTAACAATAACCTTCAAATTTTTATAAGGAAATTTAAGTCCATTATCAGTTCTAAAAGGTCTTATATTTATGTTGTCTTTGTGATTTAAGCAGAAATTGTTTGAACCAATGAAATACAATCTCTTTACTCTTTAGGATAAAAACTTTTTAAAATAATCATCAACAGATAAAAAATACACTACCTCCAGAAGAATTAACAGGAGCAGGTCCCTACAAGTCCATGCAAACTTTTTCTAAAACATTATTTATTAATCTATGATAAAATTTAGGTTTCAGAAAAATTTGCTTCAATTTCAAAATTTCACAAACCTTGCAACTTTTAACTTTATTAGCATCAGCTATTAAGGTTTCAATTTCTCCTTTTACACAATTATTCTTATTCATTTAATCAATTAAAGGTATATTTATGTAACAAAATTTACAATGAATAAGTTACAAACTTAAATTAGAGCAACAAACAATAAGAAGTTTTGTATAATGTATTTTATGTAATAACATGTTTTCCCCTATACATATAATTTACAAATTCTAGTTAAAGTCATAAAGTATCGATTATACTTATATACTAACATCTTATTATTAGACCAAATAAATTTAAAATCTGCTATATCTAGATTTGCACCTCATATTAAATTTTTACACATGTTTGGTGCATAGAGAACATTTCTACACTGTTTTTGTCTCCAACTAGAACATTTAAAGATGGCAAGGATTTGAAGTTTTTGAATCATTCCTTGTTATAGTAAAAATTAGATGCTGCAGCAGAATCAACCAAGAACTCACAGCTTTCAACAATCTAGGTTCATAATTTTTCACTTCCCTGTAGAAAGAGTATGAAGATCGTGGTTTTCTCTGCTTTTCTTATATGTTTCTGAAAACATTTTGTTTCAGTATGCCTCATTTTCCCCCAGTAAATATACAGCCCCATAACAGCTTTCTTTTACATCTTTTCTAATTTCAGATCTGTCACATTTCTGCTATTTACTCTTTCAGGCTCTTCACTTTTTCAAACTTCTTTGGATCTTGAAATATATGCATCTTCAACTACATCAAATAAATTTCTACCTTTTTTTCTTTAATTATACGCAGCTAGACTCATTAATAAGTTGTTGTTCAACATTATTCAAAGTGAAATAATTATCTTACAATGGGTATAGCAGCTTTAGCAAGATTTTCGAATACAGTTGGCAACCTTTAAATTAACTGAAAAAAAACTAGAAGTTCAGGTACTTCAAGTCCAACATCTTTGAGTTGATCCTTCTTTTCTATAACTCTTTTGCAAAATACTTTGATTGTCTCTTCCTTAGGATGAAATCTAAAATTGAAGAATATATCTACTAGCAACATCCGTCAGGCTCTCTTGAACATGTTTCGAAATTTTCTTTCAAAATTTCCAATACTTTTTTTCATTTTTAGTTTGAGTAATTAGAGATAGATTTTATTTCAGAATTTAATAAACTTAGGTTTTTTTCATAAAATTCTATTCTGCTTAAGTGGTTTAATAAGCATTTATGAACCAGATGTAAAAAAAATGGCTTGCCAAGTACTTGGAGGAAGGACATAAAGAAAAAGATGATGGAGCTGTACACGTTTGCCGTGGTTTCCAATTATTGTGGCAAGCGCTTTACAGCTCAGTTGCCAACCGAAATTACGCCACTACGCGCAATATACTAATACTGATCATGTTCAAACTTCAAGTATGAAATCAAGCATTTTTTCGAATTCCAAGTATCAAAATTTTGAATATTTCATTATAATTAAGTACTAGAGAAGTTTTAAAATTCTCATAGTTAGAAACAAATTTATTAAAACTAGAATTTTAATATACCGTGAAATTGCGCTTACATTAAAAAAAAAACTTCAGTGCAGTGCTACCTATTACACTGACAACCAGGCAACAAAGTTAAATTTCTAACGTTAACTAATTTCACTCTTTATTTAAACTCGAATTTTAATTAACTGGGTATGTGATGCCCACCTTTAAAAAATTTTAGTACAACATAATTTAACACTAACGTGAAACACTAAAAAAAGCTTACTTATGTGTTTACTTATGCAAACATGTATTTTTATAAAAACTAGAGTTTTTTATAATCGCTCTGAATGAAATTTTAATGGGAAAAATAACTCACCCGGCTGAGAAAAGAACGCATTTAAAAGCTTCGAAGAAATCCTCTACTGTATTTTCTTTGCTTTCTCCACCATACATTATATGCGATGTATGAATCAAACTGACTGGGCAGATGATTAGCAGCCCATACAGATCTTTTATTGGCCAACCAAATAAAAATTTGAAATAATATAACTTTTAAAAAAATTCAAAGTCCAATAATGGGAACACTAATGCAACAAATTCTTAAATTGTATACAAATAAAAATTACTCATTAAATGCAAGAGTTGCACACAAAAACGATTTCCTGCATGTCATGTGATCACCTTAAGTCATAAAACGAAAATCACATCATGAAAACGCATTCCAAATCATTCAGCCAGTTTGGCACATTTTACCCTCTATACAGTTCTCTACCCTTAGGCACCTAGTTTTTATAAAAATGCATGTTTCATATTAGTGTTAAATTATGCCATACTGAATTTTTTTAAGGTGGGAGCCACATGCCCGGTTAGTTAAAATTTGAGTTTATATAACAAATGCAGTTTGTTAACAACAGAAGTTTAGCCTTATTCCCTGGTTGTCACTGTACTAGGTAGCACTACACTGATGTTTTTTTAAGGTGGGCACCATTCCTCAGTATATTAAAAATTGAGTTTTAATAAAAAATGAAATTTGTTAACATTAGAAATTTAGTTTTTTTGCCCAGTTATCACTGTACTAGGTATCACTACACTGAAGTTTTTTTAAGGTAGTTGCCACTACATGGTATATTAAAATATGAGTTTTAAAAATTTTGTTTCTAGTTATTAGACTTTTAAAACCTATGCAGTTATTAATTATAATGAGATATTTGAAATTTTGAATTTGAAAAAATGTGCGATTTCAAACTTGAAGTTTGAGCCCCCTCAGTATTGGTAGCTGGATATTGTATGTAGTGATGTAATTTAGGTTTGTGATATAGCTGTAGAGTGCTTGACGCGAAAATTTAAATCGCGCCAAACCAGTACAGCACCGTCATTTTTTACCAAATGTTTTTAAGAGCTTTGAAGAAATCTCCTAATGCATTTTCTTTATGCTTTCTCTGCCATACATACTCTGTGATGTATGAATCAAACTGACCGGACACATGATTAATATCTCGTACAGATTTTTATTCGCCAACCAAATGAAAATTTGAAATAATATAACTTAAAAAAAATTTGAAGTTTAATAGTGGGAACATTAACATAGCATATTCTTAAATTGTAAACAAATAAAATTATTCATTAAAAGTAAAGGTTACACATAAAACAAATTTTGCACATGTCACACGATCACCTTAAGTCATAAAACAAAAATCTCGTCATGAAAACGCATTCCGAACCGTTAAACCAGTTTGGAGCACTTTATTGCACATTTTATCTTCTGTACAGTTCTCTACTCTTTAGAGCTTACTACAAAATTTTAAAATACTAATAACTAGAAACTAATTTCCCAAAGAGTATAAAATAAAAAAAAATATATAAATTAAGTATCCCACAGTCTACAATGAGTGATGATTGGACAATAAAACTAAATCTGTAATATAAATAAAGAGTATTTTTGAAGAGAATTCAGATTTTAATTAACCAGGATGTGGCGCTCACCTTAAAAAACTTCAGTGAAGCTCAATCTAGCCCCAATTTAATATAGGCAATAAAAATAAGTCTAAAACGTAAACAAACATTCTTATTAAATATAGACTTTCAAATTAATCAATATTACCATAGTAAATAAATCTAAATACCAAGAACTGTTTATAAATATGAAATATTTACAAACAATACTTGGTATTAAGATTTATTTAATATGCTATTTAGTATAAACTCTTGTTTTTAAATATGCAATACTTATAAACAATGCCTAATATATAACATAAAATAGCTTACCTAATCATTCGCACTGGTATGCCACAATATTCTCGGATAATTTCGTGGTCATATATATTCAACATGGTAAATAATTCAAAAAAATGGAAACAAATTTATTTAATAAACATTCAACATAAATTTTCAAAAGTTTGCAGTGAGTTTTTGTAAAAAACTTAAAACAAAAATTTCCCAGCAAACTAATATTAAAAAACTTAGCTTTCAAGAAAATTTCAAAACACAAAGATTAAATCATCCACTTCAAAAGCTTAGACTGTAATGAAATAAAACAAATTGCTAGTCAAATGCTTTAAGGGTTTCTAGCACACAAAATAAGTATCAAACACGTACATAATCAAGTTATATCATAAAACGAAATATACTTTATACAAATGCAATCCAATGCAGTAAGCTTTTTTGGTACATTTTCTCACCCACATTAAACTTCAACCTAATTTATAAAATTTATTGAGTATTATGTAAAACAAAATACTCATAAGTATGCAAAACATAATACTCATATGTACAATAAAACATTTGATTCTTATTTAGGTTTATCCAGAATTGTAATGCTTAAATCTGAGTTTTCATAAAAATGCATCTTATTTACATTATTAATTTAGCTTCATTGCCTGATTCTCTTCAGGGATGGGTAAAATTTTCACTGATGTTTTTTAATGTGGGCACAAAACAGTTACAATTTTACCCAAAACAGTTTTAATTCCACAGTTAACTTCATTTCTTAAATACAGTAAATTGTAAATGCAATTCTTTATGGTTTCAAGTCACGTATCTAATATATTAAAAGAATTTACAAAAGATTTTTTATATACCTTTTACTCATTAATAAATTACTCCCTAGAACACCATATGTACATAAACATATAAATGTAAAAATAAGTTATTGGCTAAATTTAAAAAGAGAACTAAAAGTACTTACAGCCTAAAGATAAAAAATTAAACTGATACATATTTTTTACATTGTTAATCACACCAATTCAAATATTATACTTTTTACTATTAATACACAAAAATGCATATATATATATATATATATATATATATATATATATATATATATATATATATATATATATATATATATATATATATATATAAAATGAGCATTAACAAAAATGTTAGAATCACCCTTCTCAGGCTGTCAACTCTTCTATAGGATTTTACATCATACAAATTGCAAAGCAACTTAAATAAAGGCATAAGATAATAAATTTTATTAAATGTCCTTATTCTAATAAATTTAATAGCATATTAGTTAATAAGTTGTGTCGAATGTCAACCAAAATTTCTTGCTGAGGAGTAATCACAGTTGGGGAAATCCTATTAAATCAAATAACATTTGTTTTCCTTATTTCTACAGTTGATTACAAATATTCTATCTAATTACAATTACTACATTACCTTTATTACAATTAGATATTACAATAAAGATCTAGTATTTGTAATCTCTAGAATTTGTTAATCGTTATTCGATAAATGTGGTATAAAAAAGTGCTGGTGTTTTTATCAACGTCTAATTATTATTACTAAAATACATTATTAAAACACAAATATTAAGAATATCTGCAAATAAGCAACTTACAACTCCCTCCAAATTTTTAACGAAATAGCTCCCACTGGAGCCTTGGTAAATACGTTCAGGCAAGACATCATTTACAATAGCAAATTCAGCTTCTCGTATGATGTTAGTGAAATGAGGATCATCAGGAAAATTATTGCAGTTACAACAAGGTTCAACATTTGGCTCCATTCTTTGTAAAAGGGGTTGATTCTCTCGAACATTAGTTGGAAAAGTAGGAATAGGAATTGCAGGAACAAATGTCACATCAGGAATAGTGGAATTTATAGCAACATCACCAAAATTACAACTGTTCTCTAGGATTGGAAAGGCTGTCAAAGGAGTTTCATTTGCGGACATTAGCTAATTTGTCGATGAACAAATATCATAAGTATAAAAAAATCATACATATGCAAAAGAGTTTAAACACCGAAATCTTTCATTTAATATATGCTTTAGAAATTCACAAGAATTTATACATTGACATGTTTCATTTCTTATTTAGTACATCACAAGATAAAGGAACACAAACACACAAGGGATGGGAAGAAATACTTGTAGCCAGTATTTAGTAGCTGGTATTTTAATGTAACAACCTGTTAAAAGTAATTTTTCTACAAATACCCGGTACTTCAATTAACAAAGTTAGTGTTTGGGTCTAGTTTTGATTTGAGGTGTGTAGCCTACTCAGCCATGTACCTCTTTTGTGATAAGATGGAATTAAGCCTTTTATAATATTTCTTCATAATACTTGATTTTTTCCAAGTGGAGTCACTATTGTTGCCTAGTTGCCTGCCCTACGAGCTGTCCCTCTAACCAAGAATACTTTTGTTGAGCATAACAAAATTTTTACATAATCTTGCAATTTGTGAGTGAAGTTACATAAGCAATTTACATTGTTAGTACATATTACATTATCAGTAACAACTTTCTTCCATATACAATTATAAATTTTCTTGGCTAGTTACAATCTTCCAATTATAAAAATAAGTTTTCTTGGTTATCATAAAATTGGTAATAAAAATTATTTACATAAATGGATTTGTACCCCTAGTTTGAATTATTATTCAAATGATGCTGCTTGACAGAAGATATTTTTATATTATTTACTCATCTTTATAAAGAATTAGTAAAGAAAATTTACAAATAATTTATATTCATAATTTTAGTTGTTATTTGTTATTTTTCATGGATGATAAATGTTGATTATGAAACACACAATTAGTGGACACCCACCAAATTGTTGTACACTCATGAAAATCCGCATTTTGAGCTCACCGAGATACTGGGGGAAGGATTGCTTATGGATGGAAGTTTCTGTAAAGCGTAGAGTAGAGGGCGCTACTGCCGAGGAGACCTAGAAAACTTCCGGCACGAGACTTCCTTCTTACTATTCCTATGGTTTTATACCATAGTTCTTGTTTTCTGTAGTTTCCATTCCTTTTGCGAAATATTCATTTAAAAGTAATTATCTTATAAAATTTTTATGAAATGCAGAAAGCAAATAAAGGTAGTAGTTGTTGCGTAGCAGTTGGTTTGCAATATGCGAGCAAGAACAAATTTACTTTCGCAAGTGAAAATGTTCAAATTTCCAACGGAACCTGAACGTAAGATTTTGTAGAAAAGGCTGTAAATCGGCAAAATTGAATTCAACGAACTATTCATGTTTGTGTAACAAACATTTTATTACAGGTAAATTTACTAAAACTTCATATATATATAAATATTTAAACATTTTCCCTATTTTAGAAATTTTAATTTCAGTATTATAGCAACCTTTGGCGACATTTTTGGCGCTAACATAATATTTAATAGTTTGTCCAATTCTGTATAAAATATGCGAAATAATCTAAAGCTTATCACAAATATTTTAATATTTTTAATTGCTCTTAATGCTAAAAATCTTTTTAATTGATAAACAATATTAAATTTGTTTTAACATTAAAAATTTTTTTGCTGATTTATTTTAAAGTTTGTCTAAATATTATTTCCTTGAGTATATTTCTATGAAAAAATTAGTTCCCTTTATAAATTTTTAATTAAATTAATGTTGTTGAAGATAAATATATGAAGCTTAGTTTTAGAATGAGACTTTTTAATGATCGATATGGTGTACTGTGCTAAAATGAGCATTGATTTAAATTGATATCTATCATGTTGAATTTCTCTTTATACACCTGTTGTATGAATTAATGTTTTTACTTCTTTCTCAATTATATACATTTATAAATTTCTCTTTTACATTATTACAGGAAACCATCTAAGGATAAAAATCATCCTGATTATGTTCCATCTATATTTACCCACATGCCACATTCTGAAGGAAAGGTAGAAAGATATGAAAGAACTTTAAATCGAAGTAAAGAAAGTAATAATGAAATTCCCATGCTCTGTAAGTTTTCATATTGTTTATTTCCAATAAATTTTTTGATAGATAATATATCTTCAAATTATACGATTAAATTATTTGGATAATTGTTATGTAAAATAAATTGCATTTTATATTGAAATGGAAATTTATTGCAATTGAGTGTCACATTAAGTATTTTATTCTATTATTTTTAATTAATTAAACAGATGCTGTATGATTTTTAGACCTTAGCAAGATATTTTTTATTAAGATTAAATTACAACCATGTACTTTTTTCTTAGTCAAATTTATTTCATTTAAAACTAACTAATTCTCAAGATTTTATACAAATAGTTAATGTAAAAATTAAACTTAAAATATTTGAATTTAATACTTTTTATCTGTTCTTTACTTTTAATAACTTTTAATGTTGCGATTTTAAGGAATTACTTGCCTCGTAATTACAACTATTATTCCAAGTATCATAAGATTTAATTTGACATTATATGAGAAGGATTGTTATGTAAATAATCAAAAAATACATTCTAATTGTGTAATGTCTTTTAATATATTTAGTAATATTTTATCAGAAATGAATTCTTAAAGTTAAAAACACAGTAATGCATTACTCATACACAATTAACTATGTATTATTCTGTTAACTGTTTTTGCCAAAATATCTCCAAATATTGTGGTTATGTGCTAAAAATCATCTTTTGAATATAAAATAACTTGTTTAGAAATATAGCTCTCAAGGGTTGTTGTCATTTAATTACAATTTTAAAAGCATGTTTTTATTATAGTCAATAGGATAATATGTACATAAATTATTTTTAGTGCTATTAACAATTAGAAATGTAATTCTGTTAATTTAGCATTTTTAAAATTAAATTTTATTTATAGGTGATGTGAATTCTAAATTAGAAGACATTCTGGAAACTAAAGATGCAATGATAATGACTGATTTATCAATGCATGACATTGAAGCTCTGAAAGAAAAAAATAATGCTTTAGAAGTGCAAACAACAATGTATAAAAATTCACTGCTGCAAAATGCAGCATTTGCTCTGATACTTTGTCGCCAAAGAAATTCAATTTTTATACTAAATTAAAAAATATTACTTTTTTTTATGGTTTACTTGAACTTCTGTTAAGTTCTTGGGAACCAAAAATAAAGACCAAACTAGAACCAAATGAGCAGCTGCTGCTAGTATTGATGAAACTTCGACTAGGTCTTCTTAATCTAGATTTAGCCTACAGGTTTGAAATTGGGAGCAGCACTGCAGTGTCCACTAATGATTTTGCCACTACACTCAATAACAGCCCATGGCATGTGAAATTTTGTAGATGTTTGACTTGCCTGCACACTGCAAGTCATTATGCATATTTTTATGCTTTCACATCTATAAACTTTCACATCATGGACTTTTCCACTTAAAATAAAATTGTAGCAATCCAGCGCCTTATAATTTTCAAATGCTTCATTTGTATAGAAGCATTTCTTTACTTCAAGATACATATAGACATCCCCAAAAGAAACTTTAGGCCATATTTTGTAATTATTTCGTTGAAATAAGAATTTTCTTAAATCATCATCTAATGGATCTGGTAATCTTTCTCCAACAATGGTTAATTTTGAGATATAACGCATTTTTGATTCTTCATCTAGATTGCTATAATAAGTACTAGACATCTGAAAAACATAAATTCAAGGTTTAAAATAAAATTCTAACTATTATTTTATTTAAAAAATATTAAAACCATTTTATAAAATTTTCATTTAATATTTTAATCATATATTTAATGTTATAATTTAAAAACTAATATTTACAATCCTTAATTTAATTAGCTATATATTAAATCAACTCATAAAAATAAAGACTTAAATTTTAATTGCATTGGAAACCAAGACTTGTTTAAAATAGTAATAAACAACAAATAAATAAAAATCGTTACAATTTTGTTCCACTCATTTTTGATACCATGATGATTGATCTAGCATGATCAAGAAAATTTTAAAAAAATTATAATACTATAAAGGAAAGCATAAATAATACCTTGCTTGATATTTGAAATGATTTATAGTTCAATCACGCGCAAAATATATTTCTGAAATTTTGGAATAAAAGCGTAAAATTAAAAATTAGTTAAAGAACAATTAAGATAAATAATAACAAGAATTAGAACGTGGTTTACAATACATCATTCATCAACAATTGATCCTAATATCGCCAATACGAGCGATTCCCCGCAAAATATGGTAATCCATCAGGATTATTTAAGTATAAATTAAAAATTTTTGAAAAAATTTATGAGATCACCACTGATTGCACTCTTATTAAAAATTATGATTTTAACGGATAAAATAAAAAAATTTTCGAAAACAGAAATATATATATAAAAATATTTAAATAAAAATTTCTCTCGTCCCATTGATTTTCAATGGGACGAGAGAAAACCGGAAGTATTTGAGGTCTCTTCCGGTGAACTGAGGCTTGTTTTTGTTTACATTGAAAACTCCATCCTATGGATGGAGTTTTCATTTCATGCGTAGTTCACATTTCATGTTTTATTATTGTTTACTTTATTTTGGCTCAATTTTCTACCGTTGGTTTTAATCTTAATACCGACTTCATCTTTGGAAATTATTTAATCCATAAGGACTATATCTTTCTATTTTTTAACTTCTGGATTGGGTAGTTTTTCCATATTTTTGTAGAATTTTACTGTATTATTCTTTATGTTAATGCGTAAGGATGGCAATACTTATCCTTATTAGGGTATTTCTGTAATAATATTCAGCATTTGTGAGTGCGTGTGTTACAAGTCCTATATTTTGTTTTGGTGAGTTTCGAGGAATTTCATTGTAGAGTCACAAGTGCCCCCCCCCCCAAAATAGATCCGGCATACGTCATCATCGGTCTTGTATATGATTTGTACACTAACAATTTATTTTAAATATTTAATTTTGAGTTTCTTGCCAGGAGTAAGTACAGTTTTTGGATTGCTCCCGAAGATTTACGCTTGATATTAGTAATATAGGGTTTCCATGTTGGCTTTTTATCCAATATTATTCCTAAGTAGGTTACCAATTAATCCTAAGTAGGTTGCTCCAGAGTATTTCACAATCATTTATTTTAGCAGTTTTACATGGTCCTCTCTTCCTAGTAAATAGTACCGCAGTTGATTTGCTGGGGTTCATTTTTATTTCCCATAGTTTTAATCAGCTTTCAATATGGCCTATATGGTTTGGAATTCTAACGCATGCGCACTTGAAGAAAGTAGTTGCAATAATTTGGCGGTATAAAATGTGACTATTGTTCAGACTTAATTTTAGCAATCCTATGGTTTCTTATTCCCTGGTCTAGTTACTAGTGTCTCGAGACCAAGCTTAGGCTCCCAGAAAATTTTCGCTATGATTCAGTGACTTGGCGATGTAAAGACAGCTATAAATCTCTCTTGCTAGTAAGTTCATCTCATTGTTAAACATGGTGGATTTCACAACTACGTATTCCCTTTTTCATTAGAAAAATATATCGACTTAGTATTGTTATAATTTCGTAAATATTACCAAGAATGTGTTTATTAATTCATTGCCAATGGGAATATAAATTTTATGTATTTTTAGAGCACTTAATTAATTATTCATAGATACTTTACTATTGTTTATAAATATGTAAGTTGCTATGTTTATTAAACAGACTATGCATAATCAAGTATAAACTTCTTTTGACATACAGTGTTTCACAAAAGTGATGGGACACTTGTGCTATACAAAAGAAAACTGTAATAAAATAAATTAAAAATATACGTAATTGTGGGTGTGATTAATACTTAAATTAAGTTACAGTTATTACATAACATGCATTTTGTCAAATTATTAAAATATTAATTTAATAAAAATATAATTTTCTAGAACGGAGTAGAAAATAGCTCACATAAATGATACTCTGGAACTCTGTCGAAATAGTAAAACTATCCTTTAGCATTGCATACAGCTATAGTATGGACTAGAAAGGAGAGCTAAAGTATGGCATTCCACATTGTCACTAAAGCATGTTGTCAGTTATATTGTATTATATTTTAAAATCTGTAACAAAACATAATTAAAAAAAAACCCGTTATATGGAAATGCATTTTGTTTTTAAATGAATTTAAACATTACTTTTATTTTTTATTGATTTAATTAAAAGTATATAAATTTCATTTGTTTATGAGAACTTTTATTACTATGAAGTAAATCTTTACTTCTTAAAATTTCAATAAAGAAGCTGTTGTTTTTAACACATATTAGTATTTCGTAAAAAAAAAGTTAAAAATAAATACAATATTTATATTTAATAATGGGTTTTGTTTCCAATTGTGTTATACGCTGAAAAGAAAAAAGATTTCTTTAGTTCTAAGAATATATAATTTAATTTTTAAAATTACCAAAACCCTAATTTTTGTTAATATTTAGAACCAATTTTTACTTATTTGCTTGAACTTTAAAATGAAATTGTTTATTTTTTATGCATAATAGGAAAATTTTTATTTAATATATTAATTTCGTCTCTTTAAAATTCTTATATCCAATTTTCTCTTCCAAAAGGATGAAATACAAATATATCGCATGTTTTCATCCTCAAGTATTGTTGTAAAAAAATTTTTTATCGCATTTAAATTTTTTTCTTCTCTAAAAAAGTTTTCTTTCTTTTTTTATTTATTATTATTTTTTTTGTCTTAAGCGATATTATTCAGCTTTACTAAGAATAATTTATAAAAAATATGAAGTATGCGTGGAACTTGATACATAAATGATGCATAGAAAGAATTATTTTGTTAATTAAATCAGGATATCCAATGTATAATTTTATTAACAATGTGCAACCAAAACTATTTTATGAAAAATATCAATAAAATTATAAGTATACACTCTCATTTTGGATTTCTGTAATTTTGGGGGCATTTATCTAAATTTGGAAACAGTATTTCAAAAGTTGTGTTCAACAGTATTAACTGTTTGGGAAAGAAGAATTGTTTAAGCTCAACAATCCACTGAGCTTTCTTTCTTTTTCTTTTTTTTTCCACCAAATGTAGAATAATTATTATGTAGATTGCTTAGCTATAGAATCTTATACAAACCAAAAATTGTGTTCATAAAAAATGTTAAATATCTGTTAAACATGCAAACAATTTTTCTTTAAGTTATAGTTATCTATTTTTTCATAAATAAATCCATAAAAAGTGAATAAAAATTTTAATAATTTTTAAAAACGATGGATGAGTCAATTGTTTTTAAAGTAAATTTAATTATAAAGTGTAAATAATAAAATTAAAAATGTACAATCAATGCAAAACATATTTTGAAGTTAAAAATTTCTTTTTGATTTTCACATGAAAAATTATCTTGTATAGACAATTAATATTTTTAGTTTTAATAATGATTTAAATTGATGATGTTTACAACAATAAACTTACATAATGCCAAAGAAACATACATAGTATATTAAAGTTTCTTTTCAAGAAAATAATATTTACAAGTAAACATATACATTTAGCTGTAGTTTATAAAAAATTTTACAAAATTACATTCCCTTAAATTTTTTGGTAAGAAATGCAGATAATATAGTTATTAATTGATTATAATATATTCCTGAACTTTATATCAAACTTAACCATCTAAAAATATCTGTGTAATTTTATAAGCTAAATTAAATTTAACACAATTATGAAAATAAAAGAATATACGTTTCAATATTCTGAATAAAATAAACATTATTTTCTTGAATACTTTATATAATTTGGAAAAAAAATGTTAAGAGAATAATTTGTTAGTTCTTTTTGTATTAATTTACATTAATAAATCTATCTAATTACATGTATAAAATATTTGAAAATAATAAGAAGAAAAAAATATTTCAGAATGTAAAATATGCTTAGCAATTCTTGAACACTGAAATATTTTCTGTAAATTAAAATTTTGTTTATATATAACTTTTTTTTAAATATTGCCTAAAATTTTTTAACGTAAAGTTGTTTTAAAGTCTAATCAATGAATTTAATTTTCATTGTTGTTAGGAGATCGCAAAATTTATTTTCTTGTCTGATGGTAATCTTTGCTGTATTTTAATTTATTTATGACTTTCTGAATCGAATTACAGATATTAACTGTATTGGCAGCTTGCGATTTATCTTAGTAGAATTTTTAACTTAAAAGATAGACTATCTACACATTAAATAAATAAAAAAATTAATTTTACAGTTTCTTAATTAAAGCTTCTGAAAATAATACTCTCATATATGCAAAAAAAATAAATAATTTTTAATCAAACATGACACAAATTTTAATTAAATTAAAAAAGAACTACTTGAGCTAGTAAGTTTATAATTAAATACTACTTGAAATAATGAAACCAGGCATTTGTTATGTAAGCATGGTAAAGTGACAAATTATTAATATTTTGTTTGATATATTTAGTGAGAAAAAAATGTATTTAATTTCATCCTCAATTTTTTACACCTGATATATTATTCCCATATATGTTTATAGTATCTTTATTAAAATACGAAAATCAGATTTGATACTGAGTGTTTTTTATTCATATAAATGAGAAAATTTATAAATTTTCCCACTTTTAAAAAATATAAAACTTCTTGTTTTTCAAATAGATGATTGTATTCTTAAATTGAGCCACGGATGTTCAATATTTACAACTTGTGAAAAAAAAAACCTTAAGATACTAATTTATAATTAAACCATGATAAAGTGTCAAAAACAACTTAGTCAAATTAATTTTGCCATGGCATTTTATTCCCATTTGTGATTATCTTTATTAAAATGCAGAAATCTGAAGGAAATGTGATAATGCAATCCAGCCTTCTTTGGTACTTGCGTATTATCCCATCGACCATATACGCGAAAAAATAAATGTCTTCACCATATAAAATACAAATAAAGTTTTTATCTACTTCTATTTTATATATGGTGCTAAGATATAAGTAAACTATTCTGCTTTTTCTGCATATTTCGAAAAAACATAAAAATTTGCAAATATGAATAAGCAAATCGATTAGCGCGAAAAGTGTTTCAAATTAGACTAGGGGATAAGAAACCATCGGGTTTTTCTAAAATTAAGTCTGAATAATATTCAAATTTTATACCACCAAATTATTGCAACTACTTTCTTCAAGTGCGCATGCGTTAGAATTCCCATCTGAAGCCGATGTTCCGGGTCCAGTCTAGACACTAGTGGTCTAATTTGAAACGAGATTCGTGTTAGTCGATTTGTTTATTTATGTTTGCAAATTTTAGCATTTTTTCGAAATATGAAGGAAAAGCAGAATAGTTTACTTATATCTTAGCACCATATTTAAAATAGAAATAGATTAAAACTTATTTTTATTTTATATGGTGCTGAAGACATTTATTTTTTCGCAGATAAGGTGGATGGGATAGTAGACAAGTAACAAAGAAGTGTGAATTGCACTATCACGTTTCGTTCTGATTTCTGTATTACCATGACAAAATCAATTTGATGTAATTGTTTTGACACTTTATCATGGTTTAATTATAAATTAGCATCCCACGTTTTTTTTTTTCCAACGCCGAAATTAAAATGTCTGTCACTTCAAAATAAAAATTGTTTAAAGAATTTTTCGCACACATGATTTGTTTTAATAAAGTTTTTATGCAATATAAATTTCAATAAAAAATACAATAAAAAATTTTGCTATTTATTGTGTGTCTACATTGTCTATTTTTAAATTAAAAGTTTTAAATAAGATAAATCATAAGGTACAAATATTGAACATCTGTAATTCAAGTTAAGAATACATCTCATCTATTTGAAAAACAAAAAGTTTTATATTTTTTAAAAATGGGAATATTTTAAAATTTTCCCATTTATATGACTAAAAGACAGTGTCAAATATGATTTTTGTATTTCAATAAAGATATTATAAACATAAATGGGAATAAAATATCATATGTAAATAATTAAGCGGTAAATTAAATACATTTTTTTACTAAATACATCAAAAAAAGTACTAATAATTTGTCTGTTTACCATGCATACATGACAAATGCCTGGTTTCATTATATCAAGTAGTTTTTTTTTAAATATAAATTTATTAGGTCAAGTAGTTCTCCTTTAATTTAATTAAAATTTGTGTCATCTTTGATTACAAATTATTTTTTTGCATACATGAGAATGTTATTTTACCAAGCTTTACTTAAAAAACGGCAAAATTAAAAAATGTTTTTATTTATTTAATGTGTAGATAGTGTATCTTTTAAATTAAAAATTCTACTATTATAAATCGCAAGCTGCCAATACACAATTAATATCTGTAATTCGATTCCAAAAGTCATAAAAAATTGGAAATACAGCGAAGATTACCATAAAAAAGGCCCAAAAAATAAAACAAATTATGCTATCTCCTAACAACACTGAAAATTAAATTCATTGGTTAGACTTTAAAATATGACTTTACGTTAAAAGTTTTACGCGATATTTAAAAAAAAAAAATGTTTTTATATAAACAAAATTTTAATTTACAGAAAATATTTCAGTGTTCAATAATTGCTAAGCATATTTTACATTCTAAAATATTTTTTTATTTATTGTTTTTAAATTTTTTATACATATAATCAGGTAGATTTATTAATGTTAATTAATTAATGTAAATTAATTTTTGTGTTAATGTAAATTAATACAAAATGAACTAACAAATACTTCGTAACATTTTTTAACTATAAAATATTTAAGAAAATAATAAAATATAGAGAAACATATATTCTTTTACTTTCATAATTGTGTTAAATTTAATTAAGCTTATAAAATTACAAAGATATTTTTAGATGGTTAACTTTGATATAAAGTTCAAGAATATACTATTATCAATTTGTAATTGTATCATCTGCAATTTTTACCAAAAATTTAAAAGGAATGTAATCTTGTAAAATGGTTTTAAAAACTGCAGCTTAATGTATATGTTTACATGTAAAGATTATATTATTGAAAAGAAATTTTATATATTATGTATGTTCCTTTGGTATTATGTAAGTTTATTGTTGAAAACATCATCTGTTCAAATCATTATGTAAACTTAAAACTAAAAATATTAATTGTCTGTATAAGATAATTTTTCATATGAAAATCAAAAAGAAATTTTTAACTTCAAAATATGTTTTGCATTGATTGTACATTTTTAATTTTATTATTTACACTTTATAATTAAATTTACTTTATAAACAATTAACTCATCCATCGTTTTTAAAAATTATTAAAATTTCTATTCACTTTTTATGGATTTATTTATGAAAAAATAGATAACTATAACTTAAAGAGAAATTGTTTGCATGTCTAACAGATATTTAACATTTTTTATGAACACAATTTTTGGTTTGTATAAAGCTCAGTGGATTGTTGAGCTTAAACAATTCTTCATTCCCAAAAAATTGATACTGTTGAACATAACATTTGAAATACTGTTTCCAAATTGAGATAAATGTCCCTAAAAATACATAAATCAAAAATAAGTATGCATGCTTATAATTTTATTGATATTTTTCATTGAATAGTTTTTGGTTGCAGGTTGTTAATAAAGTTATAGATTGGATATCCTGAATGAATTAACAAAATAATTCTTTCTATGCATCATTTACATATCAAGTTCCTCACATACTTCATATTTTTTATAAATTATTCTTACTAACGCTGAATAATATCGCTTAGGATAAAAAGCTTTTTTAGAGAGGAAAAAAACTGAAACAATACGAAAAAGGATTATTTATATATATTTTTTTTACAACAATACTTGAAGATAAATGCATGCGATATATTTGTATTCCAACCTTTTGAAAGAAAAAATTTAAAATTACTATATTAAATGAAAATTTTCCTATTGTGCATAAGAAATAAACAATTTCATTTTAAAGTTCAAGTAAATAATTGAAAATTCGTTCTAGACGTTAACACTAACAAAAACTAGGATTTGGGTAATTTTTCAAAATTAAAGTATACATTTTCAGAATTAAAGAAATTTTTTCTTTTCAGCGTATAACATATTTGGAAATTGAACACATTATTGAACATAAATATTTTATTCATTTTTATCATTTTTTACAAAATACTAATGTTTTAGTAACAACAGCTTCTTTATTGAAATTTTCAGAAGTAAAGATTTAGTTCATATTTATAAAAGCTCTCAGAAACAAATGAAATTTATATGCTTTTAAATTAAATCAATGAAAAATGAAATTAATGTTTAAATTCATTTAAAAACAAAGTGCATTTCTATATAACAGGATTCTTAATTATGTTTAGTAACAGATTAAAATATTTTACAATATAACTGAGAACAGAGTATTAGTGAAAAGGTGGAATGCCATGTTTCAGCTCTCCATTCTAGTCCTTACTATAATTGTATGCAAAGCTAAAGGAATATTTTTCAATTTCGACAGAGTTCCAGAGAGAGAGAGAGAGAGTATCAAGAACACATATCTCTAATTTAAAATATATTTCTTAACCTGGAAGTAATTGATACTAAATTAATTTTAAGAATATATATATAAATTTTTTCTATATATATATATATCTTTTTGTTTCAAATTACTGTTAAAACTTAATTAAGAGTTCTGGATATCACTAAATTAGTATCTTAACCCGCTAGTTGTTGTGAAAAGCACTGTAACCCCATGCTTCGAAAATCAACAAACTTAGGGAAACTCTCTGCAATCAATCATCCTTTCAGTATCTTACTGTCTGACACTCCCCTTGGACGGAAAAGGTAAAAAAATAACAATAGAGTATAGATATTTTTTACATGTTTTTCCTTTGTTCATTTGAAATGATAGTTTCTACAATGTATATTTTATTGGGGATGATTTTTTACCTCATGTGACCAGTATTGTTTCAAAATTTATTTTGTAAGTAGAAGTTTCTTATTTGGAAGTGTTTTTGTACATTTGTTTGCCATTTAATTCCTAAATAATGGTATACAACTGAAAACCAATAGAATATAAAAAAGAGATGGAACATTTGAGAATTCTATTTGATGAAGTTGAATCTTCAGCAGAATATTGATCAAACCTATGAGGATGAACCTGCTGAAGAATCACGCAGTTCTCATGATAGTGAATTTGTTTACAGCGATGTAAGTTGTGAAGAATTTGAATTAGGAGAAGACATATATTTATAAACAAAAATCCGTTCAAAATAAAGAAAAACAAAATATTAAACATGTTAGAATTTCATCATTGATAAAACTGATAATAAAAAACAAGATATTATTCAAGTTTAGTAATGCAACAGAAGGAATGATAGTTACAGTAAATGAAATGACTGTCTACACTCTGCTAAAGAAACCGACAGATGGCTATTGGTTGTTTTATTCCACATAAAATGTTGAAGATGTATACACGGGAGATGTTTTAATGTTAATAAAGAATCCTCCTAAGCAATATGCAAAATAAATGAAATTTTTTCAATACTAAGCAATATATTTTATCGATACACATATGAAGATAGGAACTATCCAAATGTTTTCTCAAGAATTCTGCCAAAAGAAATCAAGAAGTTAATTCAAGTAAACGAAAAGTTATTCAATATTCAAAACAAAGTAAAAAAATACAACAATAGCGAAAGTTTTATAAGTCCAAGATACAAGGATAAAACTACAATTTCAAGCACAAAATGAGATAATTTTATTTACGAAAATCATTCTGTTTGTTAGCAGTAAATGTTGATTCAGAATTTCCATTACAAACACATAATTCTACTTGTATAATTTATGAATGTTTGATCTCCTTAAACATTTAAAATGTTTTCTTAAGAATATTATTATAAATTCCCAATTAAATAGTACGATTGTTGCTTATAATGAAATATTTTTTATGGTTAATTTTTTAATAAAATTCCTTAGGGTGAAGCAGTCATCCACGTGACTTCCAACATCAGTGTCTTGAGTGTACTTTCTGATGGGTTAAACATTTTTGGGATCATAAGCAGTAGTAAAATAATATATGTTGGTTATATATCAAAACTATTTCTCCATAAATAACTTTTGAATAAACAGATTTGTTTGTTGCTCAACGGTCATTTTTTGCACACGAGGGCTAATTAGACCGGGACCTACGGCTTAAAGTGGATTCCAAACCACTACAAACATCCATGCCCAAGTTTGAATAAACAAGATTTGCATACATATTCACATTATTGCATAATAATGATAGTAATTTATAATTTTTATTACTTAATAACTCAATATACCAAGTAATAATACTATATGGTTTTCTAACAATGGCAGTTCTCATAATTTAAATAAAATTTATATAAACAATGTAAATATGCAAACATTGAACTGCGGAGTAACTGCATAAAAATAAATTCAAATTATCATTTAAATATACTAAAATTTGTTTCCATAAATTGCTCTATTTATATTATTGTAATGCTTAAAAAGCATTTCTGTAATATAGATGGTCAGTTGTTTTATGATTGAGATTTATTTCTAAATTATTACATATTTTCCCTTAAAATTAAACTTTAAGTTAACTCATTACGATTATTTTGATAAGGAAATATATTAAATTACGTGATATAAGCCATGAAGGCAATTTTTTAAAATTTATTTTTACTTTTCTTTGTTCCCAGGGAAATGTTTCATAAAATTCTTCCCATATGTTACTTTCCTCAGATGTTTACTATATGGTAACTGTAGGAACTTTGGAAGTTAAGAGAATAGTGCTGGGGCAAAAGAACTCCTTAAGTGGGGGGTGATGAACACTGATATAACAGATTTTCATGTGAACAGGAAAATATGCTAAAGCATGAGTTGCAGATGAACTGAGATGATTGATTTAGGGAAGAAGAGTGAGGTCATTAGAGCACCAAGGAGTTCAAGAATGTATTTAAGTCCAATATTATTACTTACGTTATTAAAATAGAAAATAAATTAGTTTTGAATGAAAAATTCTCGTCCAAATACCAAATAAAACTATTATGAATACAACATAAAATGTACTCATAATATATTCAATTAATATTTCAATATTAAATTCTCAAAAAATATTAATGTCTATGAAGCAAATTAGGTAGTTTGTACTTTTATTAATAAACAATATTTTTTTGGTAACTAATAATTTTATTTGTAAACAACTTGAGCTGACACATATATTGGTTCATACAAATAGAAAATAATTGACTTATAAAATGTTAACATTTAATTCTCAATTCCTACAAATTGGTATGCAATTTGAATTTGGTTTTGTGTAATTTGCATAGTTTCTTTAACATGAGTTACCAATGTTTTTCATTTATCCAGGTGAGAGTCAGTGAAATTAACTTTATTTAAAGCTTGATAAATGTCATAAAATTTATAATGCATTAAAGCATATTTTTTTAATTATAAATCTCCATAATATTTTTAATTGCTACATTCATAAAATCAGTTTCTGAATTTGTACAGCAGATTTTGTATATTTTACAAAATCATTTTTACTAAAATAAACAGTTCACAAATACAGAATAAATTTGAGTAATGTAAGGATTGAAGCTTTACACATATATAATCATAGGTATTATACCTTATTTGAATATGCAATACTAACATTCTCTAAGTTTAGTTTTCTTATGTGATACTAAGTAAAATTACCACATATTTCTCATACTAATCTTTATTTTCAATCATCTGAAGTCAAGCTTTAAGCCATAGCATATAGTTTTTAATGGAGAGATAGCGGCTCCCTCAGTGTAATATTCAAAAGCTATAAATAGAAGGAATCATCTGGAAAAATACACTACTGGCCATTAAAATTGTTACATCAGGAAGAAATGCAGATAACTAAATGATATTTATTGGACTAATATATTATACTAGAAATAACAAGTGATTAAATTTTCAAAAAATTTGGCTGGATATATATATATATATATATATATATATATATATATATATATATATATATATATATATATATATATATATATATATATATATATATATATATATATATATATATATATATATATATATATATATATATATATATATATATATATATATATATATAGATAGATAGATAGATAGATAGATCCTGAGAAATCAGTTCCCAGAACAACCACCTATGGCAGTAATAATAGCAGTTATACGCCTGGGCATTGAGTCAAACAGAGATTGGATTGCATGTACAGGTACAGATGCCCATGTAGCTTCAACACGATGCCACAGTTCATCAACCGTAGTGACTGGCGTTTGGTGATGAACCAGTCGCTCGGCATCCATTGAACAGATGTTTTCTATTGGTGAAAGATCTGGAGAACGTGCTGGCCAGGGCAACATCCGAACATGTTCCGTATCAAGGAAGGTCCGTACAATAGCGGCAACATGCGGTCGGGCATTATCCTGCTGAAACGTAGGGTTTCGCAGGGCTCGAATAAAGGGTAGAGCCACGGGTCGTAACACACCAGAAAACAACGTGCACTGTTCAAAGCACCGTCAATGCGAACAAGAGGTGACCGAGAGGTGTATCCAATCGTACTCCATGCCATCACGTCAGGTGATGGGCCAGTATGACGATGACGAATGCACGCTGCCAGTGTGCGTTCACCACGATACCACCAAACACGGATGCAACCATCATGATGCTGTACACAGAACCTGGATTCATCTGAAAAGATGACGTCTCGCCATTCATGCGCCCAGGTTCGTCGTTGATCACACCATTGAAAGCGCTTTTCTCTATGACGCAGCGTCAAGGAAAGCCGCAGCCATGGTCTCCGAGCTGAGAGTCCATGCTGCTGCAAACGTCGTCGAACTGTTCGTGCAGACACTTGTTGTCTCCAAACGACCCCGTTTCTTGACTTACGGCTCGTGACGTGGTTTCACGATCCATTACGGCCATGCGGATAGTATGTCTATCTTCTCGGCTGCTTGTGATAGGTGGCCGTTGAGATCCCGCATGGCGTTCCGTATTACCGTCCTGAACCCATCGATTCCATATTCTGCTAACAGTCATTGGATCTCGACCGACGCGAGCAGCAGTACTGCGATAAGATAAACCACAATCCCGGTACGCTACAATTCGACCATTATCAAAGTCAGAAACGTGCTGGTACGCATTTCTCCTTTTTACACGTGGCATCACAACAACTTTTCACTAGGCAACAACGTTCAAATGCAATTTGTGCATGAGGAACCGGCTGAACAATTTCCTCATTTAAACACAATGTAGGTGTCGCTACTGGTGCCTGCTTTGTCTGAATGCGCTGTAAAGCTAATCATTTGCATATCACAGCACCTTCTTCCTTTCATATAAATTTCACGTCTGTAGCATGTCGCCTTCTTGGTGTAGCACGTTTAATGGCCAGTAGTGTAGATCTGCGGTTATGGTATACATTAACTCACTGAAGAGCATGTGGACTACAGCGTCATCCCATGTTTTGAAAATCAAAAAGCCAGAGAAAACTATTCATCTGTAATCAATCATTTTAAAAGTATCCTTGGAATGGGTATTCTTATTTATTACCTGCCTTTTTCTTTCTTCATATGCAGTAAACGTTTCTCAGAATTCATATAACTTTGAGAAGTACTGCTACAAGTACTGCTTCCAATTTTTTTTATAAGCAACTCAGTTTTGTGTTCCAGATTATTTTCATATTCTTGTTAACCGTTTTATTTCTAAGGAATAGTGTACAAGCATAATATTAACTGGAAATGAAAAAGATAGAACTCCTTAAGTTCTTAAAGATAAATACTTCTGCAGTAGATACTGACTAACCGAGTAAGGATGTATTTCATGATGGAGACAATGAATTTGAAGAGTGATAAAAATAAAGAATCTGAATTAGGAGAATTTCGTATAAAATATGTTTCAGCTACTTTGCTTGTAATAATTATGTCAAAAGAGGTTTATGCTTGATTATGCATAGTCTGTTTAATAAACATAGCAACTTACAGATTTATAAACAATAATAAATTATCTATGGATTAATAATTAATTGTTCTAATAATGCATAGAATTTATATTAACAATGAATTAATAAACAAATTCTTTGTTGTATTTACGAAAATATAACAATACTAAGTCGCTAAATCTTTAGAGAGGAAAAGATCATGTAAACGCAATACTCACACATCCATTGTTCTCATAATGCAAAAGAAATTATATTCATGAAGAATTAATTAAATAATACTTTGTTATATTATGTAATAAAAATGTAATAATACTAAATCGATACATTTTTCTGAAGGAAAACGGAATACATAATTGTGAAATCCGCCATATGTTTAACACTGAGATAAACTTCCTAGCCAGAAAAATTTATCGCTTTCTTTACATCGCCAAATCACTGAATCATAGCCAAAATCTTCTGGGAGCAGAGGCTCCGGTCTCGGTCTCAAGACGCTAATGCTCTATACTACGTAGTTTTATCGATGTATTCTAGATGTGCGGAGATATTGAAATAATCCCTCACCTATCTTAGTGGCTCATATATTTTTGTCCGCTAGACAATGAGAAAATTGTCTTTAATTATCTTGTTACTTATGAAATTGTGCTTTTGCATCACATTTTTCTTAATTTTCAGTCAAATATCCTAGACTTTTTAAAGTTTTACTGTTCAAGTTTAGTTACTGTAATAAAATTCTCACAATTGACACATTAGCATTATTTCTATGCTCATTATTTTATAGTTAACCTTTTGAAAATTTAGTTTCTTGTTGTTTATAAAATAAAACGAATTTTTTTCTTTGGAAAAGTTGAAATTATTTCTAAGAAGTTTCTAGTGAATGCATAAATATATGAATTACTATTATAACTAGAGGGTAACAAAAATAGTTAAGGATATATATTTTTTTATTTGTTGAGTGTAAATTTTTTTTGAAATTTTAATATCAGGAAAATTATTATTCATAGTTTATTTTTTTAAATTTAATTTTGCAGTAAGAGAAATTTATAAGAATTATTTCTGAGCCTAATATTTTCACTAATTAGATATAATTTCAACAATGTCTTTTTTGTACTAAATAAGAGACAAACTTTTTTTTTTCAACTAAAACGTTTCACTCAGTTGAACATTCCAAATTAATGCAAAAAATTCTGAAAATTCCTTATTTCATTGTTTAAAAGCTAAATTATTTTTCTTCCTAAAAGTTAAAATTTGTTTATGAAAACATTCTAGCAAGAGAGTGTAAATGTTAATTAATTTTAAAAAAATATAACAAACTAATAGAATATTTTTAATGCACACAATTTATCCTAATTAATTACATTATACAGAAATATTAATTAACTGAATTGTTTGATTCTTTCATTGATAAATCTTGCTTTTGCATGATTTTCTTATTGCAGTTTTCATTTCACCATCGGCTGTCTTTGAATACTGTGGAGTTCGCCACACATCATCTGAAAATAAAATAAAATATATTTAAAATAATTAACAATAACAATTAACATTTTCAGATGAATAACCTCAGACAAAATAATAGTAAAAATCCAGAAGACAATTTTCATGAATATATAATTTAATTTTTATCAATCTGATTAATAAACAAAACTGATTAGAAGGAAATCTCATTAGTAAAAAACAGCGTCATTCAGAAAAATATCAAAAATTTCCTTCACTAATTTAAGACATTAAGATACTCTATAATAATGTTAGAAATATTTATATTTTTAATTCAGTAAATGTTTTAAATATCTAATTACCAATTTCTAAGAAATCTCAGTATTGTAAATATGGTAGCCTTTGTGTTTGATTAAATAATTAAAATTACAAAATGTTAACAATATGTTCCAAATACCGTCAAATTATTTGATAGAACTGAACATTAATTTTATAATGGGAACAGTGCTTAAGTAATCAAACAGAGCATTGAATTTAAATATTAGCACTTACATAAATATATTTCATTAAAAAATGTTTCATGAGAAATGTATTTTTCCATCATTTCTACAAAAGAAAACTTTCAATGACATGCTTATTCAAATACTGCACTTACCAAAAACTAACTGCTTCATATTTAGTCCATTAAAGGATTTCTTATCTCTAGCACCAAAATAACTGAAAACCAGATAAAAGTTCATTGGTCACCAATTTTTTCTTGATGCTTATGGTGCAATTCCAGGAAAAAGTTACCCCAGACAAGCTTAAAATGTGGCATTGAAACAAAACAAATAAAAATATTTTAGAATTTAAAACATTTTATAATTTAAAATTGAAATTACTGCATTAATTTCAGCAACATGCATACATTTTATAGTCATAATAATAAAATCTTTTTTTTTTATTTCTGATGGCACAGATAAAAAGACAATTACAGCAAAAATGCAAATAACAACAAGAAAAATGAAAAATAAAACAGCTGTAACAATAGTGTATGTATCTAAAAGGCCCCTGGCCTCCCAGTAGCGGTCCGCAAATGAGCATTTCGATAACTCTTTACAATGGAGTAGAGGGTCAATAACAATAATTATTTGCAGCATAAAATTCACACAAGTTTTAGAAAAATAAATCTGTAATATATTTCTACACTTATAAAAGCATTTATAAAAAAAAATAACTATTTAAACAATACAAAATCAAATCAACTACAGTATGATAACTGTCCCATGAGACACAATTTTGTCCAGTAGACGTCAATATGACATCAGGTGGATGTACTTTAATTCAGTAGACGTCTCATTTTGTTCTAATTTAGATCCATGGCGCACAAAATATCATAATACCAATTTTAGAAATGTTGATCTTTTTAATTACATATATGCTCCACCTAAGGGACTAATTTCTGGGAAAAGTATACTATTTAATTTCGGAATTGATTAAATAACTGAAATTACAAAATGTTTAAAATTTGTAATGAATCTTCAAATTAGCAAAACAAGAGTTAGATTAATAGGTAAAATTTAACATTACCATTAAAAGAACAGAACTTAAATAATCAAATAGAGGATTGAGTTTACATATTAGTGCTGAATATAAACAGAAATGTTATTTACTAAGGGGTATATTAAATGTTTTGATTAAACATTTTTATTATTTTTACAACTGTGTTAACCCTTAATAAAATTTAATGTATGAAATGTTTATTTACAATTTGCAATCAGTAGAAACAAAATGCCATGTTTTGTCTCCTTTAAAGAATTTATTTTCTCTTGCTCTACATTAGTTCCAAATGAGCTTAAATAATATAGAAAAATTAAAATTTTGAAGAATGTGAAAACATAATAAATAAAAGCTTTTCTTTTTCTGGTGATATTAAATAAAATTTTTTTTAATTTGCCTATTTTAAATTTAATCTCATCCTCAGGTATATAAATTTGTTATTCTCATTTAAATGAAAAGGAAAACAAAATTTAGAATTTATAAATTAAGTATATTTTATCTCTTAAAATACAATTCAACTTTATCAACCAAAATAATTAAAGCATAATACAATAAAAATATTTAAAGTTATAAATATAAAAAGATAACTATTTATAAAACAAATAATTTTTCAATTTATTTGAAACTAGGTTTAACCCATCATATGCAATTTTTCATGCATAGCAGAGCAGAATATAAAACACTTACTATAGAAAAAATGAATTTCCAGTCAACATTTAATAAATAAATGATATTTACTGTGATGAAATGTGAACACTTTTTTAATTATATTCAAATTAGATCAATAAGGAAGGCAGATATTTAATAGAACTAAAAATCAGGTTATTGAGTGAAATGTAGATGCCATTCAGTTTATTTTTGCTTGTAAATTCTTCGAAGTCCATAGAAAAGTGAATTACTACAAAATAACTTTAAAGGAAAACAATTAATAATAGAACAATGTTGATATTTTTGTTTAAAAGTAAATCAGAGCATAATTTATTAAATCAAACTAATCAACAAAATTTGAATAGAAATATACATATATTCATTCCAGAAACAGTGTTCGTTGTTCTGTTAACGTAAGCATTTTGTTTTTAATTTCACTGAAAACATGCTTCTTAACTTCCTTTCAGGGTATACATATACAAGCAAATGTTTTGAATTTCAGAAATTTCAGTTAGTTACTAATTTCCTTTCTTACAATAAACTAAATTTTTCTCATACAAAGAGGTTTTAACTGTATTGATTTAAATATAAGTTTAGTAGAAACGAAATCAATGTATTAAGAGTTTCAATTGCTATTATAATTTATGATTTTTTCCTAAAAATGAGCATTCTTGTATTAATTTACTTAGATACATAAAGTGTAATTAAAAAATAATTTATTTTAAAGATATTAGAATCAGATGGTATTTGTAAGAGTATTAAACACAAAATAATAATACAAAATATACAGCAATACAAGCATTATGGAAGTAAGAAATTTTTCTTCCAAATTAAGTGAACATAATAATAAATTTAAGTAATTTTGGAGAGAAAAATATTTTGAATTGCAGGACATAGAAATGGTTTTTATTTAAGAAAATTATTTGGTGGTACAATAAATTTTCTTTCAGCAATTTTCATCCTAATCGCAAGGTTTGCATTGCTTCAGCCTAAAAATAACTGGAAAGTTTAATGATATAAAAAATTATTACATTTAGCCATCTAGCACATTTTATAAATAAAAGCAATATGTATCTTTTAACGTTAATTTAAAATATTTACAAATGTAATTTCTTAAAGTAAAAATGTACTTAAATATGTGGTAGGTTTTCTATACTCTTAAATAACACTATTAAATTTTAAACCTTATTTCTATTATGACTTCTTTGGAATAACAATAAGTTATTTAAAAATAGTAAAACATATGAATCGATAAAAGGAAAGCTATTATTTTTTTTAACTTACTTTGCTAAACACTTCTTAATGTAGCAATAAATGACTGTAGACGGTGAAGCAAACGATAATTTAAAATTATGGAAGCAATAAACAAAAATAATTATACAATTGCAGTTAATTACCTACTTTTAATACATGCCCATATAACATCCATTATGAATGTCTTTAGTACATCCACCATGGACATATAAATTACGTCTATTACAGATCCAAATATTAATACTCTAAAAATTATCCATCGCGGATGTCAATCCAACGTTCATATGTAATCCACAGAAGACCATCCAGTTCACATCTTACCATGGACGTTTTTATGAGATCCAAAACGTATCCAGGACGTCTTTTGGACTCTATGGATCTTTAAAAGATGTCTAATATAGACGTGTGTGGTTGTATGGGAAGGATAGCTGAGTCATCAGCAAATAAACTTAGCATATTTTTTGGATTTTGAGGGATGTCATTTATAGATAGATTAAAGAGAAATGGGCAAAGAATGGATCTTTGTGGGACTCCAGCTTCTATAACTTTGGAGGATAAGAATTCATTATTTGTTTTTACTTTAAATGATCTAAAACTTAAATAATTTTTGACAAGTTTTACTAAGTATGGTGGGGGGGGGGAATTTTTCATTAATCATCTCACTGACAAGGCCTGTGTGCCAGACCCTGTCAAAAGCTTTTTCAATATCTAGGAAGATAGCACCTGTAGACTGTTTGTTTCCAGTACCCATAGCAAATTTTTCAGATACTCTGAGAACCTGGTGGCAGGTGGAAAGCCCTTCCCTAAACTCAAATTGCTGTGGAATGATGATTTGCTTTGCTGTATCATGCTTCTGAAGATTTTGCAAGATAAATTTTTCAACCAGTGTGGCTAATGTGGTAAGAAACGAGATTAGCCTATAGCTGGTTACTTTTCTGGGATTTTTCCTAGGTTTCCTAATTGGGACAATTATCCTTCTTTCCACTTTTGGGGGAAGTATGATAATCTAATAAGAATGTCATTTATAATTTCCGTTATATAGCAAATTGCTATAACTGGTAATTGTTCCACGATTTTATTAGTAATCCGATCATTACCTGGACTCTTTTTTTAATTTAAGTTGTGAAATTTCAAGTTCTAAGAGTGCGTCATTAATTTGTTTTATTTCTTGGTTACTATGTGTTCACTGTTTTTAATGTAGGTGCTTACTTACATTTCAATTTTTTCTTCATGTTCCTTGTTTATAATGTTGTTTAACTTGAATTGGTTTTCTAAACTATTTGCTATTAGTTCCGTTTCCTTTGCATTTTCATATTCCATTGTAGCACTGTTTTTGATTGGGAGTATCATAGATTTTTCATTCTGCTGACCACTCTCCAAAATTAACCGTCTTGGGCATTTAAATTGGATAATTAATCATTCTAATTTTTTTTATTAAAGTCTAGTATTTCTTTTTTAATTTTAGCTTTTTGAGAAAGTTTATTTTATTTTTTATTTCAGAATGCTTGTGCCTATTGTATAGTTTTTTTAGTTTGCTTCTTTCCTTTATTAAAGTGGCTATCTTGTCAGGTAAATTTCCTTTATTAGTGTTATGTTTAACAATTTTACACTGCTCTATTCCTTTTATGTTTACATTTGTAATGATGTCAACTTTTTTATCAATATCATTTACAGATGAGGCCTCAGTTAGCTCATTAACATTTATATTGTTTATGCAGTTTCTAAATTTTAGCCAATTTGTAGTGATTTTGACGTTATGGGAATATTCCACATTGATATTTCCAATTTAGGCAATAACTGGATAATGATTAGAATTCAATTCCTCAATTGTGATGATTTGGGAGGGATTCGGAATGCCCCTTAGCAACATCAAGTGAATGTAATTCCTATAGTGATACCCATATTGGGTTGGTTTATCTGGTTTCTGCAATCTCACGTCTGTGTTATCAATAAGTGATTTGATATGCATTCCATTCTTATTGTGATAGTTGCATCCCCAATCAGGATGCTTTCCATTCAAATCTCCTGCAATAACTATTTTATTGTTGTGGGATAACACATTTTTGAGGCCTACAGTTATTAAACTGTGGCTTTCAGGACGTCTATAGATGGAACTGATAACAATATCATCTTTATTTTCCTGATGCATTTTTACTATGGTCGCCTGCACATAATAGAGTCTGGGAGTGGGGATTTCAGTATGTTTAAGTTTTGAACGTACTAATATAGCAGTACCACCCGCTTTCGATGTTTTTATCACAAATCGTAATGCTTTTTAAAGTTTTAATCCTTTATTTGAAGAACAACATTGAATTTCACTACACAAGCACAAATAACTATTTACAAGAAATATTTAAAACGGCAGACATAGCCAGAAAATGTAATATATTTTTAAATCCGTAACTAAAACTGATATAGTAAATAGAATGAAGAAGTTGCCAAACATAAAATTATAATTAATAGAAATACGAGCATATAAAACACTAACAGGAAGTGTTGACAATACAATGACAGTGGCAACAGTATTGTCATTTCTATGAGCATCATAATTTGGAAAGTTGAAATTCGATTTAGAGTTAAATTTAGTTTCTTGCAGTAGTATGACATCTGGATTGTGGTTATAAATAAATTTTAGTAGTTCTGTACATTTTCCATTTAGTCCATTTGCGTTCCAAAACATTAGTTTTAAATTATTATATCTTTCATTGATTACTATTTTGTTCATTCACACTTAGGGCTTTAAACAATAAATGCATAGTTTCGGTTGTGTGGGCTGCCTTGTCCATTAAGGGAATTGAAGCCAACAAGGTTGGGTATGCTTGAAAGATTATGTTTATTTGTTCAATCAATTTTAGCACATTCTGAAAATTGTTTATTCCTTCAATACTTGGTTTAGGGTGGGGAAGAGTTGCTGGTTTTATTGGTTCCTGCAATAATACTGGCGAAGGAACTTTCTTTTCTAACATAATTATGTTTATTACAGTTGTTGTTCTGCTGTTGTTTGTTTTTGTTACTTTGGATTTGCTGGGGATTTTCCATAAGATGCTGTATGCTCACCACCACAGTTACAGCACTTTGGCTTATCAGTTTTCTTGTGGGAGCATTCCTTAGATATATGTTTACTTCCACATTTGACACAATTGGGTTTAAGAAAACATACAGAAGAATTATGATCAAACCCCTGGAAATTCTAACATTGGATGGGTTGTTTATTTACATATTTTTCAGTTTTTATCTTAATATTTAGGACTTCAGTAATTTCAAAAATTTTTGGTGCAATTTCATTACTGTTTACTGTGATAAGAAAGCAAGCAATTGGCTCAAATTTCCAAAATTTTCTCATCACAGTAACATTGACCACTTGGAAGCCCAATTCTTCTAATTCCTCCCTTCTTAGTTCAGGGGCGGGGCATGGTGGTATTCCCTTAAAAACCGTGCCTTTATGGGCTTTTTCTGTTTGATGTTTAAAAAGTAAGCATTCAATATTGTTGTCTGTTAAAAGTCTCGTTAATACTCTATGAGCTTCACAACTGCTTGGGGAGATTTTTAGGTATTCACCTGTTAACTTAACATTTAAGTCTTTATCTATATTAGTTTTTTAATTTTTTAATAATATATTATAATTATTTTCGAATTTTACAAACAGAGGGTATTCTACTTTTGGCAATTACATTACTTCGATTAGTATGCGTTATCACACTATCATTAGTAGTCACATTATTTAACACATTAAATTTGTTATTTATTTCCATGGGATTTTTTTCAATAATTTTAACTTTACTTTTGGCAGTCTTTTTTGACTTGATGAAGCCCTCATCATCAGTTTCTAGATAGTTTTGTTGTTTGTCTGGGGTTATTGTGATTCCACTACTAGTACTAGGCATGATTAACATATTATTATCTACAATTGGTGTCACCATATTATACACATTATTTACAGTATTATTAATATTATTGCAATTAGCAGTATTTACAACATTACTAATATTTACATTATTATTATTTACAGAAGCAATGAATTTATTTTCAGTTATAGCTATACCATTATTTTTTATAAGATTATTTACAACACTATCAATATCAGAGCATTGCTCTTCACTATCAGAAGATACAATTACTGATTTATATTTAGGTCCTAAATTTACCCTATCATTATTCTTATTATTATTGCAATTAAACATTCTTAAAATCTTTGTTTATCTTTAGACATTATTTTATATTGCTTAGTTTTAATAATAGATTGATTTTTACTATTAAAATTTACAAACACATTATTACTAACATTACTATTATCAAGAGCATCATGTAAATTACAGCTAGATAATAAACAGTATCCCAACTGGGAGTACTTACCTCTGATTTCTTGTGTTGTCATGAACGTCTGTTGATGTATCCAAAAATAATTTTTGTTGTATTCCGAGTTCATGTGTTCAATTTTTTTGCATTATAGGCGTCTGGGTATCCGCGAAGATGGTAAGCAGTCCACAATACTTTGCGAGTTAACATAATGTATTGCATCTTGGTAATAGGCACTGAGGGGTCCATAGCGAGGTAATAGTCCAGTTTTGGCACAAATGCTTTAATTAAAGCCACAAAGTCTGTATTCAGTCCATTACTTTCCACGTTAGTGCTAGAGCATTGCACTGAAAGTCCAAATCTAGGCAATCCTTCACTCTTTCCCAGTTCGTAATCTATGCGTTGGTGGCCCTCAGAAGAGCCTTTTTTCGACGAAGAGTAAGAGTGTAGGTCCGCACTAATGGGAGAAACACTACAGTCCATATTCATTTGCACAAGTCCATTTGTTAAGGTCCTAGTCATATCCATGTCGTCATTAGAATCCATAACTCAAGCATTCACAGCGGCCTGAGCACAATCATGATCCATTCCGCCGGAGGTCGGTATTCCGCGCCGCCGCCGGCGGTCATCTGAGGAGCAGTCAGAGCGAGCGAGAGGGGAACTTACAAACCGGTTTCGGTAGGTAGGAGAAAGCACGTCTTATCCAGTCGAAGTCAACACGTGTTGCACAATGGTATACACTGAACTGAACAAAGTTAGTGTGGGTCCGGGTATCTATTCGGTCAAGTTTTGATTTGTGGTGTTAAGCCTACTCAGCCATGTACCTCTTTTGGAATAACATGGAATTAAGCCTGATATATCTTTATAATACTTGATATTTTTCAGTGGAGTCACCATTGTGGCCTAATTGCCTGCCCTACGAGTTGTCCCTCTAATCAAGAATCTTTTTGTTGAGCATAAGAAGATTTTTACATAATCTTGCAATTTGCAAATGAATTCACATGAGCTATTTACATTGTTAGTACATATTACATTATCAGTTACAAGCCTTTTTTACATATACAATTATATCGTTTCTTCCATATACAATTATAAATTTTCTTGGCTAGTAACAATCGTCAGAACAATCTATGCCACAATCTATCTTGCAGATCAATCTATGACACAAATGACATCTTTGAAAAAAGGCTTTTGAAAGCATTCAGGCATATTCTTTGAAACTATTTTTTTAAAAGTCAATATATAAATTTTAAGAGTACTGCAGCCATTATAGGTATCCATATTCTAAATATTCAACTTACAGCGCTGCTGCTAATTTCAAATCTGAAAGCTAAATCTAAATTCCGACCTAGTCGAAGTTTCATTAATGCTAGTAGCAGCTGTTCATGTGACTCTAATTTAGTCTTTATTTTAGGTTCCCAAGAATTTAACATAAATCCAATAAACCATAAAAAAAAATTTTATTTTTTAATTTAATATTAGAATTGACTTTTTTTTTTTTTTTTTGGAGACAAAGAAATATTGTTAAATATTGAATTTTGCATGTGAATCTGTTATCCACACTTCTAAAGCAGCATTCTTTTTTCTTCTTCGAGAGCTTCAATGTCATACATTGCTAAGTTAGTCATTATCATTGAATCTTTTATTTCTAGAATATTTTCAAATTCAGATTTCACATCACCTATAAATACAGTTCTTATTTTAAAAAATGCCAAATTGACATAATTACATTTCTAATTGTTCATAGCACTAAAAATAATTTATACTACAAATTTTTCTATTGATTATTTTCGAAAAAAAATGCTTTCAAAATTGCAATTTAGTGAATACTAAAACTATATTTCATTAACTATATTAAACTATATTTCATATAAGTAAGTTATTTTACATTAAGTAAACAAATTTTTAGCATATATATACCACGATATTTGGAGAGAGATATTTTTGGTGTAAGCAATTAACAGAATAATGCATAAATAATTTTTGTATGAGTTATATATTATTTTTTTGACTTTTAAGAATTCATTTCTGATAAAATATTATTAAAAATATTAAAAAATAATACATAATTAAAAATGTATTTTTTATTATTTACTCAACAGCACTTCTCATATAACGTTAACTTAAATCTTATGATATTTGGAATAATAGTTGCAATTATGAGGCAAGTAGTTCCTGAAAATTACAACTTTGAAAGTTACTAAAAGTAAAGAACAGATAAAATGTATTAACTTCAAATCTTTTTAATTTTAATTTTTACATAAGCTATCTGTATAAAATCCTTATAGTTATTTAATTTTTGAAGGAAATAAATTGGACTAAGAAAAAAATACGAGATTGTAATTTAATCTTCATAAAAATATACAGCGCTAAAATCTAAAAATCGTACAGTATTTGATTACCTAATTAAAACAATAGTAAATAAAATATTTAAAGTAACATGAATTTCCATTTTCAAGTAAAATGCAATTCTTTTTACATAACAAGTACCCAACTAATATTTTATCAATTTATGCAGTTAAATTATCCATTATAAAATTTATTTAATACTTGGTGATATGGACTTTAAAATATATTATTGTATATGGTGTCCATCGTGATGCTGACTGGAATTATCTGGAAATCATTCAAAGCTTCAATATTGAGAAATGATTACCATATGTAGAAGAACATTTCTCAATACAGAAGCTTTGAATGGCATCAATATAGAAGCTTTGAACCATATGTAGAAGAACATGTTAACATTTAAATGTTTACAAACTGTTTTTGTGTTGTTACAAAATGCGTTAGTCGGCCACGTTAGTGGTTTCTCAGACGGCTAATCATTAAATTGTGTTCAAAAGTGTGCTTGTGTTCTTCTCCAAATTACAAGAACTCTTGGCAAACTGAATGGAGCATATCCTCACATTGAAATCCAAAGTCCAGCTGATAGATGTCACTGCCAAGTGCTTGTAAGAACTGTTCTACAACTTGGCAGAAAACATCTGTTTCAGCACAGATCAATAATCATTGACACATTGAAGAAGCTACTCATCAAGGACTATTTTGGGAGACTAATCCAGCTACCACCACTTCCAAAGACCACATTCATTGGGCGGACTGAGGCTCATTCTGTAACAGCAGTAGAGTTGCAAGCCAGCTCGGCGTGAGTGTTAGAGGTTTTCTAGGTTTCCCTCTAGCTGTACGCAATACGGATCACTTTCCCCCAAAGTCCCCCTAGAGGGCATATTTTCCCAGGTGGCACATGTTATAGTGATGCTATCTGCGAGGGTGTCACTACGAGTTCCGGCTTTGTCTTGTGATTTTGTCTTTTAATTAACAGGGGGTTTACTTCCAATAAGTTGACTTTCAATTTTATTTTTAGGTAAATCTTATTAGTAAGAATGACAAGGAGATATCTTGAAATAAAATAAATAGTGATACATTTCTTTTACAAATGGATATGTATACACTTGAAACAATGTATTCTTGATGGAAACTTTTCAAAAAAGATTATACTACTTAATAATAAGTTTAACATTTATTCTGTCACATTAATTAAAATTTTTTTTGAGCATATTAAATTTAAATCAAAAGTATTCACATAATATTATTTAAAAACTTCATTCAACTTATGCAAATATGTATTTAAATTACTATGTGTGACATTAGAAGTACATTACCAATAAATTTCATCATAAAATTAGTTCCTTTAATTAGTCATTATAATTTACACAGAAATTTGTAACTATAGAAAATCCATGTATTTTATAAAATATTTATTTTCCTGGAAAAATACCACATAAATAGCTTTCAGTATAATTTACAGCTACTTAATGTGGAATATCACCAAGCTTCTAAGTTATTGATTGAAGAAGTTATTGATGAGTTGTCTCTATAAGGTTGAGACTTCACCAATAGCCATACTACACCATTGACTGAAAAAAAACTATTGTTATGGTAATTAGATTTTTACGAAAAATATTTTATGACATTAAATAATTCAATATTATAAAGGAAATTTAATTTTTGAACATTGACTTAAAAATCAAAAAATTATCTTAACATTTTATTAATGTAGAATAAACTATTATTTACAAAAATACTTTCTGTTTTTGAAACTAAAATTTTTAAGTTAAAACTTTTATTCTCTAGATTAATATTGAAAACAAATTACTTTTCCGGACAAAATACTTTATTCATAAGGAGTATTAAGTGCATTGTAAAAAAATATATCTATAAATCAAAAGAATTTCTTTACTTTAGCTGTCTTGTTCACAATAAAGATGTTGAATTTCCATAATTAGAGGGCCTTGAAAATATGTCATAGCTGCAAAAAGTTGTGAAATTTTTAATGCAAGTGGAAACAGTGACTTCAGCATCAGTCTAGTTATTTTATATATTTTTATCCTACGTATTGCTCATTCAATATGAATTCTTGCTTTAGCGATATTTGTCGTATCTTTAATTTCATTTGGAGTAAATTCAGATGAACAGAGGAATGGTGGTATATTAACATGCGAATAGTTCATCTCGGCGAATTCGTCGTATCTTGAATTCGCATATTAATATACCACCAGTCACTGTTCCATTAATATACTACCATTCCTCTGTTCATCTGAATTTACTCCAAATGAAATTCAAGATACGACGAAGAACATACACCCTGGGGCACTAAGTCAGCTATTAAAAATCCTTTGTCAACTAAAAATAAGTCTTCTGGTTTAACACACACACACACACACACACACACACACACACACACACACACACACACACACACACACACACACACACATATATATATATAATTTTATATCATCTTCACTACACATGATTAAATTCTTGCAAAAATCCATGTGTTAAGTAATTCAAAAACTACTAAATGCAAAATATATTAAGAAACATAGTATTTTTTTTATAAGAAATAAAGAAGGAATTAATATATTTTCATTATAATTTCAATGATTCCATTATGGATAAACTTCAGTTATTTACAGGTGATGACATGTATACACGTGCATATCTAAATTTTAAGACAAAATAATTTAATTATTAACTGATATTTTTAATCTATAATTTCCGTGACTTTTCCTCCTTCGGAAATCTTACACCTTTATTTGGTAACCTTTACACCTATCTCGTTCACTATAATGTATACAATCAGGAACAAAGCACATAACCATTTTAGAGCTCTAATGCTACTACGTTAGGAAATGTTTGTTTCAGAAATGTCTTCCAAACATAGCAGTAGTACATAGCAAACATAGTTTAGAAACCCCTCACCCTAGCAACGGTTAAGTATACGTATCGTTTCTGTTGGTTTTTCAAAATTTTAACTCGAAATTCCAAAAAGTTTTCATTTAAGAATTATTTTGAATAGTAAAGTATTTACTTCTAGCTATTTTTTTTTGTTACTTTTTTCTAATGTCCATAAGATAATATTAAACGAGTGGATCAACTAAATTGGTTACGGGAATTCCCATGTTGCGGCAACCTTATAGCAACGATTGTTTGGAAAAAGCTACTAGGGCATGACGTCACGACTAATGTCGTCCATATGAAAACTTACTGAGCATGGGAGTTTCACTTTTACATTCTTTTTACTTTGATTTTTTCTACCTTTCCTTTAGAATGGGTATGGACATACACGGATGAAACATAATCAGGATGATTATCATCCCTAGATGGTTTCCTTGTAATAACGTAAAAAGAAAAATATACTTATAAATTGAGAGAGAAGTAAAAATATTTATACTTACAATAGATGTATCAAGGAGAGAAATTCAACATGATATATATCAATTACTTTAAATCAAGGTTCATTATAGTACTGTACTCCATTCACATTTGATCATTAAATAGTCTCATTCTAAAACTAAGATTTATATATTTATCCTCAACAAAATTAATTTAATTTTAATTACAAGTATATGGATGAAAATCATTTTTTACGTAGAAATATATACAATAAAAGAATATTTAGACAAACTTTAAAATAAATCCATAAAAAATTATTTTTTTAATGTTAAAAGAAATTTAATAATGTTATTTATAAATTAAAATTTTTTTAAAATTAAGAGCAATAAGACATAATAAAATATTTATTATAAGATTTAGATTATTCTAAATACTTTGGACAGAATTGGCCATACTAATAAAATTTATATAGGCGCCTTCAATATCGCCAAAGGTTGCTTCTATAATACTGAAATTAAAACTTCTAAAATAAGGAAATTCACTGAAAATGTTTTAAATAAATATTTAGAAATTATACATATAAATGCTTGCTGCACAAACATGAATATCTTTTTGAATTCCAATTTTTTTTCCTAATTTACAATTTTCGCTTGGTTTTTTTTTTTCCCCCAAATCCTTTGGAAATTGAACATTTTCACAAGTGAAAGTAAATTTGTTCCCGATTGCATATTGCAAACAACTGTTACACAATAACTACTATCTTTATTTACTTTTTGCAATCACTCAAAGAGGCGTGGTCATAATGAACTCTTAAAAGTAGCCTTTCATCTTAACTGGTTTGTAAAAGGTTTACGGGAATGGAAAGCGAAACTTAATGGAGAAAATTAAGAATTACTTTAAAGAAAAAAATGATAACAAACGTATCTTTTTTAAATATTCACATATATAAATCTAATTTTTTATTTTAAATATTAGTTTATCTAATTTTTGTTTGACTGTTTTTTTTTCCTATGTCTTCAAAGTTTTTTAATATAACCAAAATTTATATTATTTTTTTTGTATTCATGTAAAAAATTGTATGCATTTTTTATATATCAAATAATTTCGTCATATATAATATTAGTGATTTACGTAAGCTTAAAGGTTTATATAAATCACCACCATTATACATGACTAATTTTATTCGGAATTGCTTTTAAAATAGGAGGATCAGAAATTATTTTTTCTGTTTCAGCAGTTAATAATCCATGATGCATAACATTTTGTTAACGGAATATTTTTTCGTTTTGCTACCTGTTTCAATAAGATTAAATTCTTTTCCTGGATATCATGGATATATTAATAAACATATCTTTGAAATTTTTAAAATTAAATCCCAGCTTAATGCCTGCTGTTAAATAATTGAAATTAATCAAGCTTAGATTTATTATTCAAATCATTTATAAAGATGTAGATTAATTTATTTTTAGAAAGATAGCAACGTTTATCTAAATCACAACATTGTAAATGTTCAACACAATTAAAAAGTATTAAATGCGTAAGATAAAACTTATATTTTATTTTGTCATAAAACCAGAAGTTACAATTAAATTTATTATGAATCGCAAACGTTATATAGTTAATATTATCATTTACCACATCTCAAATATTGGTACTTATTATTTTTGTTTTTAAGAAATTTAAATCCCTATCAGATGATTTTCTAAGTAGTTGTCTTATAAGAAACATTTTACAGTGGTTAAGCAATGGAATACTTATAACTAGATATTAAATTATGTAATCATAATGGAATGATTTAAGATAAAAAGTTTGACAGTGGAACATTTCAATAATTAGTGAAAATCAGCAATAATTTTTAATGCTCTAATTCATTTACAAAGTATATGTAGACTACATATAAAATACGAACATATATAAATTAAATTTGTCAGTTAAAACCAATAAAAATACAAATCCCATGTTTAAATTTCTCAGAATTTGTAGAAAATCTAAATTTTTAAACTTTTTATTACAGTTTATGCAATAATTAAAATGTATATTGAAATATATTGTGATCACCATAAATAATATTATCTTCAGTATAAAATTATTTATGAACTGCTCTTTTGTATTAATCCTTTCCTCCACGTTATTTTAAAATACAGAAATAAATTTTACAAAAATAAAAATATTAAAAAAAATTTAGTCAATCAACTTGATCGATCTCAGGAGTTTAAAGGACATGATGGGATATTATGACTATAATTCTTCAAAATTCATGGGAAGAGGACATTTTAAAATAATTATTTGTAGGCAGTTGTGTTACTCCAAATATAAAAACTACTACTCATGAATATTTCAATCACATAATTTTTAAATATTTTCATTTGTAATCTCCGATGTAATGAAAATCTTATTACAGCTTAGACCATTAAAATAATTAAGTTGGAAATTTGTAATTTCTGTGCGAATTAAAAATCATCAGTATAATGACTTTTTTATTTTATGAATTCATTTTATGTAATGTTTCTTTTTTTATTTTATCAAATATTTCTCAAGCTTTATGCATAGATAGAATCTCAATTCTTCCTGCATACCTTAAGAAACGCGTCTCGTCCCTATTATTCAATATAAACATATTTACATAACATTAATTACTCTTAAACAAAAATAAAGTTGCAATTATTTATTCTTAAACAAAAGTTGCAATTATTTATTAAATTAGTATAGTAATAACTATGGAAATTCAAGTATTCGCTTATTTTTGCTTTATGGTGGGAAATATAAAAAGTGATCGAAAATACTCTGTTATAATGGAAAGATCCCCGAATAAGTATTTGACAACATTTTAATATATTTTCAATAACAGCACGGTAGTGCATTATTTTTCAATACATATTTTAAGCTACACTACTGGCCATTAAAATTGCTACACCAAGAAGGCGACATGCTAAAGACGTGAAATTTATACGAAAGGAAGAAGGTGCTTTGATATTGCATTTGAACGTTGTTGCCTGGTGAAAAGTTGTTGTGATGCCTCGTGTAAGAAGGAGAAATGCGTACCAGCACGTTTCTGACTTTGATAAAGGTCGAATTGTAGCGTACCAGGATTGCGGTTTATCTTATCGCAGTATTGCTGCTCGCGTCGGTCGAGATCCAATGACTGTTAGCAGAATATGGAATCAATGAGTTCTGGACGGTAATACGGAACGCCATGCGGGATCTCAACGGCCACATATCACAAGCAGCCAAGAAGACAGGCATATTATCCGCATGGCCGTAATGGATCGTGCAACCACGTCACGAGCCGTGAGTTAAGAAACGGGGTCGTTTGGAAGACAACAAGTGTCTGCACGAACAGTTCGACGACGTTTGCAGCAGCATGGACTCTCAACTCGGAGACCATGGCTGCGGCTTCCCTTGACGCTGCGTCATAGACAAGAGCACCTTTAATGGCGTGATCAACGACGAACCTGGGCGCACGAATGGTGAGACGTCATTTTTTCAGATGAATTCAGGTTCTGTGTACAGCATCATGATGGTCGCATCCATGTTTGGCGGCATCGTGGTGAACGCACACTGGCAGCGTGCATTCGTCATCGTCATACTGGTCCATCACCTGGCGTGATGATATGGGGTGCCATTGGATACACGTCTCGGTCACCTCTTGTTCGCATTGACGGTGCTTTGAACAGTGCACGTTACATTTCTGGTGTGTTACGACCCGTGGCTCTATCCTTTATTCGAGCCCTGCGAAAACCTAAGTTTCAGCAGGATAATTCCCGACCGAATGTTGCCGGTATTGTACGGACATTCCTTGATACGGAACATGTTCGGATGTTGCCCTAGCCAGCACGTTCTCCAGATCTTTCACCAATAGAAAACATCTGGTCAATGGTTGCCGAGCAACTGGTTCATCACCAAACGCCAGTCACTACGGTTGATGAACTGTGGCATCGTGTTGAAGCTACATGGGCATCTGTAGCTGTACATGCAATCCAATCTCTGTTTGTCTCAATGCCCAGGCGTGTAACTGCTGTTATTACTGCCAGAGGTGGTTGTTCTGGGTACTGATTTCTCAGGATCAATCCAGCCAAATTTTTTGAAAATTTAATCACTTGTTATTTCTAGTATAATATATTTCCAATAAATATCATTTTGTTACCTGTATTTCTTCCTGGTGTAGCAATTTTAATGGCCAGTAGTGTATATATATCAATGTACGTTTCTTCTAGATGTACAATGTACGTTTCAACTTAGATTTACTTTATTTAATTCATCTATGTATATATTATGTCATAAAAGTTCAGTGAAAATCGAAACATTACAGTTAACCCCAACATAAAGCGAAATATTACGAAATTTGATATATTTATCAATCGGATTTTAAAACATGAATAATAAGTGATCAAAAAATGGGTTTGTAGTAGTATAATAATATAAAAAATGTTCACTTTAATATGCTTTAAGCAATTTGGAAGAAGAAATTCAATGAATGAAATATGCATGTTCTGACAACATATTATTAAAATTGAAAGGGAACAATAAAATTATTAAAATTTATCAGATGCATCAGGGTCATAATATCACCATTTAAAAATAAACTTATTACATTTAGAATTAAAAATATCGTCTTTATCTAAAAGTACAAGTAAAATGCTGTTCGCATAAGTTACTTTTATGTATAAATGAATTAAATTATGAATGAATTTAAATTATTTTGATAGTGGTATTAAATTGTTATGCCTATTTTTCAAGGAATACAACAGTATTCGTTGTAAAGATATATTTTTTTTCATTTCCGTAAAATAGTTGGATTTGTAAATGAATTCAATTTTCTTTTTTGAATACGTTTTTCAAGGATTTTAAGAATATCAAACATTTATACGCATTCATTCCATAGATAATTTATTTAAAATTGGAATATAGTGAAATTAATGAAGTCAAAGAATAATAAATCACGCATCTTATAAATGGCGATGCGAAATCAGATTGAATTGCTTGTGAAAATCGGTTTTGAAAACAAAAGAGTGTAATTAGACATATCAAGATTATATACAAAAATGTGATCAGGAAGATCAGTCTAAGAATATAAGTTTATTTTTTATATCAATAACATAGCCCGAATAAGCAGTGTATCCTAGACTAGCCTTTAAACAGCGGTTATCTATGCGATGTCAAAGTACTTTGAAAAGGGTTCACAAATGGCAAGACCATGTTTTTTGGAACAGAGGGTCTAAGGCTCAATCACTTCACTCTTAAAAAAAAAAAATCAGGCTTTATTTTTTAGTCTTTGGATGCATGTCTTTCTTAAGGTCAAATGAAATTTTTTCTGATATTTTGGAGTGTCAAAATAAAGTTCCGCACCCGATACCATCAGATTTTGCTATGCCGTTGTCCAATTGGCAGGAATATGTACAAGAATGCTTCAAAAAATTATAGTGAATTAAATTACATTCTATATAAGAACTTCATGACTTTTTATATAACATTTCACTTATACATATATGACTGCTTAACCTAATTTTTGTTCTTACATGAAAATATTGCACATTTTAAGGACACTATAAACATAAATAATATCATAATCGAAAAAATCGAACAATATTCCTTAGAGAGAATTATAGATCATAGTGGATTCTCTATGAAGATATTATTCTATGTATTGATTTATAAAGAACTATGTTATGATGGTGAAATCGTATAATAATTAATGTTGCCTCTTGAAAATTAATCCAGAAAAAAATTGATCAAATGCACGATATATTATTTTTTTGTTCTAGTATGTAATCAATGCAATAAAATTAAATGCTTTTTATAGTGTACTAAAAATTTTCTAAGAAATGAAAAGGCACACGGCGATAATCGCTGCATATATTTTTAATAAAATAGATATTACATATTTCACATACATTACAAATGTAAAAGATATATTCTCCTTTGCTTCTTCTTTTTTTAGGAATATTTTGCTTAAATATCATACTTCCGAAGAATTATATCACAACATGAATAGCTAAATTCTACGGGAGGATTATAATTTTTCAAAGAAAACTTTAAAAATGACTTTTGAAAAATCAGACTTTTATCAATTCTTACATTTTTTTTATATAATTCTAATAAAAATTTATCGTATAGTCATGTTTGAAATACCTTATCACACATACCTAGTAATTTTGCAAAACGGGAGATACCAAAATACTGTTTTAATTCCAATCAATCAACACCAGTCCATTTTGATTTACAGTTTTTTGTCTTATTATTTTTTTATTCTCGATCTAAATTTAAATATTTGTAAGCAATTTCTGTTTCTTCAGCAAGCAAAGAAGTATAAAAAATATCCATAGATAAAAAAATGAAACATTTTACTCAGTATATTATTTATGCTTGTATTGTTGTTTTTAAATTTAAAATTAATATATTTGTTATCTGCATTAGCATTATGGCCAAAAAAAGTTAAGTGACTTTGAAGAATTAACATCTTTATTGTCATCAAAAAAATCATTTAATCCAAATTTGTCATAGGAATCACCACTATTATTTGTAAAATATTTTTTTTTAATAATTCAGCTGTTTTCTGATTTTTTCAACTGTTAAATCCTCAAAATATGGAGTCATTAAATTTTTTTCGAAAAAAAGTTAATATGAATATAATTTAAAAAAAAATCTGTTCGAAATAAAGGACTAATATTTTCTTTCTTTTCTTTTCTTTTCTTTTCTTTTAAAAAAAAAAAAAAAAAAAAAAGAATCACTGTGCTCGGTTTTTCGCCAAAATTCTTCACATTAGTTACTTTCAAATTTTAGTACTTTCGGACACCACCGTCCAGTTTCCCTCAACTCTGCGAACGAAATCTGATCTGAAGAATGTGGAAGCTAGAAAGGGGGATGAAATCCCTTGGTACAACTGCAGTCCCACAGCTGCGTTCTGAGAATTGACTTTCAGAGAATGTTACTTTTACCGCCAGAAGGAAAAATATATCATTCCCATAAATCATCAATACATTTTGTATCTTTAAGCTGAAAATACTTTTTCAACATGCAAATTCATTCAAAATTATCTAATTATATTTGTTATAAATATATTTGAAAAATTTTTATGATGAAAATTAAATAAGCTGTTATTAAATAATTTATTAATAACTTGTTGAAAAATATTTAATTTAAGAATTTAACTGTGAAACTTTTCACTAGTTTTAAATTACTGTTACTAATTTTAATTTGTAGTACATGAATAGTAATTTAGTTAAGTGCATTTAAATAGCATTATGATTCCGATTTATTTATGATATTTATGTAGACAAGTATAACTCATTTATAGAAAACAAAGTACAAAAGTCTTATAATGAAATTACTTAAAAAAAAAAAAAATTTTAATTCTCAAAATTTTATTGAAGTCTACATTATATGCAATAATGAAGATGCACACGATGAAATATACATTAATTTTTAAACTTTCATTTGTGCAGAACTAACAGTCACTAATATATGTAACAGATTCTACATACATTATGTAACAGAAATAATAGTTATCAAAACTGGAAAGCTCTTTTCTTGGTTCCAATTACTTGTCATCTAATAAAAATGATCACAAAAAATTATAAAATAAGAATTAAAATTAAAAATACCTAGAATTCAGCAAAAAAAAAAACACTTCAAAAGCAAGCTTGAAGTTGAAAAAGTATTCTATTATTTTATTAGAAATTCCCTTTCAAAACGTCATTAACTCCGCCAAGCTGTAAGTACAACGTCATCAACCCCTCCTCTTTGCTTGACGTCCTCTGTAATCAATAAGCATTCTTGTTATGGTGCTGTAGTACCATAACAAGATTGCTATCATCCTCTTGGCATCCTATTTGGCTAGGAATTTGGCGTAGAATCGGAGCAGTTCTGCTTACGGAAATATCCCCGAATACGTTATTTACTAAACGGTTATTATTTGACAAGTGATTTTTAAATAGCAGTTCTCTCTAGAATAACGATTCTGACTTCTGTTATATATCGATATCGAAAGACTTGTTTGTCAATAGAGCAAAATTGAGTACCATATTTTAATGAAAATAGCATCTTTCTCCTGCAAATAACGAAGTAAACTTTTCTAAAGCTATTTTCTACGTTTCTGGAAAAGTTTTAATAATTTGTTTTACCGTAATTTATAATTCGAATTGTAAATGTTTTCTTAAAACTTAACCTGTTACAATGTTTACTGCCTCTGTTACAACCTAACTTTACTTTTATGTATTCGGCCTTTTCCTCAAGCTTTTGATATTACTAATTTGCCATTTAATGCTAGATATTTGCATAATTGACTGCATAACAAGTCATAAGGTGTCAATGTTTTATTTTATTTTTGCTTGATTTTAAGGTATTCTTGTTCCTAGACTAAGTAAGTTGTCAATTTTAATGTGTACATGTTAAATATTTTTATTTACCCTTATAGGGATATTCATAGATTAGAAGTGTTACGATTATTTTGTATTTTAATTTTTTTATTCAATTTTAACCTCAAAAAAAATTTCTTCTGTTCTTGTCTTTTAATGTTTTTATTCAGAATTGTAAGTGTGTCATACTGTTTATCCCGCAAGGGATATGACATTATTTTCTGCTGGATCCCAAGTCATTTAGGTCTCGATGGCAATGAGAAGGCTGATGCAGCTGCTAAATCTGCATCTGGCCAATGTCTTCCATCAGTTCCTTTGTCTGACGTGAGAAAAAATGTTAAAATATTAATCTATTCTCCTTGGCAGGAGTTATGGAACATGCAGGTCAATAATAAATTGAGTGCCATATTTCCATACATCACCTCATTAACAGTTTTACCAATACAAAGTGCTGATGTAAGATTAACTCACGTTTGTATCAGACACACACGTTTCACACATAGACATTTGTTTCTAAATGAATATTATATCTTTGGTGTGAAACGTGTGATGAACCTTTCACTGTGTATCATATTTTAATTTCATGCTCAAGTTTTAACCAATATCGTTTACTCTTTTTTAACTGTGATATTTTAACCTTATTTGATTTGCTTGGGAAACCACCCCACAGGAACCTATTTGCCTTTTTGAGAACAATAGGTTTTTTACATCATATTTAATTTATGTTTTAAAATTATGTAAATATTTTTGATTTTCCTTTTATATTTTGCAATTGGATTTTAATATATATATGCATTGATTTTTGTTTTTTAAAGTTTTAATGTTGTGTGGTTTGAAAAAATAAATAATTAAAAGGGAAAAAAAAAAAAAAAAAAAAAAAAAAAAGAAAATATTAGAAATATATTTCTTGGTGCAGCATGTCCAATTTTGGACCTTGTGCCATAAAACCCAACCAATCTACTGTTTATCCCAATCAAATTAATACTGATGCATAAAGGTGACCATTATGTGATTATTTTTACCATCACAATGTGACAGTTATATTCTACATATTTAGTTAATATTATAAAAGTTATGTTTGAAATCTTTTTCATTATAAAATTTTAAAACAGTATTGTATTTGCTTTGTAGTGAAATTTAAGTTCGCTTCTAAATTATGTCATTTTTTTTCAACTCAATTTCAACCATTAATATTTAACATGTTGACATTTAAAGCCAATTGTCTCATAAAATTTTATTAGTTAAGTTTTATATCAGTTTTAATACTAATATTTATAAGATATAATGTTATAAATGATTAACAGATATTTTATAGTACTCTATATGTTAATCTAATAAATTAACTTCTAAAGTGTAATTTATAGCACTAAAGTCATGTATAAGTTTTTAAAAAATACTTAAAAAATATTTTTTTAAAAAAATGCTGTTCTGATTAAATGAGGGATAGCAATATATAACCCTTATTTAATCAGAACAGATTGCAATCACTGCTATTAAATTATCAAACATTTATGTCGGTTAAAATGAATTATTTCATAGATTATATATTTTTTATTTAAAATTTAGATTATGAAGCAATTTTTTAAACAAAGTTTACTAAAGTGTAATCATTGATCTTACCTACATTTAATGGCTTGCAAATAGTACCAGTTTTTCTGATTTTCAGTTTTATTATAAAATTTGTATTAAATATAAATGTAAATTTTTCTGTTGGTTATGCATCGAAAAATTGTTAATCAAATTTGAATTTCAAATCAGTGGAAGGTTTTAATAGATTTGCTAAGCAAAACTTGTTTTCTGTTTGAATACAATGTGTTATAACATAAGAAATATGAAAAAAATTCAAGTACTACTCTTACAGACTTTACATTTTGGTGTCTTATTTACCCTTGTGTTAAGGGCATTGAAATATCTCATGTTTGATCCCATCCCACATGGGGATATTTCCGAAAGCAGAACTTCTCTGATTCTACGCCAAATTCCTAGCCAAATAGGATGCCAAGAGGATGATAGCAATCTTGTAATGGTGCTACAGCACCATAACAAGATTGCTTATTGATTACAGATGACGTCAAGCAAAGAGGAGGGGTTGATGACGTTGTGCTTGCAGCTAGGCGGAGTTAATGACGTTTTGAAAGGGAATATCTTATAAAATAATAGAATAGTTTTTTCGACTTCAAGCTTGCTTTTGTAGGGCATTTTTTTAAAATTTTAATTGCTGAATTCCAGGTCTTTTTAGTTCAAGTTTCACTTTCCATTCCCGTAAACCTTTTACAAACCAGTTAAGATGAAAGGCTACTTTTAAGAGTTTAATATGACCACGCCTCTTTGAGTGCTTATCCAACAAGGATGTGTTGGATAAGCTTAAATTTATTATATATAGGTATCGGTAGTGAATATGCCAATAGTTCATCTTGGTGAAGGATTTTGTGCCACAGTTCTGCTTATGGAAATATCCCCTTCCACATATAGGCCTAGGTGGCAAATAGGTAAAACTAAATATTATGGACAGCGTTATTGAAATTGACCAAAAATATTTTTTTCCAAGTGGAGGAGATGGATATTAGGAGCTGATTGGCAACCTGGAAGGGGCGCCAATTGGCATTAAAAACCGGGGTCCCATTTTGAATTGCTAGGCCTAACACTAAATAAGAAAACAATAATAACCATTTAAATAAAGCAGGATTTTCCTCCAATTTCAAATTACTGAGCCTAACTGTATATAAGATAACAGTATTCATAATAAGAATTGATTTAAGATTCTATTTAAAAATATTTCAGAATTAAATTTATAGGAAGTAAAATAGCAAAAATAATTACATTAATAACATTTAGTTAAAAGTAAATAAAATAATGAATTTCAGTGATTGAAGAGAGGTTACAAATCATTACTACATAAAAGTAGACAAATCTAGAATAATTTGAAAAAAAAATAGAACAATTCTTTAATTTTGCTTATTATTGGAAATTTAAATGCTTAACATACAATTCTAGGAATTTTATGCCTGCAGAAAATAATTAAAATTCTTAAATTTATTTTCGTCCAGCTCTCTAGATGCACAGCAAAATCCAAAATTAATGTAAAAGTCAGTTTAATTCTTGGCACGATATTCATAGTGAAATTGTTACACTAGTACAAACTTAAATTTATATATTCAGCACTTTTAGGTTTCACTTTAGTACAGTTCTATTTAATTTTTCTTATCACCATATATTAATTATATTTATCATTTATTATTTATTTTCAACTTTATGCATTATTTTCAACTTTATTTTTTCTGCTATGCCTTACCGGCATACTACTATACCATTTATTACTAACACACTTAAAATTTTACTTTGCTGATCCAGCATTTCTATATTCATAATTGAATTATTAACTTGTATACACATGTCAGTTCGTCAAAGGGGGCATATCCCAGGTGTTTTAAAAGCACCAGTTTCAGAAAATAAAACTGTGATGTCTGATAGTTTTGGTTAAGAACTGTAATTGTCATTGGTATTATAATTTACTTATTTTTGTTAGTAATGATAATGAATTATTTAATTGGTATATCTTTATTCTATCCTCAAATTTTAAACTTAATTTTTGTTATGTAATTATTTTATGTTTAGTGTTAATAAATTAAACTTACTATTTTTATGCAAGCATAATTATTGGCATGTTATTAGTTTCTTAATTATTAAAGGTTCTATTAATAGAATGAAATACTTTATAGGTATTTAAACCAATAGCTAGCGTTTCTTTAATTGCATTAAAATTTAATATTTGTAGCTCTGCTTATTGTGGTAGTATCTGTGTCATTTTACCAATACCCACCGTTTGGCAATTAGCCTAATGGTGGGTGTTGGTAAAATGACATCTGTCCACAGATACTTAAAAAGTGGTACAGACTGATAGAAATATAAAACAAATATCAAAGACAGAATTGAAATGTTGCCGCTATATCCTCAGTAAAATAGAAAATGTTCACATAAAAGACAGTATTTATATTCCATGCTGCATCCAAAATGAAATAAAAAATAAATATGAAAAAACAGGATTTAAATTGCTGCACTTTACATTTGATAAAAAAAAAAAAAAAAAAAAAAAAATCCAAAATTAAAGTGGCAAGCATTTCCGGGATGTGAGGTAGCAAGATATTCCAACACTGTATTTAGTGACACATTTGGCAACTTATTGCTTTTGGTGACTTTTTGGTGAATTAATTTGGGGAGGGGGAAAAATCACCAAATTTTACCACATTTGGCAACTTTTCGCGCTTGGCAAGCTGAGACTAATATTAAGTTCAGCCAACAAAGGCTGATATACAGCTATACAACTGCAAAGTCTAGATCAGCTCACATTCAGTCATCAATTCTGCTACCAGATTTGTGAAAAGCTGTAAAAAATTTATTTATTTTCTTTGGTAGAACTTGTGGAACTAACTAGTTGTGGACAAGCTACATGCCATATTTCCATCCATTAATTTATCATCAAATTTACAACTAAAAAGGGATTATATTAGGTTAATTTGCCTTCATATCAGGTACATATATTTCACTTTGTTCCTAAATGATCTTTTTGTGGTGAAACATGTATCTAGCCATTTACTTTTTATTATATTTTAATTTCATCTTGAATGCATTTAATGTTTAAAATATTCACAATAAGCGAAGTATCTTCGAAATTTAGATATTCAATTTTTATTTTTCAGCCTTTAGTTAATGATGGCTCACATTATGAATAATTTACCAACCACCAGTGTAACTGGAGAAAAAAAATTAATTGCTGCTGAAAAGGAAAAATCTTCTTTAAGTATATATTCTTATTTTTTTTTATAATCTTTTATGAGAAAATTGTTTGTTTTTCAGGATATAGTTATCATTACAATGTATTTGTGCTTTTTTTTAACTTTTGCATGGAGTTTCTTTATGTTAATATAGTGTTGAGAAAGGAAGTTAATATTAAGATTTTATTATGCTTGTTATATCAAAGACTATGCGTAGAGAAGTTTTGCTTGGAAAAATATGTTAGTTTCATAAATTTCAACTTATTTTGAACATTTTAGCAAATTAATTTTAAGTGCTGTTAAGTTGTGATTAATTGAATTCTTTGTTATGAATCTAAACTAAAAGAAACGCTAAAGAATAGAGAACTGTACAGTGGGTAAAATGCGCTAAGCATGTGATAAAGTGCATGAAACTAGTTAAATGGTTCAGAATGCGTTTTCATGATGATATTTTCATTTTATTACTTAAGGTGATTATATGACATGTGCAAAATTTGTTTTGTTTGCACAACCCTTGCGTGTAATGAGTAATTTTATTTGTTTACTATTAAAGAATATGCTACGTTAATATTCCCGCTATCAGACTTCAAATTTTTTTAAAGTTAAATTATCTTGAATTTTCGGGTGATTTATTGTTTATAAATTTTAAAATATTGTTTCAAAATTCTGAAAACTATATTGCTTGAATTTTTTTTAAAGTTATTCTATTTCGAATTTTCATTTGGTCAGCCAATTTAAGATTTGTACGGGGTGTTAATAATATGCCAGGTCAGTTTGATGCATACATCAGAGTATGTATGGCTGAGAAAGCATGAAGAAAATGCAGTAGATTTCTTCAAAGCTTTCAAATATTCTTTTCTCGGCAGGGTGAGTTACTTTATTTTTCATTAAAATTTCATTCAGAGCCATTATTAGAAACTCTACTTTTTATAAAAATGCATGTTTATATAAGTAAATAGATCTAAGTAAGCTTTATTGAGTGTTTCACATTAGTATTAAATTATGTTGCACTAAAAGTTTTTAAAGGTGGGCGTCACATGCCTGGTTAATTGAAATTCGAGTTTGCATAACAAATGCAATTTGTTAATGTTAGAAGTTTAGCTTCATTGCTGGGTTGACACTGTATTAGGTAATGCTACACTGATGTTTTTTTAAACTGCGCATCATTGCTCAATATATTAAAAATGCAGTTTAAATAAAAAATAAAATTTGTTTAAGTTAGAAATTTAGCTTTATTGTCAGGTTGTCACTGTAGTAGATAGTGCTACATGGAAGTTTTTTTAGGTGAGTGCAATTGCATGGTATATTAAAATTCGAGTTTTAAAAATTTTGTTTCTAGTTATTAGAATTTTAAAACTTTTATAATTCTTAATTATAATAAAATATTCGAAATTTTGATATTTGGAAGATGAAAAAATTCTCTATTTCTAAGTTGAAGTTTGAATGAGATCAGTATTGGTACCTGGATATTGCGCATAGTGACTTAATTTAGGTAAGTGACATAGCTGTCGAGCGCTTGGCGCGAAAATTTGAAATTGCACCAAACCTGTTACACCTCTGTAAACTTTTACCAAAAGAAATTATGAGTATCATTTTTCCTAATAATTATATTACCATTACTCTTTAAGAATTTTGGGCTCCTTCACCAAACAACTCCACTTTTTCTATCCTTGATTTTTGTATTCCAGTTTTTGATCTTCATATTTGACAACTCCTCTTCCACCTCATCCAGCCATCTCTATCTGGGACATCCAACCTTCCTTTTACCCTCCAATCTCCTTCTATATATTTACTTCATTGTTCTTTCATCATTCATTTGCTTCAGTTGTCCAAGCCATTGTATTCATTTTATTTTTATTATATTGTATCTTTTTCTTTATAGAGATTAATTAATTCTGAATTACTTCTAATCCTCCATATATCTCCATTCATAACTCATCAATATATTTTTAAAAAATTTTTCTTGCTAAGCTAATAAGCAATTTTTCTTTTTTCTGAGTAGTAGTACAAATTTCTGCTACTTATGTTTTGGCAAAAAACTAGATAACTCTGTAGGTTTATGTGATTTCCAATTTTTGCCCTAATCGCTGTATAATTAATTAACCTTGCCAACCTAAATTAAGTCATTGCGCACAAGATTTGATTACCCAATACAGATCATGCTTAAACTTCAATTTTGCACTTGTGCACTATTTTTAATATCAAAATATTTTGAATATTTAATATAATTATTTATTTATTACAGAAGTATTAAAATGCTGCTAACTAGAAACTAATTTCATGCTGATAACATGATAAAAAACAAATATAAATGAAGTATCATGTGCAGTTTACAACAAGTGACAACAGGGCAATAAAGCTAAATATGTAACGTAAATAAAATACATTTTAATAAAACTCTAATTTTAATAAACTGGGCTGTGGTTCCCACCTTAATAAAATATGTGTAATGCAATTTAGCCCCAGCTTAAAGCAGGCAATAAAAATCTAAAATGTTAATAAACATTCGTATAAAAACTTGACTTTCAAATTAATCAACATTACCATTCAAAATAAACCATTGTTAACAATACTTATTATATAACATAAAATATTACAAACAACAGCAATATTAATTGAAAACATAAAATAACTCCTCTAATTATAGCTTGCAGAATCATCAGTGCATCTGTTGTTCTCGTAATGATTACGTGGCCATATATACTCTGCAAGGAAAATAATAATTCGAAATAATAAAAATGAAATGTGAAAATTAACTTATTTTAAAATTTCCAAACTGTTTTACTAATGAAACTTAAAATAAAAAATTCATTGCAAACTAATTTTCAAAAACTAAACTTTAAAAAAAATTCAAAATGTAAAAAATAAATCATCTACTTTAAAAGCTTGAAGTGTAATCAAATGTAAACAAATTACTAATCAAATGCTTCAAGGATTACACACCAAACAAATTTCTCTCATGTGCGCAATCACATCACTTCATAAAACAAAAGTTGCATCATGCAAACAAATTCCAGCATGGTTAACTAGTTTGGTTGCATTTTATCATCTGCACTGGCCTCTAATCTTCAGCCTATGCTACAATGGGTCTGATTATAGTTTTGTATAGTTTCATTTTTAACCTTTTTATTTAAACAGCTTAATCATTGAAAAGTGACATTTTGTTTCCAACAGTCAGTCTAGCTTTTATCTTAGAGCATATTATTTTTTCTGTGATATTTATTTTAATTGAGATATTTATATTCACTAACCCTTTCAAAACCAAGTCCAGTGTTTACTCCCATGGTGACCAAACCACATCTTTGATTTATATCCATATATTTAATCCTCTCTCTGTTAACTTTTTCTGGTGCACTACCCTCTTTAAAGTTGAGATAATAACGAAAAAATTGTAGGCAGTCTATTTAGGCCTAAATGAGTACACAGTAGAAATTTTGTAAATATTGCACTTAACATCTCGATTTTGTGGATGTTTTATCACATGGAACACTGCCACAAGAGCTTTGAAAGGCATGACTAAGCAAGTATTGCAGTGAAGCATGTAAATGCATAAATGCTTTTGCATATAAATAAAAAAATTATATTATACCTGAGTAACAGATTTAGCATGAGCCCGAGTGCACCACAAGGAGACCTGCAAAAATAAAGAAATATGATTTTTATACTATACATAAGTTCAAAAAATCTTAATTATATGTGTTTTTTTATATAGAAAATATTTTTAGATTCATATATTTTTTCTCAGTATATTTTTGAAAACATCTCACACCCTTTTGAAAAAGCACAATCCAACGTTACACATTTTGCACAAAAATTTATTTTGCATGGCATCTACTTTGTGCAACAAATTACAAAAAAATTAATTAAAAATTAAAACTACATTTACTTAAAAAGTAAACTGTAAATTAAGAAAAAGATCTGTACAATAATGTAAAATAAGCCACAGTGAAATGGAAAATCAAGAGCTCAAAAAGCATGCATCTGTAACTAGAAATGACTCAAACTGGTTGATTTGGAAGCTTCCCTGTTCAAAAGGCCTAAAAGGGTGTAGAAATATTTCCCATACAAGCACCCCTTCCCTGTAAATTTCTCAGCATTAGCATTTATTCTTTCTGAAAAGAGCGGGAAACAGTAAATATAAGCACAACTGTTTCTTTCGCCAATGTGTTCAAGGCTGATCTTGTTCTGGTGTGTAAAAGAAATGTAGTGGCCAAATTCAGTGTTCCAGGGAATGCAACACCATGTTTTATTCAGTGATTTTACACATGCTGTTAGTGTAAAAATTTAAAGTTATATAGAATAAATGGTTCAAAGTAAAGGCAACAAAATATCAGAGAAATTTCTTTTCAAACAATTATTTTTGTATTACAACAAAATTAGGAAATATTTCTTCAAAATTCAGGGATTTAAATAATCCCTTAATTGAATATTTGAAAATTATTGATCAGTTTGTGTGGTACTGGCATCTATTATCTAAAAAGACAGTTTAAAGAGCATATTAAGCCCAATTGATCCATTTCTAGCTAATTGCTAAGGTTTGGTAATAAGTTTTGTTCTATCATCTGAAACACACAGAGAGTTAACTAGAAGTCCCACTGCCTTTGCCTTCTTTTCTAGGTCTTAATAGTTTTCCATTAGACATTTCTTAGTTCTAGATATCTAGTCCACGTCATCTGCAAAGGCAATAATCTCTTTCTGGGACACCCAACCTTCTTTTACCCTCCTTCCGTACATTTTCTTTGTTGCTCTTTCATCGCTCATTCATTTCAGATAACCAACCTTTGGTATTCATTTTGCTTTTATAATATTTGTTTCATTTTTTTCTTTATAGAGCTTAATTTTAAATTATGTGCCCCTTTGATTAGAATAAAATTTTCTTTTGATGTGTTCTAAACAGAAGTTAAAAAGTTGTAGACATTCCATCTTCCTGTATTCTAAAATTTCTTGAAAATTTCCCTGTGCTATAGCTTTAGTGTTTGGCAAAGTTATTTTTAACCAGCCATATTAATTTTTATTGCATTCCAAATTCATTTAAGATGTAATATAGTTTTTTTTCTATTTATGCAATTGTATGCTTGTTTAAAAAACTGATATAATTTGGTGTTTTGCTCATAAAACGCCTCCAAAACATTTCTAATACAAAAAATCTTGTCCATAGTAAATCTATCAGTTCTGAACCCACTCTGATAGTCACTGATTGTTTTTTCTGCACAAATTTGTACTCTATTGGCTATAATTTTCAAGAGTTCTTTAAATGAACTCTCAAAACAGATATTCCATGGAAGTTTCTGTAGGTCAATATCTCACCTTTTTATATATATAAGGCATGTAATTGTACTCTACCATTCATTTGGCATTGCTTCTTTAATCCCCACGCTTTCCAAGAAGTCATGTAACATCCTTGATAAGTTTTTCACTTCATATTTCATCAGCTCGGCTGTAATCAAGTCTTCACCTAGTGCCCTTCCATTTTTTAAAATGTTTTATAGCCTGTTTTATAATTTCAGTGGTTGGGAGGCTCATAATATTCATTATCATCCATATTGTATTTATTTATCTAAAACTCCTCATTTGATGTATCTTCTGTATTATGTAACTCTTTAAAATACTCTGTCCGTTATTTTGCTTTCTTCACCAATCATTTTTTTGTCCCTATTTTTACAGACATTTATTTTCGGTTGATATCTCTTCTTGATATTTCTAATTTTTGAACGCATTCTACTAGTATCTCCTACCTCAGATTGGTTTTCCACTTCCTGTATTTTCTTTCTTTCTAAATTTCTCTTTTTAGGATGCATAATTTTTGATCAGCTCTTTTCATTATAGAGCTTTTCATTTTGTCTGATTCCATGGGATAGAATTTTTTCCCTGCCAATATTTTTTTCCCTTATTAGTTCCCTGCACTCATCATTGGACAATTCATTTTATGTTGTCTTTTTTCATCCGTTAATAGATATTTTTTTTTCAGTATGATATTTCTATATTTTTCTCATTTTTTAGGTAGATCTTTGTGATCTATTCTTCAATATTCTTTATCATTGGTATCGCTTAGTTTTTCATCAAAAACTCTTTTTGTTTTATAATCATTAAGAGCTTTTATATTTTTTCTTGTTTTTCTGCCTTTATAAATCTAAATCTGGTTATTCTTTGCCTATATTTAGCTATAATAAGGTAATGGTCTGTGTTAGTATGTGCTCCTCTAAAACTTTTAACATTAACAATATTGGATAGATGTCTTTTTTTCTATTATAACATGAACAGTATGGGTTTTTGTCCTGCCACCTGGTGATATCCAAGTATGTTTATATATCTCTTTGTGTTGGAAACAGGTTGAACTAATTTTCATGTTATTATTACGTGCAAAAAAATCCACTGTTCTAAGTCTATTTTTGTTGCATTAGTCATATGTAAATTGAACTTTCTAATTGTAGGCCTAAAATTGTCCTTCTTTCCAATCTTTGCATTCAGATCTCCCAATACTACCTTTTCACTGTTTCTTTGTATGCTGTCATAGTCTTTCTGTAGAGTATCATATGATCTTTCTCATCCTCATCAGATTCTTCTGTTGGTTCATGTATTGACACCAAATATGCAGGGCTCGGAGTTGTCCTGATATTCCTGAATTTCCTGATTTTTTAAAAAACGTCCTGAAATATCCTTATTTTTAAAAATAAATTCTGGAATTCCTTATTTTTTATTACATTCTTTTTAAAGTTTAATTTTAAGTAATAATTTTATATTTTTCAGTAATAAACTTTTCTTCCAGTGGAATATATTTTTTCTTTCAATGGCTTTCTATGGAAGAAAAAAGAGAAAATTTTCCCCCTTTTTTGTTCTCCTTCAAACCGGAAATAGGGTTGCCATACATTCGTCTCCTCCTCGTTTGCATCCATTGCTTACGAATATCTGACGTCAAAAAAATTTAGGTTTGGTTTACCATTAAATTCTATTTTATGCCTTTACAGACAAAGATTCTGGTTTTAGTAGTGCACAACTATTTACAATGATGGCGAAATTGCAAGAATTATTCGCCTATGTTTATGCACATGCATGAAATGCTTATCGTGCCATTTTGAAAGATTTTGATGGTTGTTTTGAAGAATGTTTATTAGCAAGCTCAGAATTTAATTTTTTGAAAACAATTAATTTTCTTTTAAAAATGCCAAGGAAAATAAAATTTTCCGACAAATGGTTGGAACTACAAGATGGGAATAAATGCCTAATCAAGACCTGGTGCCGAGTGTTGACGATGTTCATTCTGCGGAGTGCTTCGTATGCAAAAGCAAATTCAGTGTTTCAAATATGGGTTCTAGACAAGTGCTTGCTCATGCAGATGGATTAAGACACAAAAAAGCTGTGAACTGTTACAAGAATCAAACACTATTTACTATCAAGTCATCAACTTCATCTGATTCCTCGACATCGACTGTAGTTGTGAATAACAAATCATGGCTTCCCAAAACGATATCAGAGAAAACCATTAAAGCTGAAACCATTTTAGTTTTGGTGGCAATAAAAAATAATTATTCTTTTTCATCTTTGAATGACTTAGCTAACATTTACGGAGAAATTTTTGATGATTCCTCCATAGCAAAAAATCTCAAACTATCTGACAAAAAAGTCAGGTGTATGATTAATTTTGGATTAGTTCCGTATTTCAAAACACTTTTGTTTCGGGATATCAGCACTTCATAATTTGTTTTACTTTTTGATAAAACTACTACAAAACAAATAAAGAAACAGTTGGATATTTACATCTCATACTGGTAACAAGGTAAAAATGTAATTTGTTACCGCAAATCAAATTTTTTAGGGCATGCTGAAGCCAATAAAATTGTAAAAATTTTATTAAGTTTTATTCAAAATAATGGTTTAAATTTAGAAAAATTAATGCAGTTGTCAATGGATGGACCAAGAGTTAATTTAGCAGTTTTAAAGCAAATAAATAGTGAACTGAGTAAGCAAAGTTTACCAGTACTAATTAATTTGGGTATACTGGAAGAATATTGATTTGGTATTAATACTGGAAGAAACTTTAGCTAGACATAGTTTCCTTCGTCATGCTGAGAGCCTTTGGTTAACTTTGGGCTCAGTTTGTGAGAGAATTGTTGAGCAATATGATGTTCTAAAGGAATATTTTATTGTTAAAATACCTAAAGAGTCGAAATCTCCTCTTTCTGATAGACATTTTCAGATTATAAAACATTTGAAAGACCCTAAGACTCTGGCATAACTGCATTTTGTTTCATTTTTGTGTAAAACTTTTGAACCATATTTACTTCTAATGCAAAAAGCCGAACCTTTAGTACATGTGATATACAGTAAGTTAAATGAACTTGTTCACAGTATTATGTTTAAATTTTTAAACCCAACAGAAGTCTGTGAAAAAAATGGAGTAAAGTTGCTTCAAATTAATGTTGATTCAGGAAAAAATTGGTTAAATTTAAACAAGATTGAAATAGGTCATGGTGCAACAGCAATACTGGAAGAGCTATTGATAAAACAACATTTCTACAAAGTGTCAGAAGCTGCTACATAGCAACTTCAAAGCATTTGCTTCAAAAACTTCCTATAGCAAATCCTTTGCTCAAATATCTCCAGTGTTTGTCTCCTTATAATAGAAAAACTGAAGACTCTAGGAGTTCATTTAGCAGATTAATTCAACATATTCCTCATGTGAATAAAACTTCTTCAGATATTGATAAGACGAATGAAGAGTGGATTCTTTACATGTGTGAAGATGTGACTCTGATTGTGAATAATAATAATCAAAATATATCTGTAAATATTGGAATGCAATTTTCAATATAAAAGATGCTGGTGGTTATATAAAATATCCTACTCTTTCTTGAGTGGTTAAAGCATGTCTGTCAATATTGAATATAAATTCCCAACCAGAAAGAGGTTTTTCAACTAACAATTCTGTTGTGACAAAGGAGAGAGCTTCTTTATCAGAATTAACAGTTCAAAGTTTACGGATTTGTCATGATGTTATTCGAATGCATGGCAATTCTGTTTCCTCCATTCCATATACCAAAGAAATGATGCATTACATTCAGAAATCTCATGCAGAATATGCATCATATATGGAAAAATCAAAAGATGTAACACAATTAGAGAAGAAAAGAAAGGATGAGGAAGATGTAGAAGCTACTTGTGCAAAAAAGTTTAAACAATCACACCTATTAGAAAAAATTAATGAACTTGAGAAAGAAAAGAAAAATTTGCTTGATAATCAGTGTGTAGCTCAAAAACATTTGATGATGCAACTAAAAAAATATCATGTGCTATCAGTGATGATAATATGAGTGATGTGAAAGTTGGTATGTCCTGAAAAATGTCCTGATATTTCTTGAAAATAGTGTCCTGAAAAAAAAATTTGTGTATTCCTACCCCTGAAATATGTATTAAAAAATTTTGTTCCTAGTCTTGTGATGCTAATTTTATCATTGGTGGGCCTGAAATTCATAATGTTTTATCCCAGGCACTTCTTTACAACAAATGTAGTTCCATGGGTATTTTAATAATTATACTTACTTCATAAATAAAGAACATAGCACTTAAACTGAGGAACAAGTGTTTATGAAAAGGATGTTCTATTTTTTAGTATATTAAAAAAATTATTCAGACTAATGAAATAAGTAATTGCTGTAAAATTTAAACTACAATATTAATTGATTTTGAAAAAATTCGAAATTTGCATTTGTTAATATATGGTATCTACAAAAATTTGCATGCAGAATGTAAGGTGAAATTTTAATTTATAATGTAGTAAAGTGTGTGTATTCTAAATGAAAAGTAAAAGCAAGTTAGGAAAACAAATATTTGAATTCACCTTTTTATCATGCTGGCAGCTGAATCAATAACCTTTTTTCTTTTAGTTTATCAATATGTGTTCCAATTTTGGTCGTAAATGCTTGTAAGGTTTCAAAATTCATTATATAAATTGGGTTGCAATCTAATCAGAATTTGTGTTGAGAAAAGGATAGTTAAGCGTCAAACAAATCAAACTGAATGGTCATTTTTTGAAAAGAAAGTGTTCAAAATAAATTGAAATGTACATCAACTTTAGTATTAATAACTTGTTTTTAATTTATTGTTATCTCCATGATTAGCAGCATTTAATCATTAAAAATATCATTTAATATTTTTGTTAAAATTTTTTAACTTTCTTCCTGAAATCAGCAGTTGTTTACTTAACAAAAGTTTATAACGTTATCCAAGTATAAAATTAATGAATGTTTAAATTGTATCAAAAAAGAAAGCTAACACACAAAAGCTTTGTAGAGAGATCTTATAGTTATTATCTCTCTTTGTCTGTCACACACACACGCACATTTACACGCGCGCACAAACACAGCAGTAAAGTATAAACTGCTTCAAGGAAATTTGTGCTTGTAGAATAAAACATCTAAAGCTATCAAATTTAATGCAGAGATATATTTTCCAAATTGTTTCAAAACTTTTAATCAAATTTATTCCATTGAATTAAATCACTCATAAAATTAGTTACCTGTATAGTGAAGTGAAGAAAGTGAAATTGAAAAAAATTACTTTTTGTTAGAAAAAGTAATTGTTAGCAATTATTGAGTTGTTAATCCTGGTACAAGTTTCCATCTGAAAATATAATTGTAGACAGCATTATTTCTAGAGAAGGCAAGAAAATATACTTATTCATTTTTAAAACATTAATATTTTAAAATATTTTCTTATATTATTGTACAGGAAAATTTTTTGTGATGTTTCCTGTTTATGTATGTTTATAATGGATTTTTATTATGCATATTAAAGTAACTGAAATGATAAGTGCTAGAAAAATCTTTTTTAGCGATTAGATTAAAGGGTGAATGGGTCTGAGAGCTTAACAATCAAAATTTTGTTGTACCATATTGCAGAAAGAAAAGCAAGCTTCTATTTAAATAGATCAGTTGCTGAGGTAAAGTTCTACCGATATTTTACTAGAATATCCTGCATCATTTATTGTTCAATTATATAATGATCCAGTTCAAATAAATGTGCAAACATTTTTTAAATTAAAATGCATGCAATGAGAATTCCTCAAAATGTACACAACTTTTATGTAATCTAAAACGGAGACATCTTCTAATGATGCAGTAACATGCCTTTGAAGGATGTAGTATAAAGTAATATTGCTGTCTTGAAACTGCTACTAAGCTTTAATAGCTCCTTCTTTCTTTAGGGCGATTGGTATTTAATAGTTCTGTTTATCCTTGATCATTGGTGTTGGATCAGTTGAAAGAAATATTTTTTGAAGTATCAAAAATTTTCTGTATGGTTCTTCTACAGTGTAGCAATTAAGTTTAACTAGAAGGAATATTATCTTTCAAAAGTAACTTCTGTCCCAGCATATTCTGCACTTGAGAGGAACAAAGTCTTTTACTTTAAACATAGTTATGTACCTGTCTGAGGAGAATAATAGCTTTGTTCTATTAATTAGACATTAAATATAAATACCTGCTTCAGTGTTAGAATCCATCTTAGAACCATGAGTATATCAATAAGTACAATGTTCACTGTTGACAAACTCATTCCACTTTCTTACTGAAATAAAATTTATTATCATAAGGATGTTCAAATACTTATTTAACAATGGTGCTTTCAATTGATGTTACAGTTTTATCACTATGATTCATCATGTCAACATTAAGTTTTCTTCAAATAAAAATTAGCAAAAATCTTACTGATTTGTACATTTGAATCTTTTTATGTGAACAATAACTTCTGCTTTAATATGCATGTAAAGAGAGTGTATTCTAGGCAAAAGCAGTGGTAGTTGCTTACTATCATAGAGCTATTCATAGCAGCATTTAAAGGTTTGTTAAATCAATTTTATTAGTTTCATTTCCAGTCCTAAACTACCAGATAACTGATTTGTTAAGTAATAGATGTCCTGATGTCTATCATTAACTGAGCTATAAGAACTCTGTTTTTCCCAATTCCTTTCAGATGCTTAGCATCTCTCAGTAGATCCTTCTGAAATTGTTGCTGTCTCTTTTTATGAATTTTCATTCCACCTTGCCAGCCTATATTTCTCCATTGAATTTCTAGTAAATCTTCTCTGGTGCATATTATGATATTTGCTTTGTTTTAAGCCTCAGTAACCAATTTACATTCACCTGCCAAACAATCTTTTTTATTTGTTTTCTCAATCAGTCCTCAAATTATATCTGCAGTGGTAAGCATGTTCTCTTTGAATGTTTGCCCGTTTGATTAATCATCTACCAGATTGTTAAAATAAAAATTTTGGATTTTTCATTTTAGTTCCTCTCTAAATGTATTTCTTGTTTCAGTTTTTCAGTTTAAAACTGTTAAATTTGGATATTCATTTTCTTTAATTATTTTTTAAAGCCACATAATTTTTAAAGCCCTCTTTATTTAGTTATTCCTAAATAATCTTAATGTTTTAGTTATCCCTAAATGATGATCATGATAGGTCCTAACATCCAAAAGATTAGTTTAGTGTCTGCCATCTGTCAAGACAGGGTCAGTTTGATTAAAAGTGTTACTGTCTGGCAAATGTCATGTTATTTTATGTGCTTCTAAATGGAAAGATTGTGTACTTTTAATAGCCATATCATGTTTACTGAAAAATCAATGAGTATAAACAAACTTTCAGTGGTAATGTCATCCAGGTTGTGTATTCCTATGAGGTTGGCTTATACTAACTTTCCTTTCCAGTCTTGACATTAAAGTCTCCTGTTAATACCTAATTTAATGTCACATGTCACTTTGAGAAATTCTCTATAGAACTCATTCAAATCTCTGTAGAAGCAATCCTTTCACTATCATTCATTCCATCATCCATTAATCAGAACTCTTGCACTGACTGAAGAGATTTCTGTTAGTTGTGCATGAGCTCTAATTAAACTAGTTAAAAAACAGACCTCTGATAACCATTCTACATAATTTGACGTAAAATTTAAAACTAAGTGCTTAATTTATTTATTAATAATAAATTCTGTTCTAAAAATGTGCCACTGGATATCACAGCTATAAAATAAAGAGTATCTCTTTTCTTCTAGACAGCCCTATCCAGTTTATTGCATCTCCTATATACCAATTAGATCAACATTATTCAAGTGTAATTGCTCAACTTATACCTTTTACTTTTCTGTGGCATGACAGCGCATATCAGCAAAAGTCTACAGTGCTCATCTCGGTTTTCATCTGGAGAGATTTATTTCTGTAAAGCAATAAAACATTCCAATGTCCCATTTCCGGGATTTTTTTCATAAGAATATCATGAAATTTACTTTGGATCTTGTTGTGGAACAGGTTTTACAAAATAGTGTTGTCACAGAGCTCTACTGTCAACCCATAACTTGGAGGGCTAGTTTCCTGATATAATCCCCAAAGGCAGGGTGCCTGTCTATACCCCTGGATGCAGGATACCCATTTAGTCACGTCTTCTGACATGCATGATCTACATTTTGACAATTTTTTTCAAACCTGGTCAGTACACAGGTTTCTTTTCATTTTAAGGGTTTTTGTTTTTGTGAAACAACCATATTGATTTTTGTGGCAGAAAGACCACTATTGCTGCTCACTATCTCTAAAATCTCAATTTGTTAGAGGCATAGGGCATGATGCTGGAGATCATGTTGCCAAATTTACATCTGACAAATGTATCATTTACATGATTGCTGGTTTTTCCAGATATGATTAAGTTTTCCATAATATAGTATCATATTATAAGTGAAGAAACACGTTAAGGAGATCCAACTTTAATTTCAATCATCATGTCATTTAACAAGAATACACTGATAAATCTATTAATATGTAGATTTTTAATTTAGAAACAGATGGTGTTGTTGATTTCTTTCATAAAAAAAGATATTGTTGGATTTAATTGATAATTTATTTAAACTACCTTCAATGTTCAAGATAAAACTGCTTAATTAATTGAAGAGTAGAAAAACTTTCCTTCTCATGTAATTAATACATGTGCAAAATGGATATAATACATAGAATCCATTGTTTTAATGGTTTTAATGTATATTTCTTCGTATCATGTGAAATTTTATTCATAATTGACTTTCATATATATCATGATATTGTAATATTTGCTTGGTAATTTATTCCATTGTCAAAAATTCAGCATCGCCTTGCTCAAGTGTAAGATGTGTTTAAGAACCTTTGAGAAAATTTATTAACACTTGCGAAAATATCTTATATTTATACATTTTTGTGCTTCATGTGTTTTACAGCTATTTCTATGTATGCTTTTGTATTACCTTTTCTTTTGGAAGTGGCATTTCCTATTGTTCTTTTCATGAGAATCTTAATTCTATTCAGCTGTTTTGTGTATTGTATGTCTTAAAATTTGTATTCTGATTTGTAGGCTCTCCTGTATTATATCTTTTATGTTTGTTGTTTATAATTTGTGCATTTAATTTTTTTTAGCTTACTTTTTATCGTTTTCTTTTATAAATTTAGTTTACTTCAGAGTAGAAAAGAAATGAATAAGAAAAAGTGCTTTTTTTTCATTTGACTGAAAATAATTGGGATTGTGTAAAACTGCATTTGATTTGATTGATAAGAGTTTATGCAGCTTTTACTCCTTCAATACTTTTTCATGAAATGTCAGATAAACTTTTTTTAAATCAAATATATTAGCTTGCATGGGAAATTCAAGACTATTTAGTAGCTGTAGGTCTAAGCATATTTCCCTTCGGTATAAAAAGTGACTGTAGAGCAACAACTAAATGAAATCAAGATTATTCTGCCAGACCATATTATGTTCTGTAGTAGAATAGTTAAGATTTTTTAGTGCATTTTAAAATTATACTAGTTATTTTGGCAAACCTATGTCAAATAAATTATTGCTAATTATAACTCTAATAAGCAGAAAATAAGCTTATAGATATTATGTAATTTAATTTACCTTAATTTAATTTAAACAATTTCAAATGTATTAATTCATGAATAAAATTTTTTAGAATAAAAATGAAAGACAAGGAAATGAAAAATTTAATGAAATATCTAAGACATGACTTATATCTGAGAAAAAAATTATTTTACTTCAAGTTTATTAAAAATGTGATCATAATTTAAATTAATACTTTAGCTGATTACTTTATTCTAAGTTTTAATTTTAGTGGTTGATCTTTATCTGTAGAAATAGATTCTCAGAAAAATAATCATTTCTAATATCAATAAGTGAACTCTATATTATTATATTATTGTAAAGCCAAAAAGATAATTTTCTAGGATGTGATAAATAATAAAAAAATTATAAGCTGCTCTTACATTGAATTTCATATGTACGCATTTCTCATTTGAAAATTCATTTATATGTTTTCCTCTATTGAGATTTAAATAAAAAAGATTTAAAAAAATTGATGTTCCATATGTTTGCTATCTACACTTGAAAATGAGAACTGCATATAAATTCTTTCCAGGATCATGTTTAATAAGTATCCTGGAATTTATAATGTGACTCTCCTCATATAATTTAGATTTTTCTTACGTTTATGTAATTTTAGGTTTATTTTGAAAACTGCTCTAGTAAAAATATTTTACTATCAGTTTTTATTGTTAAGACAAATTTGTAATTTCAAATGATAGGCGTAATTTTCTAAAAATCATGACTTTTATTCATACAGTGAAATCTGATCTACCTGCTATAATAAATTTCATCATATTTAAATTTTAAGTAACATTTGTAATATTTTATTTATTTAATATGACTAGTTTTTTCCTTGTAGCCATTTTATATCTTTTTTTTAAACATATTTAAAGAAAAAAATTGACAATTTTGACTGTGTTTCTTGAATTACTGATGCTTTTGTAATAAACTAGAATTTAAATGTAATTCTAGACTTAATTTGCATATTTTAAAAAAGTAAATGTATTATTTATTAAATTTTATATGTATTGTTCAAAGTTCGAGCTATTTACTTCTGTTTATGAATTAACAATATTTTGCAAATTTTGCCTTTTAATTCTTATGTGTGAGGAGTCACATCTCATCAAATTTTGTATTCTTTAAAGTTATATTGAAGGCTAACCAGGATGGAAATTTCTTTCAAAATGCAATTAAATGGTTCTAGATCATTGTAGAAATTAGTTTTTTTTAAATTTAAACAATAAGTTAAAAAATTTCTTTTTATTTCAAATATAATTTTTAAAGCTTAAAATATAAACTAAATATTGAATATATACATTAAAAATCATAATTTAAATTATAAACAAAAGTTAAAAAATGTTTTTACAAAGTAAAAAAATTTAATTAACATTGATTAACATGATAATTTTGTATATCTTTATAATAGAGTTTGATACATTTAATATTTCCTATTACAGAACTGTTAACTGTAAATAGTTAATGTTATGGATATCAATTCATCTTTTAGTGAATGCAACTTCTGCTTTTAGCATAGATACCTAGTGAGCTTGAATTCATTTTAAAATATAAGTCGTTGTAATATTAATCTATATAAAAAAGTGACCTTATTTGATATGCAAACCATACCAAATTATATTTGTTGGTTTATAAATTTTCTTAATTATGAATATACTTTGAAGGTTGAATAATTTTGTTTATAATTTTCTTTCAAAACTTTTTTTTTATCATATTGAAAGTGTAAAATAGTTTTAGATTTTGAATATTCCTTTTAAAATTAGCACAAAATGTTTTTTTAACTTCTGATTTATCATATGAAATGTCTTCTTTGTTTATATTTAATCATCTATTATTCTTTATGAATTTTTATGTGTGTAGTAATTTTTTAAATGTTCTAAAATTATACTTTAGCTCAAGATTTACCTGACACACTTTTCATCAATACCAGTAATGATTTTGAAATTGGAGAAGAATTAGAGATATCTTCTGTATCATCAGATGACGAACAAGATAGGAAAATGGCTAGTAAGTTTTAAATTTTAGTATTATCTCATGTCTTCAAAATGAACATTAATATCTCATAACAGTATAATCTTTCACATTTATATTCAATGGTTCTTGAATTGAAGCATAATCTACCTCTTTCACCAAAAATATGGTTAGTATTTTATTATTTTATAAATATATTTATTTCATAGTTCTTAAGTTTTAATATGATACACTTTCCTCTTTATATTTGCTACTTTTTTTAATGTACTTTTTTAATCTACAAATAGGGCTTAAAAAAATAATATATTTTTAAAATAGTAGTTAAAAAAACTCAGTTGTTAATAATCGTTTTAAATTGTTTTTAGCAACTTAGTGTGTAGTTTTGTAGTGCTATTACATTTTTAAATGCCATCTAGCCTTAAATGACAAGACTTGCTTAATTTTAAGTTTTTTAACTAAGAAACAATCATTTTTTTATAGTTTCTCATAAGAAATAATTTAAATGTGTTTATTAATCCAGACATTCACCAACAACTTCACAGTTTCTGTTTCCTTTGAAAAGTGCAATATTAAAAAAATGTTTTGTTAAATCTATATTTTCTTTGCATGTTGTGTATTATATACAAGAACAATTTGAGAACTAAAAATCTAATTGTAGGATTTAATGACTATAATATAATACTTGTTTTGATTAGACAGTCTTCTAAAAATTGCAATCTTATTTTTTTACTCATTAAAAAATCTACTGAAAGCTGTCTTCATTACACATTTTATATTCAACTACTTACAACATAGCTTTGACATATATATATATATATATATATATATATATATATATATATATATATATATAATTCAAATTAGCTAATTAATCACAATCTTTTTTGTAATTTTTATAATTTTCCCATGTATTTATATATTATTTCTCTTTTGAATATCACTGATTGGCACCTCTCATTTTGTTTGATCACTAAAGTATACATCTTTTCAGAATATTTTTTCACAAACAAATGTTTCTGAAGTTTAAGGATAATATTTTGATATTGTTGGTGTTATTATAATGTAAGTCTGATCTGGTGTTGAATGAGGATTTAAAGTTATACTCTTTCAGTTCATCTTTTAAGAAATTTTATACTAATTGGTTGATTGACAAAAGCAATAAAAATTTAGTAGTACTTGCTTATTAGCACCATTTTTTCCCACTGATGACAAATAATGGTTATTCTGAGCATGGATTATAAAAAACAGCCTTATCAGTTGGAAAGAATGTTCATCATTGTTTTATGTATTATCACATGGTTTGGAAAATTTTCATAAAGAAGGTAGTTTTTCTTTATGACATTCAAATTACTTTTAATTGTAATAAATTTTCACGTAACTGATTAAATTAATGCTTTATTAAACATTAATAATATAGTTTCAATGGATGTTATTGAAAAATACTTAATTTGCAATATTATTTTAAAGAACAACAATCTATAGCACTTATATTTATTAAATTTAGCATATGGGCTATTCTTTAAATGTATCATAAATTAAAATTGACTATTGTTGTACAATATTGAGAACACAGTGCAATATACTGTTTGAGGGTGAAGTTTATGGTGTAGGTTATATAGTTTAATTATTTATGCTTGGATACATCATTATTGATGTTAACTAATGTCATCTATAATTCATTCATTGTTTTTTTTTAATCAACGGATGTACTCCGTTTTAAAACTTATTTATATGAAGTAAGGTGGTGATTCTGAACTGTATGATTCTTTAAAAGTTTTAATCAAGCATAGGAAGTTGTTAAGTGATTTGTTTTACTGTGGTCTACTTATCCAAATTGTGTGGCAAAAATGCCTGCGAGATTTTCAGAGTAAGGAGATATTTAATCCTAACAATTGTTCGAGATTTGTTTAGTTAGATTCATTGTAGCCTAGTGGTAGGGCAGCATTCTGTGGAGTATAAGGTCCAAACTTTAATTGCTTCCGCTTTTGAACAATGAGGGCATAGATTTTGTACTTCTGACTTCTGCATGCACATCTATTGTTGCAGTTGCTTGAGAGTTCTCCTCGTTTTCTCTCATTTGACATGTGAATACACCCTTATTACATATGTAAAGTCATTCCTTGCTTATTTATTTGTTTTTATTACAAAATACCCAAAATGTTTTCAATTAGGACTGCTAGCTGATTCTAATTCAATTACACTTAAGTGTGTATGTTACAAATTTCTTTTTATGATTTTTTATATTTGTTCTTCCCTTAGGATTTGTTATTAAACTGTCAGTTTATTAGAAATGAGTTTGATTTTTTCTTTCTGTAGTGTGAGTTGATCAAGCAGAATGGGGATCTTTTAAATAATATAATTCATTGAATATTTTTGAATAGGACTCTAGTTAATAGAAGAATAGGGGCACAAGAAAATGTAATGTTTGTGTCAAATTAATTTTCTTACCTATTTGTGCATTTTCACATGTATTTTTCGTAAATTTTATTTCAAAAATGTTTTTAATAACTTTTTTATGTTGCTCCTTTACTTCTGGTGGTTTCACATTATATCTTATAATGCATAATAATTTACTAGTTTATATTTTTGACCAAGTTTTGCTATTTTCTGCCAAGGTTTTTTATCAGTTTAAAATTTTAAATGAAACAAAATATTAACAAAGAATTTCAAATTGTATATCTATATTTTATTATGTACATATATACAAGTGGGTATCGAAATAATGGAAACACCTTTGAATAAAAGTGAAATTTTTAAATGTGCTTAAGTATTAAAATATAATAACTACCAATTTTTTATAAATAGAAATATATATGCTCTTGTATGTGGTAGCTTTCTTAAAATTCTGTAAATCTTGGATTTTTTTCAAAAGTTTCTAATGTTGGATCTGTCAGCTTTTCAAAGGGACCAAATTATAAGAGTTTGTCCAGTGGGAACAAGTGTGACCAAAACATTCTAACTTCTAAATGTTTCAAGAAAAACAGTGTCTTAAATCATGGTAGCATATGTACAGTGTTGCAAAACAAGCTCATCAAAACAAAATAAAATGAAAAGAGAAGTTCAGTGAAAGAGATTGACAATTATTGGCGCAGATTGTAATATCTAAAAAGTGAGCAACCTCAGTAAAAGTGACTACAGAGCTCAATCAACATCTTGTTTCTTCAGTATCAATCGCTACATTTAGAAGATAACTTTATAAACATTACATTTATGGCACAGCTGCAATTCCCGTAGCACTTGTCATAGATTTTAATGCCATTTGATATTTACAGTGATGTCACTCACAAAACCTGGTCAATAAATAGAAGAAAGTAGTATGATTAGATGAATCATATTTCATACTTTTCCCTACTACAGGATAGGGGCGTATGGAAGACGCCTACACAAATATATGATTGTGACTGTCTTCTACCAATTGTCAAGCACAGAGATGCATCAATTGTGTTTTTGATAGCCATATCATAGTTTTCTACTTGACTAATCATAACTTTGAAAAGAATAATCATTGCAAAGAAAAACAGAAATTTTAACTGTCCAAAATCATCCTATGATGTAAACTTTGTTTCCTGCTAAAGCTGGTATTTTCCATTATAATATTGCATCTATCCATATATCATAACTTATTGAATCATGGTTTCATGAATCCAAGGATGAAGTTAAATATCTACCTCAGTCCACTTCTGATCACAATATAACTGAAGTGTTCTGAGATTCATTTCAGCGCGTTTAATACAAAATTGGTGAATCACTGTCATCTCTACCAGAACATTCACAGCATCTGATATTTATTTATTTATAAATTATTTTTGATATCTTGAATTTTACATTTCTATAATTTTTCTCACTGTCATGAAAGTTAATTTCTACTAAATATATTAATAAGCTACTTTATATTTTTTGTACATTTCTCATAAGAGTATCAGTAGTTTTATGAGGGTTTTGCATAGCTTTCAGAAATTTGTGGAATCTATTGGAAATTCACATATTTTGTAGAATTTCTTAGAAAAGTAAGAAGTAAAATTAACTTTTTAGAAAGTTTTTGGAATTCCTTGAAATAACTTTATGATAAAGATTTAATTTTAAAATTATTAAATAATTTTAAAGATAAAGATTCTTTAAGTTACTTCACATGGTTCTGTGCCGAGCTGGCAGTCGAATGGTTAGTGCTCTTGCCTTCGGTTCAACAGTTCGTGGGTTCGAATCTCATCTTGGGCATGGATGTTTGTAGTGGTTCGGAATCCATTTTAAGCCATAGGTCCCGGTCTAATTAACCCTCGTGTGCAAAAAATGACCGTTGAGCGACAGACAAACCAATCACATGGTTCTGTTCTTTCGTTTTATTATTTATATATTTTAAATGCAACTAATATTGTAATTAAATGCATAATTTTATAATCATTTTGAAATGTTCAAAATTAAATTTTCTTGATTTTGCAATTACTATTTTGTGTCATGTTTAAATTATAAATAATGTATACTTATATTAATTGAGAAAATTTGTTACTGTGTGAAATTATATAATCTTGAAGCACTGTCTAACCTACATTTTTTATACTTTTGTACTAATACAGTTTTGGTTTACTAAAAATTTGCTTGAAAAATAAGATATTAAAATTTCTTTTTATCATAATGAGAAAAAAATTTTTTGTGTCCTGGTTTTAAACTCTTAATAAAATATGTCAGAGAAAATTGGTATTGAAAATATTTATTTTTAATTATTTGTTTCTAATTTGAATAAAAATTTAGATTTCTTAATGTATATTGATATAAAATCTTAAACCAAGAACATTTTGATTAAGTATTCAGTTAAGTTCCTAGAATAAATATTAATCATAATGTTCTTGAATAAGTGTTTTTAATCAAAGTTAAACAATAATGCAATAGATATTGAATAGAATCTAGTATTTTGGAATTACAAAATTCTTCAATTTTTTTTATTTAATTTATTGATGAATTTAAAATAACTTGTTTAAAAAAATTTTGTACAGTTTTATTAGTATAATTTTGTATAATTTAAAATAATTTTGTGTAGTTTTTACCATTTTAATATAATATCAATATATTAATATTAATGACTATAAATTATTTTTTTCATTTTAAAAATTTTTGATACATATTGTCATGTTAGATGAGTATATGTAATAACTGAAAATTTTTAAAATTTTACGATTTTGAGTAAGAATTGATTTTTTTAGTATTACCATCTTAATGAGTCAAAACAGCATGGTATACAATTTTTATTTATTATTCAGTTCTATAAATTCAAATATATAAAATAAGCAAAGCTCAACAATTACAGGTAGCACTTCATGCAATTCTTGATTGAGAAAATATGTTACTACAAGTATTTGGTTTATAGTTATTCATATTTCAACTAATAACTCTCTTGAATGATTATGAGAGTTATTTTAAATGGATTTTGCAATTAGCAGAGTTGCCAGCAGTCAAAACTGGTAGCTGAATTGTAAGCGCTCTGGTTTTCAATTCAACAGATTGTGGGTTTATATCTAATTGTAGTTTTGATATTAATAATGATTTAGAATACATTTTAAACTATAGGCCTCAGTCTAATTAGCTCTCATGAGCAAAAAGCATTTGTTAAGTAATAAACAAATGAAGCCAAACTCTCAATTTAGGTAAATTCCTGTATTTTAACTGATTTCCCCATATTCAATGAATTTTTGCAATTTTCAGTAAAGTGATCAGTCTGTTTTTTTAAAATCTTATTAATATTATTGACTTAAATGTTTTTTTATTTAAACTATGTCTAACATCAAGTATTTTGTAAACACTTAATGAATAAGAAAATTCCAAATATGCATTTAATATAGTTTTAAAATATTTTTATGTCACTTTTTAAATTTAATTTTATATGAGTTATTTTTTTACATTTTAAATTTTTTTTTTATTTAAGATGTCCAAAATGTAAAATACATTGTAACGCTCTTCAAAGAAGGGAACACATCCTTGTTTCTTCAAGCAAATCTCAACTTTGGCTTCTATTTCAAATAGATGTTAGTTACTCACAACTCATACATGGATATTTGTAGTAGTTTTGAATGCTTAAAATCGTTGGTTCCATTTAAATTGAACCTTATTAGTTAATTTATAGTATTATTACAGCTAAACCATTTTGATAACTCTACTAATGTTTATGCCGAGCTGGCAGCCGAATGGTTAGCGCTCTTGCCTTCGGTTCAACAGTTCGTGAGTTCGAATCCCACATAGGGCATGAATGTTTGTAGTGGTTCGGAATCCACTTTAAACCGTAGGTCCCGGTCTAATTAGCCCTCGTGTGCAAAAAATGACTGTTGAGCGACAAACAAACCAAATCAAACTACCAATATTTACTTTTTCTGTAGTTGGCCACTCTGAACTATAAAATATCTGCTAAGCCCTGTCACTCTTTTGTTCAGAAGAACTTATATATTTTAAATTTTTCTCCATCTTTGTATACATATTGCAAGCAAAGACATATTTGACCAGAAATATTGACAGTCAGATTCAGCATTCAGTTGATTTTAAGAGTGGTTTTATCAGTCTTATGAATGTCTGATTCTTCTGTTCTGTAACAGCTGAACCAATTTAAATTTATTCTCTGTACAAGAGATTTATGAACAATATTGTGTGAGGAAAAGGGAATGTAATTTGTTGGGAAATATCACTAAGTGTGTATCATTGCATCCAAAGGTAAAAGTATTATTTATCTATAAATTATTTGAATATAAAAATAAATTTTCTAATGTTGCTTGTTAATACTTAAGAATTGGTAATTATTAGATAAGTTATTATATACCATAAAAAAAATTTAAATATCTTACTTCGAACGAAAATATATTTCCTGTTTAAAGTTACTTTCAGATCGTAGTAAATGTAATTGAAAACATTTTCCCTCTTAGGAATGTACATCTACACTTAGTAATTGTTAAATAAAAGTAATTCGTTCATTTTCCAGATAGCTTGTTTTTACTATTTTAACAATGAGAGATCCCGATTATAATTTAATTGGTTACAATTTGTTTTTATTAAATTTTGTGTCTTTCATATCCAATTTTAATTTATAAGAATACAATTTCTAGAGTATGTTTTCAATTTTTTAGGTGGGACAACAACATCTGTAGCTTCTTGGTTAACTAGGAATTTAGTTGGCCTAACTAGCTCTCATGTGGTAAATATTTGTATTTCTTTGATAATCAAAGATAGTAAATATACTTTAACCTCCCTTTTGACTGACAGGGATGTTTACAAAATGTGAAAAAGCTCTTGTGAATGCTTTTAGATTTTAATTGAAAATTATTAAAGTTTTCATATTCAGCATCAAACTACATTTTCTCAGCTAAATCAACTTACATCAGTTGATTTGATTAAGAAAATGTTGAGTGATTTTAAGCTATAATTCTATCCAATGTTTTGGAATTCCTGTTATATGTAATGAAACTTTCATTTCAACAATTTATGCTAATTTCCCACTTGTGTTAAGGTTATCTATTTATTCGTCAGTCGATCAATTAAACAACAAATTCTTCCCTCTAAAATTAAAATTTTTTTAAAAGTCTTAAATAATAGCTAAAATTAGAAATTCATATCTTATGCTTAAATGAAAGTTCTGTGTATTTTTCATCATCACTTAGTATACTGAAAACAAACTAAAATTTCTAATTTTAAATTATTAGGCAAAACAAGAGTGTCAAATCAAATAACTTTCTCAATGAAATTGACAGTTGTATAGAGTTGTATTATTAAAATTTTTCATGTTTTTTTAGGAACCTGAAGTAGTTATATCTAAAAAGGAATCAGAAACTGCCACTTCCCATGAAATGCCTCAAAGAATAACTAGAAGATTTGAAAGAGACACAGAATCTCTTCGTATACAAGTATTAATTGCAGCAACAAGACGACGTATGGAAAGCTTTTTTAATACTCCAGCTATTTAGCTATTTTATGAGTTCCAATCTTTTAAATTTAGATCCTTAAGAAAACTGCAATATTGTCATGTTCTTGCATTACATTCAGTGTGATGTAATGGATGGCTCGTCTTTTTCATGTGTTTCAATGAATACATATGCATTCCTTAAGTCAATTGTTTTTTATGATAAATAACTCAATTACTCATTTGTTGTCATACTTAAAAGTGTGCATTTATATTTTATATTCATTTCATATTTTATTTCTCATTCTTAATACCTTACTAAAATTTTATATTGCTATTGTTCTTGTAAATGTATTTATTTAATGTACATTTTAAAATTTTCATAATACATTACTTTTCTGTTACTTAAACTTTCATCACTAGAAAAATATATATATAACATACCTAAATTTATTGATCTTAAAAATATTATTTTGTGATAGAGAAAATGAGAGAGTGCTTTGCCTGATTATTTTTTCTGTGAAATGAAGATAAAATTATCTCTAAGTGTAGATTTTATTTTACATACGTTTCTTATAAAATCGATATTAAAAAAATTATTTTATAATACTTTATTTACAAAAAGACAGTAGTTTGCAAAAAATGAATTTTAAAAATTTCACAATCATAATTTTCTGTTTTACAAATGTTCAATTTTAAGCACTGTTTTACAGTTCCTTACGAATTTATAGAAACGTGCCTACTGTATGTAGAGAATTTATATCATTTATTTTTAATTTTAGTCTTATTCTTTCTGGGAGTTATTCTGTTAATTTTGCAAATGAAGTCTTAATAAATACAGGTGTTTTAAATGAATAAAACTAACTAATTTGAGATTTAAAGTAGTATCTGTACATATGTATGCTTTCTTCTATTTTCCCGTTGTTATGAAACAAACTACTGACTCCAAATTTTGAAACAAAAACTTTTAATTAAAAAGGAACTAAAGAATTTACAAAGGAGTCATATTTGGGTTCCCTAAAACTCTAGCGCTTCGGTAGCGTACAAAAGTCAGTATCAATCTCCAAAACAAAACGCAGCTTCTCCGCCTGCTCCTCTCATCAACTGTCTCCATACTTCCCCCCTCGAAGGCTCTGGAAATCGAAAAGGCTGAGTATGAGACATTACACTGTAATAATTAAAATGCGAAATAAATTTCTAGTTGATACAAAAAGTCATAAAAAAATTTATTTTCTTATTTGTTGTCAGCTCTCACAAATATTATGTAAATAAGTCATTATTTCATTTTGCAATAATATGGTATATATAAATAAGTATAATAAGTATATATATCAATCAATATATAAAATTTTAATGACTTCTTCTTAAAATTGGGTTTGTATCTCATTGGGCACTTCTGCTTTTATCAGCATTTTGTACTGTTAAAATGACTTAATTTAAAATAAGAGCATTTTTAAAAACTTGGTAAAATTACATTCTATTTCAAAGGAGCATTTGTATTCTTTGAGGGCCAGGCTATGTGGAAATATTGTAGTTATGCTTGAGATATTTTTTGAATCTAATCTCATTACATGTTAAATTAAGAAATTCAAATTTGTTTCATTTTGTATAATTTCATTTTCTTTTGTAATTGATATTCATTTTTATTTTGTTTTTCATTATCTTGTGTCAAATATTTTTACAGCTTTTTATTGCTTTTGTTTTGCAAAGAATGCATTGTGTATTGTTTTTTTTTGTAAAAATGTAATTACATAAAAATTATTGTGAATAAAAAATTATATAAAAAAAGCTTTAATTGTATTTTTTATATATTTATTTTTATTTATTTTAAAAGGAATTTTGAAATACATTTGCCTTGATTTAATGTTTAATACATGCATAATGAGTATTAAACTGAATATTTTGATGATCCTTAAATGACACTAGTGTATTATATTTTAAATTTCTTATAATAAAAGCTTCCTTGGAAGTGTTTAAATTTGCTGTAAATTTAAAATCTGAAAAATGCTTACAAGAAAAGAATTCAGACTTATTTTGTTGGGCCATATTACAGTGCAATTATGTAACTTTAAAATATACATAAATGGTGCTGTGTCAAATACTTTCAAGAAGCTTCTTTAGATCCATAAATACAATCAAATTGAAAGTTTTTCAATTTTATTGTAGTAAAGATTTGAGTTGAGTATTAAATAATATTAGCATATCCATAAAAAAGTAAGAGTTTGAAAATTTATTTTAAATATTTTAAGTTCATTTTAAATATTTCAAAATCCATTTTAAATATTTTAAGTTGATTTCACTGTAAGATCAAATGCATGTACTTACAAAATTTTTTATATTTTATTGATACCTGTTTTCAAGTTTTCCACTCAATAGTACATTATTTATAATATACTATTGAATAAGCTTGTTTAAAATGTGCCTTTCTTTAAATTTTCAAGAATTCTTCTCATTGAGAGTGCTTCAAATAGAGTTTTGACTTAGGACTATATACTAAATAACATGGCTTTGGAGTATCTTTTATTTCATTCATTCATTCAATCTCTCTGTTAATATTTTTTCGCCTATTATAAAATTATTGCCCATATTTTTGTAAAGTCACAATTATCGGATGTGAAATTTCAGTAATTTCTTTGATTTTTTAAAAAAAAAAAAACTGCTTTAAAAATATCTTAATTTTTTTAATGAAAATTATGATATTACTGATCTGTACATTTGGTCTCTAGTGCAAAATATGTCAATTTAAAAATTTTTGTATGTGCTATAAAATGATCTTGAAAATGCTGAATAAAGCATGACTGAAGAAAGTTCAAACAAAATTATTTTGATTAGATAAAAAGGGGAGTATTTAAAAATTTTTAGAGGAATTATTTTAATATTCTGCTGAATACATAGAAACAAGCAATAGATTAAGTGATATTGTTTTTAATGCAGTATATAAGAATTTAAAATTAGTTGAATTTTATAGATTTGTCAACTTATTTAATGTATTTAATGCTTTTAATATTTGTGTTTTGTAATTAAAGGAAAATCATAAAGTATGGCTGACCTTTTCTTATATTGCAAATTGTTTTATATGTGCAGACAATATCGTGATGCATAAATAGTTCTCAAAATATTGTGTAAGCACTTAGATTTATAAAAAAGATCCTTTAATTTAATCTTTTCCATATTACTGCTACTTGCATTCGCCTATATATTGTGAAAGTTCTGGGAGATTTGTCAGTGGAGGCTATCGATTCTTTATTGAACGCTTGAAAATAAATCATAATGGTTAAATTATGTTGAGGATGTCACTTGATATTCTGACGGTGGGCCTAGATAGATAGTTTAACTTCATCCACGTGTTCATCAAACCATGATCGGACAAGTCTCGATGCATTGATGAGTGAGTGCATTGTGATTTAGGAAAGTTTGCATCATTAGATGGACCTACTCAGCTTAACTTTTTCTATACATCTCTCCAGTGATCCTTTCAGAATTCTGCGCGGTGCCTATATGACATTCTTTTTCACGTTTGGCATTTGGAAAGTGATGATCATTATCATATGCAAGTGTCTTCGAAACATGTATCCATCCTGTTTTTGGGAAAAGTAAAAGACGACTCGTCAGATCAGATAACTTTCTTTCGCTTATCAATCAACCAAGTTTTGTGAGTGCGACACCAATGTAGACGTTTGTGACAGGTGCTGTGGGAATTGTCATGCCGTAAATAATCTATTTTTAAAGGCGTCTTTTAACTGTAATCATTGGCATTGGACAATCGAGATGTTGAATGGGCTTTACGGTCACTCACTACAGTTATTCGCTTTTTAGACATAATACTTCTAGAAATGCCTAAACATGTATGTTTCCATCTCACTCGATCCAGCTCTATGGTCTTTTAATTCCAGAGATATCATTTCACAGAAATTTCAAGGACCACGACATTTAACGTGCCATAGACGCTGTTAATGAAAATGACGAATCTTCGTTTGGGTCGGGATTCGAATTCATTTAATTCCGATGAAGAGAAGAACAGGCACCTTGGCCTCACTTTTTAAAGCAAATTACACTGGGAATGTAGAGAAAAAGGTGATTCTGTTGCCGCGTAAATATTTTTTCTACTCCAGCAATAATAACTTAGATGTGTGTGTGGCAACTTAAAAAGAAGTAAACTTCAAACATTTTGAAGCGAGAAGAGAGTTACGAAACAGAAAGTTACATCATTCGAATTAATTTCTTAGCGGTCTAAACAACTTTATTTTAGATTCAAATCAACGTTAATTACTTTGAATTAATTATAAATGCTGTAGTCAAAATCTCGTAAAGAAATTTAATTATCTTTCATATCTAAGACTGACATCTTAATGTAAATTTCATTCCAGTTTTAAATTCAACTCCGGACAAAATTTTATTTGACGAACACAATTAGGATTTTATTTATTTAGGTTTAACAAATAATGCTTTTTTCTCATATTTGATTTACAAGGTAATAGAGCTTCCTTCTGTGTATTTTATGCTTGAATGAAAACTTAATTTAAATGGTGTCGGGGGCAATTTCTGTTTATAGTATAACGTCTCTGTTGTTGCTTGAAACCCACAAGTTACTTCCAGGCTTTCCGCTGGACGTCAACACCTTTGCAGTTGTCAACGAGATTGATTTCTCACATTTGAATTCCAGGAACATCATCCTACCCAAAGACAGTCAATTATTGTTCTGATTGGAATATGATGTGGGACGCCAACCAGGATTCGTAATGGGCCATTAAATCCTTCATGACAAATATAATTCGAATTTAACTGGAATCACCTGGTGAATGGGCCAGGTGCTTTCGAAGAATTTTTTGCCTCTTCATTCGTTCTGATTCGAATCGGTGGAGTGGCTGGAAATAGAGGTCAAAAAGTGACATTAGAAGATGGATCTGGAGATTCCTGGAGGCCAGATGTTGGGGGAAAGTTTATGATAAATAGCAGGCTCTTGTGGGGACGAAGGAGAGCTTCGACATACTTGTGATGTTCCTGATACTTCTCTGAAACAGTTCCCGGAGCGGACAAGTCCCAGCGACGGAACGAGGGGTCTAAGAAAGAATCGAGATCACAGAGAGACGCCAGGCCTCGAGTTTGACTATCGTCATGCTCCAGTGCTGTCCGGAGAGGATCGTCGATTTTATCGAGTGACTGTTCCCGAGTACGGAATTTAGGAGTCTGGTCCCCAGTACCAGCCAGGAGTTTTTTCCCTACCGAATGCCCATTCGAACGTTCCAGAAAGTGAGAAATTCATCAGTTTTGTTGAAACCTAGAATTATTTTTTACGACAGTTCTTGTACATAATCCTGTTAATTTGTAAATAAATATTTAGTCACAAGAATATCAAATTATGTAAATCTGATTCCTTAACGGTTCTTGCCTATCTAGAAGTCAGCCTATCCAGACTGAGTACGATACAATAGGTAAAATGTAATGAAATTCGGCGACAAATATTTATTGAAGATTTACTTTAATTCGTCATTTTGGATCGAATATATGGAAGTTGATTAAACTATACGATATAGAAAATTGATAAATGGGATTTATTTATGGACTATATATACATGCCTGAAAAAAAATCTGCGTACAAACACACAGTAAATATTCTAGAGAGAATAAAAGTACATTACACCGTGCCAACATTAATTTAATATTTATATTAGGTACTTCTCTTTAACAATTCCTTAAATATCAGAAACAATTTCAGAAATTAAACGCACATTGTGTTTCAAATTAATAATAATAATTAAAAATTACACAAAAGGCAGTCAGAAAAAGTTTGTGTACAGGTACAAATTACAATTCTGTATGCAAAATAATGTTAATTTTTTAGCCTCCGTGAGCTTGTATGAAATGAAATATCGTCTGCATTTATTTTTACTACTTATTCATTTTAACTCTGGTGGCAATAGAACAAATAAAATAAAAAACATTTTTTTTGTTGATATGATACATTAGTACTTGCAAATAGAGATGCAAAATTCTCTAAAATTTTGAACCATGGGAATTTACTCGGGAATTTTGAGAAATTTTGCAAATCATGAGGGAATGAACTTAACCAATTATTTTTCGTTTAATGGATTGTCTTGTCTTACATTAATTAAAAATGTAAACTATGTAAATATGTAAAAAAATATATCTGTTTTATCTTCTAAATACGAAAGTTAATTAGTTTCGTAACGCGGAAATATATATATATATATATATATATATATATATATACATATATATATATATATATACTTGTTCAAATAATAAAAATAATGAATAAAAAATACCAAGATATATTTTTCTGGATTGTCAGAATAAATATTGACATTTTCATCTTTTTGTCATTATAAATTCCTAAATTTGTCCAGAGAAAGAAAGAAAAAAAATCTCCTCTGCATTAATTTTTGAATTTATTCTAAATTGGTCATTAATGCAAAATTGTTTTCGTTTCCTGAAAAACTTTCTATTAATGTAATTAGTAACAGAAATCATAAAATAAGGGAACTGTTATTTATTTTAAGAAATATCTGTTGAAAAACTTTCAAGGTCTTTCAAAATTTCCGGGAATTTTTAAAATTCTCATAGGAAAATAAACCTGGTTTATTCCTTCCTTTACAACACTACTTTCAAACAAGAAGACTAAAAATGGATTCTAAAGGAAAAGAGATTGTTCCGGACGAAAGGAAAATGATCTTAAGACTAAGGAATGAAGGTAAAACTCTTCAAGCAGATGACAAGGTAGTTGGAAAAACTCATTCTTCTATCCAAAGAGTGGTCAATAATTACAAGTCACCGAAATTTGTTATGTCAAAACCTCGGAGTGGCCGTCCATCTAATCTGACTTAATTTTAAAAAAAAAAAAAAAAAAAAAAAAAAAGCATCTGGAAATTTGTACGTTTAAATCCAAAGGTTACTGCATCTCAAATAGTTATTAATATTAGTGAAAAATTTAACAAATCTCTTCATAAAGATATTATACGAAAAATTGTGAAAAAATCTGCCTCTCATGGCCTTGTAGCTTATAGAAAGCCATCTATTTCAATTGTCAATAAGCAAAAACGTTTAAATTTTGCCAGTGAGTAATTAAATAAACCTTTTTGAGTTTTTGGAAAAAAGTATTATTCTCTGATGAAAGCAAATATTGTGTCTTTGGCATCAAAGACTGTAAACTTGTACACAGAGAAAACAAGGTACTGCTTTTGGGAAGCTATGTCTTGGTAGAGGTGGCGTAATGATTTCGAGGTTCATGGTAGCAAAATTGGAGTCAGTCGATAAACTTTTATAGACTCTACATTAGGTCATATGGTATATCTAAATATATTAAAGGAAAAATTGAAACAGTGCACAAAATTTGAACCTTGATGACTTTTGGTTTCAACAAGACAATGATACAAAACAAACTGCCCACAACGTAAAGCTTTGATTGCTGTACAATGTAAAAAATCAGTTGCATACTCCTTCACAATCATCAGAATTAAACCCCATCGAACATTTATGGGACCTATTGGAACGCAAGATTCGGCAACATAACATAACATTGAAGGATAAGGTGAAAAGAATAATTATGATGGAATATAATAACATTTCCTCTACGAAAGCTACAAAGCTAGTTCATTCTATTGCCTAAACGATTGAAATAGGTTCTTAGACATAAAGGTTTTCCAGCCAGTTATTAAAGTTTAAATGACAGTCCATGGAAGTTATATTTTAAAGACTTTTCTCATCTGTATGCAAACTTTTTCTAACCGCTTTTTGTGTAATTTTTAATTCTTATTATTATTAATATGACACAATGTGTGTTATCTTTCTGAAATTGTTACTATTATTTAAGGAATTGTTAAAGAAGTTAACTTGAATTAATGTTGACACTATAATGTACATTTATTCTTTCTAGAATGTTTATTATGCATTTGTACGCAATCTTTTTCTGGCGAGTGTACATACATGTCTAAAAGTCAATTTCTAGAAAACCTATGAAATTTTTGTTCATGGGTGATATTTTCTAATCTTTAAGATTATAAAATTTAATTATTTGTTGTGTTACTTGTAAAATAATTGTTTTCGTATGAAATTTTGTGCCCTGCTTATAAAATATTTTAAAACAAAGAGTTTGCTACTGTTAAATAGTTTGAATCCATCGCTGAAACTATTTCAGGGTTTATTAAGCTCTTGAAAAATTCCTGGAAGCAAATTATTACACCGGGTCTTGACACCTCAAGATTTTGTAGTATGGTCCTGTAAAATAGTTAACTCCTGGATAATTTTTAATTTTTTAGACATTTTTTGGTAGAAATATTTTTTAATTCGTGACTTTTTCATTTGCTTATTGTTTTTTTAAAGTTTCGAATAAAATGGGTCAAAATGGATTCAAATGTTAATTTTTCATGTCCATACTAGATGTAAAGAAGATTTTTAGAGAGTAATAAAATATTCATAATTATCAACCTGCATGACCTGGCATATTTTAATACAAAAATACGATATGCGATTTTTAGTTCAGCTGTAAAGTTTCGGCTATGATGTAAAATCTTATGGAGTTATGGTATTGTTAATTGGTGTGAAAATGTATGACATATTTTCTTCTCGAATTTGATTGGTTAGTGATCATAAGATACTTGCAGCGTATAAATATTAAGAATTTTAAGAAAGTGATTTTTTTAACATCTAACATATCTCTAATCAGAAATACAATCTTAATTAAAACTGATTCGATTTCTTTAATTTTAAAATCTATATCCCCCACTTTTAATTTTCTTTCATTTATTCTATGATGACCATTAAGCAATTGATTTAAATTAATAGATAAAAGATTATTTATAGTGATAAATGATTATTTATAGGAAATATTTCATTTTTAAGAATGTAGAAATAGCCATGACAGAGTTGGAAATATCCACTCACATTCGTGCCATTCCAGTTACGGAAGTAAGGTTTCGTTGAAAAAATTACTCAATTTTTTAATTATTTGATAATAATTTTTTAATAGAAATTACTATGCTTTTCAAATTAAAATTCATAAAACGAATGAGGATTGGTGCATGATTATAATTTGGGAGCTTCATTTAGAGAAAAATTCGTATAATAATAATGGAAAGTCCAAGGTGTTACAAGAAAGAGTCTGTTACTCGAATATAATATCATTTTGCAAGTGAAATCAATACTAAATTTGAAGATTTTTATAAAATTCTAATCTCTCATAAGGAATTTTATGAAAACTCTTGTAGTTTTTTTCAATCTTTTCCATTTTACTGAAACAATGAATTGATAATTAATTCAAAATTATAAGAATATTTAAACTGTCTCTGATCATTAATTAATTAGAGTTTTGATATATACAATCTGTATGTTTAAATTTTGAGTATATTATTGCAATTCTTTACCTAATGTAAATTTATAAAATATTTTGTTAATTAAAAGCACTGAGAAAGGAAATCGCTACGAATTAGAATTTGTTCATGACAAAGTTTTTCACATTATAATAATTAAATCTACCACTACTAAACTTCCACAGAATTAAAAGTAAAAAAAAAAAATTCAGTTATATTTCTAAGTGCCTAAAAACTTTATGAATAAAATTTTTGATATATAGATATATAATGTACTTTGGCTTCTCAAATAAATATAAAAAAAATTGATGCATTCTTTCATTTTTTTATCTTTATCCCAAAGCGTCATATTTTTGTTAAGTTTAAATTATATTTTCTTAAATACATGTGTCTATAAATTAAGGATAATGCCGGAGTTAGTAACTAAATGTGCAGAAACAAAACAAATGTGATTTATTCATAAAGCTCATGTATAAATCAAATAAGGAAGAACAAAAGTGATGGTGTATGTATGATATCAGGCATACAAAACACGATTATAGCTCTCCAGAGAATTTACACCAAAGATCACACGTAAAGCAACTGACCAGTAGGTTCTTGGTATGATGGTTAATACATCGTATGAGTAGGAATACGAGGAAATAGAGTACTTACAACGCCTAGGCATGCTGAGGATCACATTATCGAGCAGCATTTGGGGTAGTGAACTCTACTCAGCAAGTAATGCTCTCGGTAATTTTAAAAAACTCCGAGGAAAACCTAGATTCGTTATTTAAATAATTGAATGACAGAGATCAATTCACAACAAAATACAATAAAACTTAATAATTTATTTTAGTAAATTCATTACAAAAGGTATTTACTTTTATAATCAAAACACTCTTGATTAAATAATTGGGAAAATTCTAACATTATTTTTTTATAATATTTACACAATAATATCACCTAACTGAGTGTGACAAGAGGGAAAAAGAACGAGAGATCAGACTCACCCCTTTTAGAGGTAGTATTGTGGTGTCTGAGACTTCGCCGCTATCCGCTGTCGATGATTCTCTTTTTTCATCCACTTCCCGTCCTTTACTCGGCATGTCTGCCATGCATTTCCATCCGCTGATATCTCCGCATCTCACTTGGCTTACTGTTCAGCATATCTCTTTTCAGACTTTGTCGTCTCTTCTTTAAATATTTGTCTGACATCTGCATTCCCATTCAGGACAGTCGAGGTAGGGCTTTTCCAGGACAGTGCAATTATGCTCCGTTTACTCCTTTTCTTTGTCGGGCTTCTCTGGGGTTTCAGTGTGTGAAGGCTTTCTGTGTGACTTTGAGGAACTTCTGTGTCTTCCATTCTTAGATGCAGTTTTTAAATTCTCGTCTTAGCTCCTCCTTTTTACACCATTGGTTTTCCAAAGTTCCATACTACGTCCTACACTCCTATGGGATAGGTCAGAAATCTCTCCCCCTTAATCCCGACAGGTCAAATTTACAAACAAAACATATCATAAAACATAAACTTTCCTTGCAATTTTCTCACGATCATCCATCCTTTCCGAAAGGAAGAATTTATTCCTTTATTGCATTTGGCTCCTTGTGCCAATTTTTATAACATCCTTTCCTTTATATTATTACAGCTTAGTTTGAAAGGAAAAGAGGAAACTCTTACATTTAAAGTGTAATAAAGATAAACATATCTATTTTCTCAGGGTTTGGTTATGTCGTTTTGCACTATACGACACACACACACAGTTATATAACTAACTATAATATACTTAATTCTGCTGCCGGAGTTTTCAGGCGAAAGTATTATATTTAGATGAACATAAACAGAAAAATCCCAGTATATAATAATGGGGAAACTGAAGGTTTTACTTGATAAAATTGATGAACTTAAGATTAAAAAGAAATGTGTTTGGAAGAAGATGTAAATGAGTTTTAAAAACTACGAAAGGGTGTGACGAAGAAACTAAACAAATTGACAAATTAATATTCTATACAAAGTTAAAATGTTATTGTGGAACTTTAGAGAAAAATTAGTGCTAGTTTACGATTATATAACAGACCCAATTCTCTTCTCTCTGAATAATTAAATAAAACAATAACTCTGGAATATGTATATGTAATGGTTAAATAGTTGAATAAGAGTTTGTGAATATAAACAAAAATTATATTTTACTTTATTAAATAGTAATATAATTAGAAATAAATGAAGGAAAATTATTTAAATTGAAACTTTTTTAATTGTTTAAAATAATAACTGCATTAATTCAGTGTTTATTTTTGACATCTCTTTTTTAAATATTCTAGTTTTAATAAATTGTTTTTGTAAATTTACTAAGTTCTCAACAGATTCATAAGAAGGAGCCATGCAAGCAAATTTGAAAACTTTCTACTAGCTCACTAAACCCACCAGCTTTCAGGATCAATATTTTCCATTGAAAAACGTGCAACTAGCATTCGGGTAAAAATTGCGATATGAAAAAAAAAGCAATAATATTTACTGAGCTGTGTCTAAAAAGCATTTTTGCACTATAAAAGAAAGTCTAATGTACAGATCACCCAGAAACAAATAAAATCAAGTTAGAACACTTGGAAATTTCCTTTAATTATAATGATTTTAAATATGGAATTCAGGACTCTCGTTCATTTCCATGCATTTCAATCGAAGAATTATACATTTTCGATCGAAGAATTATTGGGAAAACTGTAAGCACATTCGCTGCAATAGTCAAAAGCAGTACTTTTCCAAACATCACATGAAAAATGTTACAACATTACATTACAACACAATTTTTTTAAAAATATATTTTAATTTTTAAAAAAATTGTGTTGTAATGTAGGAAAAAGGTGCCGTACATCTTTTTTGTTTTACTCCCAGAAGTGGATGACAATAAAAAAGGGGATTAGTTTGACGTTTTAAGGTCGCTTTCTTGCATACGTAGGCCAATTGGATGGTTCTTTTGGTTCAAAATGGAGTACGGACCATGATAGCTACACCACAAGTCTGGCTCGAATCTATGAGCTGAAAACCAGTTTAAGATCTGCTGCTAACCATTACTAGCTTGATATTTGAAAAGAGGAGAAGAACCACATGATGTCCGTAAAGCAAACAAAGTTCTGGAACGTTGTTCACCGTGAGATGTTCAACTTATAATAACTTCAAATCAGCGATTATTATGGTTAGAATAAATTATAAATGGTGTAATCAAACTTTCGAAATGAAATAGTCCTTATTTTAAGTTAACAAGAGACCAGTACCTATATATAAAATTCTTATAGTTTTTTTCCCTCCAGTTTTTGTCGGGCATGAATTGAGAACTGCCCCATGGAATAGAATGAAGCTTATGTGAGGATGTTGAATTCTGATTAACATTATATAAAGATGGACCATGTTACATTTCGAAATTTTGATTGCAGTAGTTGTAAGTCATTTAAACCTTAATTATCACTGATTAGAACTCACTGTAAATTTGCTTATACCGCAATGTAATTAAATAAAATTGCATAACATTTCGTTCAGGAAATTTTTTTGCTTCAAAAATGGAGATGTGGGGGTTATTTTCTCTCTTTTAAAGTTATCGCGCGCGTCGGTAGGTTAGCGCTGGGAATCGAGAAAAATATGTACTGCATCGGATCTCGCTTTCATTAAACATTGCTCAGGTAAAAAGTTTTTTTTATAAATAACGTAAATATAGATTAAATGAACTAAATTTAATAGTTTTCTGATTTTTTAAGTCGTATTGTTTTTGCTCACCCCAGCAAATGTATTTACACTTTTCCCACTATGCTGCTGATAGGCAATGTATTGAACAGTAGAAGAAAGAAGTACTGAGACTTAAATGCTTAATAAAATTGCGATTAATGGGAATTATTTTCAAGCTTTCAACAACTTAATTTATTTGTTTCTACCTAATCTATTCTTGGTGTGGTGCTTGGTGCTATACTTTTCCTGGTCCGAAACATCATTATGAACAAAACTAAGTTTATGTCGTTTTATTTTAAATCCCAATTTTTTCCCGAAAGCTAGATTCACTCAGGAATGTTTCATTCCCTTACTGGATGCTACCTCTCATGAAAGCTGAAGGACTTGGTTCACTAGTACTTTTTAATAAGATTTATACCATTCCGTGAAGCTTTTCTCATTTGAATTCTGGACAAATAATTCCGTAATTAAACAGAATAAAAAATTTATTTACACACATTACATAAAATATTTAAATAAACGATGAAATTATTTCTGTTGTAGACTCAGTTATTATTTTTGAAATAATTATTAGTCTTAACTTTAAATTAAAATAAAAAATTTCATGTTAGATTTTATATTTATTGATCACTATCATCATTCGAAAGAGAATGATTGAAAATATCATGTATTTATTATTGCAAACACATATTTGATTAAAATTAATTTAGTAATATTTATTTAATTTATACACTACTGGCCATTAAAATTGCTACACCAAGAAGGCGACATGCTACAGACGTGAAATTTATACGAAAGGAAGAAGGTGCTGTGATATGCAAATGATTAGCTTTTCAGCGCATTCAGACAAAGCAGGCGCCAGTAGCGACACCTACATTGTGTTTAAATGAGGAAATTGTTCAGCCGGTTCCTCATACACAAATTGCATTTGAACGTTGTTGCCTGGTGAAAAGTTGTTATGATGCCTCGTGTAAGAAGGAGAAATGCGTACCAACACGTTTCTGACTTTGATAAAGGTCGAATTGTAGCGTACCAGGATTGCGGTTTATCTTATCGCAGTATTGCTGCTCGCGTCGGTCGAGATCTAATGACTGTTAGCAGAATATGGAATCGATGGGTTCAGGACGGTAATACGGAACGCCATGCGGGATCTCAACGGCCACCTATCACTAGCAGCCGAGAAGACAGGCATATTATCCGCATGGCCGTAATGGATCGTGCAACCACGTCACGAGCCGTGAGTTAAGAAACGGGGTCGTTTGGAAGACAACAAGTGTCTGCACGAACAGTTCGACGACGTTTGCAGCAGCATAGACTCTCAACTCGGAGATCATGGCTGCGGCTTCCCTTGACACTGCGTCATAGACAAGAGCGCATTTAATGGTGTGATCAACGACGAACCTGGGAGCACGAATGGCGAGACGTCATCTTTTCAGATGAATTCAGGTTCTGTGTGCAGCATCATGATGGTCGCATCCATGTTTGGCGGCATCGTGGTGAACGCACACTGGCAGCGTGCATTCGTCATCGTCATACTGGCCCATCACCTGGCGTGATGATATGGGGTGCCATTGGATACACATCTCGGTCACCTCTTGTTCGTATTGACGGTGCTTTGAACAGTGCACGTTACATTTCTGGTGTGTTACGACCCGTGGCTCTATCCTTTATTCGAGCCCTGCGAAACCCTACGTTTCAGCAGGATAATTCCCGACCGAATGTTGCCGGTATTGTACGGACATTCCTTGATACGGAACATGTTCGGATGTTGCCCTGGCCAGCACGTTCTCCAGATCTTTCACCAATAGAAAACATCTGGTCAATGGTTGCCGAGCGACTGGTTCATCACCAAACGCCAGCCACTACGGTTGATGAACTGTGGCATCGTGTTGAAGCTGCATGGGCATCTGTACCTGTACATGCAATCCAATCTCTGTTTGGCTCAATGCCCAGGCGTATAACTGCTGTTATTACTGCCAGAGGTGGTTGTTCTGGGTACTGATTTCTCAGGATCTATCCAGCCAAATTTTTTGAAAATTTAATCACTTGTTATTTTTAATATAATATATTTGTTATCTGCATTTCTTCCTGGTGTAGCAATTTTAATGGCCAGTAGTGTTTATTGTTGGTACTTCCTCTGGAAAAGTTTAATATAAATTAGGAAAACTTCCATGAATTTTTCGAAATTTGCTTCGTTGACATTTTTATGAATTTGCCATTAATGATTTCTTGATACTTTTAGTGTCTTACGATATTTTATGAAATGAATTAATTAATAAATTTTAAAAGGAAACAGAGCAAATATATAATTTTCTATAAAAAAAATGTCCGAGTATGGGTTTTATAATGTTTAAGCCAATGTGACTTTACTTAAGTATTTTAACTAAAGTTTTTAAAGTTTTAATCTGCTATTTTCATAGTATGTATTGTATAAATTATAATAATGTAATTCAAAACGAATCTCTTTTAATTTTCAAACATCTTTTTTAATAATTTTCAATAAAAAATTTGGTTTTCGGATCAGCTATAAAGAGTCCCATTTACAAATATAAAATAAATTAAATGTTCTCCCCAACTCCTCGTAATAGACAGGTTTAAGACTGTTGTAAGGCATTTAGCATTCACCACCTAAAGTGACTTCCGGAAGGACCTTTTCATATCTAATGTGCCGTATTCACATGACACAAGAAACCATGAAAATTTCCAAGCATCCGCTTAGAAAGACTTGCAGGCAGAAGAACAATATCCACCTCAATAGACTTGTATAGGTGGAACAATATCACATTCAACAGATTTGCAGGTAGAAGAACAATATCCACATCAATAGACTTGCAGGCAGAAGAATAATATCCACCTCGGCAAACTTGCAGACAGAAGAACAATATCCACCTCGACAGACTTGCATGCAGGAAAACAATATTCACCTCGACAGACTTGCCGGCAGAAGAACAACATCTACCTCGACAGACTTGCAGGCAGAAAGACAATATCGACATCAATAGACTTGTAGGCAGAAAAATATCTTCCTCGACAGACTTGCAAGCAAAAGAACAATATCTTCCTCGAGAGACTTGCCGGCAGAAGAATATTATTAACCTCCTATAGTTCAGCAGTGGCTGCCATCAAAACTGGTATTCTTCTCTCTGAGACACCTTTACCTATCATTAAGTCACTTTAGACCTTAATTAATTATTTACTTCAATTGAAATCTTAAAATTGGCTTTTTTGAATGAATCAGTTTAATTATAAAAATTTAACATTTAGAATTTTCAAAGATTTTATGCTTACGGGTGGGTCGATTTATTGTTAATTTAGGAAAATTGATTGTTAAAATAAAAGCTAAAAGAGCAGTTGGTTAATTAATGAATATAACATTAACATATAATAATACGATATTAATCACACACACACACACACACACACACACACACACACACACACACACACACACACACACACACACACACACACACACACACACACACACACACACACACACACACACACACACACACACACACACACACACACACACACACACACACATATATAAGGTTACTTTTTTTATATGTGCAGCCGAGCTGGTAGCCGAATGGTTAGCGCTCTTGCCTTCGGTTCAACAGTTCGTGGGTTCGAATCCCACCTTGGGCATGGATGTTTGTAGTGGTTCGGAATCCACTTTAAGCCGTATGTCCCGGTCTAATTAGCCCTCGTGTGAAAAAAAAAGACTGTTGAGCGACAAACAAACTCACTTTTTATATGTGCATGTGTGCTATAAAGGCATTACATTGCTTTTATCTTACCCTCTCGTGAACTGGTTTCAATTCGAGTTTAGAGAGTATAATTAAGATATTTAATTTATTTTATTTTTAAATTGCTTATTTTGTGATTTCTTGATGTATGAACCTGAAACAATGTTTCGATTTAAAGTTAACAATTCTTAACCATATCTTGTAAAAATTCTTAGTTTAAACTCAGAAAATTTTAAATAATCACATTATTTTTACAAAAATTGTTAAATTTTTATAAAAATAATGTGATTATTTTAAATATGTGATCATATTTAAAATGATCACATTACTTTGAATATGTGATTCCTCATAATTCTATTATGACAAAATAATGTGATCATTTTGTCATAATAGAATTATGAGGAATAATTTTTTTATTTTATAAACTCAAGAATTTATAAAATAAAAAATTAAATAAACTTATGAGTTTATAAAATGCAGATTTATATGACATCTTATTACAATCAACAATTACTTATGGGACCAATATCTGAATGTTATCAAAGTTGGTTGGTTAGTTGGGTTTTATGCCGCAAGGTGTCATCAAACAAAGAAAAATACATTGAGTAGTTTTGAATGTAGAAACATCAGACGAATTTATGAGCCTATTAAAGAAGACAACACCTGGGCATGAAGTAGCTATGAGTTAAAAAATTAAATAAGTTAAAATATAAGATTTATTAAAACTAAAATAATGCAGTGTATAGGACACGTGGGAAATATGAAAGAAATAGATATGCATGCCAAAGAAAACATGGAAGAAAATTAAGCACTAGTAGTGGAGGGCAAAGGTTGAGGTGGTTGGACCCCATTAAGGTCACCAGGTTAAAGCTTGGACCATGTTAATCCTCTTAATTACTTAATAACCATGTTTCTGTTTCCTAAATTCTAAGCAAATATTCATTCAACATTTAAAGAATTTTTTAAATATTTTAGTACACTTAAAACAACTTAATCTTTGAAATTTATTTTGTGCTTAAGACTATTTCGTTTTAAATTATGGAGTATTTATTATCATAAGCAAAGAGAGGAAAAAGTTTGCATTTTGTTAAAATTGAAATGTACTTTCTTAAGTAACTAAAATATTAATTCTAAAAACCAAAAAATTAAAAATTTAAAAATAAATTCGATTTACAAAGTAAAGGAAAATATCGTAAAAATATATATAGTATACATACATGTGGTTCGCGTTCTATTTTTTAAAATTAAACCCACTTATAAGGTAAAATATATTACATCGTGTGTGTGTTACTGATTAAACATGAAGAAACATAGAATAATGACAAAAAATATGTACATTTCATTATTACATAATATTTCGTTTTAGGATATCATGTATAGCTACTTTTATTTTATAACTTCGTCATATATATTGGTGAAAATGAAAACTTCGATAATAACAACCGAAATAATTTAGCACAGTTTGTACCAATAGAAGTATGTTAAATCTACATATACAATTATTAGAACCTTGATGGGATTAAATAAAATTTATACCAGAATGTCGATTTTGGCTTACTTAAAGTAGAAATAAATTTATTTCGAAATTTTGATTACCGCGTTTGTAATTAATTTAAAAAACAGAATTCACTCTGATTTGATTTCCTCGTAAATTTGCTTATTCCGTGAGGTAATTAGGTATTATTTCACTTCGGAACTTTTCTCGCTTCAACAAAAAAGATTTATAGTTCTTTTCTTCTTTTTGAAACTGTCATCTATGTGTTACTTTTGGGAGTAGAAATAGAAATAATCATAGGAAGAAATTCTTTCTCCTTCTAAATTATCACATGTTTTTGAAAAAAAATATTGTTTTCACCGAAGAAAATGCAAACGGATTTTCATCATTACCATTACGTCACCATACGGAAATCTACTAGAACACAGGTGCAGTTAATTCCAACTTCATTACTCAATAACTTGGTAATTGACCAGTTTTCAAAAATTCTACACCTCAATTGATCTGTCTAGCTAATCTATTCACGAGACTTTATTTCATAAAAAAACATCGTTTCTAGAGGAGCTGTTAATTAAATTACTTTGTAATCTGTATATTTCTCTCAATTAAACAGTAGAATTTTGTTTTTACGTGTTTAAATTACTCAGTTATAGAAGCAATTTTTTATTCTTTATGTCTGCTTATTTCTGTATGCCTTATACGAAAAATATATGATGTCTGTTCTGCTTCTATTTTTATTGATTTGTTTGCCTTTTCAGTTCATAACTAGGTCTATCATAACCGAAATCTAGATACGTGTATAGCTGTGGTAAAATCTAAATTAAGTTAGCTTGTGGCTATTTAGGTAACTATAAATTCAACTTAAACCATGTAAAATAATTTAAGCGAAAAGCAACCCCTGTGGGAATATTCAGCTAGTATTAAATAATAATAAATTATGCATAATTCTGTAATTATTATACAATGTACAAACAACTGCATGGAATTTAAATGCATCATACGCAGTGATTAATTTTTTTTAATTAAAAAATATTTATCATATTAAATACATTTTTATGACTTCTCACTGTAAAGCTATCTTTATCATGATTCAAATTTATTGTTAAATTTTTAATTTTGATGTTTCCGAGTAACTTGTTTTAATTATTATTTACACTCAGATACATAAGAAACATTTTTATTAAAACTGAAATTGTTAACATAAGTACATCTTTTTGATTCTTTATTAGATTGGTGTAATAAACACAGGAATATCTAAAGGGAAAACCTTTTGGATAAAACAGAATTGAGAGGTATTTTAAACATGATTATTAAATGTCTAAAAATAATATTTAATAAAATTTAATAAATAATCTTAATTACGTTTCTGTATAGTAATTTATACAAATGCTTAATGAACAAAATTATTTTTTCTTTAAGTGGGTGATAACCATAGGTGCCGATAATTTTAATTGTAACTGTAAAACAGTGGGGGGGGGGGGTAGGGGAGAAAAAGTATGATAAAAGAATCGTAAAAAGGATAAAAAAATTTGAAGGAATATTTTATATGTACCTTATATATCATGTAAACTTGTCAATTGCAAAATATTAGGACTTTCTATCGCCCAGTGGTAAGTCTACGTTTTTTGCTGTAGAAGGTCTCGAGTTCCATTCCGGCCATTGTTAAATAATGGTAGAAGGATACAGCTTTTCTGCATGCACATCTATTGGGGTGGATGCTGTGGAATTTTGTGGGTTTCGTCTCTTGGGAGGAAAGAATAGGACCTCCTATCTAAGAGAGGTCCTCTCGGATGGTTATAAAACCAGGTAATTATTAAAAAGTCTTACAAAAACCGTATCTGTTGGACTGTCTTAATGTGGTGTCAAAAATGTATTAAGGTTTATCGTAGCGGAGTAGAGATCTTAAGAGTAAAAGGTTTCGGGTTTAATACTGGCCAGTGTTGAACAAGAGAAAATGGATGTTGCATTTGTGTTTTCTGTATACTACTCATTATATATATATATATAGCCGTGGTGAGTGCTAGAAAATATCCTGAGGTTTTTTTTTTTTTTTTTTGAGTTATGCGAATAGGATCACTATTTAAGAAAATACTTCCCAGAAGGTAAGAACATTATGAAAGATACAAAAAGTCTTATAACAGCTTCACACACAAGTTATTCACTCTGTTGAGAGTTAACAAATAAATATAAAAAGGAATGTATTTATAGTAATATTTAATTTTATGAATATATTTTTCTCCCAAATAGTTTGATTAATTGGTTTTATAATTTAAACAGCAAGCAAGTTTGATGGTAATTAATAATATTGTATGTTAATTTATAAATAATGTAACTGATTTTTATCTATCTGTTTAAAATTTAAATGGGGGATTATTTTTAAATGGAGAATAATATTATTTTTTTATCATTCATTGAGCAAATTAATAATTGTTTTCATTTTTAAGTAAAGATAAAATTTATAAAGAAGCAATACTCTAATTTTTATTTTTCATTATTTTGCTAGAGAGCTATTTGTAATGAGGTATTCCATGAAGAGTTTGAATAATTCTGATTTAAGTAATTAAATATTGAGATTATTGATTGAATTTGTTTTTTTTGCACCATTGCAGAAAGGTTACTGAAATTATTTGTGTTAAATTTATGATAGTTTTGCAACGTTAAAATACTTTTTTCTTTAAACAATGTTCGTCATATTCATTAAAAATCTCAATTCATTAAGTTTTGAAAATCTGGTTGTGTACATATTTCAGAATTCTTTGCTGAATTAGAATTTGAAAATTACATGAAGGGAATTATTAAAACAGTATCTAAAACTTATTTTAAACAGTTATCAGAGAGAAATATTTAAGAGGACTATGATACTTGTGTATTCATTTTCTTAAAATTTCTATAAACCGAAATAGAACATTATTATTAAGAGTTTAAAGTTCATAAACTGGCAGAATAAATAATTAAAATCCAATTCTATACAATTTGACTAAAGTAAATATTATAAAAATTAATTGGATGTGGGATTACCCAAGTATATAGAAAACTAAATGATTTTTGCTATAAAAATGGCATAGTTTTTTGTTGTTGAGATGTTGAAAATGCTCAGCCTTTCAAGGAAGTAACTAGGTAAGCTCAGCAATTTCAAAATTCTTGTAATATCCAAAAATTATTACATCATATTCTCAAAACAGTCCGGCTAAAATTTTATGCAGTCAAGGAACACAATGTTTCACAATATCTAATTAGTTTTCATTATTTTAATAAGGTTACAGATAACTTCTGTTAAAAAATCTTATAAAGTAAAAAGAAAATAGTAACATGTAAAATTTTGGAGATTCGTGATATTAGGCTGACGCTACTCCTTTGAGCTGGCAATCGAATGGTAAACTTTCTGGCCATTGGTTTCATAGCTCAGGGGTTCAATTCCCACTTTAGTCATGGATGTTTGTAATGTTTTGAAATCTATTTTAAATTGTTGGTGTCTGCTTAATTAAACCTCGCGTGTACAAAAAATGCCCTTTGGATGCAAAAAAGACGATATCCTAGTAGTGTTAGATAAACCAAACATATTCATTGCCAGGTATACCATGTGTAATTCACACACACACACACACACACACACACACACACACACACACACACACACACACACACACACACACACACACACACACACACACACACACACACTCGTTGTTAACAAACTGTGCTCTATTTTACCTTCTACTTTTTTCGGGGAAAAATGTTTTCAGACGAATTTTTAGTAACATTTTCCTTACGTAAGTAAAACTTATGTAGTGAGTGAGTCAAAATATCTTCTCAGTAACTTAGTAAGGTGCCATATCTGTAATAAAAGATCATTGTTCTATTTGGCTCTTCTAAATATTTCAATACGAAACGAAAGTATCATGAATCTTTATATATACTGTGTGTGAAAGTTTTCATTACATAATTTCTTTCATACTTATAATGAAGACATTTAAGTCTACTCGGCTCTTAATATAATGCCCTTTTTAAAGAAGAATAGCGTAATTATTCCTTATTCGATTGCTTTAATAATGATTGGATGAGGATATTAATCCAAACAGACTTGTTACGAAACAATTTATATATTAAATCTGGATTCAGCAGAAAAGACAGAGTATGATTTTTATTATACTGTTGTAGAGTGTAAGCATTTAGTTCTGTTAAGAATATCGATTCTTCTGTGGTAATGTCAGAGAAAGATACGCAGCTTATCGTTTGAAATAAAAACAAACTTGTTGTGAAATGTGTTTGCATATAAACGTCCTATATATACTAGAAAAATCTAAAGCAAATATTTTGACGCTTGACAGACCTTAGCCTGAAGTTATTGATCCCCGTCCTTTGAAATTAATTCCATATAACTGGAATATTCTATTTTTTGGTTGAGTATTTGAATTTTTAATGATGAAGTTAGAGTTTTAGAACAAGTTGTTTCCTTTTGTTGGGTATCAGATTTAATCCCATTGGTTCTGAAAAACGCGAGATAAATAATTGTTTTCTGCAACCACATGTGACGGGTAGAACCACGTCTGAAATTTGCATCGGAACTGTCAACAATCTTACAGCAAGAGTGGATACCAATAATTATGGGAATCAAAACCATACCGAATCTATGCCCAGAAGAGATACTAATTAAACTGCAGCCTGTGGGGAATATTTCTCAATCAGAAAACATCTATGTTTATATTATGAGCCTAGTCGATTATTGTAGGGTAGTATAGAAGTAAATTGACCTAAATTTTTAGATTTATTCCAAGACAACTTTGAGTATTTGATAATAATTATTATTAAAAAAATAGATGCCATTTCTATAAGATCCAATCTCCAATATATATATATATATATATATATATATATATATATATATATATATATATATATATATATATATATATATATATATATATATATATATATATATATATAATGATCTATAAATAAAGATACCAATCTCTTACAATGTCTGCTGGGAATTCAGCATACATAGATGAACGCCTATCTGTATGGAGTGCAGTAAAAATATTTCTCGAAATATAAAGTTTTAAAAGCATATTTTGCAATTGTATTTGCTTTGATATTTCAATATATAAAACATAAGTTTTATAATTAATTTAATAATAAATAAATTATTAATATATTATTAAAAATAATTAAATTATTTTTAAATTATTAATAAATAATTAAATTTCAAAATATAAATGCCCATTTCTTAAAACTTATATTTTTTTGCAGTAGAATGTATATGGAAGTGATTTAATACTTTTAAAAATTTTTTATTATTTTATTTCCCCCTTTATATATAGATATGTACGAAGTAATAATGCTGAAATTTTATATTTTGTTTTTAAAGCGATTATTGATCATATAAACATTTTTATTACATGAAATGAATTAGAATTTAAAATTTTTTGTTGGGATTTAATACATGTTACAAAATTAGCTTTTTCTTTTATGATATGTAGGACATTTTTAAATGATTTGATTTGAAAAATTCTCAGTTAAAACATTCTCCAAAATGAGAATTTCTGTGTCAGCAGTAATAATTGTAATTTAATAAAAAATATTGAAATATTTTTGAAAAATTAAGGAGAGTTATTTTGTATTTTAAACATATGCTTTATATCTATTTAATTTAAATAAAATATTTTAAATTCTCTGTAATATTATAAATGTAAAGATAATTTTCATAATGAAATACAATCATCCAAAATGCTGAACCATCTGATTCTTGAAAACAGTTTCTATAAAATAACAACTTTTCGATTTTCCCTACGAAGAAACAATTTTAGTTTATTTTACATACACATTTTAATTATTAATATGTATATTATAGTTTAACAGATTAATCAAACGGAGATAAAGTTAGTTTACGAGGAATTTCTTGGAGTGAGTTTGTTTAACGTTCATTAGTTAAATAACCTAGAAACCTATTTTGCGTTCTAGCTCATTCTAACTAGAAACCTATTTTACGATAATATTTGATGAATAGTTCTTTAGTTTAGCTGATAAGAAAGAGTGAAGGTTTTTTCACTAAAATCAGTTTTTGAAGTATAACAACTTAGCTATTGGCTATGGACAATTTTTCTTTGTGATCCAAGAAGCTCATTAGAACATATTCTATTATTTTGTTTATCATATACTTGTGAAATAAAATTCTTTTACTCTGAAAAAAATTTCTCACATAAACTTCAGATTTTGCCTTCGGTTCAACAGTTCGTGGGTTCGAATCCCACCGTGGGCTTGGATGTTCGTATTGATTCGGAATCTTTTTTAAATCGTAGGTACCGGTTCAATTATCCCTCTTTTGCAAAATATGACCATTGAGTGACGAATATACCACAACATTTTCAGCTCTTTAAAATGTATTGAATGGGATCTTTCAAGTTTTACTTTTCCCAAATCTTTTAAGTTTATAAACATCATAATTTTGTATGCTATAATATTTGCTTTTATTTATCAGTCAGGGTTTTCGCTGATTAATTTAATTTCTAACTACTTCTTTACTTTGAATCTGAGTATTTTTTACAACCAATGGCAAAGAGTGATAGATTATAATTATACTTTATAACTTTATAATTACTTCACTACTTCACTAATATATATATATATATATATATATATATATATATAATATATATATATATATATATATATATATATATATATATATATATATATATATATATATATATATATATATATATATATATATACATATATATATATATATATATATATATATATATATATATATATATATATATATATACTAATTTAACTTAGCATTTTTCCTAAATATGTTAACATAAATATTTTTAATTTATTAGGATTACAATAATCGATATAGATAAAATAGATTTCCTAAAAAAATTACGTTTTTATCATACCTTACTATTTAATAAAATATTTGATCAGAATTATTTTTTACTATGAAAAATTTTCTAAAGAAAAGCACAAAATGGAGCTCTTTTTCTAAAAATGTATCTGTCAATTTTTATCTATTTTTTAAATTATAAAATGTTGACAGCAAAAAAAAATCCGTTATTAATTAAACTCAGTTTAAAATTGTAATATTTAAAAACATAATTTATACATTTTTAATGAAGGAAACTCAAATTATTTCACTGATAGAGAAATATGTTCGTAACGTAAATTTATAAATATTATTTAATGAGATGTTTAAACACATCAAATATATTTTAATGAATACAGAGACGAAAATAGTGAGTACGATGTAAAATTTTAAGAATTAATCGAATGAAATATATTAATTTTATTTAAATATTTTAGTGTTGTTATTTATGATGGTAATGCGTTATGAATGAATATTTATTTGTCATAAATAATTGATATTTACATAATTAAAAAAATTAAACTGAAAAATAATCTGTTAATTAAAATAAATTTATTTCGTAAAATACAATTTAATGAACGTTGATTACAGTGATATTGCTTAAAAATACAATTTGTTAATATTACAGTATATGAATTTTAAAATATATTGAAAATAATATAATGAACGTAAAGAAAGAAAGAAAAATTTAATAAACGTCGTAACGTGGTAAATTTATTCCAGAAGTTTTTTCCTTTTTTTTATTTAATAAAATTGCATTAAAATATTCCTTATATTTTAAAATGCTGAAATAGAAAGTATGTATTTTTAAAATATATGTCACGTAAATATATTGAAAATAAATTTAAATTTCCAGACAGTTGTGAAATTCAATATTTGTTGAATGCGTGAAAAAAACTGAAAAGAGCAAGGTTTGAATAAACAATATAAAAAAACAGCGAAAATATAAGTTGTGAAAAAGTAGAAACTATAAAATAAATTAATAAAAGTTAAGAAAAACACGATCACGGTATGTGAGTTAATTTTGTGACAGATAAATTTAAATACGTAAATGTAGCTATTTAATCCATGGAATGAAAATTTGTAAAAATAATTTCCTAGAAGAGAGTAAATATGAGAAAAGGAATGAAAGAAAATTTAAAAACTGGTTTGCAATTTAATGCTAATAATTAAATTTATTATTACTGAACTAAACAAACAGGAAGTATTAGTAAGATTTTTAAATTTAACAAGATGGCCATTGCGCTAAACTTTTACTTAGAAAAAAAACTTTTACTTTAAGAAAAGTTTTTAAATTTATAAAATTACTTATAAATTTTTACTTAAAGGAACTTAAAATTTTAAAAGAGAATTTTAATCTTCAATAGTCACTAAAGATGTTACAGAAGGAGGAATTTTAAATAACAGTATATTTACTGCACCGGTATATTTTAGTAGGAAGAGAAACAGAGATTAATTTTCAGAAAATTCCTCGATACATATTCTGAAAAATGTATATCTGAAACATTCTGTCCTCCTTACGACCATTGATTAAATGAAGAGAGAAGAGAACCAATGATTAATTTTTAGAAAATCTGGAGATACAAATCCTTGAAAATGCATATCTGAAGCAGTCAATTCTACTAAGGACAGATTAATCCAACAAAATATTGAAATGAACAGAAACTGAATTGGCATTATGGATAAAACAGCCTGTGTAACTTTAATATTATATTATTTTAAGTTTTTTCTGCAGTCCATGGCAGACGGGCCAAATATAGTACCAGATTCAATATTCAGTGGTATTTTACACTATTCTACAATATTAAACATTTACAATGAGTCACATCATCAACATATAAATAAATATCTTTAACTGATGCATGATTAATATGCATAATAACCCTTGACATCTGTATTTTTTTTATCTATATTCTCTGATTCTATTCGATTTGTTGCATTATATATAAATTTTCCTACTGCGTAGCATTCTGAACTATATGGAAAATTAGTTAAAGCAAAGTTGCTAATTTGCTGACCTTTGCTGTAGTTCATTGATAGCAGTGACTAGTGAGTTACGGCATTTCAGTTGATCGGCAACTCCTAATCAAATATTTTCAATTGATGCGAAATCAGGCAAATGTGCTTCCAGAGCAACAATAGAAAATATTCTATCTCATGGAAGGTCAGGACAGAGCAGACAATATGTGACGATATGTTGAAACGTAGCATTATGAATGTTTTAAAGCTAATGAAAGTCACTGGTCCCAACATTTCAGAAATAACAGGTCTATATTTTAAATTGAAACAAAATGAACAAAAGATGATCTAGAATAGACATCCAGTTGTTTGCCACACATTCTACATAAGAGTCCAGCATGATGATGCCAAATACATTCGCTTAATTTATTTACCCCGATGATACGAAACACAAATTTGTCCTAGTGGTACGACTGTGACTTCTTAGAAGAGGGATTTGGGTTCGATCTCAATCATGCTGAATAAAAGAAGATCGAATTTATGCTTCTGCTTTTTGCTGAGACGCATACTGGAGAGTGTACTTAGGAATTTTCTCGTTTACCTTCCTTGTGACATGTGAATATGGCCCACTATTTGTAAAAAGCTTCCTGGAAGGCAAATTTTCAGTGGACTATTAAAGTAGCCTTAAAACAGATACCAGATGTTAGTCTAAACACCATGTTGCGTCCAGAAACCAATTAAGCAATCATAATGGGTATACAAAACCAGGATGTGATGTGAACGGTGATATTCCTGCATTCAGATTCTTGTTGATTACATATTGTAAACTGCTGGACAATTGCTAAGGATGGTTAACACTATCATCCATAGCAACCACAAAATGAAAGGAAGCAAAATGTGGAAAATTAGGATAATTGCGGGATATAGTAAGAAGAAGTATGCGTATGCAACTTTTTTTTCCATGTCTGTTCATCACGCGATAGCGCTAATAAGAGCTTTAAAGGTTTTGACGCGTGTGGACAGTTGTTATTTCAAGTCAAAGTTTTGCAGGAAAGTTTTAATAGACGAACTTAAAATTTTTGGTACGTCTTCCAGACATCACTTAGATGATTTTTTGCGTGGCCGAATTATTGGAAAGATCGAAGCAGGGTGAAAAATAACACATGTTGCCATGGAGTTCGACATTGCTCACAGCGTTGTTTCATGGCTGTGGAAGCCTTTTAAAACTACTTGAATGTGAAGTAGGCGGCACGGGGGAGGTTGAGTTAGAAGTACGACGCCTGCAGAAGATAGATATATCGTCCTATCAGCAAAAAGGAACAGGCGCACCACAGCTCAAACGGTGGCAAATCTTGGTGGCAGTTTCTTGCTGACTCAGGAAAGCAGATCTCCCGAAAAACTGTTGCCCGACGTTTAAGGGGACAAGAACTATACGCCCGCAGACTTGTTGTGTGTTTCCCATTGACCAGACAGCACCGTACTGCCCGTTTGCAATGGTGTCGTGATCATCGCAATTGGACTGAACTGGACTGGGCATGTGTACTATTCTCAGATGAGAGTAGGTTCAGTCTGTCATCGGATTGTAGACGCCATCTGATCTGGCGTGAGAGTGGTACTGGTTATCGCCAAGAAAATATCCAGGAAAGGGACCGATATCCGACAGGACTGTTCAGTCCAATTGCGATGCTCACGACACCTTTGCAAAAGGGCAGTACGGTACTGTCTGGTCAATGGGAAACACACAACAGGTCTTCGGGCGTATAGTTCTCCTCCCCTTAAACATTGGGCAACAGTTTTTCGGGAGATCTGCTTTCCTGAGTCAGCAAGAAACTGATTTGCCACCTGCTGAGCTGTGGTGTGCCTGTTCCTTTTTGCTGATAGGACGATATACCTGTCTTCTGCAGGCATCGTACTTCTAACACGACCTCCCCTGTGCCGCCTACTACACATTCCAGTAGTTTTAAATGACTTCCACAGCTGAGAAACAACGCTGTGAGCGATGTTGAACTCCCTGGCAACATCTGTTATTTTTCACCCTTCTTCGATCTTTCCAATAATTCGGCCACGCACAAAATCATCTTAGTGATGTCGGGAAGACACGCCAAAATTTTAAATTCGTCTATTAAATCTTTCCTGTAAAACTTTATTTTGAAACAACAACTGTCCACATGCGTCAAAACCTTTAAAGCTCTTATGAACACTATCACGTGATGAACAGACGTGGAAAAAAATTTGCATACGCATACTTTTTCTTACTATATCCCGCACTTATTCTAATTTTCCACATTTTGCTTTCTTTCATTTTGTGGTTGCTATGGATGATAGTGTTATCCGTCCTTAGCAATTGTCCAGCAGTGTATATGCTCATACCTGTAAAGCAATGTCAGGAGTTATTCTGCTTACAATGAATGGTGCTATAAATGTGGCAGAACTTTTAGAACCAAATTGTGTCTTGCAAACGTCTCATTTCTTCATTTACAGTTTGTGGCTAGCTGTTCAATTCCTAAGCTCATTGTAGGTAACATGACTTATTAGTGATAAGGCAATGCCACTGAGATACGATGTTTCTTTCCGGATAACTGCCAAAACCATGGATTTGATATTGTGACAAATGTGGAATCTCGATTAACGTCGCTGTACGGGAGTGGAATCAGCATAATTTCAGTATTCTACCTTTTGACGTGGAATATAATCAGAGATGAACTGGTTTGCATTTCTTCTTTTTACTTAAAGTATAATAGCAGCTTTCATACTAGAAAACAATATTTAAATTCAATTTTGACAGTGAAATTTCTTTGTTTGAAAACAGGATAGAGAGAGAGATTTCACTACCATTTGCTTTGCATGAATAAATTGTAAAATTAATCAATTGCATACTGCTGCACGTTCCATCTATCACGCAAATTTCATGTGCATGGCATACATCATATCTTATATAGCAATTTTTTGTATAATTATGTATAACGACATAGAGATGCACGTTCAAATTTTATAGGATTTAAAATGAAAGATGACTTAAATTTTTTAAAAAAAGTTTTCTTTACATGATTGTATTTTGCAAGAAAAATGCGCTTTGAATTTCCCATTCATCCTAAGAGAAATTATAAATTCTTTTTTTTATAATTTATGTAAGGTAACATATTAATTAAGATATTAACTAATAAAGAAATAAAAGAGATGTTCTATTTGCTATGCAAAAACATCGCAATGTGCTTTTAGAATTTGTCATCAACGAAGAATAATTGTAAAATATCCCATTTTAATCGAAGTCATTTCTTGGAATGAATAACTATATTGTATTTTTACCTTTTTGATTATTTATATTAGCTACAAATATATTACTCTGTAATATGTAAAATCATAGCAATAACAGTTTTTATTTTGTTGTGTGAGTAATATAAAATTTTAAGAAAGTCAAAATATATAATTAGGTCAAGTTGTATGAAAAATTATTGTTTTAAAATGTTGGTGGAACTTTTATAATTTTAATATACTCTTAAAATATTTTTTTTGTTCAGCTAAATAATGCAAAATAATGTATGGAAATGAAAACGTTTACGTACATTATGCCCTCACAATGAAAAAGTATCAAATGAAATGAGTTAGATATCTTTATAGAACTAAATTTTGATGCCAGCTTAATAATAAAGCTTTGGTTGCGAAAAACGTGCGGATGATTAGTTTTATGTCCCCATAAAAGAAAGAAATTTATTTATTCTTTCACGAAAGCTACGTTTTATTTACTTTGGGTTGAATTTTTATCATCTCATAAAATTGCTAGTTTGTGTTGAAATAAAGGTTAACCAGTACTATTATTTTTCATTTCAGGTAAGACTACGAATGCACACAAACAGGGCATAAAGCATGTTCTTGCTGTATTATTTATTGTACAGAAACGATGTGATTCTCAGTTAAGATTTTCTTCTAATATTTACATCATAGGGTAGTCACTGTAGTTGTTTTAATACAATAAGTCATATTTAAAATAATAAATAATTATATTTTGGATGATGTGTTTCTGTGTTAGAATTATAATATAATAATGACAATAAATAACTTTTGTAAAAGTGGCATTTACGTGTCCTTAAATTTACATATTTATCAATCGCACAAACACACACACACACTGTGTGTATACTACATGCATACATACAAATCGAATTAATTGTTGTATTGAACTCCATTACCGAGAATAAATTTTGTTAATGTTCTCAAATTTATTGTATTATGAATGTTTTACATTCAACATTAATTTACGAAGCTTCACATCTCATGTTCGATTCTCAGTTTAAAAATTGTATAGTAGAAAATAACTATGTAATAATTAGTTGTTATATCATTAATAACAATAGATGTTCTTATGTAGAAATGGAAAAATTGTATTACTCATTAAATAAGGGGATGTTAATGTAATATTAATCAATATTGATTAACAGTGGTACTGTAAGTATAGAATGATGGAATAAAATAACTCCAAGTTCTAACAGAGCCCTTTTAGTTCTTAAGCCATTACGCTTAGATTTGTTCTTAAAATCTGAGAACCTAAGCACTTGCAGCTGTTGTTACATGAAGTACAAATTCTAATAGATTCCCTTTAAAAAAAGTAATAACCAATTAGATCTATGATTCGTTGTTTTGTAGTGAAAGGAGTTTTTACTCAAATCAAAAGGCTTATTTAATTCGTGTTCTGTTTAGTAAATAGAGTTGCCTGTACAACTTGGAAAATAAAATTAGTATTATATTAATTAAGGCGCAAATTAATATAAATTCTTGGTCCAGTATTAAAAACACTTCAATATATGAACATATGTTGCTTTCACGGGTTTCTCACTTATTCTGTTGATGGTAAGCATCGATCGGGAAGAAACATGTGATTTTGTCTGAAGTGATAAATTTGCTTATGTTATTGTTATTTTATGTTTTATATTCATGCCACAAATAAATAATCAATTGAATATTCAATGATTTTGATTTACTACCGGTGTTAAATGGAGAAATTTTACAGCTGAGGAATCATATTTTCATTAAATTAATTAATATAATAAAAATTATTCTGAAAAGAAATTATACTACCTATTTTGATTTTTAACATTTAGTACAATAAATTTTTAAAATTTATATCATGGATTATATTCAGAATGATCTTTCTAAGTATAAACTTCAATATTCATTGCATTTACAGTCAAAAGAAAAATTATTATGAAACTGATTATATGCACTTTAATATTCTTTAATAAATAATTTATACCTTATCAGACTCCTTATTAGATACGATGAAAAAAGTGCAATTTTACGTCCATTATTAGTCTCTCCAATTATCCCGTTCTTACTTATGTCATGTTCATGTTCAATATCATATTAACTTTATCCGTCAATAAATGTATTTTAGAGTACCAAGCTTACGTCAATAAACTAAAAGTTTTTTTTAAATCAAAAATGTATCAATTTCAATTTTAATTTTTTCAAAATTTTATTTTTAAATCATAAATAAAGGGGTGAGAAAACCTATTTTACAAACAATACCAACAAAAATATATAATTGCCACATTATCCTTTTAAGATGTAAAGTAATCAATAAACTCTTCTTTTCTCAGTTATAATGGAACTGCTTTTATTAAAAATTGAATAGTAGGTGGAATTGTGTGTGTGTGTGCTTTTAATTTTTCCCTCATTAATATACAATTCTACGTGATTCGTGTCAGGATTTCGACAATCCATATTTTTAATAAATGTTAGGTGAACAAATGTGAGCAACATGCTATTTGAATGGGAATTCAGTATAAAAAATGAATGCAAATATCAAATTATTGTAATAATTGTAAAAATTTAAAAAAAAAAAAAAAAAAAAAAAAAAAAAAAAAAAAATTCTCAACTCATTCTTTAAAAATCAGAGGATTTAAAAATTAAGCTTCTAAAAACTATCTGCTTTAATGTCGGCAGAGTTAGAAAATTATGCTCTAAATATTATCCATTTCTCTACAATTGCTCCTTTAAATTCGATATCAAATTACGATGATTTCTCTCACAAGTTTATTGATAAACATGTGAAGATTTAACTTGGTGTTTTTAGGTTGTTTCTCATTCAATATAATGTAAATTCCTCAGTTGCATACAATTTCATTTCCTGTTTAATATAAAGAGCGAAACGCTAGAGAATCCATAAGAAATTTTTCAGCAATTTTCTTACGGATATTCGTGATGATATTTCTATGACATTAGTTTCGATCTATGCGGATCATAGGATCAATAGTTAAATGTTTGAATAGTAACAATATCATTTAACATCATTTATATCATTATGGAGGAATATCTTCATTTTGTATCAGTTATAGATGAACAAAACTCACGAAACTTGCTCCAAACCTCCAGAAAGGGGATTCCTTATAATAGCATAATGATGAATTAAATGAACTGATTTCGTATTTTAAATTAAGGGTAACCATGGAAAAAAAATTGATTATTTGATAGAAGATTGTTTTCATCTCACAGAAGAAAAAGTTTATTTGAAATGAACTATGACATTAGATTTAATACAGAGTTTTTATATTCATTAAGTCAGTTTTATCGAGATTACTGTGGCCTTAGGGTAGGAGCACGCTCATTGTCTTTGGAATGGAATATACCAGGTTCAATCACAGCAGTTGTCTAACAGCGTGGGGTGAATGCCTTTCTTTTGATTTCTTCATACACGTCTATGGGTGTGGATACTTGTGAGTTTAATCGATTTTTTTCTTCAGACACTAGAGTACAATCTAAAATCTGAAAAAATATTTCGTATTGTGAAGTTACGAAGGGGATGCTTAAAAAAGTATTACAACAGCTTCCAGCAGTTGGTTTGCTTACTATGTAGCCTCAAAAACAGTTTTATTAAGAATGAAACAGCTTGAATGTAATGAAGTTAGAAGTTATAAATTAATTTCAAATGCAAAACTTACAAAACTTTTGATCTTTACGTTAAACACAGCTTATTTTGTTTTCTATTTTTATTATTTAGCATCTTTGAATCTATTTTAAACAACACGATATATCACTCATATGAATTTTGGAGTTTCAGAATTGCATATTTATCACAAATTTTTATAATATGCATCTAAAATGCATGTACAAAAAATTAAAAACTAGAAATAATTAATGAGTTAGTTATGAATATTCTCATTTTTAAGTTTTTTAAAGATTTACCTATTTTCCTAAACAATACAATTATTATTATTATATGTACGTTTACAATATCGAAATTATAAGAAGTTGTTTTTGCAAATGATTCCATTATGGTTTTGGAAATTAAATATTTTTCAAACATTCATTTCAGAGATTATTATAAATATAATATTTTAAATTTAATATTTTTTAAGGAAATAAATCATTTATATATATATAGACACAACCCCAAATATATTCACAATATACTTTTATGTTATCCTGTTAGTTCTGTAATCTGCATTTTTCTTTAAATAAATTTAGGTTGTTTCAGTTTAGTTGAATTGACTTTGAAAACCTAGAATTTCATGTAAGGTCTTCTTAACCAATTATTTCGCTGAAGGTTTTAAACATCAATTAATCTATCATCATTTTGCTTTTCCTATTATATAAATTTTATAGAAAACGGTTCTCTCTCTATTCCTCTCCCTCCCCACTTTCTCTCTCTATATAATATATATAGATATAAATTAATTTTTTTGATGATCCCCTCGGTTACTTGTATACTATGTTCCCTTCATAAATGTACCTTGATTTACTTTAGGGAATATTTATGGTCATATATTTAAATAGGGGGAACAAAACCGTTGATATTATACATTTAGCATTGTTAAAGAAAGCGCGTTATCATAGAATTAAATTTATGATTTGGGTTAAGGAATTTAATCTGAAATGCAGATCTTTCGAAGAGAAACTGGAGCAAAATGTTATGATGATTATGAATGCATATCATTATTTATGCAGAAATTTATGCAAGAATTATTTAAAATGAATTTATACTAACGTTTGATAGTGATCTATCTCGGCAATTTTAAACCAGTCTATGAATGCATTAGCATAAATGTATAAACTAATAAATTGTTTGACTTGATCTCCGCATCTTAATCACATTTTATTATATTTACTCCAATAAATATTATTGAAGTTATTTCATAGACTGTGTGTGTGTGGAGGATAGTTTAAGACATTTTCCGAAACCTCAAATAAGCTGCACTATTAATCCTTATTTGTGTGAGTGGCTTTTATATTTTTATTCTGCTATACTGCACATTTAAATTGTAATAATTAATATATATATATATATATATATATATATATATATATATATATATATATATATATAAATATATATATATATATATATATATATATATAAATATATATATATATATATATATATATATATATATATAAATAAATAAATAAATAAATATATATATATATATAATAAATAAATATATATATATATATATATATATATAATAAAGGTATGATAAGTCATATTTCTATCAAAATCGATTTATGCTTTTCCTCCCAAAGGTTTTCCATTAATTTATAATGAAATGTGCATATAAATTTTTTTTCTCTTGATGCTTATATCTTTAAACACTATCAAGATTTAAATAGCTAAAATAAAGTCCTATAAATTAAAACCCAATTTAATAAAAAAACTAATTATTTCATAAATTGATTTTACTATAAAATATTTAATATTTTCAATTATGAACTAAATTATTGCTCAAGATTGAGAACTAAATTGATGTTATTTGGAATATACTGCACATGTGAGGTTACTTAACTTTAAATAAAAACTCTCTAATATAACGCATATTTTCTCTTATTGTTTTAAATATTTCTATGGTAATAATTCTAATATGCTTGTTTTCTCTGACTCTCTATATAAATAAATTGAGTGAAAAATTTGGTTTCAAACGACTAGATCTCCTTTTTGTGTCTGAGACAAAACCTAGTTCCAGGAAATTTATTGTTTGATTTGAAGCGGAAAAGCAATCCTGACATATTAAGTCTGTGCGATTTATCTTGTAAGCGTACGTGAAGGAATGTTACTGGAAGCGTTCCATGTTCACACTTTCTTTTTTAGAAAATTTGTTTTTATCTTGTAAAGTTTATATATGCCAGTTCTCTAAGAAACAAATATGTTTAAACAATATTTGAATCTATAAATTTTAATGCTGCAGTTGTGTGTGTGAGTTTCATTTAAAAATTTTTGTCTTGCATGCAGATTTTTTGTGTTTTATAGATTACAATTTAAAATAGATAGTTATTTTTATAATGGTGTGTTTTCCAATTTCATTCGGCTCGTAAGCCAAATTTATATCTTAATATACACGCACACATATATATAGACAGGTATCTGCAAACAGGCATATATATATATATATATATATATATATATATATATATATATATATATATATATATATATATATATATATAAGCATGTACACACATACATTTATACAGATTTGTTTTATTACTTATATGACTAAAATATTAAAATATAATATAGATAAAAGTTTCGCTAATTATAATTTATAAAATGGAACTATTATATTTTTAAATTTCATTTTAAAAACCATTCATTATTAATAAAAAAAGCTGATAAAGTTTGGAAACAAAATCACCAAAGAGGGGACGATACTGTAACCTCAAAATTAGCGTATTTCTTTAATTATATATATATTTTATTTATTTTAGATGTACAGAGATACTTTAAAGGCTACTTAAACTCTTTTTTGTTGCTTAATTTCATTCAGCCATACGAATGCTCAAAGTTTAAAGCTACTAACAAATTTTAAGTCCTTCAAGATTCATATTTGCTTCATATTTGTTTTGCTGGTTTAATTTCGTAAAATACAAAATTCGATTTGGTGTTTTGTTACCAGTGATTGCTTCTTTCAATTAAATGATGGTGCGTTAGTTATGTTTATGTAAATTTAATAAAGTCCTGATGCTAACATTTTTAAATGCTTAAATATATAATTACCACAGTTGGATCAAGTCAGTTTCATATTTATTGTAACTCATTGCAAAGACATTGTAATTAATCACCTTTAAATTATAAATATATAGCAAAAATTAATACTATCTAAGAACAATTGTAGTTGTTAAACGTTATGGTAAAAGCTAGTTTTTAATATCTTATATATATATATATAAATATATAGCTATATTTACCTAGATTTTAAACTTTATAATCAAAAGTTTTAATAATTTACCTCATGTTTCATTTTGACTATAATCTTATTTAACTCAATTATAAAATTGGTACATTAATTTTTATTTAATGAATAAATTTTCACTGGTAAATCTTGTAGTTAATGAAAATATTCCAAAATAAATTTGGTTGATGTTAATTATTTAATGCATTTTGTACAGATTTGTTTGTTTTGCTTTAAAATGTGTGTACTTTTGGGAATCAAAATTTGCTTATTTTCCTTAAACGAAATCATATACGCCAGTTTTCTTATTAGCAAAAATAATTTTTCGATTATTTTTATAAAATGATTTCTCTAATGTAGAGAATAATGTAAAATGTGACTCCCTTTTTTATTCAAATTGCATCTTGAAAAACTTATTTCTTTGTAAAACGTAAGAAATTGCTCAATATTAATTTGCTCATAAAACAAAGTTGTAAATAAATTTTTAATGGTTTCTTAAGAAATGAAAATTATTTTAATTTTATCCCAAAGTATTGGTGTTTTTAAGAGTATAGTGTTAATACAAGAATATAAAGTAACAGGCAACAAGAATTGATAATTTTAATTTTTATTGTTTAGAATCACCAGAAAAAGTTTAGTTAAATTCGATGTATAGGTTAATATAGTAACAATTTTACTGTGCAACAGCTATGGGGCATTTATCAGATCATTTATGTGCCACATGGGCTTTGAAGATTCTAAACAAAATCACAAGTTAAAATAAAAATTTATTAATATACTTAATAACCAAAAAGAATAAAACATGAAGGAATTATTTGATTTAACGAAGCTATTCAAACAAATGAAAGAGTTAACTAGGTATACCTATAATGAAAATTTGATGCTCAATAAATATATCGTTAGAATTCCCGTGCATCGGAGCTGTGCTAACATGACCCTCTGTTGACGACTAAGAAAGAAGTGTTGACTCTTTTTTCCATGGTCATTCCACTTACTTCTCATTCCTGTAGACCCTCAACTCAAGTTATCTAGTTATCAACCTCGAATAATTTGAAACTACACTGACTTGGGACGTATAGTTCTCTTAGAGATGAATAGTTCCTAGTATAGTTTCAACTGTTGCTTGATGAAAATCATATACTTGTCTGGAGACTTTCATGGTAGAGTGGGAAAACTTTCCTTACTATAACGTGCCATAAAATGAAAGGGAAGCATATAACTGATTATATGGTTTTTTATTGGGAGAAAACAATAAGCATTTAATAGTTTAGCAACAATTCTATGAATAGTTAAAGTCTATAATAAAATTATAATGTAATATCATAGATTTCGATATTCATAGAGTTGTATATTGTTATTAAAGAATGACGCATTGGTAAAAAATGTGAAACATAACTTCTAATAAATAAAACTTCGACAAGAAAAGTTGTAATATTCTCTACATATTCCTGAAAATACAAATAATTCAAACATGCTAGTTTTTTCAACAAGCTATATACATTTTTTGCTCAACTTAATTTTCTGAATTATGTAACGAACTTTTTTATTCATAGAGCTTATAAATTATTTTAACAGTACGTTAGTTATTTGTGAATGTAGTATATGCATGTAGTATTTTGCTATAGTTATCCAAAAATTATTTGGTTAGCATAACTTCCCAGCTTCCTGTGAATTATTTAAAAAAATAAGTGTTGTAAGATGAAGTTTTATAAAAATTTCTAAATTGTTCTGCTAAATGAACACATATTTTTTGATAATTATCTTAAATAAATTTTATTAAATAAAATCACATGCTTACATTGATTTTAGGAACATTTTTCTCCTACGTCAGAAAGTTGGCCGCATCTGCCATTACCTCTCTAGCAGCTCAGTCAAAACAGCCTTCATATGATAGTTGTCAAGTCTAAGAAAGTTGACGTTGCTCAGAGATGGTCTTAGAGATTTTAGAAATATAAAAACTTAATACATTTAAGAAAAATATATTAAGATTCATTAAAAACACTATAGCTCAAAACATGAGAATTTTTTCAAAGCATAAAACTAATTACATTTTCTATTAATTCAACTCCCAATTAATGTGAAAATATGCTAAAATTTAAAATTTTTTAATTGAGTTGTTTGAAAAAAAGTATGTTTTAAACGAAAAGTATAAATGAATATTAAGATAAACAATATAATATTTTATTAGTCTTGAATCAATAATGCAGAATATTACGAAAATATTTTTTTGCAAAATGAAGTACGCAGACAAGAAACTTTGTTGTTAAACTACATCGCTTACAGTAACGCATTAACTCTTTACTATTAATTTCATTAATTTATATTTAGCTTCAAAAATTTATTATATGAAAAATTAATCAAAAGCTATTAAGGAATGTTAATCAACAGAAATTTTAAACGACAACAGAAGTTACTTGCAATGGAAAAAGATCGGGATGATTAGTAGAGAGAGAGAGAGAGAGAGAGAGAGAGAGAGAGAGAGAGAGAGAGAGAGAGAGAGAGAGAGAGAGAGAGAGAGAGAGAGAGAGAGAGAGAGAGAGAGAAATTTGAAAATTTTCTAAAATAATGATTTCACCAAATCCAACAATAACAAATGTAAACCAGTTTTAACCATCTGTTTTTTCAAAAAATAAGTCTATGTTTAGTACTTAAAATAGCAAAGTGACCATATTTGCCGTGCACTTAAGTTTGCGTATAGGAATTCATAATGCTTAAAATAATCTTCCTTCTCATAAAATCTAAAAATATTCAAATTTGAGTATTTCTTAATTATTCCGGTATTAAACAAATAATATCACAATAAAAAGAACATTTTACAGGATCAGTTATTGTAATGATTCAACAATTTATACTTCAAATGGATTAATTTTCCAATAAAACCTTTTAAAATCCCCTGAAGCTCATTCTATAAAGTAATTTACTAGCAATTAAAAATATTCTGAAATTTATCAATAAATTAATCTAAATTAATAAACTTTACATCAAATTTTCTCAAGTTAAAGAAAGATTAACTACTATGTACGAATACTTTTATTTGAATATGTACAAATTATTAAGGATATATTATTAATAAAAAAATTACTTTTTGCTTCCACAATCTGATAAATTAGTTATTTTTTACGTATTTTTTTTAAACTTTATAATTTTCAGAATAGACATAAAATTTAATTTATAAATGCAACATCTATAAAATATTGTGTAAGTTATATTCTAAATATTTTCTCAAAAAAATCTAGTAATCATCTTTGACCTCAAAGAAATGAAACATCTTAGAACATATATTTGTTATGTAAAGTGCGAACTCTTTAAATTACGCAGAATATTTCTATAAAAATGCTTACAAAATTTAAATAATTCAAAATTTTTACAAAAACTATTGCATGTTGTATTCTTTCAATTTTACAAGTACATTTAATACGATAGAAATGATATTACGGTTGTTTTTGTGTAGCTTATAAATTTCCTTTTGCAAAATTATCCATCACCATGAATTAACAATTGCGCCTGCTATGATTTCAAAGCAACCAATTTAAAGCTTATTCATCATTTTCCGACAAGCGTCGCTTAAAAATTTAGGGAGATACAATCAATAAAATATTGTTCTGAAATTAATAATCAAACTTTTTCGTTATTCGTGTTCAGATACATAAAAAGAATGAAATTTTTGGGGGTAAAAAATTACGTGTCTAATTTCTCATACACTTCCAATTCATTCGCTATAATCTTTTAATCCACTTCATTCACTGATTTCATCTTTAATGATAGATTGTAATTAAGAAGTAACCACATTTCTAATTATTCTTAGCAATACTAGTCAAAATAAAATTGATTTTAATATCCATTGCAAAACTTTAAGGAGCACCCATTCATACATTTTATAATGCTTATTTTCTAGTTACACAATTAAGCTAGATACGTAAAAAAGAAAACAAATACATTTTTATCCCACAGTACAAATAATTCACATTTAACATGGAAAACAGCGATCATTTTACCGATGTCATTTTAAATCGTGCATAATCCCCGCAACAATCTATTTAATTTTCACAATTTTTCATTCTTAGATTATGTTGGATAAATTATTGGCTTTTTTATGTATTACTTATTGATCTTACATTTTTTCTTGTTTATTCAATATTAGTGGTCAGTCATGAATTTATTTTAATCTTACTCGATAATTTGAATCCCATCTTGCTTCTATGCAAAAACTTCATAACAGACTATATTAAAAATATTAATTTAAAATTGTCAATTCTTATTGACTTTTTCAAGTATCTTGTAATTTGATATTAGTTTCAATTCACAGTAATGAAAATATTAATTTATATTGATTCAAGAATAAAATTTATTTGACTATAAGATATATTACTTATATGAATTCAAAAATTGCCTTTATTCTCTTCAAAATATTGAAAATATACCTCACTCTATTTTACAATTCAGTGTTGTTGCATTAGAATTCAAAAGCCTATTTAGGTTTAGTTTTCTTGGTATTTTTGAAAATTTAATTGATTTGTTTTAGAAAATCATTTCTAAGAAAGAAGAGTAAAGATTACAGAAAATATTACGAATAATTTTTTTCAATAGATACTAAGGTTCTAACCCTTCACCACAAGAAGGTCGGAAACTGCTACTCATTTGACATTACCCAGTGGGTACCCGCGAACCAAGTCGCAGAGGCAAGTAGCATTACCCACGCCATACCACAACAAACCCATTTATAGGGTTGGCACACATTCATTCAATATCTCAAAAGAAAGGACATGGAAACACAAAGAGAGAAATTAACATCCATACCGGAACTGGGATTCGAATCCGGAATCAACAGCTCAGGAAAGATAGCCACTCAGTTATCGGCCGGGATATTATGAATAAAAATGCTAACTAGAAATTTTTACTGAACAAAAATTATTGTACACTGAAAATTTCCTGTTTAGTGATAGGGCTACTCTAGTAACTAAACTGATAAATGTCATTCCTGTTCTACAGGCAAATACTCAAATTGGCTTTTATTTTTGAGACATTTATTTTATGTAAAACAAGATTGTGCAAAACACAGAGTGCTTTACAATTTAAAAATAATTTTTAAGTAGACTTTGTATATTGGAAATACATTTTATACTGTTTTCAGCGCATATTATTTTAAGACGTATTGCAATTTGTGCATCTTGTGCTGTACAAAATTGCTAAACATACACTTACATCTTGTTCATACTATAGTGTTTTAATAACGATATATATTTTTGAATAGTTTGTCGATATATATTTTTGAATACTTTGTCGATATATATTTTTGAATAGTTGTCGATATATATTTTTGTATAGTTTGTCGATATATATTTTTGAATAGTTTGTCGATATATATTTTTGAATAGTTTGTCGATATATATTTTTGAATAGTTTGTCGATATATATTTTTGAATAGTTGTTGATATATATTTTTGTATAGTTTGTCGATATAAATTTTTGAATAGTTTGTCGATATATATTTTTGAATCGTTTCTGTGAAAACATTAATAATGATGTATAGAAAATTCGGGCAAAAATGAAAAATATAATGATAACAATTGATCATGTTTTTGTAAAGTTTAATTTATTGCTTAAATGATTGGTATACTATAGTTTCAAAACATATTTATAAGATAAAAATTGGGCAAAGCAATTCTTCTAAATTTGAATGAGGTTAGAAAGCCACATGTATTTTAAACTAAAAATAGAAATTTTATTTAAAAAGCTAAAGGAAAAAGTCCTAAACATATGGAATAAAAATTTGTTAAATGTAAATGATAATTTTTGCCACAGAAATTCTTGCATAATAAAGATTATTGGCAACTTTATGATTTTGTTAAGGAAAACATAGACTTAAAATTTGTTAAACACTTCCCTTTAAAACTCTTTCAGTTTTTTAGGATTTATCTAAGGGAATATAATGCTAAATTTCAAAAAGTTGTTTATCTAAAATGTCCTTTATTGCGTTTACACATTTAAAAATTATTTGTTGATTTAATATTGTAAATATAAAAGTATTTCATCATTGTTAACACCATTAGTTTGCATTAAAAGAGGCATCTGTGCCTGTGAATTAGAAGTTTAATTATTCAGTTTCGTAAGTGCTTGTGAGTAGAGCACAGGCAGTCTACATTTTCCGGGATACTAAAATGGTTAGGGCTTTATTATTTCCTGGAGAAGGTAGAATATTCATTTCTAGGGATATAAAGTGAAATGGAAATTGTTTGAAATAATTTGTGAGGTTCTTGAGTAGTATCTGTCATCACCTATCAGATGTTCTAATAATCTGTTTTTCAAATAAAGTCATGCTATCAAAATAATAAAGGTAACTGTTCTCGAATTTTTTTGTAAAATTTTTTTCTGAAAAATTTTCTCTTACTTATCGTTTGAACTCAATAGAAATTTAGAACATCTGTTTTTACTTTTCCATTAATTTCAAATATAGACATTGCTATTATCAATGGAAGAAAGCAACTTTACAAATTTTTAATTCTAAAATTTAAGCTAAATAATTTAAGTAAATAAGCAATTTAATTCAGCAATAATTTAAAAAAAAATAGCACATGTATTCTAATTGGAATTAAAAATTTCAAAATTAGTTATTTTTATACTGTTTAGTTTTACAAAAAGTTTAAAAAAGAACTGAATGTAAAACTTTTAATTTCGATATAAAAGGGAATGCATGATATGAAATTTATAAAACAGTAGAGAAAATATGTGTGAATCTTTGTAAACTTATCAAGAAAAAAAATCTAACCCCCTTGTCTGTAGATCTAATGTTCAATTAATTTGTTTTTCCTTTTTTATAAAAGGCACATAACACTTCTGAATCGTAATGAAAACTAACATTATTCTTTTTAAGAAAATATTAATTTTAATTAATACTTTCTGAGAAATTCTGTATTATTATTTTTAACATAAATGAGATTTTCTTATTTATTTACTTATTATTTTTTACATCATTGTAAATGAGTTAATGTTATCATATTTCTGATATTGATTTTTTAATTCTAGTTTGGTAAAAGTGAATTCATATGACAACTTTCGTAGGTGCTATATATAAAATGTATTATACTGTCATAAATTTGCATATTAAGAGAGAAAATAATTTCATTTCATAGTTTTCAACAATTAAATATTATACATACATGAGATGAAATTTTTGTCGATAAAAATGAACCACAAATGTTGGAAACTTTTATTATTAACATTATATTGTTAAAGGGTTAGATCAATTCTTACTAAAAATATCAAATTTAGAATTTGTATATTTAAAACTTACACAAAACTACATTTAAAGTATTATCGGCTATAATCCGTGAAGGAATAATTCAGTTTATAAGAGCTATTTAGGTACTATTGGCAGAAATGTCACACTAATCAACATTAATGTTTTTATCATAGGATTAAAAAACTAACGAACCGAACGTGAAAAAGAAATAAAAACATCTATTGTGCATGTTTGGCTATTCTGAGGTGATTAATATATTTAATTTTTCCTATAACACACACACACACACACACACACACACACACACACACACACGCACACACACACACACACACACACACACACACACACACACACACACACACACACACACACACACACACACACACACACACACACACACACACACACACACACACACACACACACACACACACACACAAATGTATGTGAATACATTAAGTTCTTATTAACACAATAATTAATAATCCAAATATGTTGATAGCCTCAATAACATATTCCCATAACGAACTGAAAACATTTATTATTTATACACCTTCAAAAGAGAATATTGTGCATTTTCAGGTTCACCATTAATTTATAATAAAATATATTTTATTACATGTTATTGTATATTGTGTTCTTATTTGTACAAATCTTCTTTGTATATATTTCATTTCATTCTGCTTTGTGTATTTTTGTTCTTGACATTTGTGAAATATGAGTTGTAACAAGCTAGGGAAGATAATTCTTCTAATTTTTTTTATTAATTCTCATTGCTTTGTTCCATTTAATTAAATTAAGGGATTTATGTTAAGTTAAAACAGACTTGTGGATATATAATTATGGGATTAAAAGTATTTAACTTTATATCCAAGTTACAAAGATTACTGTTTTAAAATTAAAAAATAGTTGTTTGTATATATATATAAAGTATTAATAGCTATTTCAATTAAAGTATTAATTAAACGTAACGAATATTTCACGTTCTTATCTAATAAAATTGCAAGATAATAAAATAAGTAAATATGAAGAATCATAATCTTTTTTAAAAAAAGCCACCTATAAAGAAATAGTTTAAAAATTAAAAATTACACAGAAAAATCGTATTAATTTAAACACCACACTAAATTAAATATTGCTGTGAACACAACACAGCCATACAATTTTAATCTTTCTCGTAATTCATGACACAGTTATCAAAAAATGCATAAAACTAAAATTTTATTCAGAAATAAATTATGGGTGAGAATTATTGGAAATATATGCTTACATTAATGTGAATAAGATATAAGAATTTTCTCACATTTATTTACTATAAAAAAGTTCGTATGCTTAGTATTCACATAAAATTGTAAAAGATCTCTCTCAATGATATATGAAATTGTAAATGATAAATCCTAAACTTTAATTTTGATGCCGAATGTAATTTCCGTAATCCGTATGTATTTGAAGCAATCAAATCTCGATTTTTTACTATACTGATAAAAAAAGGTTACGCAAATTTTGATCTTAATTAGAATCTAAAAAGTTTATATTTAACAGGTCCTTACATTCCTTTTCTTGTTGTAGAATTTTTATCTTTGATTATGAATTCCGTTTATTTAAATTCTCAGAGAAGAGATATTATTAATGAGGAATTTACTGACCTCCATTCATTTTCGACCAATTTTGTAAAGCATTGGAATACTTCTTAGGTACTCCCGTAAACTCCATATTAGTAGAAAAGGCGTTCTGCTGAAAATTTAACTTTTAAACATGTAAACACCGTGGTATTTCCTCCGGAAATAACGGTAAATGTTATTTGTATAATAAATACTTTTTTTAAGCATGCATGTATTACGTAATCAGAAATGAATGTATAGAATAAATACACAGCAAAAAGGAATTATATTTAGAACAAACGCAATTATAATTTTATAAGCACACATATGGATGTGAAGATATTTTCAGTTTATAATTTTATTCAAAAATTGAGTACCTTTTATTTAAATAACCACTTTTTATTCATAACTTATCCAAAGAGAATGCGCAAAGTTTACAGCAAAAAAATTAGTGATCTGGCTTGCAACTGAGAAATTTATGGATTCAACTCTCTTCTCGGGTGTGTATCCTTTTAGAGGTTTGGAATCCTAATTTGATTGTAAGTTTCAGTTAAATTATTGATTGTTTACAAAAAGCTACCGTAAAGTGTCAAATTTCTCTTCAATTGAATTTAATGAAATCAATTTTATTTTATCCTTTTTCGTTGAAGAGAGAATTAAAAAATAGTCGTGATTTCACTGTAAATAAATATGAAAATTGATATAAAAATTTTTTTTAGGAACAATTTATAACGAATTCTTGATAAATACATGGGGAAAGATGTAAAAGGTATGGAATACTACTTTTCTTCAAGATTCAAGATAATAACTACTTCAAAAATTCAATATATAATTTCTAGAACAATGAAATACCATATTCTTGAAATTATGCTGGAATTATTCATGTAGAAGTCAAAAAGTAAAAAAAAATACCTTAGATACGAGAGAGAGAGAGAGAGAGAGAGAGAGAGAGAGAAACCAACTCGAATCAACCATGAAATATTTAAGCGAAATTAATAAATATTGGAAAGAGAAAATTAAAAAAATTCAACTGTTTAATTATCTTCCATATTAAATATTTACTAAATTAGTCAATAGGGAAAATGTTATTTCATATTATACACTCCATTATGCTAATGTTAAACAACTTTTCAGATTGTGCTATTGTTACGAAAAACATTTACTGTGTGACATGAAATTCACACTACAGAAGAACAATATAGCTCTAAACGGTTGATAAAAGCATAGTAACTAAAAGAAAAGTTGTACGCACGCATACACTATGGAACAAAGCAGAAAAAAGACTTTATTAACAGTATGCGGTTTAGAAAAAACTATTTGCCTTGATACAGATCAACAAAGCAAAGTTCCTTTGTAAGGAATATGACACGCTCTAACTTCAATGGTGGTTGCGTGACACCGTTTTTCATACTCAACATTATCTATGATATTCAAATTCAATACCAAATTATCCAAATTAAGTACTGCCATTTTTCAAGAAGCATTTGTTTCATCTTTCTGACATTCTGCAGAGGATATTATTTAGTTTCCAGGTGTCTTCTCAAAGCATATCTCACAAAATTAATAGAAGATAACTCAGGAGAGCAAATTGGCTGGTTCTTTCTGTAGATATTCTCCCCTTTTAGATGCGCTTGAACAGTAGAGATCCTGCATAGATGCGCATCATCATCATCATCTATAAAAATAAAGTCCGGATTAATAACACTTTAAAACAGACTCACGTGTAAAAGGATGATTTAATTACGGGTGGAGTCACCTGTCAGTGAACTAGTGCCGGAAGTATGGAGCTCCATTTGTTCATTAAATATATAATGTCTGGCTATTGACGAATTTCCCTTTCAGGGAAATCTCTATAGTGATAAAATTGTACACATTGCGAAGGCCGTGATTTTGGCACTTGAACTGATTTGACTTGACTTCAAATGGACCCCACACCAAACCAATATATAATGTCATTCTACATAAGCTCTCAAAAATCAGCTTAATAGAATTTTCCTCTGATGTTAGTAGAATGAAATCTTATCCAATTTTCCATCCATATCTACTGGTCCTGAGAATCTTTTGTTCGACTGAAACGACACTTATTAATAAACAGAACTTAACGTCATTGATAAAATGTTCATTTCTTGAATTATTGATACCATTGTAAATGGTGCCACAGAGGAACTACTGCTAATGCAATGTAGAGTTCAGGACGACAGTGAAATAGGCAACTTTTACGTAGGTGTTCTCAATATATTCTGATACCTATCTGTGATGATGATACCTATCATGATACCAATGTTGTCCGATGACTAATTTTGTTTTCTTTCGCATTCATAATGATATACCAATCGCTTCCCATTGTTTTCATCAATCAATCAACTCCAACCTTTTTTACAGCTATACCTGTCATTTAGAAGACTTTTTAAGTTTTTGGAACTCATCTTTTGCCAGTTTGAAATTCTTATGCAATATTCCCCTCTTTAAAAGCCCCCGATAATTATACCATAAGTAAACGCATTCTAATTGCTTTTGAGCCAGGATTTAACATTCATTCGCAGAGAATGTCTGGAAACGCACTTTCTTTTTAAAATTCCTTTGCCCTGAGCGCGCACACTCTTTCCTTATCTTGATCCTTTTTCTCGTGTCATAATGTTAACATATGTACCACCTGTCTAATTGATTGCCAAAAGCTTTATTCAAAAATTCATGGTTATATGTTGAAAAATTCATTTGTTGTACAAAGTTTATAAACGCTAGTGTATTTTGAAAGATAACTGTAGAGAACGATATAAAAGGAAACTATATAAGCAGTCAGTATTTTATTAAAGATTAATATGGTTTTAATCTGCAAGAAAAGTATACATTGTAGATTAACTATTTATGTGTTGCAATTAGACGCAGAAACTTAAACGTTTAATGGATTGTTTTGAAACAAAGAAAATAATTGCATACTATTTATATGTGGAATCATTATCAAACATCTAAATAGAAATAATAACATTTGTAAATAATGAATGGAATAATAATAATAATAAAAGTAAAATAAATAAAAGAAATATAGATTTTTGCCTTTATTTAAACTGTAAATAGACATGAAAAGCAGCAATATCTTTTGATGTTCATAGACATGAATTAGAAGTTTGTAGATAACGATAAAACTATAGAAGATGATTTCGCTTTTAGTTTTATTTGTAAGACAACATTATCCTGATGTATAAATTATTCTTCCTGAATGATAATAATGTATAGTAATAACAAGGAATAATATACTTAATAGTGTCTATGCTGATAAAGTTTCAGAATTTTTATTACAGAAGGATAACAAATACTTCAGCGTTTTGGATAAAATTCTGTAATTTAGTTACTTTTATGTTTGTAAGCAAACAAATAAATTTGTGTTATCTTTAAATAGGTAGTGATTTTGTAGCTTTTCAACGATACACAATGTCCTGGTCAATCTTGAAAGCAGAGAATATTTATTCAAGTTATAGTTAAGAAATGAAAAAGTATGATATATTTAGTATTCACTGAAATATGTTAGAGAAGAAATGTTATAAGTTTTCTAGTCATTCTATATATATATTTACACAAGTGGAAATTTATTATATACGCTTTAAAATGTGTTAGAGTTACATGATGATCTTCTTCATTTAAATTTCAATATTGCTTTTTATATTTGAAATATTCTCACAATTTAGAAACTTACGACGCTAAAGAAATATGAATTGTATGATGCTTATATTCAAATTATAGATGTCAATGCTTAGAAATTTTGAATTTTAGCAATCCTTTATCTTTTTAACAATAATCATCTCAAAGTTTATTACATTTTATGTTACAAATGATTCTTAGCTTAAGGCAAAATGAAAGAACCAAAGAAGATTTTTTTTTAAAAGTAAAAATAATTTTACGTTTTACCTCCTTTAATGGCAATTTCATTTAAGAGAAAATAGTTACATTTTAATTTAAGTAAATTTACTTTTGTTTTACTGAAATAAATATATAAGTCCATTTTTCCAATTATAGACTTTTTAAGTATAGCATGGAAGTGGTCTCAGTTAAAAGAGAAGATTATTCATGTATTGAATTAAAAAGTTTAATCAGAGAGTAAGAAAATTATGAAACTTCTAAAAGAGTTTTCTGGTTTTATGAACTGAGAAAAAGAAGCAAAAGAAGCAAAAGAAGTTAAAACTAAAATAGAGCATTATATAGAGCATATGTACTTATACAGATGCTACAATATAAGTATATAAGAGTAATATTTGTCGTATATTTATTCATATGTTTGCGGGCATGTACGAATTACCAAATATTACAGTTTAAATATTTATAAATTATGGGAAAACATAATTTTGTCTTCAGTAAACTTAAAAGATACAACTTCCTTAATGTTTATATGTTATGCGAATTTCTTTTTAAAGTATATTAAGTTTTTTAAACAATACTAAGCAACTATTTGCTTCTTTTAAGTATAAGCCTTATAAAAGCAATGGGAAATTTAAAATTTAAGCTGAAAGGAAATCATTATGCATCACATATTGAAAATGTATCCGATGATTTTATAAGGTTATTCATTGCAATGAGTAATAATTCTATCCGTCAAATTTCTTTATTTATAAAGTAAATGTTAATTTTTTTCCCTCTTATTTCCTGTAAGTAGGCAAGCAGCGAGAAGTTTTTATTAAAAAGAACGCAGTAACGGAAGCTATAGGTATATTGAAATGAAAAAATAATCATATATTCTCTCATTGGATTCACTTCAAATATGCGAGCTTTTTATTTTAATCAAAGATCTAAGATATTTAATAAATACTGGAAATAGAAAGGACTTTTTCTCCATATGGAAATAAAAAGAAAGATATAAGATGAAGACGTATACGCGTTAGGATATATTTTTTTAAAAATCTTATATAAATGCCTTTTTTTGCACATGACGTCAAGTTGAATCTCTTCAAGAATTGCTTTCAGATAAAACATTCTTAGATACAACGAAGAAATTGTATAAATATTCATTTTAATACCAATGTTTTTATAAAATCTGAAGGATTGATTTTTAAAGCAGACATATAATATTAAAAGTTTTTTAATAATGTTTGCCTTTAATATATTAGCACGTACGATATTATTTTATAAGTATTCTTAAGTTCTTATTTCTTATATATAAATCTTATATTCAAATGTTGCATTCTCCTTTTAATGTTGCATTGGCCTTTTAATATCAATATTTACTTGGCTGACTGACTCTTTAAACGTTTTAATGGCAATAAATGTTTTTATTTTTCATTGATGTTTATTTCAAATAATTTTGAAAAAGTTGTATGGAAATATCAGAATAAAAATTTGGAATCAATTTTTATACAAATATTATTCAATTTAAATGAGTGAACATTTTGTTTTATGGACGGCTAGCTAATTGTTCATCTTTGTTTTAATGTATTTATAAATTACAAATATGTTCAACTGTTTTTTGGTAGGTAGTAAACATATAGTAAAATATTAATGTTAGAAAGATTAACAAGGTTTAAAAATTTTCAAAGGTCGAAAGAGTGAAAATTATTTGTGACTAAGAAACTACACTGCACAGGAAACAAAATGTAAAAATATAGAATAAATAGAAAAGAAATATAAATATGATGGTCATCATTATCAAACAATGCATATCTGAATAATTTCTTACACTGCATTCAAAATACAAGTGTTATGAACATCAATGAATTCCATGAATGACTAAGTATTCAGTTGCCAACCCGGCAGCATGTAACAGGAGCATCAGTACAGAATGAAGTGTCCATGACGGATTTAACGGGATTTTACTAGAAATGATTAGACATTAGTGCTATAAAATGCAACAGTTGTTCTGAAAGTAAATTTTTTTTAATGAAATTTTTGTTTTATTATTAGTAAAACAAAAAGTACTGTGAATGAGTCACAGATTTTTTTCCTTCACACCATCTACCTTTTCTCTTCAATGAGAAACTGAAGGATACTGTTATAAACCTATGTTAGATTGAAACAAATGAAATAAATTTCGAATAACAAATATTACGAAACTGCAGGAATAAGTATTGTGTTTTACGAAACTGCTGTTAAGAAGTTGCTGTTGTCGTATGTCAAGTGCAAAAATAAAAAAAATAAAAAATAAAAAAGTGATTTGAGACCAAAGGCATTGAGCACTGCCCTGGCCACATCTTCAGTTTTTTCCGTAACTAGGGTATCATGGCAGCATATGAGGTCAAGGTCAAAGAAAGTTGAGGTAACAGAGATGCCTCGGATCCAGTGGAACTCCTGTGCAAGTGCCTGCATTCTGCTTAGGTTCTAGAACCGTCGGGAATGATTTTCACATTCTTCATGTACCCAGTCAGCATTCTGCTGATGGTAAAGGTGATACCAAGTTTAGGACTAAGCTCTGGTAGGCAGCATTTTCTTTGTAGTCTCCCGCAGAGTTGATGCCTTGCTACGGATTTTACATGGAAGCAAATGGTAGTCGTGACAGGGGGATTGATATTCCTAGCCTCCTTGGCGAGGGAGTCTTCCTGTTCATTTCCCTCGATGTTAACATGTGCAGAAACCTATTGGGTGGTGCCAGTTCTCTCCCTTGCAACTATGGTGGACAGAAACCCGTTGATGGGCAAGTCTCGTTTCACCTCCTTTAATGACCTCCAGAGCAGATTTACAGTCAGAGAATATGTTGATGCCATTATGAGGGGGCTGACAGTCTGAGGTAAAGGGTAAGAGCCACCTTTTTGGCAATCAGCTCACCCGTGAAGTTGGTGACAATTTTTTCATCCGCAACCCGATATTTGAGGGATGTTTATCAAGACGTTCAATTTAATAAATGATTTGTATTTAAAAATGCTATTGAAATCATTCGCAAATGAAATATTCTCTAAATTGTAAATTAAATAAATTTCTTTGTTAGTACCAAAGAAATCCCTGAAAACTACAAGGGATAAATCATTTTATTTTTGAGATATCCAGTTAAAATCAAGTTTGAATATCAATGAATATTTAAGTATTTATAAATTTTCCTATATGAATATTTTTCTTTTGAATAATAATGTATCCGAGTTTTATTCCTGTACTTCAAACATAAACTGCTTCGTTTGTTAAACATAAATTTAAAACAAATTTAAATTTCATATTTTTGTAATTTTTGTGTAATTTTACAGATATTTTACAATTTTAGATTGAATATTATGCATTTATTTTAATTTTTGTGTTAGCACAACAATAAAAATGTGTGTGAAAGCATAACATATAATAAAATAATTAGTACATATACAATACATAATATGCTGTAAAATAATTAGCATTATGCATAGTGCTTACATAATGCTAATTTTTTACTATACACAGTGCATTAAGCAATATTCACTGTTTTAATAACCATGCTTACGTGTGTTAATTATTAAAAATATTTTATTGTAATTTACAAAAAAAGGTCGGAAGTGGGTGAATTTGTGTAAAAATAATATCAAAAATGCCAGGAATTAAAGATTTTGCAATTATATTCTCAGATAAAGGGATTGTATAGCAGGAAAAATATATCATTATTCAGATTCTAATCTAGTTCTATTGTCTAAATCGGATCTTATTTCTTATTTTAATATTATTTTGTTCGGATCATGAAGAAACAAAGATTTGAAGGCTACACATGGTGTAGTTTGTTGTAAATATTTTTATGACTAAAACTAAAATTTAAAGGATTATTTATTTTACTCACTTTATATATTTTATTCATTTATCATCTTCAATTCATATATTATATTAAATTATTGACTTCATGTGATTTTTACGCTGAAGTATTATTTCTATGTACAATTTTTTATCTTTTAAAACCATTTTTTAAAGGGTGGTTTAAATGCATGTGTTGCTTTTTTTCCGGAAATTACTGCAGTTAATAATTGCTAAATAAAAAAATTAATACGAATAACTCATAAAGAACAAAAAATACATGAAAATAGAAAAATATTTTATAATGTGTAAGTTCTTGCAAAGAAATTATACCTTACAAATTCTTTTCACGTCTATGAATAATGATAAAAGGCATGCTGCTGTTCATTTTTCTGTCATCAAAATTCCTGAGAGTAGAAGTGATGAAATAAATTATTAATGATTGATGACTGACTTACTATAAAAAAATCGTTCGCTCTGATAAAGAAAACAAAGTAATATGAAAAGTGAAATGATTTTTGTTGAAATTACAGATGCAAGTGTTTTATACAGATAAAAGAAACAAGTGAGAAATCTTGAGAATGGGTTGTAGGTCAAAGAAATATAATAACTTAGAATGCTAATTTTTAGAATATTTCATTAGTATACTCCTTTTTGAAGGTGCTGCTAGCCCGTGTTACTAAATTCAATTCTATTTTGTGGCTGGAAAAATTATTTTCCTAACACAACTATATATTAAAAGAAATATTTGCTTTTGTATTATTCTCATGTATTTTTTTTTTACCTATAGTAACAGGAAAGGTAGTGAAATAAATTAGAAAAAGTATCAAATGCTTATGTACAGCTAAATGAAAAAATATTTTTTTGAACTTTTAAATAGGATATTTATATGTTCCTATAATTTCTTTTTTTTTGATAATAAAAACTCGAAATATAGTAAAAAAGTTAAATCAAAAAGCTTAAATTTGTAGAATATATCGTTCGCACACTTTAATTATTTGATATATGATTACAATGATTCATGTAAAGAATCACAGATAAATGTCAGGCTTTTTGTCGTTTGTTTCAGGACATTTTAACCTTCAGATCATATTATTAAAAAAAAAATTTTTTTTACACAAGTTCCAATACAAATTATCTATAAATTCGTTTTTCTTTCGATTTTAATATAAAGGCATAAAAGCGCCTGAAGGGAAAAGCGAATTTTTTATTACTTAGATATGATTACTCTTTTCATTTATCAGGAAAAAAATCCATTGAAAAAATATTTAAAATTTATTCCGCCAAAGTTATTAAAAACTGTTATCAGTTAAAAAAAATAATTACTGTATTTAGATTTTGCTTTAGAATATTCTTCGTAAACATAACTCGGAGAATAACTTTACTAATTGTTTTTTCTACAGTTGATTTTTAATTTTTACTATTTGCTTTGAAAGTAGTGACTTTAACGTTAACAATGTTTGAGGAATGTTTCAAAATCAATACTTTGTATTTAAGAGCCTAGTTTGAATAATATATAAGAATTGTATAAAATAAAAAAAAACATATTTGGCCGAAATTAACACAAGTTAGGTAAAAAATAAAAAAGAAGTTTTACTATTTATTTTTAAAAACATTGAATAATTCAGTTTCATTTTTAACAAGTATAAGTAAATGAAGATATAATAAATTTCTAACACAAGAGTCAATATTGAAAGTCTTGGAAAAAATTAATGAAATCATAGTATTCCTAACAATTTTTTTGAAAAATGTGCTTAATACCTTCCATGAATCCTTCATCTATTCAATACTCGATATGAATATTTATAATGAAAATAAGGTCGCAGTTTTGGAGTACTTATATTTTTATAAAGAAAATTAGCGCAAGCTGGATAGGTTAAACAATTTATCAATAAGATGTTTCTCTATTATTTTAATAAATTAATCAAAGTAAATGCGTTTTTAACTGAATTTGATTCTATTATTTATCAAGAGCACACGAACTCAAGAGTTCTTTTTATTAATAGTGACCCTAAAAGATTGATATTATATTTCACATTGAGTTTTCTATTCATATTGAGGACAAACTTAATTCTCATAAAATGTATAAAAATAAAATTAATCGTGAATTAGTAAAATGATTTAAGATGTCATGTATGTATTTTTTTTTTTAGCTGGGGCTTGAATCTTGAAGTTGGATCTTCTTGAAATTCTTCATGAAATTGGATGCTGAATGAAAATAATTGTGAATTTAAAATATAAAATTATCACAAGACAATTAAAAAAATTCTCAACTCATGTTTAGGATAATTGACATCTGAAGTGTGATCAATCATTTTAAATATAGTGAAGCAGGTAATGTATTATCTTCTAAGATGCTTCATTAACAATTGATTATAAGCCGATCGATTAAACTGTGTCAATGGAAAATTGTAAGATATTTCAAAATATTGACAATAACATATTAATGAAGTCACATTATGAAAAACAACTTATTTTTTGCATTAATGAGTATCAAAAAGTAATCAATTAATGTAGCTTAATCTATAATAGAATAATGTTGAAGTAATTTATAATAATAATAATATTGGTGGGAGTAAAAGTACATTGCATAAGAATTTAATAAATGTGATAGTTTATTTAAAAAATATTTTCTGAAATATTTTATGTAATAACTAATTAATATTTACCAAATATCAATTTTTTTAAGCAAAAAAAATTTTTTTGAGATTTAATATATTCAAGCAGTATATTTGTAACATCTTTTGCTCAAATTTTCTATAAGGCTTTTAAATCTCATTAAGTCATTAAATTCCATTTAGTTTCGACTAAATGTATGAAAATATTTAATTATAATTGGCTGTACATTTAATGTATGATAAAACAAGCATATCACACTATGAAAGATTATTAGAAAAGAGGAATATTTGTACACCAAAGTCACTGGGAAAATTTACCTGTATGATATTATATATATAGACAAAAACTAAAAAATATTAATAAGTATATATTTTATGACAAACTTACATATACATGTTAAGAAATAAAGCTGAAACCATATGTTACACGTCGTTAGAGTGCTTTATAAGTAAGGTTTAAGACTCTCTGCATTTAACGATAAAAGAAGTAAAATGAAAAAAATGACCCATCTTTCACCATGTGAAAACGGGCTTATTTGTTGTTGTCCATTTAGTAAAGGTTTCTGTTTCGAAGATAGCAAATTTCACCGCGTTCTCAAAAGCAGCCATATCAAAGGTTTTTCAGAAGTTGGAATCAGATCACACAGCTCTTGTCAACTTTCTTGTTGTCACTGTGGTTCGAATACAGTTTTTCAAGAGTATGATCGATGTCATGCTTCAAATGAAAAAAAAAAATCATCAACCAAGGTTTTTTTCAACAGACTTTAACTGTAACTACGCCCAAAAAATTGCAGAGAATAGGTATGCATAGTCGGTTGCCTAGAGAAAATCACCCATTTTTGTATGCAATTCGTTTACAAAAATTGGTTTGCAATTGTACTGATAAAAAAGATTCTGTACATCTGAGTTTTAGAGAGAAACGGATTACGCTATACTTTACTAATATCTTAACGAACTGATGATAGATGTCGAATATAGCGAGAACCATAAGAAGACATGAATTTATATTTCTTTACTCGATTTGTACATGGATTTAGTTTGGTTATTATGATATAGAATATATTCTGCTGTTCTGCTGGCATGGAAGGGGAGTCCTACTGTTTCATGAGGGTAAGCAAACAGCTATGATATAATATATATATATATATATATGTACTGGTTGATCAAATGAACCCTGCAATGATTGTATTTTTATTCTGATGGAGAATGAGAGAATGATACTATATGTATATGGACGAGAATGGAATTATATACCGTATCAGAAGTGTTCAAAATTATTCACTAAACATCAGTTTGACTTCAGACACCTTATCTAGCTCCTGCAAAGCATAGTCTTAACCTCATAGAAAACAATGTAGAATATGGTAAAAAAAATATCCGAGAGCATTCTTTTCTTCCGTCTAATTTAAAAGATCTAAAAGACTGCACAGCAAATGACTGGTATACGATGGACATAAATACACTTCAAAAGCATGTAGAGTCGTTGCCCAAAAGAAATAGAGTTGTTATCTATGCAAATGAGATTTCAATAGAATATTGGGTTTCTAATTCATTGACCAGAGTATGTAAATTAACTTAAATTTTTAACGTAGTTTCGTGAGTTAAAAGTATTCAAAAGACTAAATACTTTTTTCACCTCCGAAAAACAAAACTATCAAACGCTCTTTTTTTATTTCATACTGGAATTTCTTAAGCTAAAATGCTCTAGCATTATTTTTAAAATGATTTTGCTCAAATATCTGCTTTAAGCTTTAAAATGTTTTAGAAGAATACCATGAGGTAAAATCGAAGAATAGAAGGTACGTAGATTTAAGGAAGAAATGTACATGCATTGAATAAATAAATCAAATAGTTATCGATTTTTTCTATTTTCCCTAAAACTCAATATTTATATTATTTTATAGTCTAAGTTTACATCATATTATATTGTTAGCAATTATTTGGAATGTATTATGAATCCATTTGGTTGCTATTTGTTAAAAATTAAGGTCATTTAGCAAAATAATAGGAAAATGATTACTCAGATTTTGTACTTTTCTGCGAGCCAGCACTATATGAAGGACTTTTTCCTTTGCAATACTGAAGAAAGAAAACTTTTAAAAAGGATTGTGAAACGACATACGAAACCAGTGTATGTTTAGCCGTAAAAATTTCAATATGTTTGAAAAAAGTATCCTAATTATCAGTCTTTTCTGATTATTAAATTTTTCTGTATATCGAAGTTCTAAAGAAATTTTATTCTTCTTCTTCGCTTGAAATAAAAAACTTTATGTATATTACAAGAAACATCTTAGAGTAAGAAGTTTTTGAAGCATATATTCATTTCATAAAAGTATATCTACATATACACATCTGTGAATTACCCCAATTATATATATATATATATATATATATATATATATATATATATATATATATATATATATATACAGAAAATATTAAAACTAAATGCTTTGATGAAACATATGTCAAGAAATTTTTTAAAATTATTATTGTATTTTATAATACTTAGATACAGAGCAATATTTTCCCCTATTCATGTTTAATTTGTAAATTTATTGATTGAGAAGAGGTTTCAATTATTCGCAAAAGCAAACTGTGTATTCTGAGCTGTACAGGGAATAAAAGAGCGGACGTATAAATAATACTTTATTTCATGATAAAAATGGCAACATTTCACAACAAGGAAAAATGAAGTAGAACGTAAGTTGGATTATCAAAAAACGTGACTAGGAGAATATTTTTGAACTTTATATCTAGCAAAGCTTTTAAAAGCTTGCCGTAATGCACTTGATGTAATTTATCGATTTAAATGGAGTTTTCTAGCAAATCATTGTTTAGAAGATTATCCATGCTTAATATTCTATAAATAACATGCTTGATTCTGGATTGTTTTTCTAAAAAATAAGCAATACTTAATGCTTCCTACTTTATTATTGTGAAGTTTATATAGTTTAATATTAGAATTAATTAATATAATAAACTTGGATGCATTAAAGACTGCACTTTAGTTATCCATCTACATAAGTGATTGATTTACTTAAAGTTTTTACCACACTATATTAATATTTCATTAAAACAGTTTATTTTACTATTGAAGTTTAGGTACTTCTTGTATAAATGATATCATAATTAGGAGTGAAAATTGCCTCATAAGCTATCGGTGTATGCTTTGAATGTTTTATGACTGATGGATGCTTTATGAAAAAGTTTAAGTGATTATATCAATTTGTTATTTCCTCTTGTAAAAGAATGGCAAGCTAAGCTTTCAGTTATTTAAAAGTTCTTTCTGATTTTCTTTCTAATTTGAAATAGTTGTACTTACATATATAATTAAAAATATATCATACATATAAGTACAACTATTGCAAAATAACATTTTGTCTAAAGGAGTTATTTTATATAATATTTCTCGTGTTTATATGAATATTCCTTCTGAAAATTTCCCACTTTTAAAATAAGAGATTTTTTATAGCTTTTGATAGTTGTTTTGGAAAAATAAGTTGAATATTTTATTTTTTCTATTAAAGAAAGTAAAGAGACAAATAAAATCTGTTCCTATATGTATGGTTAGTTTTTACAGATTCTTGAATTGATTTTCATCTTTTTGAATTCTAATTATCTTTAATATGATATGCAATAATCTGACAAATAGGCGATACATGATGAGATCAAGGGATTCATTTCTATTTCCGAGTGAGGATATTTTGACTGAATCGTAGGCATTCATCATATAAATGATGAGTAACATTACTTTTAACACTTTTTATTGATTAGATAAAAGCAATGGTGGTTAAGGATATATTTGAAAAATATATTAAGTAGAATATATATTTACAAATATTTAAATGAGTTAGTCAGTTTTGTTATGTGGCTTCAGTAGCGTTTTGGTATTATTTTATACAAAGATTTAATATTAATAATCTCTTCCTTCTATGGAAAAAATTACTATTTCTTGCTTACTTATATTAGCAACAAGAGATACACTATTACTATATTTAATATTTCTTTCACAATTATATTTATAATATTTTTATTAATTTGCATACGGTATTATGAGAAAGAATGGTTTTCCTGTAATTATCATTTCAAAGACTGTAAATGTTAGAAGAATTAAAATTTTATGCTTATTAATATGAGAAAGCAGGTATATTTTAGTTAACTTTGCTTTGTCTTTTTGTAACAAGGCTTTCTTCATAGTTTTCCTTCTGAGGCTTCCTCTGACTTTTCTGATTTGTGAGATTTTCCAAAAAGTTTTCTTTTGGCTCTTGGGATATTAAGCCTTCTATCCCGAGAATCTGAGGAAAATTTTCTGGTGGTCCCCAAATAAAGTATTTTGGAAAAATAAATTAAGTTTTAATGAGTAAGTTAATATAACTGATATTGTGCCGTTACTTTTAAAAATTTACTAATTATTTTTTGTTATTATACATTATGAATGTTATTGTTATATCATCATAGTCAAACCATAGCCAACTCTCAGTTTACATTGAAGTAATTGAGATTTTTTAAAGAAAATAATGTGTTTCTAAAAAAGGGTTTCTCACGTATATATATATATATATATATATATATATATATATATATATATATATTATGTGTAAATTACTGGCTAGGGGAACAGAAAAAATAAGTCGTAAAAATTTGCGCTGTATGTGTTCCGTAATCAGATATTTTCTAATGATAACGATTTTAGACCAATTGCATATCATGGGTGACTACAGGGTAACTTATAAATTCTATATTTAGTGAGGAATGATTTTGCTTGGAAGGACAGGATTTTTTTTCGCATGCTTTTTTTCCGTTTACAGATTCAATATACTTCATAAAACAAAGCAGGTATCATTTGAGCACATTACTGAGTTCCACTGATGCAGAAAAATTGTCGACAGTAACTGATGAATATAATTAAGTAAGAGTCATGTTCTTTATGATCAATTTCTTCCGAGGTTACTGATTTCATGCCATAAAAGAATTAGTGGCTTCAGACGAAGAAGACTGAGAAGATGAGAATGATACAAACTCTTATGAAAGCTAAATGCCTCTTTAAGTTCAATGTCTCTTCGCTGGTATGTTGTGACAAGAAGTAATATTAAACATCTCACATGATCCCTCTACATGTGAAAAAACCATACTGTGAATATGACACTACTGAGATGCTCTGTCATTTCCACAACCATATCACAATGAATACAGCAATCAGCGTAGACAAGAATAATTTGATGTAAATTGAAGTTCAGTGAAATGTCCGTTTAGTATCTAATGTTTCATTTGTCTTTGATTACAAGGCAGAATTATTTACGTTTGCTATAGGACAATGAACGATAGAATTATTATCATCTGAAGGTCATAGTATTGTATTTCGTTATAAGTGTCCGCAACATTGCGAAGTCGAATCAGAAAAACAAAAGGTTTGTCAAGAGAGGTTCTAAGTGCTTAACTTATGAATCGCCATTCTTGTCCTTGCATTCAGTATAATGACATAGCTGCTTTTAGAATTCGCAGCTACATTTTCTTAACAGGCATTGATTAATCAGTGCTATAATTTTGTGTGTGTAAGAGTGTTTGTAGTTTCTTTTCCTTTTTTGCTTTTAAATCTTGTAGACAACCATGTTTTAACAAAACAATATGCACTTCCAAACGTTACACACAGTTTTCAAGATTTCTTTTTAGCCCAATAAAAATACAACTACTCAATCCTACATGTTAAGAAATTACTCGTTGAATGAGTACAAACCTTGATGACAAAAAGACTTGTATAAATTACAGCATCCACTTTCTCAATTCATAGTAGATAGCTTAAAATAGGGAAATCATTGTAAAGTTTCTTTACGCATCCATTGAACATTTATTTTATTGGAGGACTTTTCAATGAATGTAGACTGTATTCATAAGTCAGTTTGCAGTAAAAAAGAACAACATTTATCTCCTGTAGCTCAACAATATCTGGGCCTAGCACCGTGAACCCCTCAACAGCAAATCCGTATTACATCATCTTTGGTTACTAATGAAGAAAGTATTTCCTTTTCCCAAAAATGCACCCGAAGCTTCTCTCATCTAATGCTCAGTGTTCAGAAATGATTATTTTTAATTGTATAGATAACAATCATTACACATTTTACCGTCTATTTTGTCTCACAGAAGACTGTAGTTTGAATAACTATATATTCATAATTTATTATATATCTATATCTATATCTATCTATCTATCTATATATACATATATATATATATATATATATATATATATATATATATATATATATATATATATATATATATATATATATATATATATATATATATATATATATATATATATATATATATATATATATATATATATATATATATATATATATATATATATATATATATATATATATATATATATATATATATATATATAATATTTAGCAGCATAGTCTCTGAAATGAATTTGGTTTTTATATCTCTAGATCTACTTTATGTTGTACTTTCATGATTCGAATAGACAGCAATATTTTAAGGAAATCTTACATTATATCTTACATTATAAAGGTAAAGGAAGAACAAACAATGAGTTTCAAAGGAACGCTGATTTTAAAAAGGTTGATACCAATACTCTATAAAACAAAAGGAAAGTTCTCAGTTTCTTAATGTTTATTACAAACATATTAATATAATTTCGCTTTTTGTATTAGAAAATACAGACTGATATAAAAGTTGGAAACTTAAATTTTTTACAAGTGTAAATAATAAAAGCATGTAATAAAGTAAGCAAATATATGATGAATGTAAGCAAATGATATATGTATGAAAAAACTTTGAAATACAAACTCTTGGCCAATATAGAGAACATACATTAAAAAGATTTATATTTTTATAGAATATATATATATATATATATATATATATATTTGACACATGTGGTATTGTGCTTAAGGCAGCAAAATTAGTTCGTATTTTATAATATCAACTAATTATAAAGTGTAGCAAAAATGCTCTAAGATACCTTCCCTTGAGATGTGTTAGGGCATTCTCTTTCAGTAACACGCCCAGTGAATTTGTCATAATAATAATCTTTCTTAATAATTATCATAACTTACTTATCAAAATTTCAACAATTTAAAAAATAGTATAAAAGACTTTTATTGGACTAAATGCCCACAGTAACTTTTGTTTTAATTTATAATATTTAACAGATTCCATATAAGATATTATAAACGCGATTTTATGCCCAGAGTACTACACATTTTCTCCAGAGCACTCTATAATTCAAGATTTAGAAGCATTTGGTGTTTCAATTTGTATATATCATAGCTTCTTGTATAACATTCAAATGTGTTTGTAAGCGCTTAAAACTGTAAACTTTATTGGATATTCTGCTTTAATGAACAAATCCAACATTTATTCCAAGATGCATTATACTCTACTAGAACAAGTGCAATTCCTTAAGAAAAACAGCAATCCTTTGAAGAATATTAATACTCAGGAAGAATATATATATGAAGACTATAGGAAATATATATTGGTTACGAGAGACTAGGTTGATGAGGAATGCGTGAATTTTCCTCATCAACACGTAAAATCTTATATTAAAAAATAGTTCAATAGCTTAATTGAATTTTCAAGATCAAACTTCTTCTGTATACCCTCTATAATTGAAGATGTAAATTATGTGGCACAATCTAGTAAATTTTTCCACCTTGTTTTTTGGCTGTTGTTGTTATATTAAACAGAAACGCATTGCCCTGTGTTCGCATTCGTCATTAGTTCGAGTTACTCATTGTCTTCAGGGTAAGCTATATGTAACTCAAATATACACAAATATTGGAAAGGTTATTCGTCTAAGTACAACTTTGTTTTCTCATACTATCGACAATTTTCTTACATTTAGTTTTTCTGACACTTTGATATCGATATAATTTTAAGGCAAAATATTTTTTAACTTGCAATCTTCAAATCTGGAAATACTAATTGCTTTTAGCAACATCATTATGTCACTCAGCATCATATGGTAAAATATGTACGTAAAAATATCCATGAATATTATGATTCAATTTTAAGTATATATGGTAGCAGGCATTAAAATTGCGGTCAAGTTCAAAAACAAAAATTCTAAAAAGATTTTCTTTTTAGTATATCTATAGATGTGCATCATAAGACATGCTTATGGACAGAAAGCTAACTTCTCCACGAATTTCTCTGCTTATTTTTGAATCTATCCCACTCTAGGGCTCTAAGTAGCCAAAAGTTTCATCAAATATAAATATTCATATTGTGATCTAATGCAAGAATCGAACATATTGTATTACTTACAAATGCATAAACTTTTTTATTAGTTAATAAAAAAGCTGTTAATTTTCTATCAATGATTAGTTATCTGCTCCAAGAGATTGATTCTAGATGAGAATAAACAATTTTTGAGAAGTAATTCATTTGCTATGCTGATTTCTTTATGTGAGAGGTACAGAAATAGTTAAGACATTTGAATAAAAGTCTATTAACAAGATAACTCGTCTTTTGTTGATAATGTTAATAGAAAAATCTGTGCAACTAGAAACTCGTATTTTTTTTTTTTTGTGTAGATTACATATATAGGTATAGTGATTTATTTTTTTTTGCCAAATCTTAATCTTAAGTCTTTTTATCGTTCCCGCATGACGTGAGAAAAATTTCCCAAAATATGTACAGATTAAAAGTTTCTTAACGATTTGAATCCTCTAACTCCTCCTCCCCTGCCTCATTGATCAAATTCTCTTTTTCAGCGATTTTAAGAAGGGGAATAATTTAATATTTTAGAACATAATTTTTTACGTCATCTTTTTTTGACTTACTTACGATAAAATAAAAACCCCAAATTTCAAGTACTCGCATTTTAACAAAATTATCATGATACAAATTGATATCATAGCGTTTTTATAAAACTGTTTTTCTGATTAATATACTGCTTTTTTTAAATATGGTATTCTAATTTTGTATTTCACTATGCTTTTCGCTTAAAATATTCAATTTTATTAATAAACAAAAAAGTAGGTCAGTGCTTCAACGGTCAGTTTTATTAGATAATTTGAATAATTTATAATTTTAAAGTTTTTTATTCATCTATATATTTTTTGTTTCTATAAAATACTAGTAAAAAGTTTCTATAAAATAATAAAATATTTTTTTCATAACTCGCATATGTGTTTGAAATGTTTTTAACACTCCGATAAATATAAGGTTTATTTTTGGAAATCACTTGTGCCTTTCAAAGCATTCAAAGTGTTTGAAAGTCTGAGTATTTATTAGTAATAGCTTTTACTCAATTTTTTTTTCAAACGAAAATATTTTTAAAATTTTATTTTTCATATTTTGTCAGTTAATGCTTTTATTTGCGTTTAAATTAAGCTTCGAAATGTAAATAAAATCCAGTAAATATGAAAACTTTTATTTTCTTTCAAGAGATAATTTATAATGCTTAAGCTCTCTAATTTTATTTAATAAAAAATATCTTCCTATAAAAACTTTTATACCGTATTAAATTAGCCACGAGATAGACTTATGGACTTTTATTTCCGTCTTTTTTAAGAAGAGAAACGCATGAGATAAGAGTGGGAAAATTGATTGCTTACTCGATCTTTAGAATTTTCAACAACTCCTTAAGAAAAGAGATAAAACTTGTATAATGTGATTATTTTGCTCGGGATTTTTTTCAATTATTCAAGTAATGAAAAGAACATTCTTGCTTTATTTAGAATTACATAAGAGCAGTTAATGAATGTTTGCTAAATTTTTTTTGTCATATGATTACTTAATTAAATAGCACCATTTAAACGATATATTGTAAGACCCGAAAATAAAATAATGGTTTATATAGATTTCTTCAGAGTAGATAAGAAGAAAGTTGTATCACACAATGAATGGTAACAGAAGAGCAATTTGAAACACTCAACATTATATTAAAAAGTAATTTTGAAGTTTATCGTAAAGAGAAATAATATAAAATAGCTCCTAAAAGTTCAGACACAATTTCTTTAAAAAAATTAATAGAGCAGAATATAACAAAACTGAATCACTTTATGTAATGCATTGAAAAATGTAAAATAATAAAAATCGGATAATTATAGTGCATTTCAGAAATTATCACATTTGTAAAACTTAGGCATTGTATCAATTTGTTATGAGAAAAGATTTTCGATTTAGTTCAAGCTTAACCTAAGTGTAATGGATTTTTCAATAGTAATGTTTTATGGGATTTATTATTTTGCCGAGAAATGTGAACTATTATTCTTGAAAGTAAGTTGTGGTTCTGGTAAGTGTTCGGGGAAGAGAAATGATAGGAGCTTGTGGGTGTGTGTGAAGCACATCGAAATTAGATTTAGGTTGAGTGATCCAGCTAATCACTTCATGTGATGAATGCTGCAGGAGATAATAGTCTTCGACTAAAATCATATATGATTTAACTCTGTCATTTTCTACAGGAAAATCATTCCCTATTACATCGGCATGTAAGCGCAGATAAACCCCCAAAATATCATTTGTGTAGACGCGAGCATTTAATTTGAATGAAGAAATTGAAGACATGTTAAATAAAATGTCACAATCGATCTGATAGTGAAGGATTAGCACTTTTTCCTTTGTTCAACAGGTTGCAGTTTCGATTTACACTTCTGACGTGGGTTGTGGTTCGAAATTCCCTTTAAACTTTAAGTTGCTTTTTTAATAAATTCATGTTCAAAACGTGACCGCCGAGTGGTAAGCAAACAAACTAAAAGTAATATCATATGCATTGCCTCTTCAAATCATACGAATCTCTTTCACGGGCATTTGGTACTCTATAGTGCGTTTTATATTCTTTTCAAATAATATAAGATCTGCCATCATTTTATAATCGATTCCCGGACTTATTGGTAAAGAGAATAAAAATCCTTTCATTTGTTAATTAATCAATGAGCAAATTGAAATGCTCATCTTAGGGACTCTCTCTTATAACGTGATGTGAAAAGCTCGCAAGTAACTGGTAAATTCTTTGCTTTCAAAAACCCATCTTCACATAGCAAACATTAACACGAACTCTTCAGTGATCAAGAGCTGATCTCAGTTGAATTAAAATTTCATTTCAATTTTTTTGAGCATATTTTTAATATTGGTCATCAATATCATCGTACCTGTTTGCAATTTTTAATTGATACTTATGTGGACTTCGAATAAGTAATTCAAACTCAACCAGAATTTATGAAGATTAGAAAGACTCACATTTCGATCAGCTAGATATGGCTTCAGCTTTCAGCCTGTCCATAATTTTCAAAACTGTTCTTTAGGTAAATCAAGGCCTGACGTTATTGTTACAAAAATTGGTGAGCTAAAAAACTCTTATTTTAGGGATACAGCCAAAATTTTTTTATTGTCATACTTAAAATCTTGTACTTTATACTCCTACCAAATGACATATTCTGATTTTAGTCTCCCTAATTAGCTAAATCTATTATAATATGCTAGTGCTATTCAGTGCTTCTTACTTAGTCACTTATTCATATATATATATATATATATATATATATATATATATATATATATATATATATATATATATATATATATATATATATATATATATATATATATATATATATATATATATATATATATATATATATATATATATATATATATATATATATATATATATATATATATATACTATATGTGCTAGCATATTTTCTTAATGATTTATCGTTATTTCAAGTATTTTTTTATTAATTTTTAAGAACTTATATTGCTCTTTGACATGTATATTACTTAGAAGAGGAAGTTTTATCTCGAGATAATGTCTTTTATATATTGATTAGTTTTGTGTGTCGAAAACATCTATAATTAAAACTACTTTCAGGACAAAATGTTCCTTTTTAACTTAGTGTTTTTAATTGAAACATTTGAAGCATAGAAAGACAAAATAAATTTTTAGATTTTACAACGAAACTGTTGTAGTTTATTTTAAATACAAATTCAGAGTGTTATAAAAATGAAGAATAAGGTGCGTTTAAAATGTTTCTGCGCTTGATTGACTCTTATTAAAGATTAACATATTCATTAAAATTAATTCTACAGTATATAAATACATGAATGAATGTATGCTTGTGCGCGCATCATTACTTAAATCACTTTCTTGGAAATTGCTGTCATGGTAATATAAATAATTTTATACTTTATTTTTTTTTAATAAATGAATTTCTTTCTTGTTAATTCATTGAATTGAATACTTTTTTGCTCTAAGAATATGATTTTAATTAAATCACACACAATCAGAACTTTTTAATGCTACACCTTTTCTTGGAAACCCACACAATAAACAAATTTTGCAAAGATTTTTTAACTCTTAAATTCCGTTTCTACTCATTAAATTTTATTTCCAACAATTTATTTTAATTTTTTAAATATCTTTGAAGAGGCGTAACCTTTACAAAAGTAATTTGAAGAATAAATTCTAAGATAAAAATAATAAACCATAAAATTAGATTTTGAGGTAAATGTTTTAAGAAATTTAAAAATACTTATTTTTAAATAAATGTATGCTACTTATTTTTAAATGTTATCCTTATTTTTTAAATACTTATACTTTCTTATTTTTAAAAATACTTATTTTTAAATGTTATGTTTTCTAAATTAAATAAATTTTTATTTTTAAATCAAAACTAAGCTACATTTTTTAAAGTTAGTTCATGAACTTTGTTATAATTATTCATAAACTTAATTACAATACTGCAAACTGTGCAATATATTTTTCAACATATTGTATAGTTTGCAGCGTTGTAATTTTAAGATATTAGTAATCTTCAAAGATTTAATTTATAACTGTATTATTCTTTCATTTAACATTGACATTTAGTATTCTGTTTAAGTTTGAGCTATAAGATGACAAGAGTTGAAAATATAGATACAAGTTGAAGCATACTTGGCACATGACCATCTTATTTCCTAACTTTGCTATGGGTATCAAGAGACTGCTGAAGCTCAATTGATTAAAGAATGGATCTCATTGGACTTTTATTAACTCAATTGGAGATTGCTTTATGAGTAGATCTATGAACAGTTAATATTCATAGGACACAATATCACTCAATATGTTGATCTCTTTATTTCAGGTAATTAAAAACTATGAAGCATTTAACAAGGACTAACTCATTAATCAATAGGTACAGTTTGTGGGCGCTTTCCATATCATTGTATATGTATATTCATGGTTGGTAATTTTTTTTCCCAATAACCGTCAATGTTAGTGATATTATGAGAATGAAGTTTTTTGTCAGGTAGTGTTTGAACAATAAACTATCAAAATTTGAACCAACGGAAAGTATTTAGAATAAATTTGGGAAGAGCACTGTTATTCGATAAATTCATTACATACCACTTTAAGTATTATAAACAGCACTTCACAAAATGAAGGTTTAAGCCAAAGTGTTCTCAATGTCATTTTAATACGTAGGTATTTTCACACACACACACTTACGTAAATTACATAATGCGTATGAATTACATTAATATTTTAGTATATTATATAGTATTAATCAATACACAATTAATATATAGTAAAATGTAAGTTGTACACATCAAAACAAAAAGAGAGAGGGAGGAAGAATTAGGTATTTCATATTGTAAATATATAATATATATAATAGGAATTTAAATATAAGAATAATAATACAAATTAGTTAATTCTCATTTAACTGTAAAAAAGGAATAGGAAAATGATCATAGTAATTTCAAATGGATCATTCCTTGCATATTAGAGTTTTTGTTTATTTATATTTATCAGCTAATAAATATACCGTGGTCACACACATAGCTTCTATATATATAAATGTTTCACCAACAAAAACAATTTAGTTCAGATTTATATTCGAATGTTTGTTTCTATTGTTTATATAGTTGAATAAACCAGATCCAATAAACTCATTCCAATTTGGCTTTTAATTGTTTACAATTTAAATTTGTTCAAATCTCTTTCTTTTGGAATTAATCAACTACAATTTGATGCAAAAACATTTTTAAGCAGTGTTGAGCATCGACCAACACAATCTCTGCCATTCTTGTCTCATTGATGATCTGATATAAGAATGATGATCTTCCGTTGATTAGTAAGAAGACATAAATTTATGAATGAGTTGATGTCCCACAAGAATGTTTGGTTTATTCTACGTTTTCACCGTCTTGCGGAAATTTCTTAATAACCGTAATAGGCTAATTCCACCACTCATCGTCATCAAATATTGTGATAGGAATAAATGCATAGGAAATTCACTATATCTGCTTTCACCATGCTAAGCAGTATTTTACAAGTTTTAAGTTCTAAAATTAACGTTACTAATATTGACAATTCTTTACTTACCCTTATGCGGCTATGTGCGCAACAATACACCAAGAAAGAAAGACAAAAAGGAATAAGTGCTTAGTTATGCATCGAATTCCAAATAAGATTAATGTAAAGCTCAAGTCAATGACACTAAATGAGCATCATTTCAAATTTTCATTAAAAATCAACCAATGAAATTGATTCATATGAAGCAATATTGGAATGGGACATAAATATAATTTTGTGAAGATGAACGTTTTTTTTTTTTTTTTAGGAAATTAAACGCTTTTGAGCAACATTGTAAAAAAGGAATTAAAATTCAATTTAAAATAAGATGAAATTTAAAGTTTCTTATTTGTTTAAACTTAAATTTAAAAAATTGTATGAATATAAGTTTATTTAATACCGTACTCGGACACAATTGAGATGATTAATAATTACTTTCGTTGAACAATATGGCTTCGAATATCATAAGAATTCTTTTTATTTCAAATATTTTTTTTATGATTTTTTGTGTATTATGAAATAATTAATTATATTTTATGATATTGTGAATGCTACAGATAGATTTTATACCTCATCGTTTTACGAAACATTTTTTCAATTATTTCAATTTACGACTTAATTTTAGACACTGACATTTTTGCAAAATTTTGTAATCTACTAATTCTCTTTTCTTGGGAATTTACTTCTTAGAGGTAAAATAAATTTGAATCTATTTGTTATTATGGGCTTTTATATTACAAAAATTAAAGAATAATTAGAGGTATTTTTTAAAATTCTATTAATTATTTTAAATTATCATTATACTGATAAAGCAATGATTAAACAACAAAATGATCTGAATATTTGAAATTATTAAATAGAATCATATAAAAATGATTTCTTTTTCATCATTCAAATAGGATAATTATAATATTCATTTACTAACAAAAATAAAATAGAAAATAAAAGAGAATATTCCCTTATGATTATGTTTTAAAATTTGAATTTTGGTATTTGTTTTATTCCTTAATTATGAATATATATATATATATATATATATATATATATATATATATATATATATATATATATATATATATATATATATATATATATATATATATATATACAGTGGTCTGATATTTATAGACAGCATTTTTATGCTTATAAAATAAACGCTTAGAAATGTTTCAAAATACTTTATTTAATTTTAGTTACCTATATTTAATTTAGTTACCTTTATTTAATTTAGTTAAAACACAATCAATTTATAAGGGAAAAATCAGAAATATCTCATGAGTTTTATAAAGTTCATTTTTGTGATACAGTTATTAAGATATTTGTCATCCATATTACTTTGACTAATGAAAACATTTTTATTGAATGTTTCTAGATTTGATTCATAGGGATTCAAAATCTTTTTGGAATTCTGAAAATAAACTAATCCACCAATGAAGGATAATTTATAATAAGAATGAAACTTAGCCGTTTAAGTATTTGGTTCATCTAACTATATTTTTAAAAGTATGCGTTGTATATAAATACATCAAATTATAAGGATTAAAGCTGTATTTTTCATTTATGCCAAGACTGCATATCTCTGTGTGAAGAGAAAATTTCTCACACTCTTCATTTTCGAATAATGTAAAAATTCCCCAAATAAAATGAAACATTTATAAAGCAAGAAATTAATTTTTACTTTTCAGAATTTGAGAAAACAAATACATAACTTGCTTTTTAAACTTAAGTTTTTTAAAGTAAAACCTTTTGGATGTGTGTTCCAAATAATAAACACTCTTAAAAGAGATTTACTATAAACAAATTAGGCTATCTTTAATATATAAGGAAATATTAAAGATTGTAAGCAATCGAATGATAAACACATATATATAAAATATATTTATCACTCAATTGCTTACAATCATTGTAAATCCACAAAATTAAATGTGGAGCTATTTTTAAAAAAATATAGTTCAAATGTATATCTGTTTATTTTCCGAATAATAAAATAATTTCATTGATACCCATGATGTAATGACCTTCATTTGAGGGAAAAGACCTACTCCAGAGACTTCGTAATCTTCCTAATCAATTAGATAAATTTGTTGATATCTTTTCTTTGTAACTAATATTTCCGAATAATTAACTTGCTAAAACATTGCCATTTTTCAGCAGTGAAGGTAAATTGCTCTTTGTGAGAGGTTCGGAGCATTATGTAACCACCTCTCTCATTAGGGTAAAAGAATTTAATGAGTCATGTAACTGTGTTTTAAATGAAACTACTTTTTGGCTACTCAGAATCTGAGGAAAAGTTATTTCCTGAGTAGAAACATTCCCAAACTAAAATTTCCTGCAAAATTTTTTCTGGAAATTATATAGAATTCGTAAACCAGTCTGATTATATAAAACGTGTCAGAAAGCATATAGTTGTGTGTATTAAATAACACTGATTAGACAAATGTATGAGAATGCTTTATCAAAAGAATATTTTTTGATTAAAATAATTATAAATAAATATTTTCGTTTTAAATTAATTACTATTAAGTCAAGAAGAAATAAAACTATTTAAAAGATTTTGTAATATATTTTATTCTCTGCAAATGTAGCAAAAAAACAAATGAAATATTTTCTCTACCTTTATGGAGGATTACTAAAATTACACAGAAATGAGATTAGAGAATAAGAATAAAATTATCTGGAAATTAAAATGGAAGTCATGTATTTTAATTTATAGCTCTCCAAACCGAAATGATTTTAACTTAGAAAACTGCGATAAAAACGAAATTTACGCATTAAAAGGGGACTGCTGCTTGAAATTACAGAGAATATTTAAGATCTATTTCTTGACCGAAAGGATTCCAATGTAATGAAATTTCAATTTTTGATAATCTTGAAAGTTAAACAAAATGAATAAAAATAATAGTAAATAAATAGCAAAAATGAGAGCTATTATTTTTAAAAAGCAGATGTACTGAAATGGTTTTACTTTAATTGCATAGGATTTAATTCTTCTAAATGATTTATATCAGGTAGCCACCATTTCTATATTAATCAAAGACACTTATTCATTATTAAAAAAATATCATCTCAGTGGTTAACTTTGTCATTTAATCGTAACTTAATGTTTTAAGATGATTCTCTATATTTATTGACTTCGAGATAGAAGAAATGGGCAACCAAAAATTTTTTACTTTAAAATAATAATTTATGAAATAAAACTAATTTTAGTGATACTAGAATGCTTTTTTAAAAAATCTTATAAATAAGTCTTAAAATTTAAGAAAATTTTAAAAATCTGAAATCACATTAAAGCCTTATGATAAAACAGCTGCTTTTAGAATGAAAGTTGTTAAGTTGAAAATTTCCTGAACACAATTAAAAGTTTGTTTCACAGTGAAAGCTACCTGAACTGAAATAAACATCTAAGGAGGAAATCTATATTTAGGTTTTCCAACCTATTACACATGGACATAACTCTGATAAGTTCCAATAACCATAAGGAAAAAAAAACCCTGATGCAGTGAGTTTTAATAGTTGCGCTGTTAAGTTGTCCCCGGAAAGGTGTCAAATGGAATGACTTCATTTAGAAATGTTTTCATTTACATTAACTTTTTCTGACAAATTTTCAAAGTTCAAAATGCAAATACGTTACGTAGGTGATTGTTATTCTTTGAATTGAAGAATGAACTCAATTCACTTATTTGAATTTAAAAGTTGTCTTTACTTAATAATTATCAGCATGATATGTTAATAATAGTTAGAATTATATAATTCTCAAATTATTTTATTATTAAAGTTACGATAGCCAAAAAATTGAAGACAGCCCTCTTGTCATGGTAAAACTGGTAATAAGCCCAATAAATCTGAGATTATCATGTTAATTTGATCCATTTAATTTGTGGTTCACCATGCAAGTTTGGAGTGAGTTGTACAATTCAGATAGAAACATCATAACTTAACAGTTTTTAAACACTGAGTTGATGATTCTGTTAAACCTTCGTTAATAACGTCCCTATAATTTGGTGCTGTTTCAGAGACAATCATAGTTTATATGTGCAAGTAAAGATTTAAGTAATTAATTGTAAACATGTAGTGGCATCACATAATTATATTACGCTTATATAGGTAAAAAAAACAAAGTTATTTAAATGATGTCTCAGTGTCTACCACTATTTTACAATGAAAGCCTGAGCAAGCATTCCAAGACTCTTCAGCAGAATATATTGAAAAATAATAGCATTAAATACGTTCTAAAATGAATTAGATTATTTAGATGAATATTTTGTGTTTTAACAAATTTATGCAACTTATTTTACAAGGTACTTCAATAATCAATAAAATCTCTCTTTAATCTGAGTGCAGTGGAAGTAAAAACATTGCCGAGGAGAAGATTGAACTTTATACTTAATAATAAAGGTACTGAGAGGATTCCGTTATTTTTACAAGTAATAATGCGAGTTCTGAACGTTATCGACTTTTGTAAGGAATTCTAAAACAATTCAAGGTAAGAAATAGTCAGCATTTTTACATCACTTGAAGAGATTGAACTTTTCAGGTATTTACCCAAGCGATGGTGTGCACCTATATTGATGCCTTCATTTACGATTCAATAGCTGAGGAATTCCCTTCAATAAGGAGGAAGATATAAAAAAATAGGGGAAATAGAAATAAAAGAGTATTTCTTATATATGGAGAAAAATATAAGAAATAACTCTTTTATTTCTTTGAAGGAGAAAGAAAACACCAAATTTTTAAGATGCCCTATATGAGTTTCTGTCTTCACTTTTGCAATTTTTCTTAATCCAGCCTATTTATTAGTTTTATGATCATTAAAGGCAGTTACAATTTCTTTATTCTTTTCTTAAATTTTATTTTCTAATTTTTAGTACTATGTGGATTTCAAATTTGAGGCTCTAAGTTAATATATGAATATCGATTTCAAATATTATAAACCAACATTGGTCTGTATTTTGACATTTTATAATTTATATGGATGAAGAAAAAATATAAAATTTTGTGTAATACGTTTATAAGTAAATTTCTCTAAGTTTATAAACTGTTAAAACTTAAAAAAGCATGTGAATCCTTCTCATTTACTTTACGTTAATTTTAATTTTATTTGATTTATTTGTTTATTCATTAGTTCCACAATTCGTAATTATTTTTAAACAGCAATTTCAAACGAATATAAAAAAATGCTTTTTAAAGAAGTAGTGATATTTAGTTTTTATAAACATACTTAAGCTTTCTCTTGCCGTGAGATACAAAACTGACTCATAAATTTGTAAATTTCTAGAATCGGAAAATACGTTACCTTTTTCTTACAATTCAGGTAATTATATTATGAACTGAATGTAATTATTTCGTAATGAGAGTTCGCATGAATCGTATTTTTTATAAAAAACTATTTTAATTCATCATCTTCAAAATAAAATTATTTGTGATATTTAAGTAATCACTTATCCAGATTATGATAAAATACTATTGTGTAGTGTATTAAATACTCAGATAACAGCTTGAGGCATCTAATTGAAGTTCGAGACATTCAAATTGAGGCCATATGGAAATAACATGATTTTTTTTTCAAAAAAAAAAAGTCTTTAAATGAAAAATACATTTACAAAAAATAAGAAAACATTAACTCAAAACTAAGCTATGAGAAATTCCTTGTAAATATAACTATTTACTGTTGGTTCCCAAAAATAATTTTTCTTATGGATTGGATTCACGAAATACATTTTTCAATTTACATCATGACATAAAGGAAAATTGCTTTTTTATTTACATCATGAGATTCATGTTGATTTTTTCTTCAATATCCATCTAATTAATAATTAACTTCAGACTCATCAGATAATTTTTGACTGTTAAACATTTAGATGCTTAGAAATTAATCTTTTGAATATGCATAGTATTTATAAAACAAAATTAAACATTCCAAACCGAAGTTCCACAGAAAACAGACCAGCAAACATTCTAAACTGTATTTTTCTAAACTATAAATGTCATCTGAATGCTTTTAAGGGATTGCATTGGGTTGTTTCATAATTATTGACAAATACCGACAGAGACAACTTCAATGAGGCTTCCAGATCAGAACAGTAGTGATAAACCACCAAACATCTCTTGAATGGCGAGTTGAATTGTCCACATATTATATAACCGGTTGTCGTGTTACCAGAATCATTGAAAAGCGTGATGGAGCAACGGGACGTTCACATTGTGATAAAGAAGTAAAAATTCCGGCTGCAGCAACTGTATCTAGTATAAACAAAGCAGGGAGCGTAGGCAAAAAGTTATAATAACAGTTGACTTATATCAAGTTCGAGATATTAAATTCTGAGAATACGACCATACCACAAAGTAATGGTAAGCACGCTCTATCACTCATTTGATTAGAATTTAATTTCCCTCTTTTAGTTATTTATGAAATGAATTTCTCAATCATCTTGCTACATTGAGTAGAGGAGATTTTGTGTGTTATCCGAAAGAAAACAGTTATTTTTCATACAGATTTAACTCTCAGAAAAGAATTGAATCTTTCCCATCAAACCAATTTGAACAAATAACACACAATGTACTAAACAAAAATAGATTCAGTTGAAAGTGGAGGATTTAAATTGTTATATAAAAAAATAATAAACGATTAGTCAAGTATTTTAAAACGAGTAATACAAGAATTTCTCAGCATCACTTCCTCATTATAAAATTCAAGCTATTCGCATACGAAAAAAAATTAAAAAAGAAAATATGAAGAAAAAAATAAACGTGGATTTAAAATCTTCATTTTTTAATAATCTTTGCTGAATACACAACGGGGACTTCATTTATATCATAAATATGTATAAATATGTATGGATGTATGGTTGAAAATAACACATGAATTTTGCATTTTATGTTTCTACCCACCAGAAGTATATATATATATATATATATATATATATATATATATATATATATATATATATATATATATATATATATATATAAATTGGGTTGTTGTTGGCAAAGTAATTTCGTTTTTCCTACATGGATCATCTTTTTGCTGGTAAAAAACCAATCACCTTATGACAGTGGACTCGTGATACTATCAGGCAGATGGTAAAAGTTATTGGACTAGAATAGACAATGTGCAATGCAATACAATATAATTTGCTACACCTTTTTCATTTTCATAATAAAAGAAATGACTTTCTGAACTATCCAATATATGTACACACGCGCATAGAAGGAGTCAAATAATATCTTAGATATATACATCCTTAAGGACCATTCCACTCGGTAAGAAATTTTAGATTCTGTTATTTGAAAATATGTTTCCGAGATTGTGATGGTTACAAACAATAAATCTCATACGGTTATTGCGTGTTATAGTGAAAAAAGCATTTATAGAAATGTTTTTAATAATTATACCTAATTTTTCCTTCGCAAACTGATCATTGCATTAAAAATGTTAAGTGGTAAAAGAATACAAATATGATGTGAATGGGAAACTTTAAACCTTTGAAAATCAGCACGCATTATGCTTGAAGGGCTACTTGCAATAGAAAAGCATCACACAAACAAAAAAAAAACTTTTTTGAAAGAACTAGCTTTAGTTGTTTCAATGAAGACAGCAAGTCATTGCTTGTCTCCGGGTGGAAATATTTCACTAAGTTGGTATCAATATGGAAGAACTCGTATAGCAGAGAAATAGTTTTTAAATTGAACATTAGGAATTTTTGGTGCATCCAAACTTATTTCTTACAACATGTAATGGATCCACTGTAATCGAAATTTCCCTTCCATAATAATTTCAGCTAATACAAATGTTTGTGCGGAAACCAAGAACTGGTTTTTTGAGATAACTGAGAATAAGAAATTTTCGATGAGCAATGTTACCGATATATTTTCCCTGTAACTGTACAAGTGAAATCTTCACTGTTTCAGGTCATTTCAATCGCAAGTGAATTCTTGAATCATATATCTCAAAGATATTTTATTCTTTGCAACTGATGAACCTCATGAGTTGACAAGGGGTTTCTATACCAGGAGAGTGTTCAACCACCATATTGTATATATTTATAATTATACATACAAATTGTACAAATAACTTAATTCAAGTTAGGAAACAAAAGATATCTATTATTTACAAACCACCATAGTTTTAGATGCAACCACATTCAGAAAATTAGTGAACACTTTCTTTATAATAAATTACCATCACATAGTGGTTTTTGTGATGCCCATCATCTGCGAATAAGAATTTGATTCAAGCACTGGTACAGTACAATTGTCAATCTTGCTTTATAATGCATTTGATTATTTGCGCTAATAAAAACTATTGAAAATATAATGTCCGTTAAAAGCATAATAAAAGTAAAAAATGTTGCTTGAAGATTAATTTATGAGCTTGTAAATGCAGTTTTTGATGAATGTTTTGAAGATTTTATGAAACTAACAGCCTCTAATGATATTATTTAAAATCTTTTATGACATGTTAACTATAGCATCCTTATAATGATTGAGAGAATTCATTTAAGATCCTCTGGACTCTTCGCGGAACATGTTACACGAATAAACTATAATTTTTATGTATGGATGGACTAAATCATTTTGCCCTTCCGTTGCCGGCAGAATTAAGAATCATTGGTTCCATATTAAATTTAAAATTACTCAATTCTTCACCGGACATGGGAAATTCAACAGATCCATCGTTTTCATATTAAAAACAATGATGTGTGCATGTGCAATTCCGGGATTGACAATCCTTCTCACATTTTTCTTGAATGCCCACATTTTTTTTCTCAAGGAAAGAGCGAGATTTGTAAGGACTAACAGATGGAGCCAGAGTTTGGCGGACCAAGTGAAGATAGAGCATTTTTTTTAAAAAAAATTATCCATCTGTAATTTAACTGCTTTTTATCATATTTTTTCTCTCTTTCTTTTAATTTTTCCTTTTGTTTCTTTTTCATCTCATGATTTATTTTTAATTTGTTATGTAGTACATTTGTTGTATCTTAGGGTCCTGTGTGGTATTCCTTGGTGCATAAGGAGAAATTTTTGTTTTCCCTAATAAAAAAAAATGTTGGTGAAATGCTATTATATGCGAGTCCATTATTTAGATATATATTAAAATCTATACAATTTTAATTAATTTAAATTCATTTAAAATATAATAGGACAATTTAATGCATAAAATTAATATTAATTACAGAGCAAGTAACTTTATATTTAATAAAAAATGGATACTTCTTTGCAAAATTTCAGTTATAAATAAAAATAAAATAATTTATGTGATTTCTAGCATTTTATTTACATATAAAATTTCATAATTATACTATGAAGAATTTTTTACTTTAAATACATAAGTCTTGTAAATATTATTTGCATAAATGTTCATGATTACTTCCAAGTCTTTTTTATCCTTTTATTCTGCACTGCAGTAAAAAATAAAACACACAAGAATGAAATGGTGCTTTACTTATCTTTTTTTGGCAAACTGCTAGAGAACCATGATTAAATCTATTAAATAAATAGAGCCAATGAGACAAATGGTGCTGTTTAGGGCTAGCGTGGAAATACTGGAGTCTAGAAGGGAAATAATTCGCAGATTTTTCTTTTATACATACAATTCTAATTCGACATAAATAAAAAACCCTTACATTGTTAATATATTTCTTTCACAAAGTATTTTCATTACGTATTATGCAACAAAAACTTTTAAGTCAACAGACTGGAAAATATTTTTCTGTGCAAGTTGATTTTAATTTACCAATGTCTCTGATTCCTACACGAAAATACTGCAAAATGTTTAATTGGAAAGTGTTTTAGAAATGTACATTAAGAACAAGAGTTTTATTTTGTATAATAGTATAAATGCATTTGCATCGTGTCAGAAGTGAATCGAGGTTTAATACCGAGAAAGTAACTTTTCTACGAGGGGAGGAGTTTTCCTCAGTTTGAAATGTTCAAGTGACCAGATGGATCTCATCACTGATTTCCCTGATTATCATTGTCTTTAATAATCAAAGGAGATATAATAACGTACTCTATTGTCTTATAAAAATTATGCATAATGTCTTATTGGCTTGTTCAATGGCACATATGATCCAAGGCAAGATAAGCTGATATTTAACAATTACTGCTAGACTACCTTTACTATACAACACTATTTCGCAAATAACGAGAAATAGTGAATAAAGCAAGCACACAAGTTCTATTTATGAATGGTGAAGCAGAAAGTTTGAAGGATATATTAACAATTTTTGAATAAAAAAGTAATTTAAAGTAAGAAATTTAGATTTTACTTAAAATTATACATCACACTCAAAAAATTTTATATAAAATTATGTGAATTTCTTTCATTCCAACCTTCACATTGAAGACAATATTTTTAATAAAAATTGTTATAGTGAAGTAAAAATATTTTAATTCTTTCAATTCATTCGATATATATTGTTCGTTATTTATTCATCAAAATCACTAACACATTTGCAATTTTTACTAGCAAATTGAATTTGTTCACTATATTTTATTGATTTATTTATTTAGTTTAAACTACGCATTCAGATTATTTTATTCCATTAAAAAATCTATACATTATTTAAAAAAAAAAAAAACTGTTTATTTCTAAAATATTTACGAACATATGCATTTTATATATTTTGGGCATGGATACATGTATTTTCACATTTCAAATATACGTAAAATTTTATAGCAATATATATATATATACACACACACTCTTTGTCACCAAGAAATGTTTGCGCACCAAGAAAAAGTCTTCGAAATGAAATGAAGTTTTACATACTTAGATAGTACTTTAATATAAATAAGTGATAAGAGAATCAATGGAAAAGGATAATTTATTGTATCAAAAGTACAAATGAGCGGTATTTTTAGTACTTTGTTGGATCTCCTCTAGCATGAATGCCCAATGCAATATGATCAGGCATATGAGTTCTGGAGGATATCCTGAGATATCTCGTTCCACACTTGCTGTAAACGCGCCGCTAGTTCAACCAAACTCATAGGGTGTCCAACTTGCTATCCAAAATGATCCCAGACATGCTCGATTGGTGGCAAATCTGGGGATCTAGCAGACCAGGGAAGGCAGATAATATGGAGAAGGCAGATTTGTGACATCTTCGCTGTGTGTAGCCAAGCAAAAAATGGCTATTGAGAGCTCTTCCATGAGTAGCGACACATGTGGTTGAAGGATGTCTTCGTCATATCACTGGGCTGTCTTTGTACTATGAACCAATGTTAGGGGTTATCGTGTATAGTAAGCAATGACACCCTATACGATCACACCAGCTGTGGGAGTGGTGTGTCGCTGAAGAGTGAAGGTAGATTGAGGTGTTTACTACAGGGCCTCCACACACGAATACGTTTGTCTTCAGTGCTAAAATTAAATCTAGATTCCTCATTGAAGACGACCTGGTTCCATTCCATTGCAGTCCAATCCGTCGAGCACTACCCTACTCCAGATGAAGGCATTGGGGTGGGTGTTATTGGCAGCGCTCATAATGGGCGCTGCGATACCATGTCCTTAAGCCAGGAGTCTTGGTATAGTTCGGGAAGACACAAGAGTTTCTGTCCACTAGTTCCAATACCTCCTCACTGTAAAATCAGAGCATCCTATTTGACGAGCTACATCCTGAGCAAACCACTCAGTTTCCGTCCTCTTGATGATTCTTTCCCACATAAAATCTGACAGTTGCTCATATTGTCTTCGATGGCGGCGTAACGGCATGCCTACCTCAGCGTTTTCTTTGCAAAATATTAAGTACACTCTAACAAGCTCTGCTTACTTGGTTGTACCCTAAGCACAGAAATAAATTCAACGTCTTATACTGGTATTACGCATCGCACAATCATGCCTCATTTTTAATTATCTTCATATCCGCTTGACATGTACTTTTATTTCAAGTTTCGTTACTATTCCACAATACAATTATTTCTAGGAACAACGTATTTTTCAAAAATAGGTGAAATGGATTTTTATTTATAAATATTTGCTATAAAAGCTAAGAAATTTAAAATATTCATTTACGTTTCTTTCCCTTGTATACGTAGAAAATACGAATCAAAATGAAATCTTATATATTCAGTACATATGCTGCCATTTTTTTTGTTAAACATTGAATATTTTAATGCTTATTTTTGTGATATTTGAATGCAACACACAAACATTATTCTAGTTTTATAAGTATAATAAGGTCCACTTTGTTTTTATGGAAAATTGTAAGTTTATATATCGATTTTCGATATCTATTTTAATAAAAACCTACTTGTTATATTTAGAGTTTCAGCATTGTATTATATATATTTTTTATGCAAACTATAAAATACTTCACATATTTTTCCTTACGTAGAAGTTCTTTTCTAATGCTCACAAATAGTTAAACAATATAACATTTTTAAAGGGTTACAAGAATTAATCCTTAAATTTTTCCTGAATTTCTTCCTTATTAAAAAGAAAGGGAAATTTATTTTGAAAAATTAATTCTGATTAAAGATATAATTAAAAACATTTCTTTCAATTGTGAATAAAAATTATTTTATCAGAAACAAAAGCGAAATACGTATTGAATTTTGTGTGCGATTTTTAAAAACAAGCTTACGGAAGAACTTTCACACTGATGTAACAAATATAGTTAGTCAATGGAAAACTTTTGAAGGCATAAAAAGTAGTTTTTGTTGATTTTCAGAGCAAAATGGTTGTGAAAAAAAAAAGAGTCGATTTAATTTTAGGAAATTCTTGGGAGAATAATTTTTGCTTAGGGAGTTTCCTTGCAAGAGATAAACACATTCTTGCTATCTTGTTTTCCTTTACCAGCTGTTGAAGAAAAATGTTCTTTTCCTGAAACGATTTCTGTGTGACCGCTGATTTCGCAGATTTTTATAATTATAAAATTTTCAACTTCATCGCTTCGTTGTTACATTCAAGTTGCTGTTACTCAGTTTTAATTTTTTCGCTTAAAATTTAATTGAAGCTAATGAAAAATAAATAATGTTTGCACAGAATAATTACTAATATGTAGTATGATTTATAAGCTGTGCATTACAATCATTTTGATAACTGGGTTCCAAAATACACATACATACTTTCTTTTTTGGTATATACACATAAACTGTAGAGTATATTAAATATGTATACATTGGATGCTAAAAACATGCATGTATAGACATTTGTATCACGTGTAAAAAATAACATAATTCTGTGAGTTCTAATTTAATATTTAATGTTATTCTATTTCTCATTAAAATGCAGATTAATTTAGTCAGAAGAAAGGTATTTTATTATTTTAACTTTACTTAATACTTGATTTAAATGTTTTTGAAGCTCTAAAATATTTTATTCAGTTATTATTTGAAATACATATTTAATCTCTCTAATAGCATCTTATTATGATACATTAGTCTAAATTTTAATTTGAAAATTTTGATAATTCTATTTTCATAATATACATAGTGTTGGGTATATGAAAATGTTACATGTGCTGTAATTTAAGAGAAACATCTTAATTATTAATAACATTAGTTGTGATAAAGTTAAAAGTTAAATCTTATTGATTTTAAAATAAGAGCGAAATTTTTTATTGAATAAGCATATGAATCTCGCAGTTCCTAAAAGACACGAAACTTTCACACGTTTATTAAAAATTATTAATAATTAAGCATCATTTTTAATATACGTGACAAAATATTACATTTGTATATAATTCTCATGTTTTAAAAGAGATATATTACTTAGAAGCAATATCGAGAACTATTTATATACATTTTATTAGAGTTTTCTGAAACTTTACTAGAGAACTTTGGAAACAGTCACGAAAATTTATTTTATTTTAATACTTGACTTTTATGAAAGGTTTAAAAGGATATTTTGATGACACTTAAATACATTAATATATATACATATACATATATATATATATATATATATATATATATATATATATATATATACATACATACATATATACATACACACACACATATACATATATATACACACACTCATGTCCATAAATTAAGGATAATTCAGAATCACAACACATATCTTGAAGAATAATATGCGCAGAAATTACAAGAAACTACCAGATGTGTGATGCTGATAGTACATTACAATGACGAGTGTGTAAGACAGGGGTATATAAGGAATGGTAATAAAAAAGTAAAATTGTTCACAAGCGCTTTAAAAGCCTTTCAGTGCAAACACCGCATAGTTATGGCACAAAGGAAACATTTGGATGATGTTTTACGTGGTAGAATTATCGGGCGACTGGAATGTGGACGTACCCAGCTGGAAGTATCCGAGGAAATTTTAATCGTCCAGAGTGCCATCTCCAGGATTTGGCAACTGTTCAAGATGATGGTAATGTGAGTAGACGTTACAGCACAGGTCGCTCCCCGAGTTACAACGCTGAATGAGGACCGATATTTGGCAGTTACTATTAAAAGAAACAGACGGAGCACAGCATCGGACCTGTCTTTTCACCTCTCTTAAGCTACCAGTACGACAGTTTCAAGGCAGAACGTGTACTGCCTTGAAACTCTTAGGTCACATTGGTCTATATGCTCGTATGCCTGTCAGATGTGTTCCATTTACCGAAACTTACTGTCACCTGCGGTTTGCCTGTAGTAGAGAGCATGCATCGTGGACACCACAACAGTGGTCTTCTGTGATGTTTTCTGAAAAGTCCAGGTTTAGCTTTCAGTTTGATTCTCACCGAACTTTCAAATTGAGAAGGCCAGGTACCCGTTATAACCAAGAGAACACCATTGAACGACACCGTTACGGTAATGCAGGATTGCTCGTTTGGGGAGGAATTATTCTGGGTTCTAGAACAAACCTGCATGTTCAAAATGTAACCATGACAGGCCACATATATAGGGATGTCCTTCTAGAACAACATGTACGTTTGCTCCGGGGCGCCATGGATGCAGTATTTTTGTTTATGGATGACAACGTCCGTCCTCACAGTACAAACATTGTAGACGAACTCCTTCATTCGGAAGATATCACCTGTATGGACTGGCCAGCATACTCACTGCACTTGAATCCCATAGAGCTTGTGTGGGACATGCTTGGCCCATCAACCCCTCCCACATACCTACCAAACATACCTACCAGAACTTCGGAGAGCATTGCTTGATGAGTGGTGTAATATTCCCCAAGATCAGATCGATAATTCGATTCTCAGCATGCTAGGCGTTGTACGGCTTATATTGCATCGTCTGGGGGCATACTATGTGTATTAACCATCATACCAATCATGTTATATTGGCTTTTTAAGTAGGTTCTTTTTTGAAATTAGCTCCAGGAAGTTAAAAATCGCAATTTTTAATAATGGTGTCAAACATATAGCATCTTTTTAGCTATTTAACTTTTGCTTAATAGACTTTACAAATAAGTCACATTTGTTTTGCTTCAGTCTCTTTCTTTGCCTTAATTTGCATTATCCTTAATTTATGGACACGAGTGTATATATATATATATATATATATATATATATATATATATATGTATGTATGCATGTATGTATATGTGTGCGTATGTGCATTATCCTTAATTTATGGACACGAGTGTATATATATATATATATATATATATATATATATATATATATATATATATATATATATATATATATATATATATATATATATATATATATATGTATGTATGCATGTATGTATATGTGTGCGTATGTGAGATTTGTATAATTAGAAATGTTATTTTTTCTTACTAAATGTAAATTTTTTTAAAGAGCTTGTTAGATTAATCAAAAATATCACTATGTGAAGATAACCAAAACTTGACTTTATACTTTCTTTTCATACAAAAAATAACCTATTCAAGAATTGCTATTCTCTGAGGTTAGATAGAATTACTGGAAAACAAATAAATCATTTACTGATGACATAGAATTTGAGAGTACAAGCTCTAATGTCGTGATAATTTTGCTAACTCTTATTTTTTCACACATATGTGAAAAATGTGAAAATAATTAATTGACATGACCATATATAAATATATATACATATGTGTGTGTGTGTTTATGTATGTATGTATAAAGAAATGTTCAGTGCACAAGAACGTGGATAGGAATTATATGAACTTGCTTTGTATGTGACACTTTATAACCTTATAACGTATATGTGTTAAAATATATATATACACACACACACACATACATATATATATATATATTATATATTATATATATATATATATATATATATATATATATATATATATATATATATATATATATATATATATATATATAAATATATATATATATATATATATATAAAATATAAATATATATGCAGAAAGCAATAACTTAGTTTTGTAACATTATCATGCTCCCCGGCATGTATCTGCTTCAACAAAACACTGGTTTATGAGAAAAATGATGCATATAGAATGCATTAAAAGTTCTCTATTAATCTATAAGAAAACATCTATGACCACCTATCAAATATTATTTATGGTAATTATAAGCATTATCCTGCAAGAAACTATTCATATTATAGCTAAAATAAATTTAATCTTCCCACAAATCAATAGATAAAAAGCAAGAAATATTTTTTTGTAGATTTAAAATGTAAGTATAATTCACATTATTATATTTGACATGATTGTTTTCCTGTTCTAACACAAATTGAAAGTATACTGTCTACGAGTTTATAGCCATGATTTATAAATTTCTTTACAGCTGTGTGCGTTAAATTATATGATTTTATTCCTATTCATCATTGAAATAATATATAAACAGAGAAGATCAAAACTTTTTTTCTTTATTTCTTTTTTTAAAAAAAATAGCATAATAAAGGAAACTATTGCCAACCACCCTGTCCAGGGGTCAGAGTGCCTGACTACGGATAGGGAAGTCCTGGGTTCAAATCCCGGTTCGGGCATGGATATACTTTCTCTCTCTATCTATCCTGTCTTTGTCCTTTCTGTGTATGAATGAGGTGTGAATGGTTGCCTACCCTTTAAATGGGTCCCTATGGTATATGTGTACTGAAGCAGTCGGACTCCACACCAAACATGGTTCAGTATGAAAAAGTGGAGCAGCGCACCCCGTATTGTCAGCCTAGGTGGCACAAAAAAAAATTAGGAAACTATTATTGACTGATTATTTTAAAGTGATTTCAAGTAAACAACTAGATACAGTAGTATTTTTCAAACTATGATAATAGTACTGATTTTGGTTAACTATATAAAATATGGACGTCCTTATAGTGTAGCAGAAAGTATTAAGATAAAAATTTACTAAAAATATATTAATTTGCTAATAATACTTATATGTTAATACTTTGAATTTCTGAGAGAAAAATAAAGACATATTTACTATAAATTAATTTTTATAGTCAATAAAATCAATTATTTGATTTGATTTGTTTAAACTGAAACAACATATTCCAATTTGAACAATGATAATCATTATATATGTTCAAGTTTGAATATATAGTTGTAATCGTTAGTTTTAAAATTATCTTAAATTTACAATCTATCAATAATCAAAAAATTTTATTTCACGTATATACATGCTTTTTTAAAGCATACTTATAGATATCATTATATAAGAGAAAAAATTTTGCAATGTAACATTGGATAAATAATCTAAGTTATGAGTAGAACAAAGAATCAAATAACTAAACAGAAGCTAGCGGAAATTAGATCTAAAACATATTTTGCTGAATTCCAGGATATATGTTGGAATTCTTCGATTTGTTTTATAAGAATAATAGTTTATGTCTCTGGGAATAAAAAAAAAAAAAGATCATTCCTTGAAAAAAGGCATTTAAGAATTTATGTATTTCTTTTTTCTTTAAGAATGTTAAATGTGGGAATAGCAATTTTCAATTGAATAAGGTAAATTCAAAATAATTTTTCTTTGTAAAAGTAATTTTTCTCTAATATGTGTACTTAGTTTTAGGCGAGTTTTATTAGCATTTGCTTATAAGATTGTGTGTATAAATTTTAAAATTATGAATATAAGTCTTAAAATAAATAGTTTTTATGAGAGTGATTTAAGATGTATTACCAAGACAAAAAATTCTTACTTTTGTAAATATTATCTATATTACTTACCATAGATGAATCATTTTTATTTTAAAATATGAATAAAACATGCATTCATAAAAAATTACCTCAGTCATTTTTTATAAATATATTTTTGAAACTTTTAAGCTATGTCAAAAGTGTTAAAGTTTGAAAAGCTTTTTTATAAGAAAATAAAAAAGGAACTAAACGAAATTTTATATAAAGTGGGTGAAATAAACATTGATGATAAATTATTATCAGGCTTTGTCCGATCCGATTTTAATAGGAATCAATCTGCTCATACGAGAATCAACATAAAATGTTTTTGTTAAAATAAGAGTTACAAATAATGTGTTTTAGTACCTTCTCTATTTGTTCAAAAAATTCTTTGATGGTGTAATTGCAGCACTATATAAAATTAATAACAGAGATATGAGAAAGCCAATAATATCATATTTATTAGCTGAACTAGTTTGAATGTAAATAGTGTAGAATTTTCTGCCCTCGCGCTTGAACAAAAGCGAAACATTCTGCTTTGGTTTAAGAACATTTTGTATTTAGGTATTATTTTTTGTATTTTAGGCATTATGTTTTTCAATTAATGTGCACTGCTATTTTTTTTTGACACTAATGCTATGAAAGAAGTAGACAATAATGAGCTTCAAGATCTAATGGTTGAGCTTCAAGATATCATGATTGAGTTGAGCATTTTTAAAATTTTAATTTTCTTAATGAAGTAAATATATTTCTTTGATAAGAGAATATATCCTTCATACATTTTGTAATAAAATTAGATCCAACAACTTTAACTTACCCTTGAACAAGCAATTCAGGCTGAGAAGGAGATATTTGGCAAATGTATTGCTCTACAATATATATTTAATTCCATAATAATAATAATATAAATTTGCACAAGATTCTTAAGATATTTATAATTATGTAAAAAATAATTGTAATTAACTAACAATAATTAAAATTATTTTCTATTGAGTAAAATAGAGTAAAAATTCTTAGAAACTTGGAGATTTTTTGAAGTTCTATTTTGATGATTCTTCATAATACAAGAACTTTAAGTCTTAAATTCAAAAGCTTTATTTCAATCATAAAATATGTTAATAGAGAATCTCTGTAATTATGAATTTCTTCCGAAAACAGTTTTATTTTATCTATTTTAACAATAAGAAAAGTTTTATTGTTTTCGCTAGAAAATTCTCAAATTAAATATCGAAAAAAAAAAAAAAAAAAAAAAAAAAAAAAGCAAAAACTTTAAAATGTTGAAAAATTAGTTATTTTTTTATAGACAATTGCTCATAAATCGCTTATCTTTTTCAAAAAATTCAAATAAACTACTTCACAGTTATTCTTGCGTATACGATTTTAAACCATAATTTTTTTGAAGAATCAGATTTGAGTAACACGCTGTAAATAGCCTTGCAATTCAGTGATTTCTTTCAAAACCTCAGTTTATTTACTTTTTAAAGGAATTTTCATTGATAATGAGTTGAATTCCCGTGTCACAATGAATAAAATGATAAAAGTTCTCTCTATGCCTTCTTAGAGACTTTTTTTAGAACAATTACTCTTGAATAAATTTTCAGTTTTTTAACAGAGATCTTCAGTAGAGGATATTTTTAAAAATAGCTTTTTAGATACACCAAGATATATTCATATAAAATTCACACATGCAATATCCAGCTCTTCTTTATCGATCGTAGTTAGATGGTAACAACGACATCAATTTGAAGAGCTGGGTAAACAATTTTATTTACATTATGAAATTTCCTCCATCTGATCATTTGTATATCTTTGATGATTTATTAGCCTATTATTTATATTAGTTATCGATTCCAATTGCTCGAAAATTTTACTAATACTGATTTATAATTCATCAACCCAATTCATTATCTTATTCAAGTACTAATGATTATTTTCCATTTTATTATCTTCGCAAGAATTTCTTTTTTGTGTTAGTATATCATTTAAATTTTTAGACATCATAATATTAGGACATATAGTGTTAAGATTAAAAAATATAGTGCGAAGATATCAAAGTGTTAAGATTGAAAAATTAATAATATTTTACTAAAATATGTTATAGTCCCTATAGTGGTTTCTTATCACTTTATTATTTTAATCCAATATTTTTTATTTTTATTATTTTTATTCAAAATTAAATCCATTAATGGCTTGTACTTACATTGAACCTATAATACATATAATGTATTTAATTATAAAGTAACATAATTTAAGAGTATTATAGACAGTGTTATTACTCTATTAAAATGTAATAATTTACGTTAACTTTCATTCATTATCAACAACTATGTCAGCAAAATTCTTTTATAATGAAAAATATGGTACTGAAGATTAGAAACAAGCTCATAAATTTTAGGATATGTTAAGGAGAAATTACAGCATTACTGGTCTGTGAAAATATTCTGCATGGTAAATTTCGTAATTAGTAAGTTAACTTTACCTTAATAGCATTGTTACAGAGAAAACTTATTAAACTATATTTGTTTCCGCGAAATTTCCCTTCCAATTATCACTATAATACCATATGTGAACATATATGAGCCGAACAGAAGTCGTGATACATCCTGTTCTGATTTAATATTGTTGTAAAAGCAATGTTCCGTGTTACGCTAGCACTAGACTGAAGACTATGAATATTTTAACATTAATATCTCGGCAAACCATAAATCAGACGTAATAAGGCGTGTAATTTTTCCTACTTAATAAGAAGTGAAGTTTTTGTCTTACAAATCAATTGGCAAAAAAGTTTTGATAAATAAACATTAATTTTTCTTGCTCAGTTTTGTTGGAGTCTTTTACCAATTTTCTCCGATACTTAAGAAGAAATTTTGTACTATAGTAATCTCCTCTCTTGTATATTATATCATTATATTTTCATTTATTGTAAGTAAAATTTTATAATTCTAATATTAAGATTTAAGTTAGTTAAATCTTTCGTTAGGAATAAAAATGGAAAGAAATTCAACAATAGGAATATTCATAATTTTTTTACATACTCAGAAATGGAAAAAAAAATAATATAATTTTATATAAATTAAGTTAAAAAAGTTATGAGATTATGCTGGAATATTCATAAAATGTAACTATGTTTTGAAAGTGATAAATTTTAAACAAAAGCGTGTTTCAGTTATGAGTTATTTAAACAAAATTCAAATTATAATTTTGACGAAATTTCATCATTTTCAGTAAATGATATCGTGAAATATTCACAGTTATGAAACTTGCGATATTCTTTACATTTCTTAAAAGCAAATCCGTAGGAATTAGATTTTCATCAGGAATTTTTAAACAGAAATACAATCTTAAACAAATCTTTAAAAAAGCAAACGAAAAAGATAAATCTTTATAATTAATAATATGCCAAAGATAGTTTTGTAAGAGTAAAACATTCCTGAAATCACTAAATTAAGAGCAAAGAAAACTTACCTAAATGTATATACTTAAAAGTTTATATGAAAATGTATATATGTACTATTACATTATTTATTTTTTTTTTAAATAAAAATCATGATTTAATATGAAGACCAGAAAAACATTCGTTTAGCTATCATTCCAGATTTTGAACTCTATATATTGATTATTTTAACTGTTATTTTCTTCTTATTATTCCTAACTAATCTCTATACATTAGTAATCCTATCAAAGTATAACAAAGTTAAAACTTATTTCCATAAAAAGTTTAAGCTTTTAGTTCATACAATGATGAAATGTTTATACCCCTATTTTCTTAAAAGTTTTGAAAAATAATATCAAATTAAATTCGCAAACATATATTTCGTGAAAATACTGTATGTACCTCATAGTTTTCCACCATCCTCAATTTATATTTCTGTTAATTCTTACAGTAATGTTATTAATTTGTTGTAAAAATATCGATAAAATTAGCTTCAAGAATATATAATTCTAAAAAGTAACTTACAGAATATCTAATATAAATCCTAATTCACATATAAATTGTTTCGATGTAATGTTTGAAGTTTTGTTGATATTATTGTCAATGAAAGAAATTAAAGATATTTTAATATTGATATTTTATTAAATTTTTATAATTATTTTTGTAATAAAATGTCCGTTAAAAACTGTAACTTTTATAGTTTATTATTTTAACTTTGCATTATAAGTATCGCAAAACTTATTGTGAGTCATATCTATTTAACAAGTAAAGAAAATGAAAGTTATTGTTCTAGAATTCATACAGTTGAAAGTTACAGTGGCTATAGTTACATTTTACTTCCCGAAAATAATGCGATTTGTAAACAAATTTGTAGTTGCAAGAAAAGTTCTTGCTGTTATTTGTGCTCTTATTTCCTAACTTATTTACCTTTATTTGCTAATCATAAATAATTTATATTTTCTTCAAAAAAGATGATATTATTTAGGAAAAATTCAAAAAGTCGATGAAAATTAATTGGGGGAAATTAATATTCAAATTTGAATATTGAAAAAGAATATATTCACAATGAAACAGGATTAATATATTCAAATTTCTGTGTAGTAAAAATGCTTTCAAATATTGGATAATACAACTATATTGAAAACAAGACGTAACTTACATGACACGAGTTCGTTTTATTGTAATTGTTAAATAAGAAGTTATTGGAAGATGAAATGGTAAAAGATTTTTGATAAATTAAGTTCGAATGCAATGAGAGTAATGTTTTAAATGATTATACACTACAAGCGCTCTTGAAACAATATTGTTACATTAGATAACATCATGCTTGATTACCGAATTTTTACTATATGAGTATGAATCTTTTCAAACAGGTAAATAAAATATATGTTTTTTGGTTAATCAATTTGTCAATAGAGTTTTTCGAACGACATTCATGTCAAATAAAACTAAACAAAGGAAAGAGCCATTTGATTCATACCCAATTTATTAAAAATTGTAATTTAAAAGTGTTTTGTATATATAATCCAGTAGGAAATTGTAGATTATATTACTGTATATTGAATTAAGATTGATTGATGTTATTGTAGATGTAGATTGATACTCTTGTAAATATCAATTGATATTCTTGTAGATGTCAATTGATATTCTTGTAAATGTAGATTGATGTTATTATGGATTGATATTCTTGTAGATGTAGATTGATATTATTGTAAATTATGTTGTTGTAGAATTGTAAATTATAATATATAATTGAAATCGAGGATTGTCTTTTATTATAGTCATATTCGACACACAGTTTAAAAATTTTTTTTAAATACTTTTACTATTATCTTCAAGAATATTACAAAATTAAAAAAAACGGTAATATTTTCCCAGTTTTTCTGTTCAAAGGAGAAATTTTCTCGATACTGATTAATTGCAATTAGAATACGGAAACATATATAAACTTTTAATTGAAAGACGCGAAATAAGATTCCACATGGAAGCGAATTAAGAAGATAAGAAATATTAATTCATATTTTTACAGATCATTTGGAACTAAAAAAGGGATAGGAAAAAAAATTATTGGGGTATATGGAAAATAAAATAAATTCTTAAAATAATCCACAATTTTATGGTTTAAAATGTGTTTTTTGAATAAAGATCATATTTAAATATAAAAGTATCAGTATTGAAGTTATGTGTGTGTGTACGTTGACTGTCTGTGAGTGTTTTCAAATTAGGATACCATTGCACCTAAAATGACTATGAGAATGATCTATAATGTGTACCATACATAGAAGTTTCAACTGTGGAAAAAAGGAAAAAAGGTGTAATCCATTTGCAAGGGAAAACGCAATGATTGTGTGTGTGTGTACGCTGATTGCTCATATAATGAATTTACATACTATAGGAGCCAGCCAACTTGTCTAGTGGTCAGCGTGCCTGACTACGGATAGGGAGGTCCTGGATTTGAATCGTGGTTCAGGCATGGATGTACATTCTCTCTCTCTATCCTTTCTTTGTCCTTTCCTTGTGTGTGAATGAGGTGTGAATGGTGGCCTACCCTATAAACGGTTCCCTATCGCATGTGTGTGTGCTGAAGAAGTCGGAATCAACACCAAATACGGTTCAGTTGGAAAAGTAGAGCAGCGCATCCCAATTTGCCAGCCTAGATGGCACACGCGCGAGAATAACAACCACAACATACTATAGGAGCACCTCATATGACTGTAAACTAGATAATGGATGTTATGAGAACTAATGTATGCCTGGACATCGTAAACACTACATTTACTTTGAAAAGAAGATAGTCTTATAACAAAATTACTCCAAAGCTTTGCTTAAGGTCTCTCAATTATGCTTTCATTGAGACATTTTATGGACAGTCACTAAGAAGTGTTCATTTGTCATTAAGAAGAAATTAGAAATATTCTCAGTCAATTTTTTAAGATTCCTCTACAATACCACATCCATGTATTTACGATAAATTTTCTTCAACCATTTTCTTATTCTATTTTTTAAAATATTCCTTGCAAAGATTTGTAAGTTTGGAATTTTTCTTTCACATTCTGAATCGTGAAAATGAAAAGTAACATAATTGTTTTTTATCATATTTCTAAAGATCCTAGTTACTTTCACACTAATATACTTACTCATCAAACTTTTGTTGAAGATATATTTCTTAAGGAAATCTTGGTAACGATGTTTTATGATTTCGAAACACAGTCTAAAATAATTTATTTGGCATCTATGCTAACATATTTCTTTAATATACCTTTAAAGTTTTCAGAACTAACTAACATACATAGATCCTATCAACACAATGGCTTTCGTTAAATCTCAATAAAACTGGTTATTTTGTAGTCCCTAGAAAGGGAGGAAAGGTTTTATCAAATGGGCTATTGTCGTGGTAATGAGATATTTTATGCAAAAATCAGTAGATAGATATAAATTCAATCATTTATATAATACTAAATTCTTAATAATTAACTGTTGGATAGATAGATATTTTATTAAATTTAGCCCTTTCAAAAAGTCAGTATTTTTAAACATGTAATGATTTTCAGAACTTCTGAAGATAACGTACTCATTTCTGATCCTTATCTGCGTGGCTAATCAAATTGCTGAAAATATTTTTACATAATCTTTAGCAATTTTATTTACCTTCATGAATTTCGCAAAAGTACTTACGCTTTTAGGAATTAATTGTATTTAATTGAAAGGCCTTTGAGTATTAAAAATAGCAGAAAGAATAGAATTCAATGCGGAGAAAAGTGATTAATAATATTATAACATAATTAATGATTAAATTATGCGGGACGTAAATTCTTAATAGTCTCATTAGAAAGGCAAATGAGTCTACAAATATATGTGAAAAAATATTTAACACAAACAGAAAACAGGAGACCACTTAAGTCGCATTCTAATTTATACAAAAAGAATGCTAAATATTTCATTACAAATTATTTAATAATTTTCAAATAAAACGTAAAACATTTTTAGAGAGGATAAGTGTACTCTTTTTCTCTCATTTAAATGTATTTTTAAAAACTATACATAGGTACAAAAATTAGTTTAGTAATTAAGGATAAAAAAGCAGTATATGTAAAAAGGTAAAGTAGTCTTTGAAAACTCAAATTATGCAAATAAAACGATTTTTAAACAAATTGAATTAAACTAATAATTAAGAATGATGGTTTATGCTCTTGTCTTTATCAATGTACACATTATTATACTCTCTAAAAATAAATATCAAAACAAATTGAGATCTCTATTGCATCTTTTAAACTGTATTTTAATTCTTATCTACTTAATAACTTTGTATTAACGAAGCCATGTTTTATCTCAATGAAGAAAATTTATCTTTATTGGATTCTGCTTACCTTCTCCTTTATTTAAAAATACATCTAAAACAAATTTTTTACTTTTTAAAAGCTATAAACTTTGCTCGTATTCCAAACTACTTAATCCTATTAAAACGATACTTCATGATTACTTTGTTATCATTTTATTAAATTGTTTCTGTAAAATTGTTTTTATTCCAAATGCAGTAAATGTTTGTTCGTTTTCGAATACTTAAATTTAATGGAATATAGATATTGAAAATTTTGCACATAATAATTATAACTGTATTATACGTAGCAATGTATATTAATTTTAAAATAGATAAATGTAATCATATGATTATATTCTATAAAGGAATCTAGAACATAAATTAAGATTAATAATTTATGAATAGAAACGTAGTTTTGATTAAATTATGGCTGAATGCATTATTTAAATGTTATAAACTCCTGATTGCACTTTTTAAAATTCATTAATTTAGTACTTTTCTTTTCTAACAAGGAATAAAATATTAGTACCATATCTTTTTAATTTATTAGAGATATAATACTACTAATTTTTATAAAAGGGGTAGCTACATCTATTTAAATTATTCGTAGCTGTAAGTGGAAAATTAAAATAAATGAATAGTTTATTGTCAATTATAAAATATTATGACAATAAACATTATATTAAAGTAGTGTCATGCACAGTCAAAAATGAAATTCACTCAATAGTCTAAAAAGAGATAGTTAAATTAATAAGGATTCTTATTCTATAATAGGAAAGGAAAATATAAAAAGAATACACTATAAACTAACAAATAAAGAAAACACGACAATTTTGCAATCATATTATGAAGTTGTCTTGTTTTGTTCAGTTCTTTTAATAAAATATATAATTTCTTTAATTTTGCAGTTTCTTTCATCTCAAGGAGTCATAAAAATAATTGATTTCTGTTGTTTTTCCAACGGTAATGAATTTCATGAAAGATATTAAATCGTTGTCAAATATTCATTTTAATTCAGTTCTTATTCAGTTTTACAAAAAATAATTAAAATAAAAATATGTGTGTTCCATTAAAGGAGTTATATATGGTGGAATCTACTCAAAACTCTAATATCTAAAAGCTATATAATGTTATGTAAGTCTTTAAGCAATGTATTTAAAATGCGTGAGTTAGAAAGTGGTTATTCATTTTTTAATCTGTGCTGTAAAATGTTTGCTTTAACATTTATTATTTTCTGGATAATTTTTCAGTGAAAGAAATTAAAATACATTAAGAAACATTATTTGACTAATTAACACTTTGGAATTAAGTATAGATTAAATTTTAATTACTCAAAGTTATTTTCGATATTTCTAATTTTTAGAATGCTTTCAATTGAAATTTTTATTCGGTCAATATTTATTTTAATTTCTTTTAGGTTCATTGAGTTCAGAAACTTATAAACTTATACGCTGCATTTCTTTTTTGCAAGTACAAAAGTCAGTAGCTACTCAATTTTCATGAAAACCAATAGGAAAAGAAAATAGTTGAAAACATTCCCTTGAAAACTCTTGTCACGGTAGAGAAATATCTAGAAAAACATTAAACGCCTTAAGCGCATTAGGGGATTGATAAAAGAAATATGACAATGGCTTTGATAAAACAAAACTATACTTAAGCAATTGAGCAATCATACACAAACCAGACAAAGTAAATGAAAATCTAAAAAAGAGTAGATAGTTCATTGTTACTATTACCATAAGTCAAGCAAAGTCTGGCTGCAGAATTTCCATAATGTTGACTTGTGTTAGTCATATATAGGATTTTGGGTTTCTCGCAGATCAAAAATAAATTTGCTTTAATCGGATGAAGTTGATTGAGCTTTTGAAAGAAGTACGAACTATTGACTTATTTGTCATCCTTTTCTTAATATTCCTTCGGTGATGGAGAAACCATTTATTGGTATATTCATCGATAAATGTGTTTCATTTTAAGGGTTATTAGATTATTTTAAAAGAAACATCTTTTTGGTAAGTATTTTAATACATGTAATTATTTGCATATGGCAACAGATTGCAGTATCGAATTTAACGAGTCTTTGTTTATGGTTGTTGTATCAATATTCTTTGTATTTTGTTGTAATATAAGTTAATAAATGCATACAGGGCTAATAGTAGCTCAGTATTGTGACCCCGCATTCTATGCAGGTAACAAGTTCTAGGTGTACATGAATAACGAGGTATATGCGTTGATTTTCTGATTTCTCCATATAAATCTGTCCGAGTTTTTCAGGTTTTCAACTTGTGACAAGAGAATATGACTTATTGTTTAGGAAAATGCTTCTCTGGTGGCAATGCTACGAGTTGCTAATAAATTGTTCATTAAAAAGTATCGAAATAGATTCACATGTGCTTTAAAAAGAGCTGAAAATAAAATGTCTTGTTATATTTAAATATAGAAACAAATGAGCATGCTACTTTACACAATAGAAAACAACTCTTTAAATTATACTTCTTTTATAAAAAAATTGGTAGTTTTCAGGTTTTTGTGTAATTTAATAATACTGAAAATAAAATAACATTTAAATAAATTTCAGATCAAGGGAGTGTTTAACCCATCAAAAGTGAATTTAAATTAAATGTTGATTTAAAGAATAATATAAATACGAAATTATTTTTGAAAATTCAATTTCAAAAGTAAAGCTTATATTTTATTTTGATGCGAGAAAAGTGTACACCTTGTAACAAACATAAACAATTTGCAAGATTACATACCTAGAAATCGGTTTCAAATCATAGCTTTTTGAAGAACAAATTTTGTGTTCCAGTTTTGGATATGAATTCCCAAAGTTATAAGTATTATAAAGTTGATATATGTATCTATAAAATAAATAAATTACATAATTTATTTGAATTTTTATTTGTTCTATAAATTCCTTACAAATTATAGCTTATATTTTTAATATAATTATCTTTTAAAAAAGCCATAAAAAAGGCATGTAAATATTTAATAAGTCTTAAATACATGATTTTCATTACTAGAATGTTAAAAATATTTTCCTTCATATTTTTTTATCTAAAATTTCTTGAAATGCAGTGTCATGTAAATGAAAAGTTCAATTTTCTATTGTATGTTCTTCATCCTTTTTAAGTTATAAGTGTCTTTTTTAAAAAACAGTGGCTTTCTTAGTAAAAAATTAATTTGATAACATTCGCTAAAAATATCAGTATGAGATAGGGTTATTTTAATTTTGTGACTATGAAGATAGGCTTATTTTAAGTATGTGATTAATATTTAATTTAACTAATATACAAAGAAAAAAGTATAAAATGTTTTAGATAATATTATTAATCATGTTCATTAAATTTTTTTTACTACCATCATTATTTTTTACTACCCCAAAGTATGATTTTCTAGCAGATATTATAAATGAATATTGCATATATATGTATATTTCATCCCAAACCGTTAAAAAATTCAAAAAATAAAAGTTTACATAAAATAACAGGTAAAATTAAGGATAAATTTTTCATGTCTCGTAAGATTTATAAAAACGTTTGTCTAACACAAAGAAAAATGCGAAAATTAGTTTTATGAGTCAACTTATTAAGAGTTGTAAATATTTCAAGAGTAAAGCAAACATGACTAGAAAGAATTGGGGGAGAAAATTCATTAATTTTTTGTTTTAAAAAATTGGTGAATAAAATCTAATAAAATGTTTTTTTTTTTTTATGTATCGCTTTCTCAGAAAAGTAATTTATTCTTCCCTGAGTAAATAACCATCAGTACAAATTGCAATAAAAAAATAATAAAAAGGTAAACAGTATTTTTCATACCAGATACATGCTTCGAAAAAATATTAAGAGAAATAGGTAAATGAGTAAGAGTCATTTGCAATTTTAAATATTTTGCCTTACAGCTATTTCACATAAATTCTGTACTTACACATGTAAGCACAGAATTTATGTAAATTTTAATAAATAGTTTTAATTTGAATAAAAATTTTGATATCGCAATGTCAATTAAAATTCAGTATAATTAAAAAACACTTGTAAGAATAAAATAAGGTGACTAAAAATATTACATTATTTGTGTATTACAGAAAAAGAAGTTTCCTTAAAATGATTAATTGTTGTCAATAAAATAAAAAATTAGAATATCAAAGGAATACTCACAAGTGGTGAGCTAAAGCTGTGTAAAAGAGATTATTAGTGTAAAGCAAATATGTGATAACACCATTGTTATTTTATTTATTTAGTTTTTCAAAATCGTAATCAAGTCTAGTGTGCAAGGATTTCGTTTAATCTGTGTTTAGTCTGACAAGAAATCTGATTTAAATATATTTATGCTGCTCTTTCAATTGTCTTACAACTAAATATTTATTCAAAATGAGACACACTGATTTTGTGAACTAAGACCCTGGTGAATTCAAAATATTTTATTTTATGGCGAATCCTTTATTATTTATCTACTTTTAGAAAATGTTAGAAAAATTATTCAAATTTTTATATTTTATAGTATTAATATAAAACCACAAAAATATGAATATATTTATTCATATTTTTCAGTTTTATATTTAAAGTATATAAATAAATCCTGTTTTGTAAAAGTTAAGGAAGAAATAAATTGCCTTCTGAATGAATTGCTGATTATCAAATTGTAAATGAAAAATTTCTGTAATTTTCTTACACTTATTAAAATATATTTGAATAATCTAATTTTGTTTTGTAAATTTAATTATGACGAATCTTTGATTATTCATCTATTTTTAGAAAATGTTAAAAAAATTATTCAAATTTTTATATTTTACAGTATTAATATAAAACCTCAAAAAATATGAATATATTTATTCATATTTTTCAGTTTTATATTTAAAGTATATAAACAAATCCTGTATTGTAAAAGTTAAGGAAGAAATAAATTGGCTTCTGAATGAATTGCTGATTACCAAATTGTAAATCAAAAATTTCTGTAATTTTCTTACACTTATTAAAATATATTTGAATAATCTAATTTTGTTTTGTAAATTTAATTATGACGAATCTTTGATTATTCATCTATTTTTAGAAAATGTTAGAAAAATAATTCAAATTTTTATATTTTATAGTATTAATATAAAATCTCAAAAAATATGAATATATTTATTCATATTTTTCAGTTTTATATATAAAGTATATAAACAAATCCTGTATTGTTAAAGTTAAGGAAGAAATAAATTGGCTTCTGAATGAATTGCTGATTACCAAATTGTAAATCAAAAATTTCTGTAATTTTCTTACACTTATTAAAATATATTTGAATAATCTAATTTTGTTTTGTAAATTTAATTATGGCGAATCTTTTATTATTCATCTATTTTTAGAAAAAGTTAGAAAAATTATTCAAATTTTTATATTTTATAGTTTTAATATAAAACACAAAAAATATGATATTAGGAAAACATTTATGTTTTAATGAAGTATGCTTCTTTGAATTTTTAATTTTTTAGAAAGGACTTTGAATTTGGGAAAATATGTATATATTAATAAAAACTGTATGAATTCTTGAATTTTTAAAAGAAGCACTTATTACTATATGAATAATCCACGAGACTGCTAGATAAATGATATCCCTGCCTATACATGATATATACAAACATTAATCAAAGCTATTATTTAATATTCTTGTCACAGTTGCAAACCCTTTTCACAATTCATAGATAAAAAATGGAACGCAAACATTATTTTTTCTATCCATTTATTGCTAGTTTTCTAATTCCATGTTTGACCAAACATTGACTGTAAAAATAAACAAATTTCTCTAGATATTCAACAAAACATCCAAACTCTATAGTCACTAAATACTTTTGATCAGATAGCATATGTAATTTACTTTATGGCGAATTAATTTAATTTATATAATCTCATACTTTTTATATATCTTTTGTAACTTTTTCTCTTTATTTTGATTTTATGCATATTGTTTTAAGTGTCTTATAGTTTTAAGGCGAACTTAATTTATTAACTTTCTGTAAAATATATTTCCATACATTTTTCTCTGTAAAAATAGTTTTATATGTTTTAATCATAATTTTTTCATAAAGTACACTTTTTCGCCATTAAATAGAATTTTCTTTCATTAAGTTCTAGAGTTTTATTTATAATTTACCCATTTATTTTCAGTGGTGTGCTGTGTGAGCAATTAGGGAGTCAATCTTTCTGCAAAATGATTAGGGAGTCAATCTTTCTGCAAAACAACTTTTTAATTAAAACTTTTAAAGTACAATAATTGAGTTATAATAAATCGTATTACTCGTCCTCTAAGAATTCAAATAAATTCAATTCAGGAAATGTAATTTTTTCAATATACCTTATACCAATAGTGTGTTGAAAGGTGTGATATAATAAAAATAGAGGGAGGAGTGCGAAATAATTTGTTTGCCTCAAGCAGAAAAGTATTGGTCGATTTGTATAATTAAATAAAAGATAGTACATTGACCTTCAAAAAGCTTTTGGTTGAAAGGGTAAATAAATTTAAACTAATTACAAAAGCTTTGTATACGCATTGCTGAAATATAATTTGATAAGAAGATATCATGACTGCTGAATGTGGGTGATTTTTGGAAGGATTTCAACACTTGCTTATAATATTGTTAGAAAAATTTATCAATTATGTATTTTAAGCAATTATTTTAAGATAAAAATATATTATTTGGAATGGAATGAAAACTAAATGTAGGCATAGTTCAAAATTTAATTTAACTATTGAATTATTTATTAAAAGTTCCCACGCATGGCGATATGGAATTTTTTTCTAATTTCATATTTTTATTTTAAATGTTTTTTAATGATCTTACACATTTTACTTATAAAACACGTTTCTCTTTTTAAGTTACGACTATCTTATATATTCTATCCGAAAATATTCCATTATTATGAAATGACATTTTAAATTAGAATTTTATTTTTAAATATTTGAGTTTTAAAGTTAAAACTTGAATTATTTAAAACTTTTAAGACATAAAAGCTCCAAAATTCTATTACAAATTCATAATTAAATTCCTCTTTTTTGTATTGCACGAAGTTTTGCAACAAGTTGATATTAAGGAAAGAAAAATAAACGTGCTAAGCAACGTAACTGGGCAATCATTTATTTCTTTTAAGGTGATTTTCAACTCTATATATGATGTTATAGACATATCATAATAATAAAATTATTTTTGGAGATGTGGAACTGACAAAGACACAATTGATACAAACTTAAATTTTATGATTATTTCCACCATTAAGGACCTGTTAGTAAGTTTTAAACATCACTCTTTTATTGAATAATTGAAAATAACATTTAAAACTTATTATTGATATAACTTAGATTTTTTTACTATTTATCTGTGACACGATTCAGCTATATAAGACATTTTACGGTTAATCTAGAATACTGTGTATATTACACACTCTTTCAACAATCACAATTTTGTTATTTAGATAACTATAAGATAGCGGAAGATTAAAAAACTACACACATAAAAGTTGTGGGTACATTTTACACTATATATAATGAGACTAATTATTTAAATAAATACAACCCTATTTATTACTACGTTTAAATACGGGTTCAAACAGACGAAATTAAAAAAATAAAAACTCTCATAGAAAAAATTTTTTTTATTAAACTTTCAGCTCATGAATCATTCAGTATAAAAAATGTTTAATTTGTAATCTCTATATAAAATCTGAGAGATATATAATATAGTTTGAGAGATAAATTAAGCAGATTATATCTTAATTTTCTTGTTGCTTAAAATAACTTTATTTCACGCATAAATGTAAATTTTATTTTTCTAGTGCTTATTAATACCTTATGCAATGACATTAAGAATTATTAAATAAGATATTTAAAAAATATAATATAATTTTTGTATACTAAAATACAAATAAAGATTCACAGTATTTTCAATTGTATCAATTGTCAGTATGCTCCCAAAATACTTAGAATTTTGATTTGTAATAGGTCAATTTGATTGTTACTAAACTATTTAATGCCAGTAAATTACTTTAGTGATAAGTAAAAACATATGAAAGAAATGCTGTAAATATTTTAAGTACATGTGTAAATCGTATTTAAGTTTGGCGAAATAGTTTTTTTAAATGGATTTTGTTACTTAAAATTAGCTTCAGATAAGTTTTTTACGCATTACTTTCAAATGGATACTTTTAAATGGTATTCAATTTTTCAAAACACCTCATATATAAACTGGTTAAAATATATAATAAAACGGGCTTATATAAAACTATGTTGTTTAAGTTTTTCCATACTTATTTGAAAATTTCAATAAGCTAGTAGTAGTTTGCTAATTGAAACTAATACCAAATAAGAGATTAATTACTTTTGAATTTCTAATGAGTTTCTTTTTGTAGCCTTGGGTATTTCTATTACTTATTTTTTGAGCTACTATATCCGAAAACAGTTAAATCAATTATATTTTAATGATTTCCTTATACTATATAATTACATCGTTTTATCTGAACAAATCTTGTTTAAACTTTTAAATACAGTCACAAAAATTTCAAGTTAGTCAATAATTTTGCTGTGTAATAACTAATTAAAATATTTTCAGAGAAAGTTCAAAACTACTTTTAATAAGTAATTACAGCAAAGAATACGAAAAGATATTCTCTGACTTCCTCGCAAAAAATAACTCAACTCGGTGATAATGAATTTTGAAAACTTTAGCTGTTTCTTTCAGAATATTAATTTTTAACACATTTTTTTAGATTATCACTTTTTGATGCTTTGTTTTCAATATTGTAATTTTAATAAAAAATGTTTCATATTTTTATTTAATTTTTTAAAAAATGTAGCTAATACAGCAATATTTATGAAAAAGCCGGTTTTAAGTAAAAATTTAAAGCATGAAGTGTATTCTTAACAAGCACAAGGTTGCTTATAATTAAAGAAAATTAAATACTTATTTTTAAATCATGAAAGTAATAAAGTATTGGTTCCCAAAATTTATGGAGAAAAATAATTGAAAAATCAATAAATCTAATAAATATCATGCGTCATGAAAAATTTGATTATGTTACTAATAATAGGAATATTCACACACATCTTATAGAGTATGTTGCCTTTTTTTAACAGTATTTTTTATTTAATTCAAAATAAGAATATTCATACTTAATGGGCAAAAAAATTGCATACTTGAAAAAAAAATTGACAGTTTTGTTGCTGAGAAGAATAAAATTTGTGACATTTGGTAAGTAACAATATACAAAAGTAATATTTGCCAGCATAATTGCAATAAAAATTTATTCTAATGTTAAAACTAAAAAAAAAATATTTTGATATTAAAACTAAAAAGACATTTTAGTATTAAGTCAAAGCCACTCAGAAATGGAAAAGTTTAAAAGCGACTAATTCAAAATATATTCAAATCTCTGATTTGGCATCAAGGTGGTACATCTAAGGATAAAAATGCCCACTAGATGACAAACATTTGTGATTTGAAGAAACAGAGGTGCAATATTTACTCTGATTTGTAACATCATTCCCCAGAAACTGAAGGTTTTTTGTTAGAATCCTCTATGAATTGAAAGTTTTTACAAAGGTAATTTGGTCAGTCGGTAACAAGCAATTTCCATTCAATTCCTTACAGAAATGATATCTTCATTGATTATGTACTCAATTTATGCTTGTTATATTTGCGTGAAAAGTTCGTGATACAGATAAAAAAAATCAAACAGCACCATAAACGGTGTGAGAGCTAAAAGTTCAGAGCATGAAATGTCCAAATCGATCAATCAATTTGGATTTCATTGATTATAATTGTAATATTTTAAGGATATGAATGCCCTCAATTTATCATTTCAGACCATTTGTTTGCTCATTTTTTATTGTAAATGAAATGGTTTCAATTTCTTCCTTATATTAGATGGTGTTGAACTAACAACTTAGTAACCGAAAGTTACTTCAAGACATTTCAACATTCGTTTCATCTTTGCTTTCTAAGAAGATATTTTATAAATGGTAAGCCATATCCTGTATCACAAGATAAAAAGTGGGAATACTTTCAAACACTTAACTTAAAATATTGAAATCATGAGCACAACATCCATATCATGTTCAACAGTGGCAGGGATCAAATTCAGGACTTTTTACTCTGAAAATCCTAATCCTACCACCAAACCATGTTAAACAATTTTACCCTATAAAGTAGATTGCATAATCACACAACATTTCATTTGCTGCATTGCTTTTTAGTATTAGCATACTCCATATTTTAAAGGTATTTCCCATGTAACAAAAGGATACATCGAATGTTTATTAACTTTATATATGCAGTAATTTTTGAAATATTGTAATTGTCCAGTAATTTTTGCATGTTATTTTATACCATACTATTTGTGACCCAATTCCATTAAATACTATAGGTTATTTCTTTAGAAAATTTTCTTTAATTTTGGATAAAATAATCTTGTATCAATACTTAAATAACTTAGATAAAAAGTACATGAATTTTTATAGTATTGCACTTAATAGTGGCAATTTACTTATCATAAATTTACAAAGATAATTTAATTGTTCAGTTTGTTTTTAACGTTCATAGATTTAACAATATTACTACATTTTAATAAAATAATTAACTATTCCGAAAAATTTTCTCTTATAAACATTATAAAGTATCTTAAGAACCACACATTTCTATAATAGAAATGTTTTAATCATATTGTGCTAAAGAAACATTTGCAATCTCTAATTTATATATGATTATTCAATAGGATATTCTAATTCATATTATTGACAATTTTTGTTTCCTAATGAAAGAATAAATATTTTTTGCTAATTATTTACTGTAAATTAAAAAATAATTTAGTAATGGAATGTAAGCCTAATGAACCGAACAAAAGCATTTCAAATACTTTCCAAAACAATTTAAAAAAGTGGATTTTAAGTATTACAGTTTAAACTCTCTAATATATTATAAAAATTCAAAAAATGGTTTGTGATTTTCTATCAAGTCTCTAAATACTTTTAGATATATATTTTTTGTACATATTTAATTAAATCACTTATCTGTGTTTATCGAACAAAAGGTTTTTAATTTTATCATATTGTACTGTCAGCCAATTTGTCAAAACATCATTAGCATTATTTTTGATTAAAAATTTCTTATGCGAGGAAAATAATATTCTATGAAAGAAAATAGTTAATTTACTATTGGAAGTGTAATTAGTAGCTTTGAAACTGTTAAAATATTAATTTAATTCCGTTGAATTTGCCATTGATACACAAAACTTTAATTTTAAAGTAAAATTTCATAAGCACTTTTGCATTCTGAAGTTTAATTGATATCAATGATTATATATAAATAAAACTTTAATATTTTTTTGCATTAAAAAAAAACCATCTCAAATTTTTATAATTTAAAACATCTTGAACACTCATGGTCTGTAAAAGAAATGAAATTTTCCAGATTTAGAAATCTTTGTTTTTTTTTTTCATTCCGTTGTGTAAATTTCACGCATAATATTAAGTGTCAAATTGAAATGAGTTATAAATATGTACCATCTGATGCTTACTCCTTGCTTCAGATTGTTACTGATTGTTTCCTATGATGCAAATTTTTTTTTTGTAGTAGAAGGGTTTTTCCAGGTGATGATACATCTGTCAATGAAGCAGAATCTAACCAGTTATAGTTAGATGAACATGAAGATGAAATAAACATCTACTATTGCCCGCGCAGACATTAATATAATTGAAATGATCTATTTTAGAGGATTCAGTAGGGAATTGATATCCTACTTTGGTATTTTCCCATAACTTTCCAAATATCTCCTAAGAATGGTACAATATTCCTCTAAGCACTTAGTACTTGTATCAATCACTTTTTTAGATGAATCCGAAGATGATATTTAATATTCAGAGAATTTGCATATGTTATCGATATTTTTGAAAAGAACTGAGTGAAATTTTAAACCCCTATTTCTAGACAAAAATGCAAATAATCCTCATCAAATACATAAGATTACAAGTATGTGTGGGTGGAGCCAGTAGAGGAATAGGTTTTATAAGCGCGCTTTACAAAACACGCTTTTCGTTCGCATGCACATCTCACTGAATTTTTTGGTATTTTTGTGCAGCAATCAATTAAAATTCAAAATTCAATTAAGTCAATCAATTCAATTAAAAATAAATTAGGTCTAGGAATGAGGTGGCAAATTGGGGGAAGCTCAAATCAAGCCAGTCTCAAGTCCAGATTTGTAAAGAGTTCACTTTCAGTGTCATGTGCAACTTATGGAAACAGTTCCAGTAGACCGCATCTATTGATAGAATGCCTGGCCATGACGGCCGAAGATAATCCCCATTTGTCTATTCTTGAGATACGTAGCAGGGAGGCTATAGATTCTCAGTTCTCTCATGACTTATAGTTCACAGGAACAGTTTAAAGGATGACTGTTTTTGGAAGAATTCACAAGGGAGAGTTGTTTGTACGAAAACCAGGAATGTGCTTGCCACTCACTTCTAAGCATAGAAGATTCTATTTAGCAGGGTGCAGAGGGCAAAGAGTTTAGAATAAGGATTAATGGGTGGTTGTTATCTTCACTAATGAGTCCTGGTTAACTCTAACCACAGATTCCCGGCCGTACGTTCACATGGAGAGAATCAGAGACCGGCTACCCACTACCCCCTAATGTCCGAGAAATCGACCATTATGGCCATCCAAGTTTAACGGTATGGTCAGGCATCATGTTAAAGGGTCGCGCACTATTCTTTGTCTTTGACAAAGACAACATGGCTGTTGTGAAGTATGTGAATGAGTTCTTCGAGCTTTACGTTCGCCTTTTCATTTTAATGAACAATAAAATGAAGCAACTCAGAGCTCTTCTGATCGACGAATTTCTAGAAAGGGAAACTATTTGCTGGATGGATTGGCCAAATAAATCTCCCGTCTACAACCTTATAGCGCATGTCTGGAACGCTCTGAGGAGGGCAATTGCAGCTCGGAATGTTTATCCGGGAACAATACAGAACCTGAAAACAGCTTTGATAAACGAGTGAGACCAATTATCACAGAAAATCATAAACTGCTTTGTTTCATACATGAAGGAAGGCAGTCACGCTGCGAGGCGTGTATATCTGTAAGAGGGGATCATACCCCGAATTTACCCTTTCTGTTGTTCTATTCTATAACCACTGTTGCATGCCTATCGACTTCAATGAGTATTACGCACGACCCTTTGTATATTTTATAACTATAGCATGTTTATTTGCGTTGTAATGTATCAATGTAGGTACATACCAAATTTCGTTAAAATCGGTCAATTAATCCTGGAGTGGATTGATCAAATCTGAAAATTCTCTTAATTTTGAGCACCAGTGTTGCATGTTCGCAGGCACGCACACACATATACACACACATTTACAGAATAAAATCAATAAATATTTTAATTTTCTTATTAATTTCTAAAAAGAAAAAATTTAGATAAAAATAATGCTAAAAAGCAATTATTTTTATCTGTTGAAGTGAATAAAAACAATTCTATAATAGCCACTAGAACACAGCTATTGTATTCAGGAAAAATTATTCCATATATTAATATATCTATTAATTTATAAGGAAATTTACAAAACTCAAGGTTAATTTAAATAAATTTTATAGTATTAATATCTTTAAATATTAATTTTCTTAGAAACATTTATTTGCTCCAGTAATAAAAAAATTGAAGTTATTAAATTACAAAAAACTGTTTTTATAAAATTAATGATTAATATAAAAAAATTCATCCTAAAAAATTTAACTTAATTAGACCATGACAAAGTGTTATTTAAATTTAAAGGATTATTTTAAAAATAACCTCTGTACCGTTGGAAAGTAAGTAAAATAAGTTAATTATTCATTTACTTATTTAGGTACTATTTTTACTTTCTTTTTTTAAACATTCTTATGCAATTTTTAATTAATTTTCATATTATATTGGAAGGATAATATTTATATTTGGACATTTTGATTAATTTACTTAATCCATGTCAAAACGTATCAAGGAAATAACAAAAATAATAATAAAAAAAATGTCTCAAATTTAACACCCCTTTCTCTTTATTTAGAAAAAGAATTTTGTTCCTTTATTCAAAATTGTATATCTGTTTTAAACTGATAAAATCATTTTTTCCTAGTAATTTTTAAATTTGTTTTGAAAGTCATTCTATGCAATGTTAATTAATATCATATAAAATTTAAACAATAAAGATTATAATATTGGAATAATATGAAAAAACCTTAATCTTTCAAATTTTTTATAAACTTACCGATTATTAAAAATATTAATTTATTTGAAAATGTTGAATTTAATAGCATAAGTAATTCTTTGATTCACTGTATTTATATTATTAAAAGTTTCGAGGCATTGAAAATACTTTTAAAAATATTAGGAGCGTTGTAAGTTTCATCAAATTATAACTAATGGATTGTATGTCCAATATATCTGCCAAGATGTATATATAAAGTATTATTGGGGCTTTAAAACTTTAAAAGGAAATAACTCGGAAAGAGAATGGTCACAATAACCGATTAAAATTGGAATGTTTGTTAGGAAAACATTAAAAATCTAATATCAAACTTCCAAAATTAGTCACATTTATTACCAACCAACAGCGAAGTGAATCATAGATATTGTGAGAAATCATATTAAGGAGGTAATTCTATGACACCAAGTGAACAACAGAGAGTCTGAAATCGCTATTTACAATGTATTTCCAAAGTCAACACTGAGATGACAGTGTATATATTACTTTTCGAGTGTATTTCAAAATTTGGGGAACCTTTATGAAGTGCTTTTTGTGTACTTAATATAAAAAATGCTCTTATTTCTTTTAAAAACATTGCATGAAAGTCAATAACAGATAATTTTAATTTTGATCACAGTTATTGCTCAAATTTTCTTACTTGAAAGTGATCTCGGAACATATTATTCATCAGAAAAATATCTCAGAATACATTATTCATGGAAAGTTATCAAGGCAATATTGACAAAATGAATTAGAGAAAAAAGGAATACTTTTTTGAAACACCATAACTTTAATTTACATTTTTTTTATAGATTTTATGATAAACGATAAAGCAAGTTTCGTTTATGAATATGAAAGTTGTTCATTTAAAACTCATTTTGATAAGAATTTCTTACGAGTATGATGCCAACGATAGAGGTTTCAATCTCATTTTGTTTCATTAAAATAATTTTTTCGCATATATCTTCTCTTTTTCCCCGGGATGTTAAGTTTTCAACAATTTGATGCCTAATCAGTGATTTATTGTAGTTAACTGTCATTCTGAACGCTTGTAGTTTGAAAATTTACATTCAAAGCTTTACAAAAATTTGTTTTGGTTATTATTTCTTCTGAAACTTTTATGAATTAGCTGATATTTTACCTCAGTTTATGTTCAGTTCAATTTGTCTGGTTTTAAAATTGTCTATCAATGTTCATTTATCATTAGAGCCATAATATCTTCTCCTCTTTCAAAATTTGAGTATTCAACTTTCATCCAATAGTGATGAATTAGGAAAATAAACAGTTTCCATAACTAGCAGACGTTTATTTTGTGAATTTTGTAAAGTTTATCTTTGTGTAGTATATATTAATTCCGATGTAGATGTCATGTAAATATATGGGCTATGTATTCTTATTTTTATTTATGTTCTTATTTTTATATTACTTTATAAATGTGTCTTAAAATAAAGTAAATATTATATAGTATATAACATTTACTTTATTTTAAGATAACATTAAATTATATTTTAATTTGAGCCAAATTTTAATTAAACATTGCTAGATAAAAATGATTAGTGTTCAACTTTTATTGATTATCTTTTAGTTTTCTTTCATTTGTGTGTTAAAAAGTGAAATATTAATTTTAATAAATTCATATTTGTGTATATTAATATTAGTTATATATGAATAATGTCTTTTTTAGTTGTACACAAGTATCTATATACTTCAACAATTCAATTTCATCATTTGCTCTCACAAAATAAGGTCTGAAAACATATATTAGCTTTGTAAATAATTTTATACTCATATATATACATATATACATATATATATATATATATATATATATATATATATATATATATATATATATATATATATATATATATATATATATATATATATATATATATATATATATATATATATATATATATATATTGCACTAAGAAGGCAATTTACTATAATTTAAAATTTTTTAAAGAGTTTTTAACCATGTTTGGCATTAATGTGTAATCGTATTTTAGTATATGACAAAAGAAATGCTTGTTCACATTTTCCTCATTTTTAGTCACTATTTTTGTTATTTTATTTTATCTAAAATTATCATCTAATTTAATTTCTTAACTATTCTTTTGACTGCGTACATACACTGTGTGACAAAAGTAGAAGGATACTCATATTTTATAAATTGTGCTTTATATTTTAGCGCAATTAATGTAGATTTTCTTTTTTTTTCATTAAACTATTTTTCTTTTATTTTTAGTGAATTAGTTTTATCTACCATTAAGGAAATGTTATAAAATTAATAAAATAGTATTTAAGGATTTTTGGTCTGTGAAAAATGTAGGACACCTGCAAAAATGTTCGTATTTTGGAATCTGTAGCAATTTAATATGTTTAAAGCATTGTTTTTTTTAAGCTGTTTTCTTTCAAAAGATATATTTTGTTGAAAAAAAAATCCTCAATTTTCTTATAGTTAGTATGCCTAAAGGGAAAACTTTAAGTGAATTTCAAAAGTCCAAATTGTGTCCTACAAAAATACTGGTAAATATGTAAGAGAAATTGCAAGGCACCTATACCAGGCTAAACGTTGTTTCTAACTTCTTGAAAAATCCAAAGTGTCAGAGGAAAGCAAAGATTGGCAGATCCAAGAAACTGACACCATGCTATCAAAGGAAAGTCCCTAAAGAACTTAAAAAGACGCATGGAAGCATTGAAAAAGCAAGAGACTGAGCTGGAATTCCACATGTAACTAGAAGAACATTTTACAACTATGTAAAAGATCGAAAATCTTCGTATTCAAGAAAAGGAAGCACCAACCTAAATGGAAAGAAAGACACATTGAGTACTGGCTACAGTTTGCCAAAGAACATATTTCTTGGAACTCTGAATGGACTTCAGTTATTTTTTGTGATGAAAAAAGCTCAATTTACATGGCTCAGACCATTATAAATATTACTGGCATTGTTTGGATACATAAGAAAACACTCATTCTACCAGACAGATGGAAGGAGGCAGTTTAATGGTGGATAACTCTTGACCAATCTATTATTTCAGGATGGAAGACAGAAACATACAGATTGCATTCAAATTTTAAACTCAGAGCTACTTCCCTATGGCACTGAGCTAGCTGGAGAAAATTGGATATTTCAGCAAGATGAAGCATCTATTCATACGGCCAATGACATTGAAATCTGGTCTGAAACAAATAGAATTAAGGTTTTACAATGGCCTGTTAAAAGTCTAGACCACAACATTGCTGAAAATATATGGTCAGTAATTATTCGCCTTGTTTAGCCCGTGGCCAAGCAAAATGAATCTTCAATCGAACTTCGAAAAGCTTTGAATTGTGTTTGGGACAATTTTTACCAAGCCGAAATTCAAGACTTATATGATTCAATGCCAAATAGAGTCTTTGAAGCAATGGCAAAGCAAATGGCAGAAGAATTCCCTATTAACAAGGCTTTTATTTTCATTATTTAGAACTGTCTGTATACTTTTTCTCACGGTATGAAGTGGTTAAAACTAATTTTTAACTGCTTTAAGTATAAAGTTATTTCATGTTACAGATAAAGTTATCTGATTGTAAATAAGTTTGTTTGAATGCTACAATAAAATTATTTCGCAAAAATTCAAATTTCTCCTCTTATTTGAAAAAATCTTAGTGTTCTACTTTTTTCCTGTAGTCTAAAATAATTATTGGCGAATAAATTTTTTCCCTTTTCATAACTAATCCAAGGGGTATAAATTTTGAAGAATTAATCAAATTTTCATTGTCTGATTTACATTTCTGTTTTCTGAACTGTAGCAATAAGTACTCAAAAGTATTTAAAATTCAAAATCAGTTCATTTTTTGTATCATTTTCATCATAATAATTATCTTTAAAAATATTTTTATCAAAATTCGGCAATATCCTATTACATTGAACAGCCCGTTTATACGATAGAAATTTTGAAGTTAAATGGATTCAGAAAAAATAAAACATCCCGAGACTTAAGTAAATTGTCCTGAATGACATACTCATTCTTTAATATGTAATTATAGAAAAGAAATTTGATTATTTTTGAAATAAATATTTAAAACACTAATTAATTATAAATACTATTAGACTTAAGAATATGAATGGAAAGCTAGATTTTTCATTTTTTTGACAATCCATTTCGCATAGGTAAAATACTGGAACAAGCATGATAGATCATTTTTAAAAGTCAATTCGAGGTAAAGGTTCTCTTTACGTCAATAGCTTAATGTCTCATCAAATCTAAATTTGTATGTTATAATAAAAAAGTATTAACATTGCTTTTTATCATTTACTGCTAAATTAATTAAAAATAAAAGCTTGTAAGAACTCAAATTCTGAAATTTTTTTGTATAGCTTAATTGGAATTATTTAATTGCAGAAAAATAATTGGAGACTGGCATATTTTCGAGAAATGCAAAAAAAAGTACTCCTGTTTTTGATTTTTCTTTTCGATATATCTTTAATTAAAGTTTTGTATTTGATTAAATTTTTCGACAATCATTCATTCGGGAATTTAAAATTAATATTTTCATTTTTAATCTCTTTAATGTCTGTGATTTAAGCATTATACTGCATGCATTTTTGCAATCCTTTTCAAATTTATATTTTATTTTGAAACTTTACTGAATTTTTCGAAGAGAAATTCATTTTATTAACTATATTTCTATCTATGAAGTGAAAAGCACGTGCGGTCCCTTTTTTATCGGCAATATTTTACGCAGTTTTAAATTTAGTATTTTATATTTTTTTATCCAGATTCAGTTGCTCTTTATTTCTGTCACTTTTTTTAAATTTCATTGAAATTTCTCGATAGAATGTATGTATAGAAGTTTATTGATTACAAAACACATTACTTAATGGAAATTTAATGAATGTACCAGCATTATTGATTCCTGATGGTAGTCATTTAGTTTTTTTTATAATAGTATGTCTAAATTGTACTAATCTTCAATGGCCTATTTTTGATTAAATTAAAAAAATACATAGTAAAAATATTAATTGAAAATAAAAATGTAATTTTTTGTTCGAGATCAATTAAATTGATTTGCAGAGGTTTTGGTAAAAATATTTATTTCTATGGATTATACCATAAAAATATATAATTAAAAATGAAAAGCTTTTGTGTACCATTCATTTGAAATCATTTATATGTTTAAGAGCAGATTTCATGAAAAAAAAATCTTAAATCATAGATTTACACACACAGCAATTTCCCCATTATTTATCTATAATATTTAAAAACTCACTAATTTATAATATTGCAAAAAATCTTAATGTTTTTAATGCAGTTTTTCATCACACAAATTTATCATGTAAAACATTGAGTTAGCACTAATTAATTTGAAAAATGTAATAAATTTTCCACAGATTGAAAAAAAACATGTCTGCATTTTTGAAGCCTTTTCAAAAGGAGGTATTGTGGAATTTCTGTATACATTTGGATCCTATCAATATTTATATAAAACTCTACTAAAGGTGGATTTATCATGTGCTATTATTTATTAAACATTATTTTTATTCAAATACGAAAATCATCTTAAAAAAATTTTTTTTCAATAACCAAGCAAATATTTATTGTTTCTTTATTAATAGTAATGCACATGTTTTATAATTTTGCAAAATTTCATTAGTGTATACATAGTACCATGTAATTGGAATTAGTTTTAAATTTATGTTAATACAATTTCAATGGACTATTCCTGTGAAACTTCCCTAAAACTTAAAAGCTAATGTAAGTAAGATAATGTAAAGTACAATACAGTGCATATTTAATGTTCGTATTTACTATTTGATGAATAAGAATTGTAGTAATTAATAAGCTTAACGGTATTAAAGAGAAACTAGTTATACTTTAATTTTTTTAAATTTCGTAGTAATATTTTAAAATTTTTTTTTTTTTTTATATTCAGATAATGTAAATAAATAATTTAATCATTTATCAAATTTAACACAGTAAATCAAATATTAAATAACAAAAAATTTTACTCATAAATCAGAATCAAATGCTTGCATTTCATTTTGATGAATTTGTTCAAATTATTTCTGTTCTATAATAAAATGAAACTTGCGAACATTTTTTTCTTTATTATGTTTATTATTATTTTTTCAAATACCAAACATTAGCGCCTAAGCCATTAGTTCACGGACTCTCCAATACTTTTCAACAATGCTCTCATACTGAGCAAGAACCACACAATTATTTAAATGTTCAAAAGTCATTGATTGACCAGAGTCACACAAAACACAGTCTGGAAAATCCACCACTCCTATTATGTTTATTAACTCTCCTACCCACATCTATAGAATTTAACTGTAAGACCTTCATTAACACTTTACTGTCTACGGGAAAGGAAATTACTTTACAATGGATCCCTAGCCATTGCGGCTTGCCTGGTAATGAAAAAGCAGACAATCTCGCGAAAGCGGGTTCTTTTTTAAACCCTCCAGATACTCCTACTGGCTTGAGAAATGTCAAACTCCTTCTAAAACGGGCCATCCATCACCAGCGAAAAATTTATTACAAAGAGAAAGCAGCTGATGCCTCTTGGAGGACCCTGCTGACCTCATGTATCCCCAGAGATCTACATAGATCTATAGGGGTCTCCTGCTTCAGGTTACTTACTGGGCATGATTTTCTCCAGAAACATCTATATCACATAGGGCTTGTGGATTCACCCAACTGCATTTTATGTAAGGAACATATTGACATGGATGGCGAGCATCTTTGGAAATGTTCTGCCCTCCAGGAAGCCCGCTCTTCTTCACATTTCAAGACGCTCTCCACTCCTGGAGATATTTCTTTTCTTTATTGGACTGCAAGACTTATTATGCTCGAAAGAGCCAACATAAGGACGTAATTAAAAAACAAATTATGTTAATTAACTAATAATTTACGTAAGTTGAATTCTTCTATAACAAAAATATATTTTTCGTTTGATTCTATAGAGGAACAAGATGTTTTTTCAAGTCTTGATACTAGGCATATATAGTCTTGATACTAGGCACTATAGTTCACAACAATAGCTTGTTGAGCATCTCAATGCTGTGTAAATACACTTAATCGGAATTCGCTCTCAGTTGAAATCTTATCTCAAACATTATGGGTTGCAGTGATGGACTATACCAATTCGTTTACATATTCTATGGTAAATAAATCATATAATTCATGATTACTGAAACTGTGATAGCTCAATTATTAAAAAGATTAATTATGATTTAACTTTCTAGATCTGATTTATGCAAAAGGAATTAGTGTATTCTAATTTGCTTTCAAAATGAGAGTTCGGAGAGGAGAGAGTGAACTTAAATGCCAATTTTGTTATTAAATCATAGTTTAAATTATTTAAAAACTAGCTATTTTGAGTTAATATGCAAGTGAAAATGCTTATTTATTAGCAACCTGTGGCCGGCCAACTTGTCTAGTGGTCAGCGTGCCTGACTACGGATAGGGAGGTCTTGGTTTGAATCCCGGTTCAGGCATGGATGTACTTTCTCTCTCTATCCTGTCTTTGTCCTTTCCTTGTGTGCGAATAAGATGTGAATCGTTGCCTACCCTATAAATGAGTCGCTATGGCATGTGTGTGTATTGAAGAAGTCGGACTCCACACCAAATACGATTCAGTTGGAAAAGTGGAGCAGCGCACCCCAATTTGCCAGCCTAGATGGCACACGAGGACAACAACATTAGTAGTCCGTTATTAAATAAACTTTTGATTCTTTCTTTCTTTTTAAAAGTAGTGCTAGAAAACTGGAATTTGGGAAATACTTGTTCAAATTAATTTTTAAATATAGTATTAATCCTTTGTAAATTAGATATTTTATTTTATTTTTTAAACTATTATTCTGAATTTAAAGCTTTTTTTTATTTCCACGAATGCTTTAAAGTGTTTCTTTGTACGAATTTGGGTCATTTACAGGTTAAATGGTAAAGTTATTTTTCAGTTTGAATTAAAGTTCGTCGAAGAATATTCTGCATCTCTCTGTTAACTTCTAAAAGTAAGTAATATATTCGTATAATATTAATGGAACTTTTCTGGTGAATGTATAAAATCTTTAATATTCACACACACAGTAGACGTTAGCAAGAAAATTTAAAATTAAACGATAAATTAATATTTCAATGTAAAATATATTTAGAATTTTAAAGTATCAACATCGTCTGGAATTTCAAAACTGCCTATCTTATCTAAAAAAGAAAGTTATTTTAAATTTTAAACTCAATAAAATTACATATTACTAGTAACATAAAGAAAATTTTTAAATGAAAGGAAAGGTTTTGAATCAGGAATATTTTACTTGAATCGAATTTGTTTTGAAATGCTTGTAATATATATAATAATGCATGGGTTTTAGAGAATGCTAATAAATGTTTACCTCTACATTTGTCTTTGTTGAAGAAAGATATTAAGTATGTATTACGTACCAAACTATATTTATGCAAAATAAAACTAAGTATCTTTTAAAATGTTTTGTTAAAAGTTTTTAATGCAAATAATAACTATGTGATTAAAACTGAAGTGACAACTTAGTTGTTCACTAGGTCTTTAAACCAGTTAAAAAGATACTATATTTGAAGTTCTTGCAAGATATTTTATTATAGAAATACATGATATGGGGTGTAGAATATTAATTCCAGATATCCTTAAGTTTATTAAACTAAAGATGATATCAGGGTAAGTTTTAATACATTATACATTGTAAGGAGAATTTTGATAATGTTCGTTCATTTGACACTAAAAATAAATAAGTCCTCTTCAGAGCAAAAGAACTTCAGACACTATTGAAGAATGGGAAAAGGATGATGCGCTTCTCCCTTCTAACTATACGTTTCTCGGGATGGGTGCTTGGGAGTTTATCGGGGTTAATTTCTTTTCTGATGTGAATACAACCAACTATCTAGTAAAGTCCTCAAGGAAGGCTATTTACGTAGTAAAGTAGTAAATACTAAAAAGCTTTACAATAATTTCAGATCTCCAGTTTGTTCACTACGTGGTGTCAAATGTTCACTTATCTAATTTAACAAATACTTCTTTTTATGGGAATAAACCTTTAGCTGCAAACATGTAAATATATTTCCCCCCCGCTTTTCTCTCTCTCCCCTCACCACACACACACACACACACAGACCATTAAATGATAATTTAATCAATTAATAGTTTCATAAAATATTAATTTGTTATTTTAGATGGAATTCTAAGTATAAATTCATAAAAATTTTAATACGTTAATTGGAGCAATTAGCTTTTTGGATTAAATGATGACTCTGATAATCAATGGTCTATGGAATATGGATGATCATTTTATAAAATATTTTACTTATAAAAAACGATTTGTTAATAATTATTTTTTCGTAATGATCATCAATAATGATACTAAAAGGATTTATGCAAACAGTCAGTTTTCCTTAATTTTCCTAAACATAAACTGAAATCCAAGCAAAGAGATTTGCATTATTTAAGACGCTAAAATTTATTCATTAGCAAAACTGGTGTATAAAGTATTGGGTATATACATATATATGCATTGTGCACTGCGAAAAAATACAAAACAGACAAAATATAAAAAAATAATTGTTCCATAAATGGTACACACCATGAGTTATTATTCTTTGCATTCTTAAAACTTGTCTCATATCAGCAGTAAACGCTTTTTTACATGTTAGCGGCAAACTGCCAAATATTCAGACTGGCAAGTCTTGTGATAAACTTAATTCATTAAAATGGAATTAAGTTTGTAACTTTTTCTATTTTTTCCTTTTAAAAAATAGTTTTCGAAGAAAATTTTTTTTTAAATTTGTGTTATCTGATACGCTCTATTCGTAAACGATACATTTAATATTATATTATTATTATATATAATAACAAAATAAATGCAATTGAGAATATATATATATATATATATATATATATATATATATATATATATATATATATATATATGTATATATATATATGTATATATATATATATATATATATATATATATATATATATATATATATATATATTATATTTCCTTAATTTTGTTATTATAAGAATAAATGAACGTTTACGTTTAATATCATAAACACTGTATAAAAGTCTAAGTCTGTGTTCTAGTATATTTGTAAAGTTTTGAAACTGCTGATAAGAAATAGAGATTATGAATTCATAATTCAAGTTCACTTCACAAAGTTATTAGCTAAGTATTTAAAATTTAAACAATTTGATTATTATTATTTCAGGAAGTTTTCCATTAAAAATTGCTGCACTTTAAATTTACAAAGTGTTATAAGAAATCCAAATCATGTTTTCAGGAAAAATAAGGTCTTATATGCCTCTAATACCTATAATTAAACAGCTAATGATATACTTGCATAATTCTTTAATTATCATCAGATTTTTCCGAATTTCATTCATTTAATGACAAAATGAGGGTGCAATTTGATTTTTTTTTAAATTTAATGAATATATATGTTTTATTCAATAAAATTATAAACTTTATATTTTAGGAATTAATGAAAAATTTTATGAAATATCTTTAATCGTATGTATAAAATCATTTTTATTGAATAAAATTTGTCAACCTTTTAATATTCATTTCAGTTTAAGTAAACTAAAAAGTATTGCTCAAAAATGCACTTTTTATTGTTTTTTTTCAAAAGTTCACTCTCCTGCATTTAGAATAAAGTAGTTAAGGTTAAATAGTTATATGTGCAATTAAAGTGTATGAATAAAGTTTGAGTATTTAGAAGTATAATTAAATGATTGAATAATATTTCACATATGATGAAAGGATGTAAATAAAGTTTGAATAATTACATGCACAAAAATGGGTATGAAAAGAGTTCGAATAATTACATGCACATTAAACGGGAATGAATAAAGTTCAAATAACTTCATGCACAATAAAAGGGAATGAATGAAAACGATAAAGTCACTTTGAACAGACTTGTCTTCTTCCCTTTTTATTACAAAAACTTAAAGAAGATAATAAGAATTTTAAATGTTTTGAAACACTAAATGTATGGTAGAAAAATAAGTACAAATCCACATACTGCATAAAAGAGTGTTTTAAGCATTTCGGCAACGAAGCGTTGTAAGGTTATCTGAAATCCCAGATTCTCAGAAATATCCCAAAATTTGAAATATTTAAGGAATATTCAATACAACACATTCTTCCAATTCCCACAAAAGAGCTATTCTACGTTGTTTATGACATTATATCTCAGAAGTCCTTCCAGACGATGAGATAACAAACTATTACTCGAAAACAGTTGCCTTTACAGTGCACATTTCGCTCCATGATACGTTTCATATTTCTTAAAATATTACTTGATCTTTCCAAAAATCAAAATTATTTTCATACATTCTTCATTTTACTTTAAAATACTGTGCTTATTTTAAACATTTGTGGTCATTTTTTAAAACTTATATGCAGATAAAACTAACTGAAATATACTAGGAATTAAAAATGTTTGTGGACTTTTAATTCAACTAATATTTATTGAAAAATATCATAGAAAACATCTTAGAAAGAATACACTATTCGTATAACAAATGAAAAGTGAGACAGAAATGTAATATACATGTAATTAAAATTAGCTAAAAATTTTCAGTATATATAAGCAAAAACGTGCTTCTAATTTTAATCAAAGCATTAAACTTTATGCAATTTTAAAGATTTAAAAACTTTTCACATCTTTGTGAATGAGAAATAATGTGTAGAAAGTAAGTTTCTTAAATGCATTTGAATTACAAAAATTTAACTACGAAAGTAACTGTTATCTAATTAGAAATTCACTTCATTAAAAAATTATAATTCTGACTTCATTAATTAAATAGTAATCCTAAATTTACTTAAATTTTTATTGTAGAGTATGTTTCATTTATAATGTTGAAGACCTTTAGCTATGCTATTAAGATATTTTACATCCAGAATGAAACAAGTTTTTCTTTACCATATTCAATTAATTAAAAATCAATTAATAAAATGCTAATAAAATTGACAATGAAAAATAAAGCTCACTTAAAAAAGATAGTTTTTATTTAGTAGCGTAATTTATGTTCACCGATGTTTAAAATTGAGAATTAATTATCTCGCCTTTTGACAGAGCTTCCTTCGCTAGAAAATTCATCAATTTAGAAAACTGTCAAAACAAATTCTAAGCATACTCTATTCAATCTTAGTAACAGATTAACAGTGGTTTTGACTTTCTCTAGATTTGGTTTTGAGAAAAACTGTTATAAATTTACATATTCTTTAATAAGAAATCGTTTTAGCTTTATCACTATAAATTCACACATTTGTTGCATATTTAATGGACAGAAAATATTCTTAATATGAAATAATTGACTAAGCAATTTTTAATGAGAATTTTCGATAAAATTTCATTAAAAAGTGCTTAACTAAAAATATTTTCTTTAAACCTGATCCAGAATGAAAAATAAAGCTCATTTAAAAAAGAAATACCCTATTAATTCCCTTGTATATTTGTTAAGTATGTGTTTCTCGTCCTGATATTATGTCAAGATTGTTTCACCACACTAATCAGGATTTCCTGTTTTGTTAGTTTCCTTGAATATTATAATTGTCGTTCTCTGAATTTTATTTTCTTGTTTACCTTTCATTTTTAATTTTAAATTAAATCTTGTTTCTGTTTCTTTACCACATAATATTGCTTTTTATCACTTACAATTTTTTCTTTACATTATGTTATAAATTTAATTATCTCAAGAAATTCCTAAATTTTGGTAATATTGAATAAAATGAGTATAAAATTGAAATTAATTAAGTTTTTATTGTTTAAATGGTTAGACGTTGAAAAAGTGTAAAACATTTATCAAAAGACTTAACACAAACTGTCTTTTCAGTAAACCTTCTAATCTTCTGGCAAATATATCCTGTAAATGTCACCCATTCAGTTATAATGAAAGGATCATTTCGCCACCATAATCACATTTTCTGTTCGATTATCTTTATTGGACATTATAATTGGCCACCTGAATTGATTCCTTACAGCGCTAGTTGTTCAGCTCCCAATTACGGGAATATTTAGTTTTCCGAAAACCATATTACAAACATATGTTATTCAAGGGAAAAATCTGTATTACTTCCCATTTTTTCATGCGAAGTGTTCTTACTTTAAGAGTATCTATAATTTAATCTATGCAGAGTTCTATTAAACTCTCTCAATGATAGAGTCAATGTAGAATTAACTTATAATTTAGTTTTTATGTTTTAATCAAAGTTACACTCCCAACGTAGCTTACAACTCTAATTAAGAACTTGTTGAATAAAAGAGGAAAACTTTAATCTCTTCATTTCACCCTCCTTCAGTTCGTATAATCAGAGTAATGAGAGCTTTTCTTAAATCCCCCATATCCCCCGCCTAGGTGGGACGAGGGGGTGCGCGACGGCGGAGACAGAGAGCGGAGAACCAGAGAGGACTTAGTTGTCCTCTGACAGGCAATGCAAGCGGTTGGTAGAAATATGCCGGTCAGAGGTACTTGTTGCTGCTGGAAGAGCCAGAAAGGTGGCAGTTACGCATGTGGCTTTTACACCCTCGTGAGTCTGATCAAATTTGCATTCCATTATTTTTTTAAAAAAATTTATGCAATAAAATTTATTGAATTTCAAATTAAATAACTTTTTTTTTTCTGGAATGTTTGCAAAAAGTTCCGAAAAATTTCATTTTTTAGTTTAGTTTATTCTATAAAAAGGAATATTCTGCAATAAAAATTTGGTCTGATGAAAAATGAATTAAACGAGAAATTTTTTTTCTAAATTATGAGCGGGGAATGATTTATAAATCATACGAAATATTGTTTTGGTAGGTTATATTTAATTGAATTTTGAATTGAAAAGGATGAAAGCAGAATTAATAATTTGGAAGGAAGCCATATATATATATTGAAGCAAAATTTATACTTTAATTTTTTTATGTCTTTCATTTATCGAAAGCATTTAATTATTAATTCAGATAACTTTCTAGAAATTATAATTAAATGTTTGAGTTACGTAACTTACATTCAAATATTTTGAAATAATTTTTAGTGATCACTGAGACATGAAAAAGTACTTTTATTTCTTATTTATGCTAAAATTTTGTTATGAAATGAAAAAATTTACATTATCTTCAGAGCAAAGGATATTTTTTCGAAGTTGAAAAAGTTTTCTTTTTCTGGGAAACTATCGTTTTAATCAGTAAATTAATAACTTCTTAAAATTTATGAAACGAACTTTGTTATTATATTTTATTATAAATTATAACACTGAAGGAAATAATATATAATTAATGCTATTACTATTCATATTAATCATGCTTATATTTTGGCGATGTAAAACATATGCGATGAAATTTTTCACTGTTAATTTTAACAGCCAAGAAAAATTACTTTAGTTTTAACCATTCATTTAAAAAAGTAATTATTACTAATTTATTCATTAATAGTTATAAAAGAACAAGACCTATTCCTTATTATTTAGGTAAAAATACTTTTTAGAAACTACGCTTCAGTTTCATGGAGAAGAAATGTTATAAAACCAAACTCTTCGCAGAGAAGTAGACATTTTTATACTCTGACAAGTTTTCAAATTTGATTATAATAACGTTACATTGTCAAATGATTTAGAATATATTCTTTGAAATGTAGATTGATAAAATAAAATTTTCAAGATATATGTTTGATTTTCAAATATTATTAATTGTGTATTCATTTACATTTAATGACTTTTCGATTAAAATTGAATAATTTTATGCACCTGTGTTAAAGATTTAAAAATTACTTTTTGTGAGAAACTATTTAAAATCAATTTATGAATACTAATTATTGTTAAAATTAACTTTATATTGATTTGCAATCAGAAATAATTTATTTTTTACTTATTTTATAATTAAAAGATTGATTAAAACATTGCACAAATATTAGACTTTAACTTCCTTCATATATTAAATTCATATAATATATAAAATTTTGGTAAAAATGATAATTTGTTTATAATTTCTAACAAAAATATTATCATTTAATAAAAATTATCATGATTAACATTTAGGTAGAAACACATTTTAGAAACTACCCTTTAGTTTCATGGATAAGTGCTATTTATACAACATTTCTTCATATCTTTGCAGGAAATTAGAAATTTTTATAATTCCTCAAGTTTTTAAATTTTATTTTAATAAAGTTGCACTCTCAAATGAGACTGAAAATATTTTTAAATGTAGATTAAAATAAGATGAATGTTTGATATTCAAATATTATTAATTCTGGAATCATACACATTTAACGATTATTCGATTAAAATTACATAATGTTGCATATACTTGTGTTAAAGGTTTAGAAATTAGATTTTGTAAGAAACTGTTTAAAATGAATTGATGATCTATAATTAATTTTTAAATTGCCTTAAAGAATAATTTTATATTGAATACAATCAGGAATTATTTATTATTTTTTTAAACTTATTTAATAATGAATTAAAACATTACTCAAATAATAGTTTTCAACTCCCTTCTAAAGGGAATAATATTAAATTCATATAATATTTAAAAAAATTAAATTAAATTAATTGTTTTAAATAGTCATCCACTCGTATTTTATATGAATGAGAGATTGATTTTGATTATTTGTATTTGACATTTCTTTCTTTCACTAAGGTTTCTTTATTCTTTTTGTGTTGCTCGTTTCATAGTTGGAAAAAAAAGGAATAAGTAATAAAATATTAAATTCTATTCAAATAGAAATATATCTTGGAATAAAATTATGATGAAACTTTATTGGTTTAGAAGAAGCCAAGGAGTTTTGTCCCCAGACATTGGAAATAAATTACTCCAAAACAAATTGAACTTTCTGGGTGTTCTGTGAAGAGATCAATAAAAAGGAGATTAAAAAAAAAGTAATTTTTTGAAGCGTCAAAAAATACGAAGATCATTTTATGAATGGAATGAGCTGAGCAGATTTGAGAGAACAAATAAATAATAGCTTTAAATGAACGTGAATAGTATTTTCTTTATGAAGTTAGCACATACTTTGGCGATAATAACAAATCCATTTTAAAATGAGTATCTGCGATTATTTAGTCCTCTCATATGCTTCAAAATAAAATTATTTTGAGTATGTTTCTCACATTTTTTGATTCTCATTTAAATTGTTCAGAGCTGTTCTTTAAATCACTAAACTTGGGTCTTTAGAAAGGAAATAATGTGTGTTCACATGTATTGATCATATTATTGGAGTGAAAAGAATTTTCTGTCATTAATTTTAATGTGTGTGCGCTCAAAAAATAACACATACGAATGTATATTATCATAATCATAAAAGAATGAAAATATTGATCAGTAAAATTCTTTACACATGAATACTGTAAGTAGGAGTACTTTGGTGAATTTGTTGAATTGCCTGTGTTGAATAATTTAAAGGGAAAAGGTAAAAAAAAATATTGCACAACGAATCTATTGCAAAAACAGATAATATATTTGATATTCACATAAATAAAAAAATATGAAGATAATTTGAAATTTGTTATTTTCATATGACTATTAAAACACTTGAATAGAGTAATTTAAGCACAAAATATTTAGTTTTATGTAAATATTACGCATCAGCATTCAAATATTTAAAATATAACTATTTAATATTTTAAACAATTAATTAAAAAAATTAAACTTTTTAAAAAATTAATTTTAATTTTTTTAAGGAAAAATAAATTTTATGCATTAAAATGAGTAAGAGGCTAAATCCCTTTGGGCTTAAATGCTTTCAGTTTTAGCAAAGTATATTGATATATTTTGTGTAATTTAAATGTCGCTTGAAGTCATGTTGAAATTATGTGCATTTCTTAACTCGAGTTGTTAAATTTTAAGATTCAACGTTAAATTAATGAAAAATAAAGTTTTTTTTTATAAAATTAATTTTGTTATATTTTTAGATTCAATAAATGTAAGAAAACTGAAAAATCTTAATTACGAAATTATGATTTTTTAAAATAGAAGCAAATAAGTGTTTGCTTTAACTAATTAAATTTTACCATCATTTTAATGGAATTACATGGAAGTTTTTAAATAAGTTTATATTAAATGTATTGATTTTTTTATTTCACATATAAAATATTATGATAGTTGCTGTAGGAAATCTTTTTTCTATCGTAAGCCATTATTTTACTAAGATAACAGAATTATGAAATTTCCGATTAATTTTAGAGATTGCGTAAATGATTCTTCACATAACAGAACAAGCAAATAAATATTTTTAAATAAAATTTTGATTGTAGTATGTGTTTCGAAATATAAAATTAAAAGTTTTTTATTATAATTCCAGTGGTTCATGAGAAATACTTTGAATAATTTTGATAAAGTTAATATCTCTCATTTTTATTATTATATTTGTCAATGTATATTGCTAACACAAATATCGGTCATTTTCAATAAATTTTATTAATCAAAATGGTATTTTTTGTTAACAGGAAATACACTCACCATAACTCAAATAGATCCCTTTTGTATAAGTATTTTTTCTTATCAAATTAGAAAGCTGTTGAATTATAATCTTTTGCGAACGTTATTTTTATTTAAGGTTTTTCTTAAATTGTTACTCACTTTCACATGATTTGTTAAATTTTAATCTAAAAACACCCTTGTTACATAAAGAAGAAGTAATTCAAATGTAAGTAGATATAATCAAGAGCTAAATGATAACAAAGAAGTAATAATTAAAATGAAAGTAAAGTTAAAAGGAAGAATTTTTATATTTGATTTTTTACATAAAAGTGATGAAACTCAAGGATGGTTTCTTTTTTTTTTTTTTTTTTGAATTAATCCATAACTAGAAACGTCTGTTGCCATTGATAGTAAGGGAAAGATGCCATAAAAAGATATTCACCAAAGGAAGGAATAGGTTTTCTTTTGTGCTTCTCTTTTAGACAGAAGAAATATGTGGATATTTTCTCATCAGTGAAATGTTTTTTTACAAAGTCAGATGGTTTTGATTTGTATTACTTTTCCTGCGAGTGTACTTCTCGAATGCTTTTCGATCCGTTAAAATTCGGCCTAAAGTTCATTCTTTCCCAGCGTGTTATGTTTTCTTACAAGTGAGATTAAAGGTAAAAAAAGAGAGTATGTAAGTCTTTTAACGGAATACCAAGTTTATCTGGAAAACAAAAACTTGCTTTTTTATTATTAATTTTAATTAGAATTTTAATAATATTTTTTCTAAGCTAGAAATATATAAAAACAATCTTGAGGTTAAGCCAGATTAAAAATCTCGAGTAATGTTGAAACATAATAATATAAACTTTTTTGGTCTTATTCCCAAAATCAGCACTCAATACTTAATAAATCTCTTCTCTTTAAATAATAGTTATTTTCAATATTACTTTAGTAGTTTTTTTTATAAATAATAATGCACAATTCTTTTATAAATAATAGTCTCTTCATATTTCTTAATAATTTTTCTTATAAATTACTGATGATATAATATTATTGATAGTATACTAAGAAATGTTTTTTGAGAAGTGAGTTCTCTTGAGTAGTAAACTACAGAGTTCTTTCAAAACTACTTATGAGAATAGAATCCATTGAAAGTTTGTTAGCAGTAAATTAATCAAACATTTAATAATATTTAGTATACCAGTTTTCCTCTATATTGTTAAAAATTATCAAGACAAGTGTCATATAAAAATAATTACATGAAAACTAAATATTAATAAAGGGGTATTTTGTTTCTAAAGGGATAATTTAATTTAACAAATTATTTTCGAACATTATCTAATTTTAAATTAATAAACTTTAAGTCATATTTGTACATTTGCTTTATAAATATTATTATAACTTAAAAATTGAAATTAAAAATATAAACAATTATTGTAGACTAAGTTTTTGCATAAAACTACAAAAAATATTGATGTTATATGAATAAAATCCTAAAAGCAATATTTCCCTGAAACCTTGAAATTTTAAATAAAAATGTATTACATATATTAAGCAAATCAAATAATCAAAAATTTAATAATGTCTATTATACCACTTTTCATCTATATTTTTAAAAATTATCAAGACAAGTGTCATATAAAAATAATTACAGGAATGCTAAAAGTTAAAAAAGGGATATTTTGTTTTTATAAGGAATATTTAATTTAACATAATTATCTTCGTACAGTACCTAATTTTAAATTAATAGACTTTATAAGTCATATTTGTACATTTGTTTTATAAATATTATTATTATTATTTTAAAAATGAAATTGAGAATATAAACAATTATTGTAGATGTAAGTTTTTGTTTAAAACTATAAAGAAATATTGAAGTTATATGAATAAAATCCTAAAAGCGACATTTTCCTAAAACCTTTAAATTTTAAATTAAAAATGTAAAATAATGTAAAATTTTGTATTTTATTTAAAATACTAAATTTTAAATAAAAATGTATTACATATTAAGCAATTAAGCAAATTAAATTGTATTACAGGCATTTAAAAATAATATTAAAGTTACATGTTTATCTCAAACTTATTCAATAAAACGTTTTTTATCAATCGCGTATTGCACTATTTTTAAAAAATACTTATTGTGTGACATTTTTTACTTTTCACTTTCAAATAATAATTTGAAATTGCGATAGTTTAACATGTTTAAATTATGCAATAGTTGGATGTAGTGTTTTATTTTTAATAAGAACTGTTTTGATAATTATTTTTTTAGTAGCTTAAAATAAATGCTTGGAATATGCTATGCAATAAATGTAAATTTTTTAAAATAACTTTAGCACTTTAAAGCATAAAGTAGATCTGAACATTATAAATTGTATTCTTTAAATTTAATTTCTCCTTGGAAATGATTTCATGGTGTACATTTAATGTATTTTTAATGTCTCTTTTAAATGAACGTCATAATAAAAGCGACTCAAAAATGAAACTCCTTGAATGTTCTGAAGTAAATCTAATGTAGAAACTCTCATACACTTGCAAAGACTTACGCAATTTATAGAAATAAAGATTTAACTTTATCGATGTGTGTTAATTGTTTCAAACGCAGTTTCTTATAAATTTGCTAATTTTTGTCATCCATGACAAAATTTCATTTATTTTTTCTTATAAAATAAAATTTTGTCATTAGTTCAATGAATGAAATTTTGTTATTTAAGCGTCATTTATTCCTTATAATTTTATCTAGAAGAAACTAGAATTATGTATTAAAAGAATATCACAAAATTTTAATTTGTTAGAACTGTTCTCAAAACTTTTCTGATATATGACATCATGCAGGTATGAAATTATTTTATAATCCCGTATAACAGAAAATTTTTTTCTTACTATGCTTGATATCATAAAATTTAAACATTTTATTGTTCAGATGCGTTTAGTTACAATAATTTAAAAGTTAGGAATAATTTTTAAAAAATTATTACTTAGCTTTTAGAGAGCTTTTTCTCCATAATATGTATTACTTAAAGCATTAAATTAACTCTCAGATATTTTTTGAAATTAATTTGAATGCAGAAATTTGTATAACTTTACAGGAATGGAAAAGAAAAAATACATTCTCTTTGAATGTATTCTATAAAAGATTTTTGTTAATGTACTAGTATTTGGTGAAATAATAATATAAGAATTAATTTATAGTAAAAGATAATAAAACTTGATGTTCAACATGACTAATAATATAAATAACAAAATTAACTGTATTGAACTAGAAAAAGAAGTTTTTACTGATAGTTTTCCTCATTATTTTTATTTTCAATTAATTTTCCAATATGCTCAAATGCACAATCAAGTTATTTATAAAGTCCAAAAACTTTTATTTTTTAAAATAAAAATAGTATTCTCTAAGGTATATCTTAGATACGTTACAAAATATTAATGTTTATGTACAGTAACAGGTTTTATTTGCTTTAATTTGTATTCAATAATTTTCATTTTAGCATTTAAAATATGATGATTTTCTCACCTGATAAGAACACATGTTACACATTTTTTCAAGAAAAATATTGTTTATATTAGTATTATTAATATTTAATTAGAAAATTTTACTAATTTTTATTTTAAAATTTCAGAATATGTTAACTCTAGCAATGTATCTCAAACTGGTAAACTTTACTTTCAGCAAAACAAGTTTACTCTTACGCGTGAAATACCCTCAGAACTTGAAATGCCCCCAGACTTTCTCCAAAGCATTGCATTCTGCTTAATTTAAAAATATTTTTTTTTGCATAAAACTAGAATATATCGGAGAAGTTTCCATTCTCCTTGTCCATTCTGACATTCTGAACTTTAAAGAAGTAAAGTATTCTTTTGTTAATATTTCTATGCGTTTCGATTATCAAGGTGAAAAGTGTATATATATATATATATATATATATATATATATATATATATATATATATATATATATATATATATATATATATATATATATATATATATATACATATATACATATGTATATAAACAAGAGTTTAAAATAATTCACTTTTTGACTGGCTTAATTGAGTAGTTCATAGGAAGTGTTTTTACAGCTACACAAAAGCATAAAGAAGTTTTAATATAGCATTTATTTCAATATTTTCACACTTCAAATATTTCTTGCCAAGTACTATATCTGTAAATTACCTTAAAAATACATCAAAGTTTATATTGATTAAATATTTATTCCAAGCAAGTTAAAATTCTTTTTGATATATTTTTCATGATGCGTCGTTTTGTCTAGACGATTGTAAATATTTGGGTTTATGAATTTCATTTTTATAAAGTTATTTGATCATTATCTTTAAAGAAGCACATAATATATTGCTTATTGAAATGTGTTGTTTTGATTACTATAAATATTAAAAGAATTATCTCACTTTGTGGACTTCAAATAATTATGGAAATAATACCATCCACTTGCTTCAATTAAAAACTTACTGTTGTCATCCCACAAATCATTATTTAAGTACTGTTATTTATTGAATTTAAGCAATTGACTGCGAGTCTTTCAAACGGCTTCTAAAAGATTTTACTGGTCCTTTATCTTCGTTAAGGCTACTACTGTTTGATACACCTAATGATATCTAAAGGATTACTGGCAATTTTGCTTCATAAAAGAAATGTATTGCGATTAACTGTATGACTATCGAGAGGGATAACCTATCTTATATAAATAATCCGCAAGCATTAAATTATTCAATCAATTATTTTCCAATAAATAAAAATGAATACTATTTACCTTTTTTGAGTTGAATGTCATTTAGGAAATAAAATTTAGAGGGATATTTTATTTCCAAGAGTAAATCAGATACATAATATTTAATAAATTCAATTAAAATTAATGTTTTTAATAAGACATATTTCACAAAACTATTACATTAATTTGAAATATAGTAAACATTTAGGAAATGTACTGGTTGCTCGAAGAAATTATTTAAGTTCATATTCAGCTAAGTAATTTAATATATATATATATATATATATATATATATATATATATATATATATATATATATATATATATATATATATATATATATATATATATATATATATATATATATATATATATATATATATATATATATATATATATATATAGTTGACAGTAAATTGAAAAGTTCTTCTCTGTCAAAAAATGGAATTGAATCGTGAACATTTTCGTGCCATTATTTTTCATAACTTTCGACGTGGATTGTCAAGACAAGAGTGCTTCGATGAACTTAATTCTTTATACAGCGATAAAGGGCCATCCTACAGCACTGTAAAAAATTGGTATAACGAATTTAATCGTGGTCGATGTTCGATCCAGGACGAATCCCGTGCAGGTCGTCCAAAATCCGTTGTTGTGCCAGAAAAGATCAATGCTGTGCGTGAACTGATAAAGCAAGATCGTCATGTGACATACCGTGAGATAGAGGCGTCTTTGGACATTAGTATGACTAGCATCAATAAAATATTGCATGAACATTTGAGCGTAAAAATTTGTTCGCGTTGGATCCCGCATAATCTGACAAACGCTCAAAAAAGGCTCGTGTCGATTGGTGCAAGGAAATGTTGGAAAAATACATTCAAGGTACATCAAAGGCTGTGTGTAACATCTACACAGGTGACGAATCATGGATCTATGCATATGAGCCGGAAACAAAACAGCAATCAACTGTATGGGTCTTCCAAGACAAGGCAAAACCAACAAAAGTTGTTCGAGGAAGAAGCACATCGAAACAAATGATTACCTGTTTCTTCGGCATTAACGGTCATGTGGCAACAGTGGCGTTAGAGCAACGCAGGACGGTCAATTCTGAATGGTACACGACCATTTGTTTGCCAGAAGTCATCGGAGAAATTCGAAAAAAGCAGAAGAACAGGCGAATCATTCTTCATCATGACAATGCGAGCTCTCACACATCGACTCAAACAAAGACATTTCTGACGGAGCGAAAGATCGAACTGATGGGTCATCCGCCGTACACCCCTGATTTGGCACCCAATGACTTCTTCTTATTCCCCCACATCAAAAATAAATTACGTGGACAACGATTTTCGACCCCCGAAGAAGCGGTTGATGCATTCAAAACGCATGTTTTGGAATTACCTCAATCGGACTGGAAAAAGTGCTTTGAAAATTGGTTCAAACGCATGCAAAAGTGTATTGATCATCATGGAGAATATTTTGAAAAACAATAAAACCAATTTCGATCCTACATATTTGTTTTTTCATTATTAGGCCAGAAATATAAATAGCAACCCTCGTATATATACATATATATCATCTTTGTTTCATATCAATTATATATATATATAGGTTTTTATTTAGGAATGTGATACTTTGATGTGCATTATTATTTTTCATTATCATAGTGTAATAAAATTTTGCTATCATCTTCACATTTAAAGTGAAGTGAAATTTATATATTCGATATCAAATTACTGTGCCCTATATATAGCTGCTCTATTTTGTCAAATGTTTTAAAAATATAAATTTTGGTCACGATATTTTTGAAATCGAAAAATGCCAGAAAATGTTTCAAAGTAAATCAAATCAGTGTCACAGAAATGCAAAGGGTACATACATTCAACCAGGCTACTTTTTTCTTTTTAGACTACTACTTATTTGTCATACAAGTTAGAATGAGTTTCAGTATCTGATTATTTGATACGGAAACCATATTATCTTAACCCTTACAGATTTTTTGAAATTTTTCTCGTAAACAAAGCGAATATAGGTGAACAAAGCTAACTACTATTGGAAGTCAATGAGATTTTAAAAATTTAGTAGAAATCACAAAGTGAGTATTGCATGCTTTAGTAAGACTTATACATAAAGAATTCTGCTGAGGTCTTTCTAGTGTAGTGAAATAGAGATCAATTTGAGGTATTTTTTTCAAAAACTGATAAAAAAATGTAATTTTATGAAAAAGCTATACCTTTTTATTATTTTGAATTCATTTTATAGAAGATGGTGTAAAAATGAATTTTATTTTATTCTAAATATGTACTTTGTATTAATAAAAATACACATTGAAATTTATATAAAAATGTTTAATTTATGGAAATTACAAACGCTGGTAAGAGTACCGTCGGCAAATTTAAAGTGCACCATACGCGAAAATTTTTATGTAATAATTCATTAAAACATGCCTCATTAATAACGAAAATTAAAATTTGGTTTCATATATTGATGATCAGTTTTGATACAAATCAAATATATTTTGTCACTTATGAGGGAATAAGGAGTTTATTATTGCATTATCAGAAATGATTTTTATATAATCTTATAAAGTGAAAAAATATTTTACTTATTTTAATAGAGTAGGTGTTTTTAGAAAATATTCATTTGTCATTAAAATATTGATTATCTAGTGGTGTACTGATAAACTCGTAAATTGATTTTAAATTCAATGAATATTTCAATAACCCATCATATATAAACTCTCACAAATTAATGCCAAATATAAACCAATAATTTTTTGCTTACCAAAGATAACTTAAGTAAAAGATAGTTTTTATACAAATAATTAGCTTCTTATATAAATTGTAAGGAGAAAGGCATTTCTTGATTACGGGCAAAAGAATTCGGCTTAGAAACGCATTATTAACATCATTTATTCGAAAGCACATTGCCGTTGTTATTTTAAAATAAATTTCTTCATTTATAGACATTATCTGATGTGATATTTTAATTATATTGCTTTTATTGTGTGAGTGAAAAATACCTTCCATATGTACAGCATAGTCAGTTTTTTACCTTTTAAATATAAAAGAAAATATTTCATACTTAATTTATTTAAATTTGAGTATATTTTCATCCTGAAAAATACTAAACATTTTCCTTATAGCAAATACAATTAGAAATTCAATTCAGTAGTTTTATTGATGATTTTGCTGTCACCGAAATCAATGCTTCTTATCATTTAATAGGCTATCTTACAAATAGTCAATCATAAACATTAAATAAAATAAAAATCAATCACATATAAACCAATTAAATGTTCAAGATGAAGTAAAAGTGAATAAAAATGCGATCTGGAAATAAAATCTAAATAAGCATATATGAAACATCGGTTTTTTCCTAATTTAAACAGAAAAATCTGTATTTGTTTTCTTTTATATTCAAATTCCAGGAATTTGAGTGGACGAAAAAAATTATTTATCGAGCTAAAATTGTTTATGAAATACTGGAAAGAATTTGTAATTATTTGTCATACTACTGTCAATTTAAAGGATTTATTCATGCACCCAACAATAAAACAAATATTTCTCAAAATTATCTATTAAAACTGGCAATATCTTCTTCAAAATTTTAAATTACCTCTTGGCAAGAATATTTTGATATTACTGCTAAATTATTTGACTCACCAATAAGACGTATCGAACTCTATTGTAATCCAAGACTGACTTGTCAAACAAGATTCTTATTATTTTTACAGATGAAGAAAGCAAAAACAGAAAAGGGAATTTTTTTCTGAAAACTAGCAAAATTTTGCACCTTTGGTAAATAATGTAAATTTGGTGTATTTCAGACTAAGGAGGAATTTTACATTTTCATGATTACCAAAGTAAAACAAGTATTTACTAGTTTCACAGATTGCAAAAGCAAAAGAGGAAAACAGAATTTTTTTAAAAAAAGCTAGAAAGATATCGTAACTTTTGTAAATAAATTAAGGATTAGATAAAGTAACATATCTGCTTGTGGAGGAATTTTTTAAAATTACATTTCTTATAATTATCTGTAAAGTAAGTTGCTACATTATTGAATCCTAAAGTAATTTTTGTACATTAAATATTATTTAAGCTTCTTTATATTATATCACAAATTGTATACAAGACCTGCATCACACATACAAACGTTTTATATTATAAGGAGAATAATCTGATACAATGAAATTAACAAAATATAATTTCGATTGAATAATGGATTTCAATTTTGTATTGTATAAATAAGGAAGAGTGTTATAATTTAGAATAATTAAATAATTTAAAAACGTAATCTGCTTCTACAGCTGTGTGTGTATGATAGTTTATTATTAATTTTAGCAGCAATACTAATTATTAAACAAATGTTTTAATTGTAGATGGCATTCGTATAAACATTCGATATTTTCTTGAAAATATGATAAATTTATACATTTTAAGCTTGATTTGCGATACGAATGCTACTTAATAAGAAAAGCATTCTCTTTTCATGAAGTACCATGAGAAATGTCAATGGTAACGTTGAATTCCCTGCTGTCACATAAACTTTTCGTCTGTCGCGCAACTATTATTGCACACTATTAATTGCACAATATATTTAAGAATGACAATTCAGAATGACAGTGTTTTGCTATTCCCCCTCTAGTTTGAAATGGTTCTGTGCTAAATACATCCAGTCACTTAGAATTGTCTGATGGTGAGTCGTCTCATTTGGTTGCTTTAATTTGATTTCATAATCGCTCTAAATATTATGTCAAGAACGATCATTTTATGTCAGTTTAACACCTATGTCATGATTATTTTCAAAATTATAAATATGATCTGCCCCAAAAAAATTTTTTTATTATTATTTCTTATACATTTCTTAGAAATGCTCATATCAAAGAAACTTATTTTTGGGCAAATGTAATTTATGTATAAAATTAGGATCTTAAGAAAATACCAATATATTTTTTAAATTTAAGTCAACTTTGGTTGCTTTATTCTTTTAAAAATATTTATTTCAATAATTTTACTTTTAGAAGCATAATTAAGTTCTGTTTATTATATACTAAACTTAAAATAGATAGATCGATTTATTTTAAAAATATTCGCCCTTTTCTGCAGAATTTTTTGAATTCCTTTGAATTCATGTTTTAGGAAAATGGGTTTACAAATGAGATTTAACTTTTCTCTTGAAATGAAATATTATTTAAAAGATTAATCTTTATAATGCTTAAACGAAAAATGTTTTGAATGTGGAAAATCTGCATTGTTTGATAAATGTGAAAACTCACTTCAAACAAGTTCCAAGATTTCATCATAGTTACCAGAATTTGTCATATTCCTTATAATGCAATTCTTTGGAAGCTTTGAATCTTTAATATGTCTTTTGCAAAGTACTTCAGTTTCTTTAGTTGTCAATGGTACATATTTTCAGCAGTGTGTGTATGTATGAATGCTTCACTTATTGGGTAAATTCTTTGAATTTACCCAATAACTTAGATCATGATGGTTTGAAATTTATTATCATGTTCTTTAAGAATATACAATTGTATCGTTGCTTTTGCTTGCACCCAGCAACTTAGATAATATCATTCAGCAATGAATTATTTGAATTAAATTATTATTAATAGTTGAACATAACATAAGTAAATCTCCTTTTTTCAACTTTTCAGAAGTAAATCAAGTAATCATATGCAAATTGTTTATTTTACACACCATTACTTATTTGATTTGAAATGGATATTGTTAAATTTATATGTAATGCATAATTTGCAAAAAGCCATTTATTTGTTTTTATTTTTTACATATAATGTAGATTCTACCAAGATTTCTACAATTATGGACAACATTTAATAGCCTATATTTCTAATTTATTAAACTTTAATATTAGCTTATTTATGAGTGAAATAAATTAAAAGTATCAGAAAATAATATATTTTATATATTCCAACATTGACATATCTAAATCTTTATGTTGTCATTATCATCATATATAGCATATTTCCTTTTTACACCCCACAACAACATTTATTATTTTAAAATATAAATTTAAAATTTGGCTCCACTTTCTACCATTTAATTCAAAATTAATTTCATAGTTTCGATTTGGGAAAATTTCAGTATTATATATTTTTTATATATGTATTAATAAAATTGTATCATATAACGCAGAAAATGAAAGTAGTTATATAATAAATAAATTAAATTATATAGCACTTTAATTGAACAATAAATAAGCAAAGCTTAAAAAATAAAACCAATAAAAAATTCATTTTTAATCTGTTTCCTTTTTAAGCATTTGTAAATTCTTTGAATCAGACTATAATCAACGTAAATCTTATCTGTAATTTATGTGAATAAAATTAAATGGATGCATTTAATATGTATTTCATTGCAATTAAAAATCAATAAAATAGATTAATTGTTGAGAATTGATTGATATACGTATGATAAGAAACAGTGTATTATGCACATCTTCAGTATCCTTTCACTTCGCTATTATTATATTAATATAATTTCAATTTTCGGCTTGGATAAAAAGGTACACATAATAATGAATTAGATTATAGGCTGCAAGTATGAGATGTTTTCTTTATTGCGCAGTAGCTATCCATTTCCTCCGGCACAATTATTACAAAATATGAGGCATTCTACACTTTTCTATTCATGTTAAAAGATACTGCCCATGGGAAACATCATGTGTATACAGGAATGAAAATGTTTCATTATGTTTATTTTGTTTGAGTTCATTATAGCTTCATCAAATTGAATAAAGACATAACAAAATTAGAGAAGTAAGTGATAGTTACTTGAAGTCAATCCGGGTAATAATATTTGCTACTTCTGGCCGAAACATTTTACTGAAACAAAGGATGTTGTTGTTCATGGGGTTTACCAAAAGCACCAACATTTCTTTTCGTTTTATGTGAAATTAGAATCTGAACTTATCAGATCATATTTTGTGTTTTTAGTCTTCTAAAGTTAAACTGGAAACGTATTGCTTAGTTCAAACATTTCATTAAATGTCATTTCTTGTCCAAACTATCAATATCTTGGAATTTCAGTAGAACTTGGGATGATAATCATCTAGCTTGAGGAATTACTTTGTAGATTCTGATTTCATTAAGTGTACTTCTATCTGAGTTATGACAGTTTGACGTTAAGTGCATTATATATGTACCAGTGGACATCGAAAGTGACACTCCTGTTAGAAATGCAGATAACAAAATAATATTTGTTGAAGAAATATATTATGCTGGAAATAACAAATGATTAAATTTTAAAATAAAGCATAGATTCTGATTAGTCATTACCGAGACCAATCCTTTCTGACTGCAGTGATAGCATTTATAAGTCTGGGCATTAAGTCAAATAGAGACTAGATAGCATGTACAACACAGCAGCCTATGCAATTTCAACAAAATACCACAATTAATCAACTGTATTAATTAGCTTATAATTACTAACCAGTCACTGAGAGCAACTGTTTATAAGATATTTTTCATCGGAGAAAGATTTCAAGAACTAGCTGGAAAGGTAACAGTTGAAAGTTTTGGTACTGAAGAAGATCCATAAAATACCTTCAGCTCCATGCCTAAATATAGCTCTCTTGCATTATTCTGTAGAAATGTTGCGATTTGTGGTTTTCAAATGTAAATACGTTGTAACTGAGTAGTGTCTCCAATGACATCCCCGACTAATATTCCAGGTGGTGGAAAAATTGACGATATCAAATGGACGATCGTAATGTGCGTTCACCATGATGCCACCAAACGCATATGTGACTATCATGATGCTACAGGATTCGTCTAAGACACTACGTTACATCATTCTTTGTTCAAGTATGTCGTTGATCACACCATTAAAGGTGCTTATATCTGTGATAAAGCATCCAAATTAGCCAAAGCTATGGCCGCTGAACTGACAAACAATGATTTTGAAAACATTAAATTGCTCATACAGACAGTAGTAGTGGAGAAAATAGCCCAACTATTTGACCTAGGGTTAGTCAGATGACATACATTAAAGTTATACAGGTAACATAATTATCTTCTTGGGTCTGCTGAGATGCATCATGATGTTCGGTAAGAGTATTCTGAATCATTGGTTCCATATTTGGCAGTTATTATAAGTCGATTGTTATGAGCTTCAATATTGCAGTACAATAAACCACAATGTGCATTTCGATCCCTATCAAAGTCAGAAATTTGCTGGTAAGCATTTTTCTTTCTTACACAAGGTATCATATAATGGATTTTTAGCTGACAACTACACTGAAATGTAATTTGTGGGTGAGAAATAAGTTTAAAATATTTTTTATTTAAGTCTATTGTAGAAGTCTCCACTGCCATCTATTTCTCATGATTGAACAGAAAAAGCTGATAGTTTGCATGTCACATCATGTAGCGTGTTACCTGTTTGCTACGTACAGCAGTTTTTGTGTACGTACCAAATAGGTACACACACACACACACACACACACACACACACACACACACACACACACACACACACACACACACACACACACACACACACACACACACACACACACACACACACACACACACACGACACATCTAACATTTTCTCTGCTGCTACGATAAACGAGTATTAACTATATTGTAAAATTAGGACCATTGGATTTTTGACTTTCCAATCTATAATCAGATAAATTTAATAGATATCAGAAAATCATATTGAAGTTATCGATTAAAGAATATCAGTTGAACGTAATTACAAAATTGTATTTTATCTTTGCAAGAGCGTTCTCTTATTGTACCCAGCAAATAAATACTTTATAAGCGAGACTTGAGACTAGATGAGAGAATGCAGAAAATACACGCTGAAGTTATCTATAACATATTTAATTCAATATTATTTAAAACAGAATAAATTGCAGTAAGTGGAAAGATTTATAAAGAAATGACTCCTAATATGACGTGTGTACAGAATAATTTTAAAATGAACAATAGACACCCGAAGCATAATTAAACTAGTTTGAATTGAAAAAATACTTTAGTATTAAATGTATGAAAAATATTTAAATTATATAAAAAATTTCCAAATTTCCTATACCACTTAAAATATTACAAGCATATATTCATAAGGAATAAGTAATTTTGAATGCATTTCTATGTTATATTACATTATACATAAAGCAATTTGTGCACTCTCTTTCATTCTGGAAATTGGTGTTTTTGTAATTTGAATTTGGTAATACACACTTTGTTTTGTTCGTTAAAATGCGATTCACCACTTCACATTTATTTACCCTCTTAATAAGAAAGGCCACATAAAAATAACTTTATGCAAAGATCCCCCAAAAGAAATATTGTATACGAAACAAGCTGATTTAAATCTTTCAGTATTTATTCAAAATAACGGAGAAAGATATTTTGAAACTGCATTTAATATAATTAGATTCCAGTAAAATGCTCAATTTATTTCATTCCCTTGTTACTTTCTATGAATATTTATTTCATTTTAAAATTGAAAATATGGAACATCATACATATTAGTCATCACAATTTACGCATAAAGTGAGCATTTTCTATAATTTTATTTATACAAAAATAAAGTTGTTTATCTTAATATATCTATATAGATATATATATATATATATATATATATATATATATATATATATATATATATATATATATATATATATATATATATATATATATATATATATATATATATATATATATATATATATATATATATATATATATATATAATATATATACATATATATATATATATATATATATATATATATATATATATATATATATATATATATATATATATATATATATATATATATATATATATATACATATATATATATATATATATATATATATATATATATATATATATATATATATATATATATATATATATATATATATATATATATATATATAATATAGCAGTAATAATATAAGATCATAAAGACTGTAAAGTAGTTTATTTATATTTAAAACATAACAAACGTTTTATATGTTTTTTGTTTAAAATAAAGGTATTTCAAAGTTATTTCATGTAATATTTTTTTTTTACAAGCATTCACTAATGTATGAGAATTGATATTTAAATTTTATGCACATATATTTATAATTACATTTAAAATTTTATGAATTTAGTATTTGTGATTGTATTTAAAATATTTTAATATAAAAATCTATCATTTATTAATAAAATGTTATAATTTCCAATACATTTTTGTGAGGATAATCCAAGGAATATATACACACACAATGTAATCATCTTGATAATTTAGAGAGTAGCGTAATTCAGTTTAATCAATTTTAAAAAGTAAATATACACAATCAACTATTTCTGTTAACTCATATTTGAAGTTTTTATCGGTTTATAATTGACGAGTTTGCCTTTAGATATTTTAAATTGCAATAACAATCAAGTTTTCTACCAAGAAAGTGTTGCATTTGAATTCATTTTAAACTAGCAGATGTTAAGATTTTTTCAATCAAAATAAATTAATTCTTTTACGTGTTTATGTAGTACTGCATTTCAGGTCAATGTAGTGTTGCATCAACAATGGCAAGTAAGATTGAGAAACAAGTTTATATAAAAGTATATAGAGATATAGTTTCTAGAATCCCTTATGCAACATTACTTTTATGAAGAAATCACTGCGCTTAACAAATGTAACTAAACACCGAGTAGATGGAGGCAATAGTTCTGGAGTATTTTTTCTCTAACTCTTAAGAAGCGTCTAATTATATTTATATTGAATAAAATATTATTTTCTTGCTGTAAAGTCTATCGATTAGAAAATAAGAAAGTTTGATGCACTTGTATTGAAAAAAAATAATTGACGAGTTTGCCTTTAGATAGCAGTAAAGTAAAGGAAATTGTGTTCCCTGATTAGTGTCATTTTTCTTTATACATCGTGTATATGAGCACTCGATAATTAAACAGAAGATATCAACAAGAAAAAAAAAAGATTATGATTTATCAAAGTGTAAAAGACAGTGTTACAGTTCGGTGTAAGTTTTCCATGTTTTGATAGAACTGGATCCTCTAATAGAAATGTATACTTATTTGTCTTTGTTGATGTTGTGCCAGCATATTTCCTGTACCTAGTCCAGAATTAGGCTCAACCAGTTTGTGGAAGCAGCTGCCTTCGTGATTTAGGATCAGGGATCAAGCAGAAGACCCCCTAATACTTTACCTGCCACTTCCAGAGGTATCCTTCTCATTAGAAGACATTTCGATCCTATCTTATTTAACGTGCCCCAGCTACCCTTAGCTTACTCGGCTTACCTTAGGCTAAGCCCGGATGCAAACTCTTACCTTCCAATAATGAGAACGATGCCCTAATCAACCAAACCCTACGCCTTTGAATGACGAAAAATCTCTCCACAGCAATTGTAAGAAAGGAGGAATTTTCAACAAATAATGCCATTTAACATAGGACCAAAAATAGTTGGAGGACTATGAGAAAGAATTTTAATTATTATCGAGGTTTTTAACAAGAATTAATATGTGGGAGGATCTTCATTCCAGAGAAAATCTGTAATAGCACGTCAATTTGTATAATATATGATCAAATCCTTACCTCAAAATCTTAAGGAGTCATGAAATGCCGCATTGGTTCAATGGTCACAAAATCAAGTCGCTATACTTCATACATATACAAAGTTTTTTGAGTTTATACATGTTTTGTAATATATATATATATATATATATATATATATATATATATATATATATATATATATATATATATATATATATAGGGTGGTTTAAAAGAAACTATGAATTCCTAGCGGCCAAATCGTTCAAACAACCGAAATGAAAGTTTATATATAGTTATTTGAATGTATGGGGTCCAAATTATGATGATATAAAACAACAAACGTCACACAACTACTGTTACAATGACAAAATTTCAAAATTTTGGAATGGTAACACCCACTTTTTTCATGCGCAAATTGATCAGAGCATAGTAAATCCTTAAATAGCGTTTGAACGAGACACGTATGACGTAAATTGACTGAGTAAAACTTTTGCGAAAAAAAAACATCGTAAAGAACCAACGAAAAAAGTGGATGTTGCCATTCGAAACTTTCAAAATTTTGTCACTGTACCCATAAATATGAGAGGTTTTTTTATTTTAAATCATCACAATCTGGACCCCATACATTCAAATGTCTATTTCTAAATTTGCATTACAATTGTTTGAAAGATTCAGCCACTAAGGACTCATATATAGTTGTAGTTTCTTTTAGATCTTCAGAATATATATATACACATAATATTCAATATGGCATTTATAATCCTTGGCAAGTTGATTTAGAATTTTAAATAATTTTGGAAGTCAAACAAGACACACCCTTTCAAAATTATACGATCTGCAATTGTTCAGGAAAATTTATTCATGCATAAATAATTTATTTTTAGTATCATAGACAAATAAGTTCTATAGTAAAATACATAAAAATGTATGCTTATCTAATATCATTATAACGACATAGGGCAAACATATGGAAAATTAGATTTTTCTCATTTCCCATAAAATATATTTTCTGATTTGAAACCGATCTTAGCTAAAAATTTATTTAATTTAAATTCTATTTATCTGCAAATAACTTTTGGGACGACACAATTCGTGACCTTTGCAGGCAAGCATATATACGTGTGAATGTAAACATTGACACATAAATTCAATATTTTTATTTTCGCTTCAAAAAGTGCTTTGAAATTATTTTATTTGGAAGAATTTATTATTTATATTGAGTTAAAAGCTTAGAGTGCTTCTAACAAAAATAAAATTTTCGTTACAAACTGTCAGTTTTTTTATTTATCTTGAAAGAATTTTATTTGAAATATACAAAGAAAACTTTTGCAAAATAGTTTTGTATGATTCACAGATACTCTGTTTGAAAAATATTTAAAAAATTTCGGTATGTAACCCTAGGTGCTGTAGAATGAATAAATATGAATATTAGAATGCAACATTTCGAAGTGCTTAAGTGAACAAAACATCTCATATCTCAATAAGATGACTCAATGGCTTAAAATACTACGGCGACTGAAAATGTTGCATGTTTTTCAGTTATTGTTGAATTTTATTCTAATTTAATTTTTAGACTTGAATGCTTTCAGAGTAATTTCTTGTTACTTTATTTTCAACATCATCTTAGATATATTTTTATGATAAATGAGCAACTGTTTATAAAAAGGGTCACATTCAGAATTTATTTCTATCAATTCAAGATTTGTTTTACATGAAATATATGCATTTCTGAGACTTCTGTTTCTTCATAAATACAGATTAGATCTGTAAGGTAGATAAAACTGAGAAGATAAAATAATTCTTATTTCATGAATAAAAGTAATAAAATAATAATATTAAGCATGACTATTCCTTAAACATTTTTTATAAAAATTGCAAAACTACTTTTGTAGTAATATTGATAAAATTATTAAATATTTAATAATGAAACAATTATATTGTGCCAACTTGAAATGATAATTTTGAATATATACGTAAATATTTATTTTGTTCATGGAGTATTGTTATAGAAAATATTCATTATAATATATAGAAGAAAAGAATATTCTTGAAATAAATAATCACTCATCCAACTGATCGGGAAAAGTATAATCGATTGTAAACACTGCAAATAGGAAACCTTTTTTTAAAAATATGGATGGTTTAAAAGCTATTTAATAGCAATTGAATATGATTTCTGTTTCTACTGAATGCCTGCATTTAAGTATAAAGAAAATGTGATCTGTAGAGTAAATTGAGAAATATATTAAGAAACGGGGAAATCACTAACAGCGAGTTGACAAATTTTGACAGTTTCAATGTGTTATCAAGTATAGAAATGAATTTTCCAAAAACATTCTGGTTTTGGGAGTGTAATTTATAATTATTAAATCAGTATATCAACTAATAATCATCAGATATGATACTCATATTCACTTGATTTATTCATATTATATATATATATATATATATATATATATATATATATATATATATATATATATATATATATATATATATATATATATATATATATATATATATATATATATATATATATATATATATATATATATATATATATATATATATATATATATATATATATATATATGTATATATATATATATATATATAAACATGCTATAAAATATATTTCTAGTAAATTTTTATCAAAAAATATTTAGAATTAAAGAAGTACTTTTAAAATTTTAGAAGGAAAAAATTTTGCTTTTGAATTCATTTGAATTTGAAGTAATTTTCATTTCCATTGTAAAAGTGCTAAAAGTAGAAAAACAGTATAAAGAAATTTCTTACAAAAACTAAAAATATAAAGAAAAAATCAAAATATATAAGCAGTTGCTTTACCATTTGTGTATAAAAGCACGATTCATAGCTAGTGTAAAATAAACAGGAAAGTTCTTGTCATTATTATGTTCCTATTGAATGAAGTGAGAATAAGTTTACAAATTAGTGTATAACGTGGTTGAGATACTGGCCAGTTTAGATTAGGAATATCAGTCGTCATAAATGCACAAGTGAACTGCGCACATTCATCAATCGTAACTTGTACTGTAGAGAAGAGAAATAAACGTGTCGAAGGAGCTTGTCCGGTGTTCTTTGCCTGACGACTTCAAAGTGGGCTTACCAACTGCTGCATCAAGTAGCCGAATATGTCAAACGTTTGGGGATAGTGCTGTGAATACGGCAAGCTATTGGTTTTAAGGTCAAGGTATTGGATCATACGGCAAGGTATTGGTTTTATAAGTTCAGGTCGGGAGATTTGTCCCTCAGAAATGAAGCTGGTGTCTGGAGGACTAGTCGTCAAATGGTTCTCTATGAGGTGCTACTCCCAAATGGTCACTGCGGATCTGTACTCACAACAACTAGAACGTGTCCAACAGGCATTGCAACTGACGGAGCCAGTACTGGTTAATCGCAACGATGTACTGTTCTTGGCCGATAAATCTATGCCACGCGTGTGGCTAGGAATACCATACAGCGATTTGGTTGAGAGACTTTATACTATCCTCTTTACTCACTAGAGCTTGCACCATCAGATATGACCTCTTCCATTCCCTTGATAATTACTTCCGTGAAAAATCCTTCACTAATAAAACAGACTTCGTCAAGCACTCACAGACTTATTTTCATGCAAAACGCCCGAGTTTTACTGCAAGGGAAAATTGGAGACACATTGGCAGAAGGTACGGGATGCCGATAATGATTACTTAGGACTATCAATAGGCTACATTTTCTGTAAGTCATGTTCTTTTATGTCATTAAAAATCGCAAGAACTTTCTTGTTAACCATGTATGATACATCATATTATTCCCATTTATTTAATTTGTCCACACTCTTTTAAATTACAACAGAAATTATGCTCTTAATTCATGATACCGTGATGATAATTTTATTTATATGGGTATATTTTTATTGCTTCAAAAGTTACATGAAGAGTAAATTAGTAATTCTAAAAATACAAACTTACTTTAACATTCTTTAGTATTATTCAATGAATACTAAGTCAATTGCAAGTAAATAAACATATTTGTTAAGATAGTTTATTCATTTCTTTCTTTCTTTCTTTTTTGTTAAAAGAAATGTTTTCTTTTCAACTGATAAATTGAAAGAAATTTTCGCCATGAGTACTTTTCATGTATATGATCTTCTTGATATTGAAATGTTTTTACTTCACAGTTGCAGTCGCAGAGGGAACGGCAAAGTCCACATTTAATAATCGAAATAGCTAATAGTTTTGTTCCCATAGGGATTTTATGAATACGTGTGAAATTCTTTCTAAACGAGAAGATTTTTCAACATTTTTTTTTTTCATTCGTTAACTTTCACAAATTGAAAAGCCTTAAATAATAAAATTTTACATCATTTAAAAAGTTATAAATAAATTTGTTCTTTGGAAAAATTTTCAAATTTTTTTGACATTTAAGAGTCGAAATAAGAAAAAATACTTAATTTTAGACAAGTGAAAATAAAATAGTTGAATAATACATTCAGTTATGGGCAATGGAAAAATACAAAGTACAAGACTGCAACTTTTCTCACAAAACTCTTGAATAACTAAATTAACTTTTTTAATAATACAATTAATAAACCCTATCACAATGATACAGTTTTTTTTAAATAACAAACGGCTTTATACATGAAGATTTATTTTCACCTACAATATTGTGAGTTTTTATGTTTACAAAAAAGTAAACATAAAAACTCACAATATTGTAGGTTAAAATAACTGACGGATGAAAGCAAATGTAAATAATATCCCAATGAAAGATCATGAATATGATTCTAGTTAAATAAAAAATATAAGAACATTTTTAAAGATTAATAAGGAATGGATTTTAAAGTAACAATACATATAGAAGCTTTAAAATATACTTACCTGAAAGAATGTTTTTGCGAAAATAATTGCATTTGCTGCTAATGTTTTTTTAAAATTATTGTTTTTCCCAAAAGCCAGCTAAAAAAAAGTTTACTTAAGAATATAAAATAAATTTTTTAATAAAATGCCCTAAAAATATTTGTTTAAAAAACTAATAATTTTTTAAACTGTTTACTTTTATTGACAGTGTGATAAAATTCATGAAGAGAGTAAGGTAAACATTTCTGATAAATGGCAATGGCTAATAATTTGTTAAATAGAATGAATGTGCAATGTGGGTTTGCTAAATCTTGTGATGAGAAAGCCGTTCATTTTGTAAATATTCACATAATTTGATTGTTTGGCTGAAGTAAAGTTTTTTCTCGCTAATTTTGATGGAAACAAATTCATTTATTCTGAGCAAATTTCTTCTCTGTTGCTTTATTTTTTTGCTTCATTAGAATTTGTATATTAGAATTTGTTCTTTAACTCTTTATAAATAATACTACTTTACATAAAGATAAAAAAAAACAAAATTTTACGGAACTGATTATTTCATTAACTGATTATAAAATATTTTATTAAGTCAAAATATTTTGTTTTAGTTTTAAATGAATCATTAAATTGTAAATTAAACGCAGCAAGTTACACAAGTTTGGCTTTTTGATTTATAAATGATAGCATATTCTAGTTTATATTTTCTGACTAATTAAAATATTTAAAATTTTTTACTTAAGGAAATAAAACAAGCTATTACAAAAAAAAATAAATAAATAAATAAAAAAATAAAATAAAGATTAGTTTTAAAATTCGTAAAATATATTGAATTAGTTTTATGTTAGTTTATTTTAATGGTTATTTAGTAATTGACGAATTTAGAAATATCCGAATGCTTTATCACCGATCATGTGTGACGTCATTAGCAAAATTTCAACTCATATTTTCTATAATTTAAAATACACTTATGGGTATCGGTTAAAATTCAATTTTAATATAGTATAGAAATGGGGCTATTATCCTTGTTACATGACTGATATTGCTATTTTTAACATTATGATTATTTTTGTTAATCATTGTGACTAAGAAGATGATACAAATTAACTATAATTTCTTCTTGACTTAAATGAATAAGAAATACAATAAGCGAATGTACTAGAAAATGTTTTCCCTGTAGTTTATATAACCTATATAAAATAATATTTCAACATTAATTATTAATGTTTAAGATTAAAATAGAGGGACATATTTTAGAATTATCTTAAAAAAATATACCAAATTCTGGCTCATTATATGCTCGATCCCAAAATTCAACTGAAATAATTTGTAAATTTTGTTTTAATCAAAAGAAGCTATAAGATTTCGGAAAGATAGGAAAGTTCCATGAATGAAAATATGTAGAGATAATTGTATTAATTTTAAAAGAAACGGAATTTTCTACTTTCTATTCAAAATCCTTGTATAATTTGCACTTATTTAAATAAACTGTATATTTAAATCTGCCATGAATAATTCATATATACAATTATCAGAATAACCTTGAAGACTCCAAAATCCAAAAGATTTAATAAACGGGCTTGTAATAATTTTCAGAAATCTCTCACATATTTTGTAGATTGCCTATAAATGAGACGCATTTTATCAAGATTAAATATAGACACTGCTGAAGTTATTCAAATTTAAATAAAAAAGTATTTTATCTAGTGAATATATTTTTGAGAAATGTATACATTATTTTTAAGCAAGTAAAATTTTAATGATTAAAAAGTATTAAAGTAATATAAAAATGAAAAAGAATACATATAATTTTGCAAAAATAAACCACTAAAATAGATCGTAATAAATCACTGAAAGGGATAGCATTTCCTGAACATAACATTTATAGCTTTTTATATATAAACATTCTTTATCATATCAAAAAAGAAATTTAAACTTTAGTTTAATTTGGATATTGTTTGAATAGAAGAAATATCAAGGTAAATATTTTTTTTATCATAGCAATGAAATTGTCTAATACTTAAACTTGTTTTATAATAAAGTGGAAAGAACTTGCATAGATTAAAAGCAAGAGTGTAAAAAATTGAGAAATGTGTATTGTATACATGAAACTATAACGATATTAATAATTTTTGGAAGGAAATAGGAGTTACAAAATTTCAAATATTTAATAAACTACACTTAATTCAATTATTATAATTTATATTTACATAAAATTCACAATAAAATAATATAATTGTATTGAAAATGTTAAAAAATTAAAGGAATAAAGTTTTCTATGTTTAATATAAATTGTATAATTATCAATATACATTGAAACAATATTGAACACTGAACTTAATTTTTGCATATTTTAAACATTTTAACAAATTTTGGGGGAAATCAATTATATCCAAAAACTATTATGATAAAATATAAATGATAAAACTGAGCATTTACACATTGGTTTACGATATATTTTTAAAATAAATATATGAATTATTGAAAAAAATGATTTTCCATTTCATCTTTATTTTGAACCATTTTAAATATTTCATACGAAATTATCAAGATTAAGAAAAGCGTAACATCTCAGTAATTTTTTCAAAATATGCCAATTACCAAAATTATATTAATAAATACAATTTTAGGCCATTAAAAATTCAAAAAGAAAAAAAGATATGCAAAAGACACTTTTACTCTAGAATTAACATATCATATAAATGTTAATTGATTGAAAATACAGTCTTTTATGAAGCGATGAACATGATAAAATATAATAAAGTAATCAATGATATTTAAACTACTGGGATAATCTCTGTTACAAGCGGAGAGATTGAGAAAAAGTAGTTTTCAATATGTTATCACAAGAATTAGGAGCTTAAGTCAGCAATTAGACTTGTTCGAAAATTGATAGATAGCAGAGAGGGAAATAATGCTATTATAAATATGCAATTAAGAAATCTTATAGATTCTATTCAATACTTGGATTTTCATAATCTTGTAGAAATGCGACTGAAGGCATGAAAAACAAAAAGGCTGTAAAAACAGAGATTTAGCACAAATATAGATTGTAATAATGCTTACTAAAAATGTTCCAAAGTGGAATCCAAAATCAACCGAATCACAATTACAATAACAGCAGGAATACTATGGTGGTACATAGAACAAGTCTCCAAATTCTATTCCAATTATATTTAAACAGTATGAAGAAGCATGAATATTCCATAAATATGACATCATTAATTTGAGTATTCATATCCATTGCTCATTACACAATTTAAAAAAAATCCTGTTGATATTTCTGTAACAGTAAAGAGCTCAAAGGTAAATGAAAGTTTAAAGAATTTTTACTGTTCTGTTATCAATTTGGAATTGCCCATGGGGACATTATTATCTATGCTAGGAACAATAAATGTTATGATATATGAAGGCAGAGAATTCTTTCAGTGCCTTAAGCAACAAATTTCCACCTTCACATCTAGCACCTGTCGATCAATCAATCGTTCCCACACTCATCCACTTACTTCATATTCACATTCTCAATTCCTTGATTACATTTATCATAATGACAAATTTCCCGAGAGATTAATTCTCAATCTCTTTCGGTGACTGCATTTACTCAGTCTTAGATTAGAAATGTTCTCGAATGACATTTGTTTTAAGAGACATAAGAGGTTGTTTACACAAATTGAGAAAGCAATAAAATTTTTTTAAACGGTAACATTTTCTTCGTTAACATACTATTTGAAAATAGAGCTGAAGTCACCTATACTAGACAATTGTGCTGAAATTGCATGCGTGTTACTCACAGAACATTACGACATAAAGAAAGTTGTACAGGGTTTGGGCAAGTAAATCTTGATCTTACATTTTTTATGATTATTAAAGTTATGGAACACTTCCATCCTATTGGAAGGTATCCAAACGCTGTCAAAGTGGTCAATACCCAACCTTGGAGGTCAATATAGAAAAATTAGGGGCTCATCTGATCTAGGCGTTCGATTAAGTGTCAGCGAATGAATATTACGAATACTAATGATTGTTAAATTTTTCCAATGAACAGAAAATGTGTACCAATCATCTTCAAAAATCAAGAGATAATTTTAAATTACACTTTGGAGATAGTGAAAAAATATATATCCCAATATGGATTAAAGCACCACATTTGCTGAAGTTGAAGATATGAATAGTTATTTGTAAAAAAAAGCCATTGAATTATGAGTTGATCTTGAATTAAAGATGATTTCTAATAATTTTTAGTTTTGGATGAATTTAAATATTATAAAAAAAATATCCAAATATTTGTAATACAAAATTTCTCTTTTCTATTGCATTTTCAAGCTCATGTATTGTTGAATCCGATTTCAACCATATTAATACTGTTTTAACAGAGAAAAGAAATAAGTTAAATGTGAAGTTGTACGGTGATTTAAGACTAAAAGTGAGTAATTTTGTGAGACAAATATTATTAACGCAACAAAGCGTGAACAATCACATCCTTGTAATTGATTTATGAAGGCATTTGATTTCATCGAAATAAAATAAGTAATTAAAAAACGGTAAGTTTTTTCTTTCTGATTTTCATAATTATGTATATATATATATATATATATATATATATATATATATATATATATACACGCGTGTATGTGTGCATCTATGATAAAAATTCCTTCATATATATAACTTTGAATTTTTCGTTTACCTATATTGTAATACTACCCTTAAATTTATTTAAATTTTTACAATAAATGTTTTATTTAATATTAAAAGGATTTTTAAAAATGATTGGAAACTATTTTTTTATAACACTTACTAATTGATATTGTTTGGGTGAATTAATTTTGATCAGTTTTTTTCATTAAAAATAATCAATAAATTTTAAAAGTATTAAATCAAATTTATGCAGCACTGTTTCTGATTAAAGTTACCAAAAATTTATTAATTAAGGAAACATCATGAACTTAAATTTTTTTACAGTGTTTTATTATTAAAAGTATTGATCGTTTTCTTTTATGCGGACGAGCAAAATACGGAAGTGCAATAAAAAACTTGCAGCGAAGGAATTGAGATATTTTCTTGCATTTGAATAATTTCCTTTCTCCCAAAAGTTTTAATAGAATTTTTTAGATGAATGCATCTTTTACTTTACCAGGTGACTCAGTAAAATGTCACTAAGTTTATTTTACACAGCTGAAGTAAATTACTTCAGCATATAGAATATGATAGCACTGTAAAAAAAGTCAATATTGTCATAATACTTTTATATAAGGAATTGAATCAAAAAACATTTTTTTATTATTAGTTAGCTATCTCGAAAATTTTTCATTATTTACATTTAAGTTACTAAAATGTTTATGACAAACATTCTGTATCTTTGAAGCTGCTATTTATTTTCTGTATGCACTTGTGTGTATGAGACATTCTTCACTTAAAAAATTAATTTTAGATTTTTTTATACAGGACGCTGTTGGAAATGTTTTTTAAAATAGCACTTCAAAAATTTTCATTACGTCAATTAAAAATCAATTCGCAGTTATTTCCTAAAAAGTTTCATTTTTTAATAAATTCCGCTCTTAAAAAAGATTACCAGATTTTGAGGTAAAAGCTTGGCATAGGTTATTTCGTTTTTGAATGTTTCACCACCTCATTCACACTTCGTGTATTCAGAGCATGTAAAGCTACAAAAATTTAAAAAAAATCCTTATAGCGTGTTAATTAATAAAATAAACACATAGTATAATTTTCTACTCACGTGTTTTAATTATAAAGATATTTACTTATAACTGCAAAAACTACCAACCAAAAATATATTTCCGAATTCTTCATAAACAATACACATAATTTCACATGAATTAATTACAGATTTAACAAATAAAGTTACATTTTAAATCTGTAAAAGGCAACTAGTTTTAAAATATATTTATTTCCTGGTGTCACATTCAATTCTATGTGTGCTCGTCTTCGGTATTTTATTTTTTTAAATAAAATAGTATTCTAAAAGATAAGGATCATTTTAGCTTAGCAGATTTATCTTCAAACAAAACATCGAATGAATTTTTTATTCACGCTCAAAAACTATTGGTCAGCGGCGGTAATACGAAAAAAAATGTGTTTGTGCACTAGCAAAGAAGAGGCTATTTCCTGGTAGAGAAATGCATGTAAGGCACTTTTTCTTTCATTGTGTGAAGCTTATTTTCTGTCATCCATCTTCATCAACCAGCGAGAAAGTGTATGTTTCCCACCACCGAAAAAATTCCATAAATATTTAACAGATTGAAACCAGTAGGCTGCATATTGAAAATTATTCTTAATAGGCTGAATATTTGAAAAAAGAGTTGTTCCATGTATTTGTGAAATAAGTATCAATTATTAATAATAATTAGGTTAATTAAAAAAAGGAAACAAATTCTCAAGTAATATATATTAATAATCATTTTAATTTCTTCAAAATTGAATTTTAATTTGAATGTATTCAAATAATCACACACATAAAGCAGCAAGTATATTAAAATATGTTTGACATTAAAATAATTAAAAAATGAAGAAAAATAAGAATAATTTAAAAATGAAGATTAAAAAATGAATACTTCTTAGAAAACTTTTGAATTCGAAATCACTTCAAATTGCATAAATATAACTTCTCCAGGACGCAAATAAATTCCAGAGTAATGTTTTGCTTTTACTGTTACACTTACACAAATAAAATTTTTTTTATTCAAAAGAGAAATAAATCAGCAGAAATGAATCAAAGAAAAAATTTGAATTGGAATCCACTGATTCTCTATAACTTCTCATATTATCATTTGATTATAAGAAATTTAAAGAAAACAAATGTTCATATGAAATAGATTAACAAATGTTATAAAAATTATTAATTGTCATAAAGAAACTAATTTCTCTTTCTAAAAGCTGTAATTACTAAAAAAATACCAATATTCAATTCATTGTAGAAGATGAATTGAAGTAACTTATACATTTGTAATTAATAAAAATTTTCATTTGTAATATAATGCGAGAATTTACAGAGGGATTTGTAATGTATTTGTAAATTATCGCAGTGTGCAATTGTTGGGTTGTGTTTCTGACAAAAGAAAGAAAAACTTCATGAATTTAACATAAATATCCCAATTAAGACTAGTACAGATAAGTACAGTTTAAATGATACTTTATTCTAAAATACAATGCCCGACAGCCACTTCTCATTTGCGAAAGATTGTAGTAAGAAAATTTTATCTTGCTTCACTAGACTGATACAGTTGATTCTCTTACCTGAATATTTTAGAGCTTTCATAGGAAGAATTTAAAAGATATTTGTTTGTTATGAAAAGAGAAAACAATGCTGAAATATATGTATTTACTCAGTTTTCGAAAGAATATTTTGAAGTTCTATAATCTGTTATAAAGATTTTAATTAATAATGTTTGTCTTTTTACATTTCTATTATAGTCGTCAATAAAATTTATGCAAAATAGTTTTTCAATTTATTGTAAAATATATTTTAATTATTGACCTATTTACCTGTAAAAAATAAACTATTATAATTATTACAATAGATAAACCTTATAAAATTAAACTTAATTTTTATATGCGCAAAATATCATGCATGCATTTAGACTGGAGGTTTCTAAGCACATTAGAATGTCATGATTTATTTTTTATTTATGATAGATCCAAATGCAATGAAATTTTATTGAAGTCTATAAATTCTTAAAATTTCTACATAAAAAAATAAAAATTTAAAAATTAAAAAAAAAATTAAAGTAAAAAAATATTTTAGCTAGTATTGCAAAACAAATTACACATTTATAAAAATTACACATTATGTACACAAAACAATTATTTCTATTCAAATATATTCCAAAATGTACCGTAAAACGCAAGAATCTTTCGTTATTTGATCAATTATAAAATTAAGAGAATTGTAAAATGGAAGTAAATGTTGATATTAATAATCACAGTTTTAAGCAGCATGTCTCTTGACGTAAAAATTTTAACTTCCTAAGAATTCTAGTGCAAAAACTAAATTCTCTGAATACTTTCAACACGCAGAATAAACAGTGCATTTTTTCCATTTGAATGATAAGTTTTTAAAAATAAAACAAAAAGGAAATTACAAAATTTGAGCATCGCAATGCAGATGGTAATTCAATGCTGTATTAAATCAAAGCATTCTGAATATTTATCATTGAATCTTTTGTCATGTGGGAGGAAATAAGGGACAGATATTTAATCAATTTTGTTCATCTTGACATTTTTAAAAGATCAATATACTTAACAATAAATATATTTTTTTAGATTTTCTTCAAATCATTTTCTTAAAAATATTTTCCTTTATATGACATTAAGTATGTGTTGGTGTTTGTATTTCACAAATTGATATTTCAAATAACTTAAATAATTTTAGCGTAGAAAATAAAATTAGTTTTCCCATTGTTCTGTGATTGCTTTGAAACACACTTTCATCATTGCATTGATTCGAGGAGAAATAAAGGTGATACTTCATAATATGTTTAATTAAGGACTAATTAATCAAAAAATATACTCTATATTTTGCTATTTTAATTAAAATTAAATTACGCATAAAATTAAAATTTAAAGTGTTTTTCAAAATGTCCAAAAACAGGAATTTATTTAAATGCATCATATGTGGAGTAAATGTGAATCATTTGTATTTTTGCGTAATCTTTAGTCTTAAATATATTGTCCATTAGAAAATGTTTTAAATCAGATAAATTTTTCTGTGAAATTATTAGTTAAAATAAAAAAGACATGATTTTGAAGCAATTTAAAATGCTAATTTCAATATTCTTTTCAGGATTTTATAATGATAGCTGGCTAAATTTTATTTTCTAGGAACAAACAATTTCAAATGTATAGAATTTATTTTTTAATAAATTTATAATTTTCTATTCAAATTTAGATTTTTATATTTCATTAGATTAAAAATATTACAAAACGTTACGAAATTTGCTACAAAATTATTTAAAATTAAAGTTTATGTCCATAATTTAAGTTCCAATGATTAATATCATCTAAAAAATGTCTTCTTGGTACTTTTTAATAGCATTCCTTTCACGATTTTTTTTATTATGAATTGAATGCAAATTTATGCTATCAGTGATACAATCTAGATTTTATTAAATGTTTTTAAAAGAGTATATTATTGTGTACCAAATTTTGTGTTTATATTTTATTTATAATAAAAACTTTCAATAAATAGTAGAATTTCAACTGAGATCATTAATAAAATAGAATATTGTAGACAAGCACTCCACACCCTTAAATTTTTAAATTGTTACAACCATAAGGATTTCTAACCCTTTTGAAAGCTAAAGAGAAACGAAATACTATTACTCACATGTTTATTTAATGGTGCTCGTTGAGAATGTGATTTATAGTAGAGTAGATAAGTTGATTTTTAGGATGGGCGCCATTAATCCCGACTCATGAATAACTAATGTGTCCATGTATGTCTCTAGATTATTTTTCTTAATTCAGTACTTATTATTAATATTAAGTATTATTAATACTTATAAACTATAAGTATTTATAAGTAAGTACATGTGAGGGTTTAAATTAATAGATTATCATTTTGAAATAAATATTCTAGAATATTTCTTAGATCTAGGAATTTTTTTCTAGAGTACATCTTATCGAATACTGTGCTTCAGAATTTGAAAGTTATACATTAAAATAGAGAAAACTATAAAGAATTCAAAATAAATAACTGAAATTGAATAAAAAAACAAAATAAAATTAGAATTAATATGGAAGATGAATAAAATTTCTACAGATTTTTAATCCCACTTGAGAACAAGATTTTTGAAATATTAATATAACTATTATTTTAGTCTCAAAAAGAACTGAAAAGACTTTTCTTTACTTTTTTTATGTAAGGCAAATTAGAAAAAATAGGAAAGTATGCAAAACTAGGAAAGCATTATTCGTCTTTGGGATATACCAAGTACATAAAAATGTGAATCCCAAATACATTACGTTTGTGAATTTTTGTTTTAAAACTTAGAATTCTATTTTTACATATTAATTAGCTTAACTCAGGCTAGATTTTTTTTAATTAAGAAAGTCAGTCGTCTAAAAATTATTCTGAATTTAGTATAGTCAATTCAATGACTAATAAAGTTCTTTCAATAATTTCCTTCTGTACTGTATTGGTGAGCTCGCACATTAGATCGTGAAAGATTACTAATCATATGTTCACTTCCAAACCAATTTTGATAAAACTAAAAAGTCAAACTTTTACATATGGGTAACCAAAAGAATGTTGACTAAGACTGGTGAACTGTTTTATGAAAGAAACCGATTACAATGCCAATAATCAATTTATTTAAATTTTGGATTTTAAATTCATCTTGAAAATAGACAATTTCAAAAATTATCAAACTCCTTATGTCCAAAGATCAGTTTTCTGTACACAACTTCTTCCTACAATAGATCTAGTTGACATTTATCTCATTGGATTCCTCCATTACACAATAAACTCATGGAATCACTAAGTTTGGAAATCCAGCTTCATATAATATTTGTCATGTATCCAGTTAGAAATAGATTTCAATTATTTTTTTATCTTATTTCATGTTTCTAAGAGACAATGCTAGATTGCATAAAGCGTTCGCTTTCTTCGTTTTCGCACAAGTTTTCACGCTATAGGTATCATTTCAACTTATTTAACTTTTGCATCTTTGTACATATATGTATTTTGACTATGTCTCTCTAAGTTGCTTATTCTTACCCAAATATTTTCCTTTCGTCATTTTACTTTTTGTTTTATGTATTCTTTGCTATACAGTAAGCAGTTGAATTTAGGTCTTATGTTTTATATTGATAAGAGGAAGATTCAAATGATTCCCTTATCCATATTTTTTTAAATGTAGTTACTACAGAAATACCAATCCGAATACCAATTATTTTAATACATTGTCCCTTCACACTTTTCACTTTTAAGGGCCAAGTGATTTATACAAAAAAAGTGCAGGATTTTATAAATTAACCAATATTATAAAATCGTAATTTCCGTATACAATTACACTGCTACCCAAGTGTGCTAGTTGGAGAACTTGAAAACTTTGAACTAATCTATAATTAAATATCCTAATACGACGGTCTTAATATGATTGAATTAAAAAAATTTAATTTCCATTAATAAATACAGTAGTATGTTTCTCTTCCTCTTCTTTTTTGCTTACTTTAACCATTTTATCTATTAAAATATCATATAGTGATGTTAGTGTAAAAGTGTAAAATTTCTCCTCTTCATCTCTATTTGTATCACAGATCATGCATAGTTTCCTCATTAAGCAATTATAGGCTGTAGATATACATTTCTATTAAGAGGCATCTTTCTGGTTCAAAGGCAATTAAATTATTCTAGAAAAATACACAGTCATTGGCTTATTGGGCATATAGAAATAAGCACTGTCATATTTACCATGTTTAGTTAAAAGTATAAAATAATTTCCTATACATTAAAAATTGATAAAAACTTTATGAGCAATATTTCACCACATTTTTTTTTATTAAATATTCATATAAATGAATAGGTTTGGAAGGTTTTAAAAATAATGTGGAAGTTTTATTAACAATAAAATGTGTCAAAAGAAATGAAACAAAAAATATTATATTAAAACCTTTTAAATTATAAGAATTCTCTCAAAAAGATTAAAAGAAATAACTAACAGGTACAGAAGATAGTATTTTATGTAGCCTTGTGGATACAAAAATTAAAATTCTAATTTTTAAGATATTTTTTTAACAAGTGACAACTTTTTACTTGATATCACAACAGAGATTTGAAGAATACACAATTCAATTTCCTATGAAAATGTATTTTCAAATTTATTGTTAGTCTCATTTCGTAAAATTTTCGAAAAGGAAGAAAACTATGGAACAAATAGAAAAAAGTGGTCAAGAAAGAATTCACCCAATTTTAAATATATCTGCATTGAATACAGCATAATTACGTCTTTCCAAAAACTATTTGATTTTTTAATGGATTATAAATTTTAAATATTTTAATTTAAAATAAAGCTGAAAATTCCAGGAAGTTGAAAATAAATGCCTAATATTTATTAAAGCTAAAAGTAATAGACTGAATGTCATTTCATTTCAGTATTTCAAGAGTTTCTTAGGCGACATAGAAATTAAAAAAATACAAAATATAAAATCCATATTTTAAGTAAAAGCATAAATGTTATGGTAATTAATAAATTTTAGTCCTTTTAATATTTGTTATGATATAAATCATTTCATATACATTTATTATTGAATTGCGCGAACAAGTTTTGGATCATTATGTTTGCAAAATGCTGTATTTTTGGAGTGACTAAGCGTAAACATATATAGTTTCATTCAAAAAATATTTTAAATTAAATAGATTATTTTTTGCTTAATCTAATTTTTCCTTTTTTTACATTTTTTATAGAATACCAGAGCCATTTAAGAATATTTTATCAGGAACAAATAACAGTAAAAAGAAAATATTCTTTTTTCTCAAAAGATTCAATCAAAACATTGCTTTTGTTCATATTCATTACTTTCCCATGGCCTAGGGAAAAATAAATTGTTTTCTTTATCCCGTAAAAATTTTCCAATGGAATTGAAAGTATTTGAAGGTAATATTTTCTAGAAATTTCCTTTCTAGAAACGGTATTTATAATATATTTTGCATTTTATTATTTGTAAAAAATTTGCTGAAGTACTTGTTCAAATTAAATGAAGTAATTTGATGTAATTAATCTCATTAAATACACTTATATTGTCTTTTTCTTATTCAAATGGCTAATTTAATGTAGTAAAAATATTCGTGTTTATTTGGAATACTTGGCATTTAATTAAATATCCTCTAATTAGACAAACAATTAGTAGGTATTATTAATTACAATGGAGGAATATTAATTGGCACAATAATTTTCAATTCTAATTGATCAATCGATTAGTTAATTAATCGTCAATTAAAATTATTTATTGAAACTGAATTTAATACATGAATTTTAAATGAATGGAACATGACCATATTCAAATAATTTTATGTCTATTATTGATACAAAATTTTCCCTCTAGTTGCTTTGAATTCTGAAGAAAAGCATAAAAAATTTATTGGTATGTCAGAACTTTAAATTGTTTCAGTATATTGTATTTTCTTAAGATATCTCTATGAATACTTATCTGTTTCTCATAGGAAGGACATCACATTTTAAAGCTGTTCTATAAGCAATTTTGCTTTGTCATATTTATAATTATTAATAAATTCTTATTTAAAATTTCAAAATGGAATAATTATTTACACAGAGCAATTATTAATATTTTTAGATATAGTATTGTTCAGAAGTAATTTAATCAAATTACTAAATTTGTAGATTGTTGATAATGATTTTTCGTGTTTAATTAGTACTTCCATGCATAATTAATAACTTCAAAATGATCCAAGTGTGTTTTAGATGAGAATTAATGCGTAATAATTTAATTTGAATTTTATTGAAAATAATTTTGTAATTCAGTTTATACATATTACATAATTTTTTATAATATGTGAAATATGAAAATATTATAAGGATACATAAGTGGCACTTGACTAACATTTAAGAATATGAATATATATATATATATATATATATATATATATATATATATATATATATATATATATATATATATATATATATATATATATATATATATATATGCACACACAAGTTGCTTAGAGTCTGAAGTTTGAAGTTACTTAGGTTAGACATATATTTAACATATATTTCTTTAAGACACAAGAACCTCATTTAGGTTGTGGAGTATTGAGACATCTTACAATCAAGTCAAGCAAATTACTTGATTTAAAAATTAGATAAACGTGTTAAATGAACTCTAATATAATTTCCCGTATAATTATTCCTCATCCCCATGAAAATCAGATCTTCACCAACACAAAATTTAATATCCTGATATGATAAACAACAGTTTAGAATACCCTTAAAGAGAATCATCTGAGGTAAGAGCTGGAAGGAGTTTAATGTCCGTACGCTAATCACACATAATCTTCTGATTAGACAAATATTAAATTTAAGAAATATCTAACTTTCCTACTGTTTAGTGTTTTTACACAAAATATTAAGAGAGTCACTTATACTTACTTTATGAGCATGTACAGAAAGCTTAATTTAAAAGTCCCACCTCTCATACCAATTTGAAATGATTTACATGACACATTACGAATGCCTTAACTATGATATCAAGCCATGTATATTATTTTGTGTAGAAAAACTAAAAATATACACGAGATAAATAACTTAGATAAATAAGATCAAATTAGATTGAATTTCTAATATATTCAGATACGATATATAAATAGTTGAGAACAGTTTTAGACATATATCTATTTTAGGTATGAACTGAAGAGGAAATATATTTCATAATTTTTTAGTACGTTACTTTATTTATATTATTGGCTATATGATCCGAGGAAAGATCTCAATGAAAGAAGATTTTTAATGATTGACAAAAGTTAGGCGCCTGTATAGGGTCAAATATTTTTAGTGAGAGACTCCAGCATTGTTATCATCCTTTTGTGGAAACTTTTCATTTAACAATTTCTTGGAGTTATAAGAAATACTACATGAATGAGACACATATTCACATAAATAAATATATATTGAGAAAAGAAATATTCCCCTCAATCATGAAACCATTAAGAGTTATTTAAAATTTTCTCAGATTAAAAGATCATTACTAACTCTGACACAGCATAGTCGACAGGTTAACGGCCGAAGTAAGATATTTTATTAGCGAATACTTACTTAAATTGTCTTCCGGTAGGACTTTTCATCGATACTGGGCCTTAATCACGTGTCAAAAGAGGGGAAGCCAGGAACACTTCAAAGTACCCACCCCGACAGATATGCATTTAGAAAATAGAAACTTAACATTCGTTTAAAGCTCTTTTATATAATAATATATCTATTATACATCTCTAAAATGTAATCGTCCCATTTCCGATGATGAATAGATTGGCAAGTATGTTGAAATCGACGCTCACCTGCAATAATGTATCGTTTGATTTACATTATTTACAGTTATTAATAAACAAAGTAAATTGTACCAATCTTTTTCAAAATATCTAAACCTAATCGATGAAAACAGTTTTTTACTAAAAATAGATCATTCAACTTCAGTGGACATAAAACGTCGCTAATATGAAAGTAGAAAACGCGTGTGAGTGCTTACATATTAAAATAAGCTTTGTTTCAGCTAATTATAGATTACGTCCTGGATTTTTTAGATGAGGTCGAAATATCATACAGTTATATTTTGTGAACAATGTTAGAAACATTTAGGTACAAAAAATCTAAATTTGCTTTAAATTTTATTCTACTTTTAGATTATAATTTCTAGTTTTTTATAGTCAGGCAGAATTTAGTTGCAAAATCTTCAAACCTACTGCAACATTAATTTTGCATTTGTTTGTATTATATTATTTTACATTAAAATAATTGGCTATTCAGATGATTTAGAATACTGAGATATTGAACTGCAATGCTAAAATGATTGAATGTTCTTTTTATCTAATTTAAATACTGAAATATATATTTGTTCTCTTAAAGATTTGGAAATTTTGATATCACAGAAATAATTAGTAATGTCTAAAATAAAATGCAAAATAATTTTTCGATATTTTAATTTCATTGAAAGAGCTATATTTGATTATATGACTATTCATATCGATTTCCCAATACTTTAGTAAGTTATTGTGAATAAATAATGTATATACATCTTTTCAATGTAATCTTATACTTAGTAGGGAAAATGTTTTAGAATTTCTTTACATTTGAATGAATTTCAATAACTACATTGAATAGAATATTTTGAGGGAAAAACAAATACTATTTCAAATTTTCAATATTTTGAAAATAGATTTTGTGATATTTGAAACAGTGAATGCTCAAATGCTTCAATATTAAATATACAAATATCTTATACTGAAAATTTATTTTTTCAAATTTAATTTATTAAGAATTATTGAAGTCTATATATGAAATATATATACTTGTTTTTTTAATAATGTAATAAAATATTAATAATGTTACCACCTAGAAATTTTATTCTGAGATGTAAACTACTTCGAAATTCACCATAAAAAAGAATTTCGAAATTATTTGAAACGATGATATAAGTTATTAATGATTTTTTCTTCAAATTTATAAATTATGCCAATTAATGTACTAGCTTCTGTTTATTTAAAATATAATTAACAGTTCAGAAACAATCTAATTCTTATGAAATTATTTTGATAAATTTCTTGAAAAATTTCTTAAGAAAGAATTATTAAAATGCTCATTATTGCGTCTCTCTTAGACAATTTCAGTTTAAAAAAATTAAGTGTTAAAACTTTCATTGGAGATCTAAAATTATTTTCAAATTTATCAAGAAACCTTATACCTTTTATTTAAAATTGTACTTGAAAATGCCTTGAATTATTTGAAACCATCATAATATAAAAAATTTATTTTAAAAAATAGAAAATCTATTTTTTAGTTTTTTATTATTTGTTTATTAAATAGTAACTTACACATTTAAAAATATATTGGAAAGAAGAAAATAATTTTGAAATTTTATTGCATTTTTCAATTTATTATAGGGATTTTTCAAATAATATTTTAAATACGCAAGTGCACTTAAAAAACTTTTTTGTAGAAAAAAATAAATTAACATTTTATTGAAAGAAACCCATTAGTACCAAGTTAAAAATTTAAGTATAAAATTAAAATCAAGATATATATTCTCTGACTGCACTCAGTAAATGTTTGGATTCATGTTTGAAATTAATTATAAATTGCTTTTAGGAAACTCAGTTTCCTGTTTGAAGCATATGTACTTCTCAAGAATAGCTATAAATAGTACCACTATGACTAAAAATTAAAGTAATAATTACTTTATTAATTAACTCTCTTTCATCTTATGTTAGCATATATTTTTAGAGGCATGGTTTGTCAACCTTTTTCATAAAAAATCCTTGCATTGTAAATTCTTTACCTTGCACTGTAAATTATAAATCTTTGCAGTAGAAACACATAAAAACTCCTTTGTGTTTCTACTGCAAGGATTTATAATTTACAGTTATATATACATAGGGAAAGAATATCTCTTATGTAATTATGATTGGAAGAATTAATCGTCGTCTTATAGCTTTATTTTCAATAAGCAATTATGAAATAAAACGAATTTAAGTCAGGTATAGTAAAACATAACAGTTTATTTAGATAGCAAATCATTATCTAAGGAACGAGTCTCATTAAAAGGATTTTTAGCAGTAATTTAAATAATTTTAAAATACAGAAAAAGCTTAGAATAAATATAAGAAATAATATTTTTAATTAAATTTTAAAAAATTCTGCCTATAATTACATATGGCATTATTACCAAACAGTATAATGTCTTAATTTATTTTGGTTATAATTTAGAATTTTTTTTCTAAATTATAACCAAAATAAAATATCACTTATGCGCTGTGGTGTAGATAATATAAGTAATTTATTTAAAACATATTTTACTCAATAATAAATAGCCAATTTTATTTTTATTTTGATAAGTAATATAATTCTGAGCTAAGTGATAGAGATTTCATTTATTTATATATTTAAGTGAAAAGTATTTCATTTATTGATAATGAAATTTCAAAATAAATATTTTTTTTTGTGATAATGCCTAGCATTTTTAATTTGTTTTTAAAAAGAAATAATTATGTTTATGTTTAACTTATTTTATCAAGAATATTGTAAATTTAGATAAATAACAGTAGTTAATTAGATGTTATTTTGATAACTAATGACCATGATTATTGATCCATCACAATTTGAGATCAAAACCATTAACATTTACTTTTCCATAAATTTCGCAAAAACTATAAATAATGATAGACATGATGTTGATGCATAAATTTATTTCCTTCAAAGAGACATTAGAATATATATATATATATATATATATATATATATATATATATATATATATATATATATATATATATATATATATATATATATATAATGCATAAAGCTTCCTCAAATGTACATTTCAAAATTTGCCTTTCGATATTGCTGAGTGGGAAGGTACTAAGTTATTGTAAAATAGCACTTTGTGAACATTGATGATAGCGTAATGAAAACAGCTGCAGTACATCACTAACATACTGTCGTGCAGTAATGAGACTCCTTATATGAATTTTAAATGATTAGTAAGAAATGCTTATAATATTCCAAAACAAGACTCCAGTAATCGTCATCAGCCATCTAACTGTCGTTTACCTTCCAGTGGCACATGATGTATGAACAGAACAAATTAAATTTGTGATGTTACATCAAGTTTAGTATTCATGAAGAGGGAAACTGACAACAAGTCACTTTCAACTGCCAACAAATAATCCTTGGCAATAATGGACCTTTGAATGTATTCTGCACATTCTAAACTCTGTCAATTTTAATAAATTATGGAGCTGTTCGAGAATAAGTTCTACAATACCTCTGTTCAAAAGTATGATCTTGTAGGGAACCAGAATCAAGTAAAGCTCATTCTTGATTTGATTCTTGATTCTTGCTCAATATTCTTGATTCTTAATTCTTTTTGATTCTTGCTCAGTGCCTTTTAAATTTGGAATATTTTTAAATTAAATAAAAGAACTATAATAAATTTTTTTAAGATGAATGAGTTTACTGTACGTTATATCAATATAAGCATATTAGTTAAAATGAATTTCTATGGCCATGAATAATACCAAAACCAACATTAACTTTATGAAAAACTATAATTATATATTAGGTGATAAACTCAAAACACTGCGGCTTAAAGTATGTAATACATTATTTCAGTAAATATTTTATAAATAAAGTATATTTATTAAAAATTATTCTCAAAATAATGATATTTATTTGCCACAAAATTAATGAATGTAACAATTTTAATGTAGCTATATTTCTTTTATCTTTAATGCAAGAAATATGGGTAAATTTTTGAACTCAAGTAACAATCAACACAAAAACAGTAATAACTTCACACAATATAAATGAAAATAATATAATATTAGTAGCTGATGTGTTCAAAAAATTCCATGAATGAAAGATTATTTTAATTATTGATTCTTAGTTTTATTTATTACACATCTTATTAATACACAATTTTATTCGAAGTTTCATCAATAAAAACTATAATATAAAAACTACAGAGCATAATAATATAATATATAAAATTCTAATAAGATGCGATTTAAAAAAAAATTTACACACACATTTTATTTTCAAGTAACAACATTTTTATTCTATATTATTGAATCTTCATCAGGTTCTGAATTAACATTTATATTTACAGAATTAAATGTGTAGTTAAGTATAATTTTTATGTAATACTTCCTACTTTTTATCCTCAATACAACTGCTTAAATATAATTATGAATTGTTTTGTTGTTGTTTTGTGCCAGCTAGATTGGCATTAAGGCGTGCGCTGCTCCATTTCTCCAGCTGAACCATATTATGGTGTGGAGTCCGATTTCCTAGTACACATATGGCATATGCACACGTTTATAGGGTAGGCAACCATTCACAACTCATTTATACAAATAAAGGACAAATACAGGATAGACAGAGAGAGGAAGTATACATTCATGCTCAAACCGGGACTCGAACCCAGGACCTCCCTATCCGCAGTCAATCACCCTGACCACAAGACAGAACGGGTGGCTCCGATTTGTTTGAATTACATTACTATATTTTACTAACTATAAAAACATAGTTAAAGATTACTAGAAAATGATGAATTACTAGTAAATTAAAAATTCAGATGCAATATATATATTATTTATGGAACATAATATAATGAAATTAAAATAGGAAATTTAAAGAAAAATTCAAAGAAATTGCTTTACATATTTCATTTAAAGTTTGAAACTTTTACATTGAACTAGTTTCCTAATGGTTAGCGTCCGGGGTTTTGTGGTTTCGATTGTTACCTAGGATTTGGTTATTCGGATGAATAAAGAATTCCTTTTAATATATAGGTCCGGTGTAGTTAGCTCTAGGGTGTGAAAGAAATGATTTGTGAGTGAAAAAATAATAAGAAAATGTGTATGTTTACTATGGAGAACTAGGACAGTCTTTTTTAGAACCCAGATACAAATCAATAACTCAATAAATTTATTAATTAAAACATAAAGAAATTTAAATTATAAAAATGTGTTACTTGGAATGCATAGTGAAAATGTATATTCCCGATTATAACGTAAAGACAAATTCAACATTTTAATTGTTTTCATATTCTATGAATGTATGAAGTAAACAATGCATGTATTTTTCATAATTTTCAACTAAACATATATAAATATAAATGCAATTTTATTGAATTTAATTGACCAAGTTTTAGATATTTTCTGATTTTATTAAAGCAAATTGACTCATGTCGAATACATTTCCCTCATAGAATTTATAACTGCGTCAATTTTTCATTTGTTTTATAATATGTAAAAATAAAACACAATAAATTCTTTATTCTCAGAAAATGTTTAACAGAAAAACATTTAAGTATATTTTAGATGCAATACAAAAGGCCAAAGCAGCTAGACAGAAGCTTTCTTAATACGAAACCCCTCTTGAAATTCTCTGAATGTCGAAACTGTGACTTTGATATCTTCGGGGAGGTTGCAGATGTCTTATGAAACTAAAGAAAAGTACGAAAAACGGTTTTCTTTCGGTGACAAAATGTAACAGCTGTCGACTCTTCTGACGTTTTCTTTACTTTTATCTTGCTTACAATTCACATAAACAACTTGATTTTCCGATGATCAGCATAAAATTTTCACCTGTGTGTTTTTATAATGCGAATAGTTATACAATAAAAATTTCATAATGCCAACATTATCAAAGGATGGAAAAGAATTTAGAGAGATGAAAAAAATGTTTAACAAAATTTTGATATGGATAATAACTCAAAATAACCGAGGAGAAATTTTACAGCTGGATACTTCATTTTTCTCATTAAAGGCAATAAAGCTCGAATAAACTGCCTTGAAAAATAATATTGCATGTTTTATTTGTTGTAATGGTATTTTGTATGACAGAATAAAATTTTAGCACTTATCTCAGTTTTCATTTGCTGATTATAAGTGATACATCTGACAGTTTTCATTGTCAGGGCTCCAAAAAATTATAAAAATTTCAAACTTTTTGTGAATAAAAGTTAATAACACTTCCTGACTGTGAATTAAATTACGGAACAAAAACATATAAATTTCAAGAGCTTGTAATAAAGATTTAAGAACGCCAGATAATCTGTTAAGGAAACGCAAGATAAAATCAATCAAAATTTTGTTATTTAAACAGGAATTTGGACTTGATGCCATTTCACAATATAAACAATTATATTTATATAATAAATTTAAAATCATATCTTGAAATGCAAATATTTAAAGAAAATCTTATTACAGAGTTCTGTATATCAGTAAAATTTAGACGATCTAACACATATTTAAGATATCTAAGACAATCAAAATTTCTTATCCTGTCAATGGCGTTTGATTGATGAGTCGATTGAACAACTAACTTATTGTCATCATTTGTAGTTGTATTTTGTATATATGGATTATTAAAGATTAAATATAGGATTGTAAGAAGGAAATTAGAAGACACAATCTGAAGAATAAGCTAGGAGATTTATTTTTCATTTTGTTAGCAAATATTCTACAGAAGAATTTTCAACGTGAACAGGTGTTAATCAGGATATATGGGAAGTTTATTGGAAAAACTATATACATACATACATATATATATATATATATATATATATATATATATATATATATATATATATATATATATATATTTATATATATATATATATATATATATATATATATATATATATATATCGATATATTTGTGTGTGTTTGTTACAGTTTCATGTTACTATTAGTTTTAATGCATATTTAATTAAATATTATTAAAGATTATAAATATAGGATGTCCTATGTTAAACTTTGAAATATATATATTTCAAAGTTTACCATATTTATTTTTGATAATTTTATATGGTCATAGTATCTATATTAGGAAGGTGCTTTAATGTTCTGTGAAAGCTAATATGTTGAATTCTTAAGATTACTCCTTAGTTCCCATTGCTCATCTGCTTAAACAGTACAGTTTTTTACCTAATTAGGTAAAACTCAGGAGAATATTTTTGCTTTTATGATTATCTTATTAAAAATGGTACATAAGTAGATCGCAATTATTTTATACTGATTTCTCTCCTGATTAAAATACAGCATAAAACTGATGTTTCTCACCCATTACAATTTCATTATTACACAAGTGGTCAAATCTTACATACCAACTGATATGACATGATGTTTCATACATTTTGAAATAGCAGTTTTAACATTAATTGAATTTTTTAAGTAGAAATAAACAAAAGCAATGCTTTCATTTTTAAAGAAAATTCATAAGATAATATATTTAAACAGTTTTACACATTCCTTTAATATTTATTCTTGTGTTCTCATAGAGAGAGAGACTCAAAACGCTAGCAGAAAATAAATTTGCGATAAAAATTAAAAACAATTAAAGCTATTTTTCAAGTTGATAAACACATTAAGATGTTATTAAATAATCTATTTCCAATCGCAAATAAAATATTTAAGAATAATCGACATACCTTTGAGGAAGAATATTTACAAAATTCCGCATTATATGAAAGATTTCCAATAAAATAAAGTTTTCGATAACCAAAGAAAAATTCCTGTTAGAAAATCAATATGTGACACAGCAAAGTAAGAAAGGAAGAGAGATCAAGAGAAATCCCATGAACGAACGTATTTGTTCATTGAATCTGCAGACTTTAGCATTGCTTTAGTAATGCAAAATTACATTATGCGGGCTATGCCGTGTTTTGCGTAAAAGTGCTTTTGAGACAATTGGTGCATCAGCTGTATCTGACAATTCAGGTGTTTTGCAGATATTGACATTTTCTTTTATTGAAAGCTTTTGAAAGCTCTAGAAATTATGTTAAAATTTTGGAACTTTATTTTTCATTAAAAGTATTGGAAATGTAATTACAGTTTTCGTGGAGTTAAAAATTTTTAGAAATTAAAATTTTATGAAATATTTTACTAATTCATTTATAAAAGTGTTACAAAATACTATCACGTAAAGTGACGTAAGTGTCTGAATTTGAACTTTATAGATAATCTAACCTGTAATAAAGACAAAAAATGATAAATTAAATATTTTTATATTTAATGTGAAGTAATTGTATATATATATATATATATATATATATATATATATATATATATATATATATATATATATATATATATATATATATATATATATATATATATATATATATATATATATATATATATATATATATATATATATATATATATATATATATATATATATATATATAGATATATATATATATATATATATATATATATATATGTATGTATGTATGTATGTATGTATAATTCCCTCAATACTTTAATAAGAATGGACAACTATATGAACTCATTGATTTAATAGATTTATAATTGTAACCAGTGAAATATTAAATTTTCATTGATTAAATTTCAAATCTTAAAAACCTTTTTGAGTTTTCTGAATCAAATTATATTGAATCATTTCCAAGGAAATATGAAAAATAATAAAAGCACTTTTTAAAATCTGAAAATATATTTTACTAAATTATTAAAATAATATGTGATGGTTGCTAAATTTATGATAATAGTCTTAAAAACTACAATATTGCGTGTATTAGGAGATAATTTTGTTTTAAGTATAGTTAAAAGTAATTTAATTCTTTAAATAAATGTAGATATATTTCATTGAAAAGATCTTGTGTGCGTGATTAAGATTAGAATTTTATTCTCGTACGCGTTTTATTCTTTTATCTCATTAAGAATAAATTTCAGAACTGTCTTAAAATTAATTTTAAGAACTTTGGTAATAATTTAAGTTACTGTAGAAGAATGAATTATTTCTCAGATATTGCTTAGGATTAATATAGGATTTGACTTATATCACACACATGAACTATACAAAAATATATTATATTTAAACTTTATCTTTTTGAAATATTAAATATTGGGTGACATCTGCATATACTGAGATGAAATGATGTGCTTACAAGTTTATTAAAATAAATTTTAACTAAAATAAAGTTTAATTTAACACGTATTATTAACAAGTTGTAAATAATGTAATTATGTAATTTATAGTATATATATATATATATATATATATATATACATAATACTAATTAGTTTGTATTTTGCTCTAGTGAAAATCATTTTTATATTGACATTAATTCAGTGTTTGAACCCAAAAGCTATTAGAGTGTACCAGGCATTAATAATGAAAGCCATTATTTCAGATGTAATAATTGAAGAAACATGTCGGCTGTAATCACTCAGCTGAATGCACAAAATAATTAGGGCATATAAATTTTTCTCTAGAATACACGTTTTCTTACAGTTTTTCTTTATCAATCTTTGTTATTTCTAACCAATTTTATCGGTTTTATCTCATTTAGATATTATGCTACAAATATTAAAATGTGTTTTTTAAATAAAAATGATATTTTTTTATCCTGATTATGTAGTCAGGATAAATAAAATACCCTCAAACAACTTGTGAGGAATTATGACTCTTATATTTCTTGTGATTATTTATTCGTTTTCGTAACTATGAAATATGAGAATTCAGTTTCTAGAAAGCAGAGCAATTAGTTTTGACAATTAAATATCTATGATAGCAATGTATTGTTTCTTTATTCTTAAATATCTGCTGCTTCTCCACACAATAAATTGGGAATAATCTAGGGTTCTTAGGTAACATAATGAATCGATGGCATTTTATTTCCACAGGATAGAAGACATGTTAGAAGAAAAGGAATGGGTCTTCGAAATCTAGTACATTTTCCTCCTAAACTGTCTAATGAAAGACATAAAAATAAACAAAGATCTGTAGAGATTTATTGCTTTGCTGTAACAAATTTGTTTTTTCACTTTAGGATTTCAGGTATAGTTTAGAAGATGGAAAAATCAGTAAAAAATTAACAAGTGGATAGAAAATTGAAATGGTCAAAAAGTATTGAAAATATGAATCTCAGTCCACATACAGAAAATAAAGTTAATGTCACTGACAACATGCTATTATTTATATAAAGCTAAGAAGTAAAAAATATTGTATAAGACAAGTTAAGATAAGCTTAATAAAATTTAAAGCTTTTTTTCTTCTAAACAAATGAATTGAAATATTAAAGTGCTAAATTTCATCATTTTCCAAATCTTTGCTCTAATATTTCAGTTCTGATTGGTTTTAGCCACAATTCAGTACTTGTCTATAAATGCATGTCAGGGGTTAAATTATTATTTATAACTCACAGAAAAATTATGCTTATTTAAACTCATGGAAAAGTCATTAAATATTTATATAAAGATGACTTCTTAAAAGTTTCAATATAAGTTCTTCTCTGTGCAAACACGTGTAGTTGTCCTGATATACTTTAAATCCAAAAATTTATCCAGAATATCATTTCTGTGGAAATCAACAGAAAGCGATTTCTGTAGAAGTTACAATTTTTTGCTTATGTTCTAATATAAAATCAAACGCATCAAATTAAAAGCTAAAATTCTATTTATAAGATGCAGTTACATTACAAATTGTTCCACTTTACGAATTTCTATAGTCAGAACTTTTGTTGTCTGTAGGAAAATAATTTGTTAAGAAATATCTTATATTATGTATTAAGAAAAAAATATTATATATTTCCTCCAGCATAAATTTTGTATGCATACAAAATAATATTATACTTTTGAATTACAAATCAATTTAATAAATATAAACTTATAAATTAATTTGAAGATGAATAAATTTCATAGGTAACAAAATAAAAATAGTGTATTAAATATTACTTATTATTTACCTAATGGAACATATTGGTCACTTTCTCTTAAAAACGAAATAAAAAGGTTTGCTAATATATAATTTCTTGTTCAAAATAATTAATGATGTTTTATAGAGGCGATACAAAAATTTAGAGAATAACTCTAAATTTCGAATTTCTAAATCTTCTGAGATTTGAAAATCTGGCACATCATTCCCAGAATAAAAGAGAAAGGTTTAATATTTTAACATGTTATTCCTCTTTATCTGTATTTATATTTCCCTCATGAAAAATAATGCACAAAGAAAGTAATCGAATTTCAATGAAATTCAGTTGGCAGTAATCTCATCTAAATATGCAAATAACTAGTGTTAAGAATATATAACGTGAAACGTTTATCTGCTATGCAACTAGAGAATTTCTTTTTCCCCATAAAATGACTTTAGAGACTAGTAAACAGAATGAAAGATTAGACTAGTAAATGGATAAACGACGTAATCAAACATCTAATAAAACTGGAATGATTATTTTGGGGGCTTGGAGCCATGGGGTAAACATCAATGAAGCAGTGCGATTTATGAAATGTTTAACAGCATTATTCTGCCATTAAAGTGCCACTTTCTATCATTAAAGTGCCACTTTGGGAGTCTTTTAATTCATGTAAAACAAAGTGTGAATTAAACAAAATACTTACGAGGAATTTTAATCAAATTTATCATGCTATGCTGATGATATATTAAAGAGGAGATGGCAGGTTTTAAAATGAAATTTATCGGTACAAAGAAGAAGCTATCTTGTTTAAATTGTCTCTACACAATCATCATTTTAAAATACGATTCAGCAGAAGGGAGTCTAAAATGAATGAAGCAACAGATAGATACCACACACTAAGTAATATTCAAAACCAAAAAGTATTGCAAACTTAAAATGTGCAATCAGTTTCTCAGAGTATTCTAATAAAAATTTAATATCGTGTATAGGTGATATCAAGAAGAACTTTGTTTACTCCAAAAGATAGGCAGTGAAATATTAGTGAGTTGCTTATAATCTGATGATTCCGTGTATGTTCAGAGACGTGTCATTTCTTAAAACACGTTGGTGATAAAAACATAAATTAATAAAGTGCAAACAGTGGTCGACTTTTTTAATAGAGATTTATTTTATAATCTAAACTGCTTAAATTTTTTCTTAGTTTTAAATACTTTTGAAATCGAAAGATTATAAATACTACTATCTAAAGGTAATGTAAAGCTAAGCTTTCGCCCTTAAAGTTATTAATGATACTATAGAGAAATTTTACATTCCACTAACGCCCTTAGTTTTCTCTATAGATTTCAAATGTATAAGATATGAAAAAAAACACACAGTAAATAATTACTCAGTGTTGATACTAATATCAGTGATGATTTTTAATGAATTTGAATTTTGAACTGAGTAAAACAAATGGTATTTATGTCTTATAAAATAAATGCATTATACAAATGAATTAAAATTATCATTTAAAAAAGTCTTAAAATAAATCATATTAAGAAAAAAAACATCAGTCAATTTCAAACATAATACACAATGATTTTTTTAGAGTTTTGTTTAAGTTAATTTAAATAGTTTTTTAAAGGAAATTTCTTCAGTTTTATATATATATATATATATATATATATACATATATATACATATATATATATGTATATATATATATATGTATATATACATATATATATATATATATATGTATATATGTATATATATATATATATACATATATATATGTATATATGTATATATATATATATATATATATATATATATATATATATATATATATATATATATATATATATATATATATATTTATACATATATATATATTATAAATATACACAAACATTAGTCCTAAGTATTTTCAAATTAGATTTGGAGCTATTTCATATTTTTCTTTCATGAAACTTTATAGAAAAAAAGCAAACAAATCTTTGGAAATTCTCTATGAAACAAAAATTGTAGAATTTAAAACTATATTCATTGATTCTTTTCATTTTACAAAACATTTCTGAAAGATAAGAATAAAAGGGAATAAGATTATCATGATTCAAGAGTTTTCAGAAAAAAACTGGAAGAATATAAAGTGAGATAAAGAAACTTTTTTACAAGAAATTTAATTTCTAATGTGTCTCACTTTTATTTTTATTGAAAAGACTTGTTATTAAATCCAAGATACATTTTAAGAATCATTTTATCAAAAAATTAAATTATTCAGAGGATACATTTTAAGATTGTTTTAAATTTCGATGAGTTTCAAGGAATTTCTTTTTTTAATATATATAAGTTCAGGAAAATAGAAAAATAAATTTTAATTATTAAAAAAATTCTTCGTATAAACAAAATGTCTATACCACTATAGAAAATTCAGATATAAATATTTTATTAGCTGTTCAACCTCAAAAAACACTTACTTTTCCTTCCCTTTTTTCACCCATCTATATACCTTTTATATCCAGCCAAAGTTCATTTCATAAATCATTTATAACTTCATTTTACCTTGATCAACGAAGAAATGTTGCCATGAATCTTTTTAATCACATTCCCGATGTTCATTTTATCAATATTCTTTATTATGTTTCATATTTAAAGAAACATTCATTTCGTGTATGAACATTAACGTTGAATAAATATTTACATGATTTTTAATATTAACTATATATTTTATTGAGGTTGAGCATGCTTTGCAATATAGATTCATCGTAATGGCTTTTCTACATTATGAAGCCTTATTATTTTCTTTCTTACTATATTAATATTATTTTCATATAAAAGTTTTTAATATTTCTCATTATTTTTAAGTATAAAGAAATGGTTTTTGTTTTGTTTTATGTATATATAATATTTATAATAGTTTTTTTTATCAGCATTTCATATCCTTTTAATTCCTAGTCACTTTACACATTAAGGCCAATGTGGGCAGAGAACTCACAGTTTAAACAAGGCAAAGAGTTCCGAGTTGTATTAATGATCTATATTTAAAACGTGAGTTGATATCACCTCTGTGGGAAAAGAGGAGAGCTCTAATCTTTCTTCCCAATATATATATATGCATACATACATCTAAATTCAGGCAAATAATTGTTTAATATCACTACATAGAAAATGATGGCGTTGAAACTAACCATTTTTTTCTTAAAATTTTTCAAATTCTCTTATTAAATAATTGTTATAATAAATTTTTGCACAACATTTAGTGAATAATTGATTGCAACATTAAGAACATGAAATTTTATACCTGGGTCTGAAATCGTGCAATTTTGATGATGCAAAGCAAATTGGAAGCAAAGGAGTTGGAACGCATTTCAAACTATTATAAAAATATTTATTTAATAAACACCCAAGTAACAACAATACCTCAATGAAGAAACATACGTAGAGTACTAAATTGACAAAAGCTTATGTCATCAAATTTTTTATATATATATCTGAGATTAATATTTCTCTATTCCCTTTTTTAAAACTAATATTTAACCATTAAATAAATGCCTATCTATTTAAATATTGAAAACATGCATAGTTTTGTGATATGTTATTTTAAATTAAAAAAAGTATAATAGCATTTTATTGTTTTTAACCTAAAAGTGTGTATACCAATAGAGATTTAGATTTTTAACAGTGCTTAAAACTCTTCTCTTAGTAAACTAATTTATATTATGAAAAATATATTTTAAAGTTTACAAATGTATCTATAGGCGTTTGAATTGAGTGCAAAGTTTCTTAATAACACATAGAAAAAGAAACCGGGCTCTTTCTATTAAATATACTATAGACTGCTTCTCTCAAATTTCTTGTCATATAGCCACATTAAATATGTTCCACTTATATTTTTTCATGAGTGATTAAGTAAAAAGTCGAGTCTTTTTAATAAAATTTTACTAGCACACTTTAAATCAAACACGCATTACTCAATTTTATTTAAGTTTAATAATACTATTAAGTACTGTTAAGTTTTTATAATTGCTTATACTTATTTTAAATGCAACAACATTGTCTTTTGACTAAAATTCAAAGATACTAAAAAATAAAATTCTTTTTATTGTGTCGACTTTCAGCAGCTGAAATTGTAATAAAGTTAACATTTTCTAAAATAGGATTTACAGTTTTTAAGTATTTCTTTCGGTTTATACAAAATTTCCTTATATTACATTAAAATATGACCAGAAAAAAGAAAAGGAAATCGTATTTTTCCGCTCTTCGAATTCTATTCAAAACAGAAAGAGACTTTTGAAGCATATAAAAAGCTTAAAAACCAATAAATTATGCTAAGTAAGAATATTTTATACAATGCTTGAAAATGTATTCAAATGAATGAAAAATTCAGATGTGTTATAAAAGAAAATTCAAATATAACATTTACAGTTAAAATTTCTTTTATCAGTTTCAAATATATAGTAAGATTTGGCAGTGACATCAATTCTTCTTTCATTTTTTTATGATGTGTTCTGCTGTAATTATTTAACTTTCTTTTTGAATATCTTAAGATTTAAAATATGTGATTAAAATAACTAAATGTTTTTGTGCAGTGAGTTGAGATGAAGCTAAAAATGATTGAGATTTTATAAAGCATTTTGTTGAATAGTAAGATATATTTTTGCTAACTCATTTTCAATGTTAATTAATAATATTTGGATTAAGGATAAATAAAAAGATTTGAGAATTTAAAGATAAATTTTAGTGATTCCAAAACAATTCTTCACATATTCAACACATAATTTCCTTTGTATTTTATTACTAATAACCAAATATATTTTATCATGACACTCAATTTGCCTCAAGAACCAACAATCATGTTTCCTTGTTGATCACTTTTCTTAATTTGCTGAAAACTAGGAATTGTTTATTTTCACCTTTCGACCGATCTAATGAATAAATAACAGCTCATGTTGGATCAGAAAATATCAAAAGCACTTGGTTGGTCAGATAAACAAGAATAATAAAAAAACTGATTTAGAGATCTGCAAAGAAAGTAGTGGCTTGCAGACAGGAATTACTCGTCCTTAACCCTAGAGACTTAATTATTGTTCCTTCACACAAATGAAATTCTGTCTTTTTTTCTGCTAATGGGATGCAACCTAAGCACTTAATGTGACGTAATCAAATTTTATACATCCTTAAATCATTCTTTTTTTATTAAATTTAGATAAATTATAATTTTTTTCTGCATTGCAATTTATTTTATGTAAAATTCAACCCTCCTTAAAATAGGAAAAATGCGGATTAACATCTTTGAGGTTAAAAAATACCAAATATGTTGAAATAAAAGATGTATTTGTGTTATATAAAATTTTTACTGCACATCTTATGTTTCAGGCCTTATTAAATGACTTTTCTTCGTTAATTGGTTGTTAAAAATATTTGTAGAAATGGGACAAACAGATGAATTAATGAAAAATATTAAAAATCACTTTAGTTTATTTTATTTTGAAGAATAATGAAGGAAATTCAAAACCCTTTTAATGATTTTTAAAGAAATATAATATTTTTGACAATAAAAAGAAAATAACACTTAAAAATATTTCAGTAATTAATTTTTCTTAATTTTTATTAAAGGTAACAAGATTCTACAAACTGAAAGTCACCACGTTTTTTTTCGGTATAATTTCGTTTTTGATAGGTTGCTTTAATATCATTCACTTTCTTAGAAGCAAATAAGATTTATAAAGTGGGAGAAGACTTTATGAATGTTTCATGATACTTTTACGAATTTTTAGATTTTTTATTAAAATTATTTATTTCTTTATGTTTTAGTATTGAAATTCCCACAGTTTTTCTTATGGATCTATTTATTCTAAAATTATCTTATTATATTCGTGTCGCTAAAATATTATTAAAAATGACTTTACCTATGTTTTCTCTAACACCTTATATTATATAAGAAAAAATATTTAGCTTGTCTTGTGCATCATTAATCATCAGGAATTTTGGAATCAATGACTTTCACTTCTTCACACAATCGAGCCCTTTTCCATAGGAAAAAAGATAATTATATAAAAATTTGATGTAATATAAATTTAAAAAGGAAAATTCTTAATCAAAACACAAACACATCTTACATCATATATATGTGTGTGTGTATATATATATATATATATATATATATATATATATATATATATATATATATATATATATATATAAAATTTTATTTTTGCAATAAATATTGTTTTATTTCTATGATTATTTAAATCTGTAATTTTAGAAGCAAATATTAAAATGAATTTTAAAATTTTCTTCATTTACGTGATAAAATAATTTATTTCAACACTGTGTTTAAAGAAACAATTCAAATGATTATAAAGTTTAATTCACTGTGAATAAATGATATGTTGCAATATGTAAACACTTATTCATGATTTTTTTCGCTAATGACTTTTCAAATAGCTAAATGAAATGAAAAAAAAAAAGAATTTACATCTGCTCAAAAAATGTTTTTATTGCTATAAATAATATTTTTCTGGCTGTATCTCTGTTTTATAAGAATTATTAAAGAAAATTTTATTAAGAATTATTTATAATTTCAAAATTATTAGGAAAAATTACTTTAATAATAAATAAAACGTAAGAATAAAGCTTAATGTATGTTTTTAAATTTGCACCATAAAATGCTTACTTTATCTTTAAATATACTGTGCAAAACTTTTGCATTTTACTGATAAAATGCCAAATTTTACAAAAATGTTGACTTGATATAATAACTGCATAAATATTGACAAAATAAAAATATGGATTGAGAAAGGGAATTTATTTTAATTTAATGTTATATAAAATACTTTAACAATGGCTGAAGTTGAAAACTTTTTGCATAAATTTCATATTAAAAATTTTTCTTTCCACAAATCAACTTAAGTATTTCGAAAGTGAAAATTAAAACTAGCGTAAATATGTATTTAATAATTTTTCAGAACAACACATATTAATCAATTTTTATTATAATTTATTATGTATATTTTTGTTTGCTCATTATAGAAAACGGCTAATAAAAAAGTGAACAATATCAGCTTCTAAGAAGTGTTAAGAGAAAATTGGTTTTCATTTCTCATAAGTTTCGAAAATCAAAAGTATTTTTCAGTAATAAATAAATCACGGAAGAGGGGTTGGATGGAGTAGCGGGGTAATCATAAAAAAAACACCTTCAAATAGGTGTCTTCTTTCATAATTAATAGCAAAAATATATATAAAACAGAATCGGATCAATATGTGGCAAAACAATTTTTTCGCAATCCCGCAAAAGCGAATTTAATGAACGCAATGAGAAAATAATTATTTTCTTTTATCAAGAATTGATGGGAATAATTTTCCTGCATTTTAAAATTCTTGTATTTATAATAGAAAATCAGTTTGATGCGGAGAACACAGCGTTTTTATTTTATTTACTTATTTAATGCTTTTAGGTATTGTAATTAAAATGGTATGCATGCGATTAAATCAATATATTTGATGTAGCTCCAAATGAATAAACAGTGAGCCGCTTGTTAATCATTTAATATTTCTCTAATAAGATTTTTTTCAAACTTGTGCTGCGTTATTAAAATTTCACACATTTATCTAATATTTTTAATGATTTTTGACATTTCTCATTAATTATATGACTTTTGTTTATTATTAAGAAATTTTGAAGGAAATAATTTTCATTTGCACCTTTTCTAGAGCATTTTCTACATCTGAATCTTTTGTTGAATGAACAAAATAATCTGATTTTAATTATATAGTATTATTGATAAATTGCTCTTTTTCTAAAGTTCCATATTCAAGTCATGTAATCTATCAAACTTTATTTTTCTCATTTTCTGGCATTGCTGAGCACGTAATGCATTTTAAAACTATCATTTTTAATTTTTTAGTAGTTTTTTCCATAGTATGACTTTTTCAATATTAATATGGAATAAGTATTAGAAATGAAAAAAGTTTTTTTTATTTTATTTATATAATAAGATATTCACTAAAGGGAATTAAATCAGTCAGAGTTTTAGCAGGGCATCATCATTTTTTAGGCACAAAAATATGTGACGAAAAATCATTTATGATCAAATTGAGTAATCCACTATTTGGTAAACGATAATTCAAAACTCATGTACCCTTATAAGTCTTAAAAGCTCAAAAGTTTCCAAGTTATACTTCAGATCATGACTACAAAATGTCTTCGAGCTATTTTATAGGACTAATTTCTAGTTCGTTGCTTATTTCATTATCCGGATCTAGTGCGAAATAAATGCCTCATTGCAAATGATTAACTGAAATGTGTCACAAGCAATTTACAGCAGAATATATTCTTAGGATTGTGTCACATAGGGAATTCATTAATACTTGTGTCGCTGACATGGGAGTTGCATTTGTTGGAGTGAGTGGTAGCAATATTTTCTAGAGTTATTCACTTACTTTAGGAACTTTCAACTGACGCCTAACCACTTTATGAAGTTTTTTTTATGCGTATTTTATTTTATAAACAAAATAAAAACAGGGGGTTTAATTAAATATTGTATGCATATTTTATTTAAACACTCTTTTTTGTTGTGAGAACAGTATATTTATACAACAAGTAATAGATTATGTCAGAAAGATCTTAGCGAAAAATTGAATACATTGATAATGCGTAAAAATAATTATTTTTCATATCATTGATACTCTTGATCTCAGCATTGGCATATTTTTAGAAAACTTGTGTCTCAATGATTTTTATACTACTTCAAAATGGATTAATATAGCGTATTTTGTGATAAAAGGAATATAATACAAAGCAAAAGATTATTATAGTTGTTGTAAAGTAAATCAATTAAGAATTTTATACTAAAAGAGAAAATACTAGAAAAATTACACGTTGGGAGGGGCACGTGACATTTTATAAAATATAATATATTCAAACCTTAATTCAAATATTAAATCTTTCGTTTCGAAAAGTATAGTCTTAACATTTTAATCATGGCACTTTAAATTGAATAAATAATCTAAATTGTGTGTGGAACTGTACATTTTGATTCGAAAAAGATTGTGGAAACAATGTAAAGAATGAGATTGTATCTACTTCCTAAAGTACATGGCAATCAGTACTGAAGAAGCTCGATTAAAACACAAAAATATGATTCACTATGTGTGAGTTCTTGAGAAATCAGAATAAATCCATATTTTATCCTCTCTGCTATTAGTTGACGGGAAATACAATAAAGTGATGATGATAAATAAAAATAATTAAAATTAGCATCCGTAGAGTTGTCCTCTGGAAACTTTAAAACAATGGAACAGTGCCTGAAGTCGTCATTATCCATATCCTTTTAGTGGCAAAGACGGCAACAAGCCGAATCTTTGACTCCAATAAAATGTAAACGCTTCTACCAATAGTCATATCCATTAAGTAAGCGAAAGCAAGCAACTCCTACTGATCAGAGAATTGAAGACTCTACTTATTTTATTGACAAAAAAAGTAGTAAGCCTCCTCTTACTGACAGCTGCATCACTATGCAAGGAAGCTCTATTAATTTTTAGTTAATTGTAAGCAATTCTTTTGATGTTACCCAGAAGTAAAGAAGAGCAAGACAGCGAATGTTCGCGTTTAGTTTGTATTGATATACAACTTAATAAGATTTTTTCATGTTGAAATATATAAGAACATATTGTTCGTTACAACCATGAGCACAAATGTAATACTTGGCGAAATAAATTGCGAAATGATGAGTCTACATCAAAAGGAATTCCATGAAAAAAAATCACGAATAGTAAGCATGAAATGAGGCAAATGAGGTTATAATTTAGTTGCGTGTATTATACATTGAAATCTATTCGAAAATGAAAATAGTTTTTGTAATAATATAATACTTTTTCAGTTCAAATGTAATATTATTGTTACATTAATTTTTGAATAATTAAATTATAACTTCAATTTTGTTTCAAGTGGAAATTTATATATATATATATATATATATATATATATATATATATATATATATATATATATATATATATATATATATATATTATTTGATTTCTATTTTAAGTACAATAAGCAGAGTTAGTGTTTTTATTTACTTAAATTTTTACTCTCTAATTGAAAATCATTAACTATAAACTATCTTATTAATTTTTCTCCAACAGTGTCTTAATTATAATGTATTTTAAGACAACTTATTAATATTCATGAAAATTGCTTTCCAAAACTTATTTTAGCAAGTTTAATTCTATTCAAAATTTTCCCTTTTAATATTGTGTAAGAGCACTTTAGTGATTCAGAGAAGTACATTGCAAAGGCAAATTAAACCCAGAGATATATTTATTCATTTCTTCTCTGATTAATTATTTAAACTGTGTTCATACTTATTTCATTTTTTAGTATATTGATTTTCGCATGAAAATGAGAAATGTTTTTCAATTCCTTTGGAGAAATTTTTCTTAAATAACGTCTGAGTAATAGTAACAGCGTTTGAAAAAAACTAATTATGAAAAGCAATAAGCTAGAGCTATTCAAAAAACAATACTGTTTACAAAAACTATTAATGTTATGGTAAAAAATATTGTAACGCAATTCTTTACTTTTGCTTTTTACGTAGCTAAATGATTTACTCAGAAATTAGATTAAACAAAGAATATCAAGAATACAATCACTGGTTGGGATTGTCTCTCGAGAAATAATAAACATCGTGTTGTTTTATTTAGCAAATGTAACACATTTCCTGAATGCTTACAAATATACATTACATGTACTTACCACTAGCATATGTTTTCTTATGTATGCTTATTTTATGAATAAATGAACCAAAATTAAAATAATATAATGAAATGTGTTTGATTGAATGGTTTGGTGTAAGAATGTTTTCGTCGCATTTTTTTTTCGTTTTTTGAAAATTATATAGGAATTCAAACAAACTGCATTGAAATAATTAGAGAAGTAAAAATCTTTGAAAAAATGAATTCATAATAATAAATTAATAAATTTGATAAAATGAATTAATTTTATAATATTAAAGTTTTATATTTATAGATATACTTTTTTCACAATTATAGGTGTAATTTGTATACATATTTTGGCAAAAAAAAGAACATTTTTTTAGTAGTTGATTTTATTGCTTGAAGTTGATGATGAATTTAATTATTTGAAAATTAATAATTAATAAAGAGGAGTTTCAATTTTGTAAATAATAAGACTAAAATTTAATATTCAAAAGATTACTATAAAATAGTTTACCAGTGATTTACTTTGCAGCATAATACATTAAATGGAAATCTTACTGAAATAAGTGGTTTAAATCTCTTTTTTTGCAAAATATTGTCAGGCCTAAAATAAGTAAATAAGTACCAAAAACCTAAAAGTGTTTGGTTCGCTTTTCGTTAAAGTACTATCGAAATTTTACTTGAAACAATGAATATTCATATGAAATTGCAAATGTGCTTTCTTTTAAGTCAGAAAATTAATAAACTTTAAAATTATTCGAATTCGGAAAAGAGAAATTCAGATATTATTAATTACAGTTATATTCTTTTGAATTACGTAAAATTGCAATACATTTGCTGTCATACAGAAACAATAAATCTTCAACAATTTCAGCATTTGGATTTTTCAAATGTTTTCTAAAATTCTAGTAAAAAAGAATAGTTTGTGGTGTACTACGGGAAACTAATTTGTTATACATATTTTAGACAATAAATCAGTTAATATATTACAATAGCATGTTTTAATGTTTTCTTATATTTTTAGAATTTTTGAACATTTATAAGAAAATTGCATTTAATTTTGCATGCTATTTATATTTCACATTGTTAATTTGTACCGTGATTCTGTATTAGAGAATTTTCATTATAATGTTTCTTTAGCTTCTCAGCTATTTTCAATGAGAAATTAATCAAATTTTTTACACGATGAACCTCTCTCAGCTCTTATGACAAGAAAATTATTCAAGTGTAAGGTTATTAATTTTTTTCTAAATTAGGTTGAAATCTGTAAATGATTTACATGATAAGGTATATAAAAAACAAGCTCATTTGAGAAATTTGGCTTCTCTTATCTCTTAGCTTTCAAATTTTTTTGAGTAAAAATACATGAAAAGAGTTGTAACATTTATGGCTTATGTAGGTCTTAATGGTTGTGTATAATTTTAACTTATTATCTAATATAAAATATATTTATTGATAAAAGACCTCTAAAATTGATGGATGAATGTAGAGAGAAAGAGAAAATGTGTATTAAAACAAAATTTTAAAAAATAACTCAGAATGTTACAGTTATAAAAGTTATACTTTCGAAAAAATTTATTAAGACATTTTTCTAATTAATAAGGCTTTTTGTAAAGTTTATAAATCTCTCCTCTTAAAATAGGGTAATAAATGTCACTTAGATCTGAAATTTCTGGTGGAGGAACAGCTTTACCAGAAACTTCAAGAGAATTTTAATGCATCTATAAATGATACATTTTAGGGAATTTCTACTAGTGAGGTAAATAAATCACGAAGTTCTGAGGACTGAATAATCGTTGGAAAGCAATATTTCTGGTCAAAGCAAATAAGACTTTAAATCACGATCTCATTATTTAGAAAGCTGAGCACTTTACCACTGAATTGCAGTCGTGTCCAAATATATTCTCATTTAGAAATGCAATTACGGCTGAACACCTTCTGTATTTTGAAGAGTATCGATTTCGTATGTAGAAATATATCTTACAAGAGCATAAGATAGAAATAATTATCTCCAGCTCTAATAAGCCTTCTGGGAAAAGTAGTTGCACTTTAAAGCTTTATTTTCTGTTAACTTGAAATTGAAAAAGGCGGACCATAAATTAAATTTGGTGGCGTAACTGGTCTGTAAGGGATTGCTTACAAAATTTATAAAGGAAAATGATTCAATGCACAGAGTTCTTGGTATTACTTTCCATTTAGATTGTTTTCCGTAAGCCATACATGAAAAAATATTACCAATGAGTGAAATCTGAAGAGAACATTAATTTTCTGATAAAATGCTTGTAAAATAATTATTGTGAATTTTGGTACTCAATTATTTCAATTTATATAATTTTCACGAATTTTAGTCATAGCAATACAACTAAAAATCCAAAAATATTTAATTTAAAATTAGCATAAAATATTTTAAAATGAAATGTAATTTGGTAATTTATATCCATGTAATTTGGTAATTTCTTAGATAAATTATTTTCTAAGCAAATGTTAGTAAGCAAATTGCAATTTAAAAGATTACAAATCATTTAATAATTTTATGATTTCTTTTAAAAGAAAAATTATAAATATGAAGATATAATAAAAACATATTTTAACAAACATGAAAAGTTGTTAATATTATTCTCAGTTTTATTACTGTTTGAAGTCAAAAACATTTAAGGAAACATGTATTGATTAAAAGACATTAATCAGTATTTCTTTTAAAATGGCAAATGTGTTATACATAATGGATACCATTTCATAACAGCAAATGTAGAAAATATCTCATTATATGAATTTTTAATTCCATTTAGATTATATTTTTAGAATTCAGTTTGACTGAGGATTTCATAAAAAGGTTTAAAGCTAAAAGAGATGTTTTGGAAAATACACGTTTCCTTTTAGGAAAAATTAAATATCACGCAAAAAATAACCGGTTAAGTATATACTTTTAACAATACTCTAAGCAAGCAGAATAAAAACATACTTCATTATATTTTTCAAACTGATAAACGGATTAAATTCTGATTAATAAACTTTTCATAAAATGCTTCAAGAGAAATATGTCAGGGAAAAAAAAACTTCCGGAAAACAGTTCTTTTGAATTCATGCTCTCAATTCTCGCTGAGTTGTTTTACGAAGTAATTTGATTAAGTCACCAACTAAATGTGTGTCACACACTTTCAGACAGAGGACATTTCTAGTATTTCCTTTTCGAACAATTCATACGCGAATGAAAACTTTCAACCTACTAATTGCATCGAATGGTCGTCCAAATTTCATTATTAACAAATAATGGCTTTTTTCCACCCCCTCGTTTGCTTTTTTTTTTTCAAAGAAAATGAAAAAGATAGATGGAATTTAATGCCAAAATTGAAATTCGTGTTATCTTTCTGTTTTCTTTAATTTTTATTCTCACAATTTCGAACATTAAAGGACTCTTATATTCTCTTTTAATACTTTTCCCACTTTTCTTAATAAATTCCTCATTTTAAAGATTAAATGTTGATAAATGCTCATGTGAGTGAAATTTATTTCAAAATAATAGATTTCACTCGCTTTGTTACTCTTTTGAAGATTACATACACACTACCATTTAAAATTTTTTATACTGTTATTGGGGCTTACGAATTGCAGAATAAGGAATTCAGAGCATGCTTTCTTGGTAATACAATATTATTAAATGAATTTAGAGAATTGCAATATAAGCGATATTTAAATAGTACTTTGTAGTTTTTATACAATTTAAATATACAAAAATGAAGAAATCATCAAAAATGGTTTTTATTACCTATTTTTACTCTGAAATTAAAACAACTAATCATTTTTCTGTGTAGTATATTCTAAGTTTATTTCTAACGGTATCTATCTATTTATATCTATATCTATATCTATCCATGTATCTATTTATAATTTTGATTATTTAAAGATAAATAAATTCGATGTAATTTAACTACCCCAGTAAAAAGTTCATTCACTATTCTCTAGTGATAACTGTTTTCCTTGGAGGGAAAACTCATTGTTAGCTGTTATCTACAATTAAGTATTTCTTACTATCATATTCATATAGTTTGGATACTTCGACTATTTTTGTTTACTTTCGCTTACGCTATATGAATATCATTCTCTGTCAATGAAACTCACCAAGAAAAAAAATACATGGTGGCTTTCAAAATGTCTTTTAATAGAATTATCCACAACGATGAGTTAAAATTAGTGAAGAATGATTATTTTGAAACTTTTGAAACTTTTTTTTACTGTTTAACTACCAGTAAGATTTAAATTTTCAATAAACTTTGTCTTCACAAATATATGGATAGAATAAGTTTGAACACATTACATCAAACATAAAGATTTAACAAGTTAAAATGCTAAAAAATTAGGAGAAAAATTTGCATGTGGAATAATGTAATATATGTTAATAATGATTAATTTAGTATGAGAATATACCCAATTCTTGCTAAAATAATTAGGAATTTTATTGTTTTAACGAAATCCCTTTTAAATATTTTTCAACATTCGAAATTTATATTAGAAGACAATCCGAAATTTACATTATCACTATTATCTCTATGTATGTAATCATATCCTAAGTATTCAGTTGATTTCAATATACTGAAGGAAACAGGTAGTTAAGGATACAAATTTAATGGAAGTAATTTACATTATTATTATTAACTGACACAATTTTCAATCCCATCTAAAGTGGGACACCAAACATGATTTCTTATGGTATGTAAGGAATACTCTCTCTCAAACAACCCCACACATTGTCACATTGCAGACGACAGTTGTTAATGGTATAGGTTGAAATATGCATAAACGTATGAATTCGCGCATTCATTGGGAATTGTAATTTACTGTACCATGTTGTGCAGGTGCCATGTTAGGATTTCATGTCGTACCTTACTTTATAGCCTTTGGTGACTTATTTCTTTTGAAGCATGATGATATCGCATTTCCTTCACTTACTCTTTTTTAGAGCAAGTTTGAAGTGTCCAAAAGATACAAAGTATGGAATGAGAAACGCAATGTCCTGACCTAAATTCAATAGAACTTTTTACAGACACACACAAAAATATGTTGATATGAAAAGAAAACCTTATTTAACAATCCAAACATTGCCGATTATGCTTTTTCAAGAGTATAAAAATATTTTCTAAAATCTACACCAGACTCTAATCTTCGCAATCAATGCAACACACATATGATATCTTATCTGTTCGTGGTGATCAAACGTCATAATAAACATTTTGCATTAACTTAAAACTATATGTCTTTAAATACAATCAGATTAGTGCCATGAAGCAATTCTTCCTGCTTTTATAACATAAAGTTCTAGTACATTTTTTTCTTTTAGTTTGTGCTGTATTTTTCTATATTTATAATTGCCCCCGAGTTGGTTTCTCGAACAAGATTTTATCTTTTTGATTACTATTTTAATTTTTGAGTACACCATGATTACCCTGTCAAAGAATATATGTGGTGTCTATAAGAATATTCTCAGTTTATAATCAGGGATAGGGACATAATTTATTATAACACACATGGAAATATTTGTTAAAGCTTGAATATTGATATTTAAAAATTATAGATAGCTCATATTTGTGTTGTTCGCATTTCATAATACACATAAATTATATGATCATTATACAGTTAACTACATGTTTATTTTCGACATGTGTTAAATTCATATTCAGATATTTTTGTTTCCTATTTATTATTGAATAGTTTAACACTTGTTTTACAAAATGCAATGATTGGCTAATGATTTGTGTCAAAATTAATTGTAATTTTTCTGATAAAAATTTAAAAAAATTATAATAGATAAAAAAATTTAAAATGTTGTGAAAAGTTTTCTTAAAAGAATTTAAGTAAATATTCAAGTAAAAATTATTGCTGAATTGTCAACAGAAATAATCCTCATATCATCTTTTAAAAATGAAAAATTCTTCTAATACTTTATAACATAAATGCAGGAATGTAACTCTAAATAGTTATAAGTAGAGACACTTATTTACTGCAATTTTGTTTTGACGAAACTTATAATAAATATTTTTCTCAGTTGATGGACTTGTTATGGTTTCTCCGTCGTAGATTCAAGCTGTCAAAATAGTTTTTTTCAAAAACCGTCTAGCAACACTTTTGTTAGACCATTCATAGAGGTTCACAAGTTTTAACACCATCCATAATGTATTATATATTTTAATAGTATGTTCATTCGAATTATGTAAGGTATAAGCGTGTTTTTAATATGGTATATTATGTGTAAAATAACTTTTTTATGTTTCTGTACTATTTATAATATGAGAGATTACTCTTCTTTTATAAGTACAAAAACTGAGCAAAACAAAGGAAAGAAAGAAGTTTACTAAACATATGATAAATATATTTAATTAATTAATTGCATTTTTACGAATACTTCAAATTATTACATATGTTTATAAGTTTGCTTCAAATATACGTTCCATTATATTTGATTTTCATAAATTTGTGATAAATTTAATTTTATGGATTTTCTTTTTTATAATTTTGACGTTTATATATTTTAAATTGCTGTTTTACGTAAAACATTTTTTAACTGTTTTAAATTCCCATGGGATTTTATTTTAGCGAATTTTTTCAGTATAAATAAATTAAATTTTTATCACTTTTTCCAATGTAATTTGATCTACAGATTAATCTTTTAGAAAAGTCAATTTAAAAGCTAGATCTTTGCTTATATTGCTTTTAGTTATAGTAAAAATTCTTTTAATACTTGTTACATTTAATTTTTGAACATTTAATTTAAGGAATGATATACTTTTTGAATTTTTAACATAAATTAATTTTGACAAAATTTGTTTTCTTGAAGTCACTTTAGCAGACAGTTGCTTATACTTGTGTTTATTTTATTCTTCTGAAAAGAGATTTTTATATTTATGTATAATTTTGAAATATGATAAATTTCAATTGAATTCAAAATAAAATTTTTTTCTCTGTAAAAGTTTTGATATTAACTAAAAATTTATTTTGCATATGAAAGAAAATAAAAAATAATCGATATAAAAGGCAAAGCAACTGAAAACCTAATGCGAAGAAAGATTATGAAAACTTAAAACGTTTTTTAAACTCTTTATCACAACATTTCTTAAGCAATTGTGAATAAATTTTTTGGTTTATAATGGACATGTATATTAAAAGTATTTTGCAATATGCTAATTACGAACAATGTATCAAATTATATAGCGCTACAAAAATACTTTCAAATTTCGCAATATTCAATTTCTAATAGAGTGAGTTGAAAATATTTAAGTAAATATGCATTAAAAATCACAAATATAAAATACATTTATGCTTGAATTATTATGAAATATTCTCGGCAATAAAATTTTGTTATAAATTATGCATTGAAAATTAAAATAATACTATAATTTTATGATAAACACATGTAAATAGAAAATTTAACGAAACTTTTGTTAAACCTGTTGAAAAATATACATTAAAGTTTACATGTTATACATCATTTATTTTTTTATGAAATAATATTGAAACGCACAATTCAAAAACATTTATGAATCAATGAAATCATTTGAGTTCATAAAATATTTCATTGAATATATTTCAAAAAGAACTGTTTAAAGTATACATATCATATAAAAAGTTATTTTAAACAATTTTACATGGATTACTATATTCAAGCTCAGAAAAATAGTTTAGAATGGAATTATTTGAAATCAACAAATAAATTATCCTTTCTCATATTAAGTGCACTCATTAAAAAACTTATATCAGCTATCAGTTTATGAATGTATGAATGTAAACGATGTAATTGTCATATTAAAACTTGAAAATGAGACTTATTAATAGGATGTCAAATTTTTCAGTGTAGTATTTTTTAAAAAGTTAAACTGAAAATTTTATAAATAAACTCATCTAGAATCCTGATGCTTGTTAATCATAACATTAAAAAAATATTAAAATATTTAAGCAATTTATTTATTTAAATGTACACACACACACACACACACACACACACACATATATATATATATATATATATATATATATTCTCTCAACATATATATATATATATATATATATCTTGAGAGCAATGAATTAGCTTTAAAAAGGAGATCATTCATGTAACAAAATACAATATTCGAAACAGAGACGTAAGACAAATATTTTTTGGAAACTTAAGACAAATATTTTTTAACTAAAGAGAAAACAAAAAAATGTGCTTTGTAGCAGTTATTTTTTAGTTACATATAAATAACGCACTAAGCATTATTTAGAAATTGTGTATTTTACTTAACATGAGATCTTATTAAAACTTTAACTGCTAAGATTGGTGCACACTTGTTTTGTTTGGCTACACCCATATTTCATCAAGAAGATTAAGGATAGGAATGTTAAGAAGTGAATAGCTTCAATGCTAGGCATTAAAAATTGGATTTAATCTTACAACAACGCGTTGTCTAAGAATATGTCAAAGAAGTTTGATCAGATTTTATTCAGGAAGATTTGCCAGTAACACTTTAAGAATGTTAATATCGTAAATATTTTAACTTCAAGAAGACAAACTGCATGGTGGTATATTATCATTCTTTCGACGAAACAAATTCCAAATAGGTGATACTTATGTTAAGACATATTATCTCAATATCTCAGTCGCTTAATTTTCTCTTAAATTACTATTCCAAATTGAGTACAGATTCTTTTATCTACTCATATCAATCTTAACCTTATTGTTAACTCACATATTCTGTGATGAGATCTCCAAAGAATGAATGCAAAGTAACTTCAAGTGCTTTTCCTTCCTTCTGACTCGAAAACATGTCTGACGTCACTTTCAAAACTGAATCTAGATCCTTCGGTAAGTACTACTTGAATCTAATTCTGTTATATTCAGTCGTGGCATTAAGAAGCCCGTTATTTTGATCTGCAGAGTATTTTGTATTGAATGCGCAATTGATCTGCATGCGTTGAAACCATCTAGATGAAGTCGATTTCGTACGATTCAATTTGAGACTTTTCTTCCAGAATTTTTAAGAAACTGCTCTTAAAGCTGCGGGGTAGTTTGACCATCATTTCTGTGATAGCACATTGATGACCTTGTTCCGAGGGTGCCTTAATATTCCCTTTTCTTGAAATCAATTTCTCAACTCTATAAGAAACATTCTTTATTACACCAAAAGAATCATTTCATTTATTAATGTTCATATTTTCTAATAATATGCAAATGTAGGGATTCTGGTAAAGTTATAAAAATGTTTTTAAGTCAACTGAGATAGTGAAAGAAAAAGAATGAATGAAATCTCGATTACTTTGTTTGTTTTAAATCACTGTGTTTCTGTGAATCGTGATTACATTTGCAATCTCTTTGTGGTTTTTTTGATCATGTATATTGTACTATTTTTCCTGTTTTTTGTTGACTTAAGCAAAAGATAATTTATTTGACATTAGTCGTTGGTGTAAACACTTTCATTAAAATGTTTTGCATTCTGATTTTTTTAACATTTTATGCATCTATACACCGCCAAAAAATATACCTCATTATAATTCAATTTGTAAATTTTTTAACTGATAAATTATTATGTTTTACAGGTTAATAATTTATTATTAATAGATAATTATATATAATTTTTAAAGATAATTTGTGTTATATTTGTAATAAATGTGTTATATTCTTAAAACTATTATCTAATGTTTTTTAGAATTTCAGAGTACATTTTTATATAGGGGAATTAATATGTATATCTATATCTATCTTTATATAAAGACCTCTTCACTTCGATGCTAGAAGAAAACAAAAATGAGCTCACTGTCTGTTCTTGAACTAAAGTAATAAAATAAAATATTTTGTTATTCAGTCTCTTAAGATAAGCTGTTTACATTCATTTTTGTAGTGATTCAATCAAACCTCAAGAGACATCATTTAAAATGATAATGTTTTTAAAAAATTAAAAATATCTTCCGAATTTCTATTCTAATTCTTTTATACCTTCTAAGCTGTATAAACATTGTTTTCTTAAACGCTTGAATTTGTTTGTAGTATTAAATTCTAGGTCTCATTTTATATGGCTATTCTTCAGTTGGAATTGTTCTGTTTGATTTGAATTATCCTTTTGGAAATAAAAACTGTGTTTCACGCAGTTTGTCATTATATAGTACCAGGAAAAGTATTCGATTATTATTAGGAAGACAACAAGGAAACTTTTTATTCCATGTGTCCAAAAAAGTATTTCAATTGATAAATCCCAATTGTGTAATAAGAAACAATGAAAAAGCATCTTTCTTTCATCAATTTTCATCTTTTTTTTCCCACCATTTTTCTATATTTTTTTCATATTCTTACCGAAATGTAAGGCAAGTAAATTTTTATTGAAACATTTTAGTAAATCATAATATTAAGAAAGAAAACTCAACTTGACTTTTAATAAAATGATATTTGAATTCTTGAAAACTCCACAGAAAGTTTTTATAAAAATTTGACTCATATAAATTCTATATTTTTATCCTAATTATTTTTTCTTTCTAAAGATATTTCCTCACATAAATACTTAAAATTTGTAAAATAAAAAAGCCATTTTTATGAGTTCTTTAAAAAGGCTTCTTTTTGTTTTAATAAATTATTTTAGCAATGACATAAATTGAGGTAATGTATGTTTGTAATTGAAAAATATTTTATTCTCAGTTACAAAGGTAGAATTAAAAAAAAATGTGTCTTTAAATCATTGTAAAATAAGTTTCCCGAGTGAATAACAATAGATTTAATTACAAGAAATGCTTTTTTTGCAGCTTAATAATTATTAGAATAAATTTATGATAACGTATTTTAAATTACATACAGAATAAAAAGTTTGAAACTAAATTTTTTTATTTAGATAAATTTTAACACCAAGTAAAATACAAATTAACAACCACAACCGAATGTCATAGCAAAGCATTTGAATATGCTTCCAAACTTTACACACTAGTGGACTTTCATTAATAGTAGGACATACTTGCAAGCCACAAGACTGAAAACGCTTAGAAAACTTCCAAGCACTCTCTTGGCTGATGTCATGAAGTGAGGAGGAACAGCCTTTCCTAGATAGTGGATCGAATTCAGGTGTCGCAAGGGAGGTAACCCGGAAACTTTTCGCCACTCGAACGCATGCACATGCACAGAAACAAGAATTGCAAAATTCTTTTCTTTTTGTGAACAGTGGATAGGTTCGAACTCGAAAACAGTTGCTTTTAAGGAATTCTGTTCTACTAATGGTCAACTGTAAGCCCATATATAAGCTTTAACTGATAAATATACTTCCAATAATTTCATCTTTACTTATTAGAGTTGCTAGATTTTCGGAATTCCTATTTTGGCATTTCCCTAAAACAGCTAAATAAATAAAATACATATTTCTCGGTCAGATAATCTGTACCAAGGCATACAGAAAGGAATCTTAGTTTTCAAGTTTTATTCCTCATTTATTGCTTTTGAATACATTTTATAGTGAAATGGCAGCATCAAATACAACCTAATGTGTGCTATTCTGGACACATAGATATTTTGTCAGATATTTGCAATCAAACATTTTAACATTACTTGAAACTTTATTTTTAACATATATATATATATATATATATATATATATATATATATATATATATATATATATATATATATATATATATATATATATATATATATATATATATATATATATATATATATATATATACACACACACACACAAAGGGTAAAAGGGTATTAACACATTTTTAGAACGATTTCGTTAACGAATTTAAAAAAAAAAAAGTAAATGTTTTAGAATAAAATTAGAATAAAAATTTTTGGAAACAGAATATTATTTGAAATGAGAAATATCGTCTGCTACATTTAAATTTAGTATTCTTTCAAAATGTCACATATAAACATGCTGTGAACTGAAGGATATGTTTTTGCTCTTTTCGTAGATAAACGTTCTTTTTCCAGAAATCAAAAACGTTGTGAAAAGCATGGCATTAAAATTTCTAAGTGCAAAATAAGCAATATTATTAATCGGACAGGTAAAAACTGTCAATCATTATTTCTGCATAGAAAGAAGACTCCAAACGAGTACCCGTAAAATGTACGTACTGTTTCAAATATTTCTAAAATGAAATAGCTGGTAACAAGAAAAAATTCGCCAACACAGAAACCAATTGCAAATTCTATAGATACAGCTTTAGAAACAGTAAATAATGAATAACGAACTAGTATTTACAACTTAAAAATGGTAAAAAACATAATGTTCACCAGCTTTTGCCCAGACATGTGGCTCAACGCAAAACATTTTGTAGAATCCAGTAAGAAAACCATTTAGCAGGAGATAAATGGAAAAACATTGTGACCCTTGATGAAGCATGGATTTACCTAAATGACTGTAACAAAAAAGGTCTTTTCACTATAGAAAATGAGGGGAAAAAAATGTAAAAACCCGTTTCCGTCAATGTAACGAAAGTTTCAGTAAGGGGTTTATGATTGTCACAGGTTTCTTCTACAGTGGGAAATTAAAAATAAGAAGAATGGAAAGAAATGTTAAACTCAACTCATTGTACTATCAGGAGAAGGTTTTATGCCCAATATTACAAAAGAAATTACATTTCTTTACTCCAATGACTTTCAAAGAGAGAAACTTCATCAAGACAAAGCTAAAAGTCATACTTCGAAAATTACCACTGCATTCCTTGAAAAAATGATGACTAATATAGGTATTGCATGTATACATTTTCAACATATCCCTGCAAAGTCTTCTGATGTTTCACCTATGGACTATTGGGCCTCTGATCTGTTAAAAAAAGCTTTTTCTAAACGCAAACCCACCACGATGGATGGACTCTGGAAAGTAGTGGAAGAGGAATGGAAAGCAATACACCTGGAAATATTGCGAAAAGCTCTTCTATCATGGAAATCCCGATGCAGACTTATAGTCCAGATAAAATGCTATCAGATCGAACATTTAAAAATATAATCTTTACATTTTAAACATTAATTAAACAGCCACGAAATCGTTCTAAAAATGTGTTAATACCCTTTGTATATATATATATATATATATACTAGAAAAAGTAATAAAAGTAGGGCTGCTCTTAATGTTAATAACAAAAGGCTGTTTTTGAAAGAATTTGTATGTAAAAATAATAAAATAATTTATTTAAGTTTAATGAAAATTAAAAGAAGAATGTTTCACAAGCAATAATGCTTATGAAATCACAAAAAAAAAAAAAAAAAAAAAAAAAAAAAAATCTTGGACATATTAGTTTAAGAAAAGCTTTTCTTTGTCAACTCATTTGTAAGGCCCAAAATTCCCGTTCGAGAAATAGCTTTTAATATTATTGAAAAAATTTATTCATCGCTATCTTTTTTGGTGAAGTACTGTTAATTTGAAGCCATAAGAGTAGGTTTAGCCATGGAAAACTCGCGCAGATGCAATAAAAACTATCTATTTACCATATTTAATTTTTACTGTCTGCTTAAGACAAGCTCACAAATTAATGATTTTAAAAGGAACTTTTTGGCGTTGTGAAAAAAATCATTAGATCAAGAAATCCAATAAGTTTCGTTAAAAATATATTCTTCGGAACTATGTTATCAAAATAGCATTAATAATTTCAAGAATTTCCTCAAAAGATAATCCAATGAACCCAAAATTTGGTTTGCTTTTTTTTAGGTCCCTTTTTGTACATTAAAAATTAAATCAGAACATTCAGTTTAAAGTAAAGAATATAAAAATTGAATAGAAGAAGGGTTTAGTTAAGGATTGTTTACTGAGATTCATGTGGCTCAATCTATTGGGCTGCTCGGAAAGTAATTTCGTTTTTAATGAAAATGAAAAACGTATAACGAATAAATATCGTATTGCATTGCATATTGTCCATTCTAGTCCAATAGCTTTTAGCATCTTTCTGGTAGTAGCATGATTTCACACTCATAAAATGGTTGGTTTTTACTAGCAAAAAGCTGATCCAGGTGGGAAAAATGAAATGACTTTCCGAACAACCGAATAGAAAATTACTATCATTGTTACTTATTTATCAAAATCCGTCAGACAAACTAATCATGTTATCACGTCTTTTGATGCAAACATGAATGATTATAACAATGTTACCGATAAAACCACGAGGACTCATACATTTTATCATTCTATCTTCATCTCTGAATTTTCCATATGGAAATAATTCAATATTAGGAGTTCATAATATGGATACGGATGCATTCTTACAAGATCTATTTTTAATGTAACATGTATGTCATATTAGAATGACGGTTTTCAACCGAACCCAAAGCTTTCTTAATTGTTTACTAGTTAGGGGTTAGGTTAAAGGAAGAGGAAAAGTTCAAAGCTCGTTCACTCATAATCTCATTATTTGTGGAAAAATTAAGTGTATAGTGATTTTGCCTATGACAAATAAACAACATTTTCTATTCAAAACATTTTACCAATTATATTTATAAATTCAAGATACTTATTTTTAGCATATGAATGAATTATTGCTTTTCTTACACGAAATAGTAAGAATTAGCCTATTTTAAAACTATCTTTGTGTGATCCTGTAACTTCATATCCATTTAATATATTTTGTTATCAGATAAATGGAATTGTTTGATAAGATTAAGGACAAGAATAAGTTATCATATGTAAGGAATGCTAGTACTAATCGCTCATAAAATCCTTTATACTTTTGTTATTTATTTGTTATTTACAACGGTCATCATACATATGGGGCATATTATTAATTATGAGGTGTACTTATCTCCTCTTGAATACACATAAAAATTCTTTCTTACAAATTGAAAAGCACCGTATATTATATAGTTTGCCTCAATTACCTCCTTGCAACATTCCTATCATGCTCGACAGAGTTCAGATACGGGCAGCTAACTGATGGATACTGTAAATTCTTAATATTTAAAATATTTTTTAGATTGTGTTGATGGCGATACTATTTTACTTTGCAAAAATAAAAAGTAGTCAGATACTGCGTCTACGAAAAAATTCAGAAGTATTGTTGATCTTTATAAATTTATATTATCCTGAATACATCCAGAAAATAATAATTTATAACTCACTTCCATAACAAATCTTGTATTTCTATAGAACTAATCGGAAATATTGACTTATTTTAATAATGTGCTTCATTCGATTATGTATGTGAAAGGAAGGGATTATTGCCTAATGAAACGCTCATTACAAGGATATATATAATGTGGAATGGTATTGATCCTTTCATTATTAAACGTACCTCCTTGATTGAACCTTCTGGATACTCTATTTGTATTAGATTTCTACTAAATATAGTGAGCCATATGAGTATAGTTCTACAAACACATCGTTCGCCTTTTCACCTCTATTGCACCTCAAATTTTAATATTGTTTTTATTTAAATGATACTTTAAATTTATGAGAAAAAATTGACTACAACAAAATTCTCATCCTCAAAAAGAAGTAAAAGAAAAAGCATCAGAGAACCTTTAGAATCGTAAAATCTCTCGCCAGAATAGAATTTTAAGCTTTTTTCAAATGAGATAATCTAATGTAATCAATAGTTTCTCTCTCTCTCTCTCTCATTCTGCATTTTTTTTTAAAAAATATTACTTTTTTATAGCAGCATATTGAAATTTTGTTCAGTTTCTTCATGTTTGAACATGTAATTCTTATCCGTGCAACTTTCTCCGATTTTATGAAAACCCATCCACTACACAGTAAAAAGTATAGAAAACGAATGCTAGTTTATTTCAATGAATATTTTATTCTTTAGAAAGCTGAAGAAGAAAAAAAGGGACCTCGAGGTGTTTTTCTTCTGCATGGCATGCTATATGGATTTATTCTGCTCTTTTTTAATTGGAAAAACGTAAGTCAAGAACTTTTTATTTCCATTCAATGTGAGGAACGGTTCTTTAAAATGGGAAACAGACGGAATTCATTGTTAGAAGCTTTTGAATACTCCAGACGTAGGAGAGAATTTTATTCAAGCTGTTTTTTTCCTAGTTTCATGTTTACAATTAAAAATGAGTTCTTAGGAGTTAAGGAAGCTCTATTTAAAACTTTTTCCAAAGAAAACAAACTCTTTTGAAGAATGTCTTATGAAACCTATTTCATTTGAATATTTTCAAATTTTTCTAAGAAAAGTTTGGGAAAAGTTTTTGAAATTAGAGTAAAATAATATTGCATTCTTATGGATTTTTTTCTTTTTGAAATTATTTTATATCCACGTAAAAATTTTACAAGTACCAATAATTACCTTCATAAAATTCTTAATAAAATGACTGAATCCAAGTTTTTTTAAATTCCAGATGTCTTATTACGAAGTTCATTGTGGCTAAAACTTTTTCTAAATCGCAAATTATTATATTTCTTTCACAATCAGAGATTGATTTAACAACAAATGGCAAAGTATTTTGTCAATTTTAGTAAAGATGGAGATGAATTTACCGTTGCACTTAATAAATAGCATAACTAAATAAGGAAATATCACAAAATATAATCAATTTGATTGTTAGATTTCATTTGTCTTTTATCTATCATTATCATTTATAAGCGCTATTTCAAGAGAGTTAATATTTGATATTATCACTGATTGTATTGTGTGCTTGTGCTTAAAAACATGATCACGTAAACTAATAAAATAGGGTTGAAAAATCCTGCGATTATTTACTATTACTACCTTAAAATAAATCTGAAATGAGTATTTTTTCTAAAAGGATAATTATGATTTTATTTCTCCGACTGTATATAATTTTGGTTACTTATTTTTTTTAGAAAAAATAATGATCATGTTTAAATACGTTGTCATAAATATTATAACATAACAGAAGATACTACATATAAACAGTGCTAATTATAAAATTTTACTGTGCAAAATTATTATTTTGATAACAATAATTAATATTAATATAATAAGTATATTTATAAATATATTGTTAAGTAATAATTCCAAAATGCAAAATATTTATTACTAATCACATTTACTTTGTTTATCAGAAAATTATTTCAAATTTCTTGGAAATAAATAGTTCATTAATTTGTCGAATATCTCTTTTTTAAGTGTTTACATATTCAAACTGAGATTTTAAGTAATTTATATTATAAATATGCAAATTAAAGTGGTGCAGAAAATTAAAATCATATTCCAAAAGCGTATATGGTTATTGATAAGTAAATTGTAACCAATGAATATCTTACTAATCAAAAACTAATATTATTTATATTTTCTTTAGTTATGCAAAAAGACAAATTTAACTCAGAGCTCAAGAGATGTGTCAAGTATTTTAGCAAGAAAAATTAGAAAAGCTTTATAAATTTTTTTTTGACAAATATATTGTTTGACGTAATATTCAATTCCTCAAATGATTTTTTGATATAATTTAAATTTCACATTCATACAAATACATATTAAACAGTGTATTACAAAACTTTTTTTGTAATGCTGTACATTCCATTGATTACTGATGTAGAAAATATTGTATATATATATATATATATATGTGTGTGTGTGTGTGTGTGTACATAGGTATAGAATAGAAAAGACAAACACATGTGAAAAAATATATTGATATATTGAAGTGCAAAGAACCTTCCTTCAAAAAATAATTAATAAATATGGATTATACTTAAAGAAATGCCTGTTTTTTTCTAAGAACACTAAACCTTGCTTTGTATTAAAGTTATACAAATTTTTAACATTTTTAAAAAATAATAAAATAAGCTGAAACGCTAAACTTAAAATTGAATAAAATATTTTCTGGAAAATTTCAAAGATAATTTATATTGTAAGAAGATGTAAATAGTCGTAAAAAAGAGCGAGAGAGAAATGATATTTCTTCAGTAATGTCTCATGTTTTATATTTAAATTGTTTTTGACATAAAATTTGAAAGCTAACAGGAGAAATGCAAATACACATTTTTATGATAGCTTTAAATTTTATGAGAAATTTTTTTATATTATATATTTTAATAAGCTTTCTGTAGAATGCATTTTTCAAAATTTTGAAATTTTTCTCATTTTGTGGGGCATTTCATTATATTTTAGATATTAAGAGACACAAAAGCAATGCTTTATCAAATTATATGCATTCATAAGGCCTTATTAATAATCTTACTTCCCTTTTATGCAATTGAGATAGAGAATAAATTTTTTACCATGCAATTCTTTATCAATAGGAGAAAACCCAGTGGAAGTCATTAAATAATATCAGCTCAATACATAGATTTAGTTCGGAAGAACTATAAAATATTGCTTTTTATGTTGTATCTCAAAAAATTTAGTTTTAAATTCTTGTCAAAATTTTTAAAAAATTAAAAAATTTATAAATGTAACAATTAGATTTTTGGGAAATTTTATTACGTTTGGAGTAAAAATTTTATTTCATATTGAAATTAAAAATCTGAATTTGGTATTTTTTCTGTACAAAAAATAAGCATATAAGCATAAAAAATGAAAAATCTTATAAGAAAATATATTAAATGCATATATTTTTTACTGTGATTATTAATTTAACTATTTTAAAATAAATAAAATGCATTTATGAGTAAATTCAGACCAATATGTAAATAAAATAAGGTTAGTCGAAACAGTTGAACCATCATAAACTCTTTACTAACACCATTTAAAAATATGTGACATATTTTACCACATCAGGCTTTGGAGTATCAACAAAGCAGTAAAGGTTTCGTTTGGTATAATAATTGCAATCATTTTTTGTTTAAAATATGGCGAATGTAATTTAACATATCCTAAAAAAGCTCTCCTTACAAGATTCATGGCTTATTCAAGGATTGAAGTCCCTTGATTCCCCCAGTCTTAACCTTTATCGAATATAATCATTCTTCAAATAATGTTCCATAATTTCAGAAAGGCACCGCCATTCTCAAAAGTCTCACAGAATTTGAGTACTTCTTAAGAAAGACACTTAGTATGTAGTAGTGTACGCCCATCAGACATACATACATACATAACTGTGTGGGGAGACTCCCGAATGTACCTTAAGTTTGACGAGTGCCGCCTCCCCAGCACCTAGTACGCTCCACACCTCTGCGAGGTCCGTCAGGGTACCATCATCGTGGCATTTAACAAGGCAAAGAAAATGTGCTTAAAAATTGGTAGCAAGAAGTTACAAAGCATTTTAAGGGGGTTAAGCCCTATGTTGAGCATTAGGCAATACCATTAAAAATTTTCTCTGAGTTAAAAATAAAATATAACATGATGACACATACAACAAACAATGGGGAAACAATTTACAATCATTGAAAAGACAGTTAACAATTTCTAGGATACTTATGGCATTAAAAACATTATATACACTGAAAGCAATATTATAAATAGTATGAACACTTAATTATGAAAAAAAATGGCATGATACGAAAGTTGATAGTTATATACACGCAGGCAGCTTATACAAGTTTAATAAGCAACTTAACTTTTAAAAGCATATCAGGTTCAAAAAATATTTAAAAGGCTTCTAAGGTACTAAAAGGGAATAGGATTCTAAAAGTTTTTAAAGTTTTAAGGCGGGCTCATAATGTTTGAAAAGTCCAAACATTTCGGAACATATAGTTCATAAATTTCATTAAGTTCATAAAAATTTTATACACCATTACTAATTGTGGAAGAAAATTAACTTTAAAATTGTTTTCTGACTCGTCTGTGGAGTCTTCTAGATCGTCTGTGGAAGCGTGGGCTAAATCCTTCTAATCTTCGCTTGTTGAGATGAATCATCAGCTTTGTGAGGAGTAATCTGCGGTGTGGCCATTCGACCTGCTGTTGCATTGTCTCACAGAGACTTCCACTTCAGAAGTGTGAAGTGCTTCAGTTGTTTGATAAGTGAAGATCTTGGATATGAAATCACTAATGCTTCGGATTAATCCATTTTTGGGGCTTCCTTTGCAGCGATGTCTGCGCACTCATTTCCAATATCACCTTGATGCGCTTTAATCCAGCATAGATTGATGTGTGAAGTTGCAGCTGCTATGTATGGCATGTATTATTGGTGATGTGTGAAGTGGGTTAAATAATGCATGCAAAGTTGATGAGCTATCAGACCAAAAGGTTACAGATCTGAGGCCTTGTGCATCAATGATGTTGATAGCTTCGGAGATGGCTATGGTCTCTGCCTAAAAGACTGAGTTCTTATTCCTCAGCTTAATTTTGTATTCTTGAAGTTGTTTGTCTTCATGGTAAATTATTAGGGCTTCACTTGTTTTAACGTCTATATGTGATCCGTCCACATATATATTGTAAGGTATGATTAATTTGATTTGATCTTGTGCTGACGAGAAGGGTTTGGAGGTCAGATTGTGGATGTTTATCCTCTTAAGTCTTATTGATGGATGGACACAGTCCTTATGCACAGAATATTCATAGTCAGACTCACTGAGGGTTTGGTCTCCCAGCACAGTAGTTTCCTGCAGTTGCAGTACCCTAGTTTTGTGTGCTAGCTGGATGCAAGTAAGATGAAATGGTGGCAGGAATTCCAGTGTGTTGAGGGCAATTGTGGATGGGGTCCTGAAACTTCTCGTGATTAATAATGTAAAGTAGCGCTGTAGGCTGTTTAATTGCCGCTGCTTCCTAATAGTCATGGGTAGAATACCCAAGGATGAGCCCTAGGTAACCATTTTCTCCATGACAGAAAGGTAAATTGCTTTAGTTATTTTACTTTTAATGGCCCAATCTCGAGTGATCATGGAGTGGAAACGTTGAACTATTGGTATCATCTTTGTATTTAACTGTCTGATATGTTGTAGGAAGGACATTTTGCTATCTATTGTTATTCCTAGTTATTTAAGTGTTTTGGTATGCTTTAGGCTATTATTTTCTAAGGTTATTCTGGGATTTGATTTTAAGTGTTTTTTTTTCTGGTGCAGGATAAGGATTTGCGATTTAGGATGAGAAATTGTGAGCTTCAAGTTGCTACAGTATATTGAAAAATGTTGCAAAGATTCATTACAATGTGATTGCAGAGATGCTTTTGCATTGCCTTCAACTACTAATAACGTGTCGTCGGCAAAGGCAATTACTTTAGTATAATGGCAATTACTTTAGTATAGGCCAGGATGATGTTAATAATTCATTAATGAAAATGTTCCACTGGATGGGGTCACCAACAGATCCCTGTGGGCAGCCCCTGGGGTGAGGAATTGTGACGCACCCGTCATCATGAACCGTGGTGAGCCATCTGTCTTCCAAAAAGCTGAAGATCAAGGATGTTATATTACTTGAACATCTAGTTTGTAGCAGTGCTCTACGCAGTCCTTGCCACAAAAGTAAGTCAAAAACCTGATGGATATCCAGCGCAATCAGTGCTACATAGTTCTGCTTATGGTGCGATTCGTCAAGGAAGGTAAGGTTTCTAAGATTAGGTTTCTAAGTTTTTAGAAGACGTGTTCTGTCGAGCTGTTGCTTTGAAATCCGTATTGGTTATTACTCAAGAAATTCGTTTTATGCAAGTGATGTTTAAGCCTTCCTACGGTCAATCTCTCCAAAACCTTCCCTAGGGCTGATAATAAGCAGATTGGCTGATAGGAGGATGGGTGACTAGGGTTTTTATTCTTCTTTAGAAAGTAAATAACCTGGCCCTGTTTGAATGGTTTGGAGAAAGTTTTAAGCGTAAGGAAAGGATTAAAGTATTGCAGGAGGAAAGTTGCATTTACTCGAAAGAGAAACTTGACAATCACATTGTCTATCCCATCTAGGCCTGGAGCTTTTGAATTGACAAGATTCTTGATAATATACTTTTGTTCATTGAAGGCAATGTGTGGGTCCATTTTGGTTGTGGGATTTAGGGACTGACTTCTGATTCTTTGGTGGTGTTGATTGTCAGTTGCAATGTCATCTGCTGGAAAAGTAGCTTCTGATCTCTAATGTTCGGTGTAGAAGTGTTTTTCATTATTCCTCGTATGGCTCTTGTTTATTGCTTTTGACTCCTCAGGCTGGTAGTCCACCAAGACAGGTTTGTTTTCTTAACTGGATTTCGGATACTGAAGACCTTTTATGACGTTGATTTTATAACATCCATGAGTTGGATGGTTACTTGTTCTAGGTCGTTGGGTGTATTGACACGTTGAAGGTCTATTTTAAGTTGATTCAGTTTGGGCTTGATTTTTTGAATAAACTTGCGTTGACCTTTGTATGTATTGTATTGTCTATTAAAAGTGATGATGGATTTTGAAGAGATGTGAAGTGTTATGTATTTATAGTCAGAGCATGCAACATCATCAGTCACTGCTCACTGGTCTATTAGGCTGAAGGCAAAATCGTTTATTGTGGTCAAGTCTGGCCATCCGATTCCAACAGGGCCTTCGAATGTTGGTGGGCAGCCCTGGTCGTTAGAGATAGAGATGATGCTGTGGAATGAAATCTTCCAAGAGGAGTCCTCTTTGGTCATTAGAAGTGTAGCCCCATAGTATGTTATGCGCATTAAGACATACATACATAGAGGTGCAAGGGATCCCGGGCTATACTTTAAGTTAAACGAGTTTGAAATACTCGGATATCACCAAGTGTCTTATAATTTGGTACAACGGTCAGGGGATGAAGTCAGACCTGACCTAGTATCCTCCCCTCCCTACCTGTGCCCCACTAGCGGAAGGAGATTGAACATATAACGTGAACACGTCCCCAATTTACTAAGATCCAGCAACCAAGTGATGGAAAATGTGGACTTCAATCGATGGCTGTAGCAAGTGATGCTTTACTTTGCTATCTAACAGGAAGAGGCGTGAAACTACTGAGCATCTGAGGCACGCCCATTGGATAGTTTGCTCTTCCTCATATATGAATATTAAGGCCTCAAAAATGTTTGATTTTGAAAAATTTATTGAAAGGTAGTGTTTTCCACAAGCTATCTTCAAATTTAAAACAATCAAGAATGGCTTTATGTTCTGTAATTTTAAACAAATAACTAAATATAGCACAGATTTGTTTTTTCATAAGCAAATATTTCGAAACCAATGCACAGATTGTTTTGTGATATCATGTGAATTAAATTTATAAAATTAATAGAGTTGAATTTAAAGTCCATCAAATACTGGTCATAAAGCCATCAAGATACCAGTTTGATTCAATACCGTTATTCTAGTCATTGTTTACAAGGTGCTTAGGGAGGTCTCCAGGCATGTCATTTAGAGTTTACATCTGTCAAATTAACCTATGTATCGATCCTTTTAAGTTGTTGAGTGTCTATATCTCTCTCACTTTGTATACTTCCTCAAGCTATAATAACGGATGCCTAATTTACAATAATGATCTTGAAACTATTATATGTGACACTTGTAATCACCTAGTAAATTCCGCATACGAGTGTTTCGCCTTCATCTTTTTTCTCGTTGACATCTCACCATTTAAATAATTCCATGCATTGACTGTTACTAGAGTGATATAGTTTGTACTTTCTCCTTCAAGAAATGAATACTGTAAGAAATTTTAATTAAAAAGCATACTAAAATATAAAAACAAATAAACTTGAATATTTCTATCGTTAAGAATATTTCTGCTATTAAGACTGAATTTCAAAATCACAAACTTTCTTTTGATGTTATATATGTAAATTTTTTTATAGTGTTTGACTTGGAAGCGGGGACTGTAAAAGAGACAATATTTTGGGGACTATATTTATTGTTGGAAATATTTCAAAGATTTATATTCACAAAGTTAATTTTGTTCTTACCTGAAATAATCCCTTTGAAAAGCTTAGTAACATTACTTATTTACATTTTCTAGCTTTGATCATTTTTGCTAAAAGTTAGAAATTTGATGTTAGTTAACTAATTTGTCAGTGTCATGTTCTAACTACTTTTTATGTTGGTATCAGTTATTTTTATTCACTTAGGTATTACTAATGGTAGCTGACAAACCTGTCTAGTGGTCAGAGTGCCTGACTGAGGATAGGGAAGTCCTGGGTTCGTTTCCCGGTTCGGGAATGGATGTACTTTCTTTCACTATCTATCATATCTTTGTCCTTTCTGTGTATGAATGAGATGTGAATGGTTGCCTACCCTATAAATGGGTCCCTATGGCATGTGTGTACTGAAGCAGTCGGACTCCACACCAAATATGGTTTAGTATGGAAAAGTGGAGTAGCGCACCCCATATTGTCAGCCTAAGCTGGTACAAGACAAAAAAAATTACTTATGGTAATTTAAATGGATTTTCTAGTTTCTCTCAATCCTTTTTTCAAATCAAGTAAATAATAAGAAAATTCAGAAAAGCTTATAATTAATTCAATATTTTCTGATTGAGATCATTAAATCCACAATTAAAAATCTCTCTATTTATCAACTTAGCGCCTCATAGCCTAACAGAGAAATTTCCTTTGGAATGAAAGAGCATGATTTTGATCAAAACCTTCGTTAAACAACGGGTAATGAATGGGTTGTGTTTCAGCATTATGGATGTTTGGAGTGAGGGCTTGGGAGTTTTCCAGGTTTTCCCTCTTCCGACAAGTGAATACCATCTATCACTAGGCAAAGATATTTCCGGATTGAAACATAGCTGAATGTTCAAATCCCTTTTAGCTGTTTGGTTATCGAGTACTCTCTATCAAATATATTTTAATTTGATATTTTCTGAAATATAGTTTTTCTGGAATACAAAATTTAATTCTCAAAATAAAAACTTAATATCATTGATTGAGAATCCTTTTTGCAACTAACCGTACGATTATGATTACATCGGCTGATAAACATAATTTAGACATAAAATTGAAGTAACTTTATTTTCCATCAAAAGAGAAATATTTTTTGTTTAGCAACAAGATATTGTTAAAAATCTTGACTCTGTTTATAAAGTTAGTAATTAAAGCTCCCACTGTGTGAAATCTTAGTTTCACAGTATTTTGTACCCTAACCTTTTCAAGAATGAATTAAATAACCATTTATAAAATGCCATGTATATAAGGTAATAAAAATTATGTCAACACAAAGAATTAATAACAGTTATATTTTGATTTTAAAAAACTGAAAACATTTGAAAAAAAATTATACTGTGTAGGTTATTTTGTTTATGTTCGGAAAGTAAGGAGAATTATAAATAACAATTACGCATGAAGGACAAATGAAAGAAAACAAGATAAAATAAAAATAAATGTTACGACTAAAATAAATTTTAGATGAAGGGTATTACCCAAAAGAAACCAGCACTCAAGTACAATTACTTATACCAGCATTTATCAAAAACGTTAATATCAGTTGGCAGAAAAAGGAAATATTTTTATCATACACAAAACGTGGCTAAAATTTATCAGTTAGACTGGTTTTAGACGTTGGAAATCTTAATCGACCTTTTACATAAAATATTAATTTAATGAAAGCATTAAAATAATCTCTAAATTTACAGTAGCTCTTTGAAGCAACATAAACTTTTTGAAATAAATTCATAAGACTTCCAGATAAAATATAACTTCATTCCGATTAAAGCTGAAGAATGTGACTCATGTTCTCATAATTAAAATACTTATGGTAGGTAATTGTAAATGAAAAACATAGATTAAGGAAAGATACAATGTTTGATATCTGTAAATTCACATTTTATCAAGTAAAAAACTGATATGCTAAATAAATTTACAAAAATTTCATATTCTGATGAAATGGCACCAGAGTGAATGTTGTGATACGAACTTTTCATAACTTTATAAAATGTGTCTTTTTTACTTTTAAACATATTCAATTGTTCAGTTGATTTACTCGAATTTTGTACATCAGTTTTGTTTGAAGAAGAGTGAAAAATTGCGTGTGAATAAAAGAAGCCACGAGACGTGTTCTTGAAATTTTAAAGCAATTTCTGACTTCCATTAGCCACCAATCTCATTCCCTCCAGAATTTATTTACTGGGAATTTATTTCCAGATATGTAAGCTCCAGGAATTTCAATTATTGAACTAAGGAATGATTTTTTGAGGAAAATATTCTCCCAGAAAGTTTAATTCACTTTTACTCGGAAAATATAGCTGAGATGTTTTATACTCACTTCCGATGCAAGAAAGTTTTTAATAAGCCCAAAATGCTAAAAATATTTCATTATTATTGATTATTATAATGTGAATACGCGTGAATTATTATATTATCACTATATTTTTAAACTATTGCAGCAATAAGAATTCGTTCCTAATCTTGAAAATTTCAGCAACATAATCTTTATCTTAATTTTTAAATCCAGTATTAAATAAAAAGTTGTTCAATAGTTTGTTTTGAAAATTTTAAACTTGGGAATTTCTTTTAGAAATGAATAAAAATATTAATATTTTAATTTGACAAGTAAAAAGAAATCATCTATTAGATTCAGTAAAATTGTTTTGAAATATTGAAAATAAATTTATGTTATAAGACCTAGCTAGAATTTTTAAGAACATATTTTTAATTAAATAAGTGAATAATATATATTTTGTATTTCATTTCAAAAGAAAGATTTTGGTTATATTTTTATTACTTTATTGCTAATACATGCTTTTCGCATAATCACTAATTCTGTATCTATGATACTGAATAAATAGGAGACAGAATAATACTTTGAAATAACTCTGGCTATTGAGTAGTCTAAACAATCTTGCTGATGAAATTTAAGTTCGTTTTCTTATTAGAGGGAAGACATATTTTCCCCTTAAACTTCAAAGAATTATCAATTGTTATTCGTAAAGTTGAAAATATTGAAGTCAATAAAACTGTTTTCTCTTAAACGCAACATCTGAAACTTAATGTAACCTTAATTGAAAATAAGTTTTAATGTTAGTAAAGTTAACAAAATGTAAGAAAGTAAACATGTTCATAGAAGTAAAAAGCAGCTTCTGTCATCCAAGTTATGGATCACTATGAGATAGAAGTTTGTCTAAGCTCCGTGCCTGGTAATATTAGTTGGAATGATGGAGTGAAATTCTAGCCACATAGGTGACCTTACCTGGAGTTTTATCCTATGTTAATATTTACGAAAATGAATTGGACGACACTCTTGCAAAGGTGGGACTGGAACGTCTTGTCTCTTTGACCTCAGAGATCACTTATTTAGAATTATTCTCGAGGCAAAATCCCCAAAATAAAGAAAAATGTTTAATACCTCAGGCTCACAACTAGTATAAAAGAAAATGACCAGGATTTTCCTTACCTTTCTCTCTCTTGGGACAGAAAGGCCTACATATGTATCTCGCTGCTTTCAAGTGGGCACTTGAAAAGTCTCAGATATTCGAGAGGCTCAAAAATATTTCCACTTTGCCCTAAAAGCCGGCAAGGACACACATCACCTCAGCACATCTTGGATTAGACAGGGGGGATATCCCCCATTCCCCACTTCTTCTATCCGCTTTTATTAATGTTAACGGTTTCAGTGGTCTTCTATTAATCCGTCTGAGCAGATGGAAGATTAGAAACTTTAACAAATGTAAAAGATAATTTTACATGCCGAAAATTGCCTATTTGCCTATTTTCTGTATATAAGAGAACTACTATTTTTCAAATGTCCAACTTATTGTGAAGCAATCATCATAGTAGCTAAAACTTATCATGCTATTCAATTCAGAAATTAAAAGAAAATTATATTTAAGCAATTTAATAATTGTCATAATAACAATTTATTTTACAGTGTATTAATTGTAACCTTGCTATTAATTTGAAGTACATTAAAATTTGTAATAAATTTACTATGCAAAAAGGAAAAAAAAAGTATATGAAAAGAAATTTAAAATTTTGATTTTAAGACCCGTTACAAAAAGGTGTTAATTAAAATCTATGTTCAAATCTCTGTTGAAGATGTTACTGGTTTTGTCCGTTGTTTTTTGGTAAAATTGATCAGAAATATGTTTTCAACTCCCAAGTAAATGTTTTTCACGGTTAATACTTGCCCCTTAACTGAAGGTAGTTATAGTGAACACAAATGTTTATGATTCGCATTTTTATATTTTGCTTAAATCTTATTTATTTTTAAAATGAATATATTTCTTAAATCATTTATTTATTAGACAGCAATTTGTGGTTATAGCTAATTTAATTTCGTTGATTCTGCAGTGCTTGTGTCTACTTAAAGGATCAGCTTTTGTCATGAAATTTCAGTAAATAATTATTGTGGCACAAACTAGACATAATTATTTTCTGTTTTTCACATTTTTTCTAACACATTTGATTTTTAATATCTGAAGAGGAGAAAAGAAATACGTTTTTATTCAATACTATACTTTGTTTAATATTATATGTTTCTGTCGAGACTGCATATTCAATTCTTTTTTGTCTGTCTTTATTTCCATTTTAAGAGTACGTTTACACCTTGTGCTTTAGAGAGAAGGTTGATTTTATTTAATACTGTGCACATGATGAAATTCTAATATAAAGGAACCAAAAACGTAAAATTAGAAATTCCTTAATTTAGAAAGATCTTCTACTAAACTAATTCATTTTTGAATTTAAAATGAAAAAACAATTGTAGAAAAATGATAAAATATTAGTGAACTTAAATTTATTATTAATGCTAGAAATAATATTTACGAAACACATTTTAGCTTTTAAACGATTTAAATTCTTCGCTTTCCTTAAATTTCTTTTGACATTGTAGAAAGCAATGAAAAATATTTCTATTTTGATTTAATAGTACAAAAAATATATTCTACAACATTTTTTATTCTGTGACGTCACAACAAAAACCAGCTTTTATTTTAGAAATATGAATATTAAAATCAATAAATATTTTCTTCGAATATAAAAAACTTTTCCATAATTAACTTAAATAAACGAATGGGCTTGATAAAGCCCAATTTTTTTTATTTAAATTTTAAGTAAAATTAAAATTTAACTGAAAACGTATAATTTTTACTAAAGAGATAAACAATTTTAACAGAAGATTTATATATAATATTTTTGTATTGTAACTAGTTTTATAAAGTGAATAAATTTTCGGGGGTGAATATTCAATTTACAATGACTACGAACTCCTCAAATCATTTTCCTTTTTTTTCCTCTTGTTCAGAATCTGATCACCATAAATTTGGTTACAATTATTGAAATTATCTAAATATTAGCGAGAGTATTTTTGAAAGAATTTATATTTCTTGTTATGTAGTCATTTACTCATTAAAAAGCTTGCCATCGAAAAACGATAATTGTATTATAGTTGCACTTAAGGTGACCTTTAATGCATTCTCATTACGAAGGTGCGATTCAATTAAGAAAGAATGATAAATCAATCAAACTTGAAAGAATGCCCGGGGGAAATTAATCGAAAGGAGAAACTTAAGCAGCCAATCGAATTATTCTCACTCTCATAGAAGCTCTTTTAAAAGACATCTGCTAATAGACGTTACGAAACAGACAACGATCACGTGAATTTAACTTTCTCAAATCATTCTAACTTTTTTTTTTTTTTACATCTGTCATGTATAAAAAATGGGAGTTTTAGAAACTTAGATAATTATAAAACCGTTAAGTACTTTACTATAACATAAACAGTAACAATTTAAATAGTGTGCCCTTAAAAATGAAGGTTTTTAGTATCTTAAGATAGTTATAAAATCATTAAGAACTTTACTATAACATATACAAAATAAATTTAAATAGTGTGCGCTTCAAAAGCTGAGAATTTAAGAACTTTTTACAGAACAAATTATATTTTTTTTCAATGTTTTCTTTTTAATTATAAAGTTAATAATTATAGGAAATAAAGAAAATCACATTTTTGTAGAAATGAAAAAAGTTCACATACTGTTTGTCTAATCAAAGCTAAAATTTCAATTTCTTCAATAGCTCTAATTATTTCCTAGAAACTGCATGCACTTATGGATAATAAATATAAAAAAACTTAAGATCGTTAAAAGGTTGAAAAATATTTTGATAGTCCTTATAATCAGTAAATATAAAATTTTCAAAAAAAATATTCGTTAAGGATAATACAAACTTTGACAATATTAATATAAAATGTATGACAGTATTTTCTGATCTGGTTTCTTAAGTCACCGGTTTGAGATCATCTCTAAAATCCGTTGAAAAAGAAAATTTTAAGTAGTATGATAATTACAATTTTAATCATATCCTCTTATATACGAGGCATGCAATTATTTTAGGGAATACTTTTAAGCGAAAAATAATATAAGCTTGCATATGTATTTTATATAAAACAAGAACTTCAAAGAAAATGTTTTAGCAAATTAGTATCTTTTAAAGTTTTTGCACCCACACCAAATCCTATCAGGATGTAAAAGTTTCAGTAAGAAAATTAAGGATACCTTTTTCTTTTCGAATAGAAAATTCAAACAATTTACTTTAAAACTTTTAAAAAATTAGTTTCACTTAAGTAAATAATAAATGCAATATTTTAGAGAGGTGAATATTAAAATTTTAAAAATGAGGAATTATGAATAACTTAGAAATCAACAAAATTATTTTATGTCTTCTGTACTTATAATAGAAAATGAAAGTAAGCAAAATTGAATTTCCTTTTAAATGGATTAAGTTTTATATTACAATACTGTTCTTTAAGCTCTTACCTGCTTTTCTCCAAATAATATATCAAATATTTTAATACTAAATTACAATAAAATTAGCATCCTAGTTAACATATACAAAATAAATATATTTGTTTACTGTAATCATTAAAACAACTAATAATAACAGTTGCTAATGATAATTCATTATGTAAAAAAGAGATGAAAGCATTAAAATGTATTTTGAATAACATGATATGCAAAGAGATAATTATATAGTTACGTCTTATATAAATATTATTTGGAATTTATCATTACTGAGAATTAGTAATATTCAAATATATGTGTAACCTAAGTAAACACCTTTACAAAAAATACCTTGCCTCGGATTAATAATAATTATCATTAAAAATTAAACTAAACAATATGATAAAATATTCATTTAATTTGCTATAATCATGCTGATAATAAATTTTTTAATGAAAAATTCACATTTACATATTTAACATATTTGTTATTTCATTATTGTATTGCCAATTTATACACTTCTAATTAAGCATTGAATGTATGCTACTCAAACCATTTTGGGGGAGCAAAATTAAATAATTTTTTATCCATAAAAGTAATGAATATATGTCATTTTCTATAATAAAAAACAACCAATGATATTTTATACAGAAAATATATACTTAATAATTCTGTTTAAAAGAAGCTGAATCGCAATTATTACCGTAAAATGTACTGCAATTTTTAATGTGATGTACTGAATTTTTAATATGATGTACTGCAATTTTTAATTTTTAAATTTGTTGTCATGTACATACAGGAAATTTGATGTTATGAATTCAAGCATTTTACGACCAACAAAGAAAGAGTATTTTGATTTTTTTTATTTTATCAAGAATTTTAGTTTATTAAAAATATGAAATCACGGATTGATCTAATGATCTGAAAACATTCTCCTAATTAGGAAACTGAAAAAAGTGATAATTATTTTTCAATTAATTTGCTTGCATGAAAAGAGTCTTGAAAATTTTTTCACTCAATATTTCACGATTAAAGCTTCTAAATTTGACTTTGATATTGTGTTATAAACCATCAGATTTCCCTTAGTAAAATAATCTGCAATATGTATGATGTTTAAAAATGTAAAACCCGAATTTCTTTCTTGTAATATCATTTAAAAATTTACTTCAACTTCAAATGTTCATTCACTTCAAAATGTTCATAAAACTAATTTTTAACTCATTCGATAATTATTACGTTGGTTTCAAAAATCAATTTTTCAATTTTATTGTTTTTTAATTAGTCCAAATTTGAATTAATGCAGCTGTTTTAGATTTTGACTTAAGAAATAAAGTAAATTTCAATTTAAATAATGAACATCAATTATAAATCTGATAGGGGTAAGCTACATTACATTTAATATTTTTTTTTCGTTTATAGAGTTAATGTTTTCATGTTTGAGCTAAAATATCACAAGGTTTTCGATATTAAAAATTTCTATTTAATTTTCTTCATACCTCTTACATAGTCTGCCTGTTGTTTAAGATATTTTTAAGTATTTTCCAATAATGATGGTACTTTATTATTTATAAGCAAAAAATTAAATTTGGTTACGAAATAGAAATGACTTCTAAATAAGATTGAAGCAAATCTCTATTTTCTACTTTTAATTTAATTTTTAACGTTATAACATTCTTATTTATATTTTGTAAGATTATCATAACTGTTTATTTTAACAAACTTGCTTATATAAATGCCCTTTTTATGTGAAAACATTAATGCTTTTTATATAATTGTTTAAACAGAATAACCTAAAAATCTAACATATTGCATTTTCCAATTTTCTAAATTAAGCATTATGACAATTAAATCATTAGAATGGTAACTTTGTAATTATTAAAATGGGTAATCAGCAAATTATGAAAAATTAATTATCATTTGCAGTTGTAAATAGCAATCTAACCTATAAAGAATCAACATTGCAAAATAAAAAGTAATCATTCTGGATGAACAGATAGCTTCGTCAAAATAATTTGCAATATTTTCTGCTGCAATTATTAAATTCCTAAACATTGATTATTCTTCTATTTTCTTTTTTACACAAAATTGTATAACTTTTTGTACTCATTTATACTCTAGTATTAATTTTACTTCAAATTCTCAAATTTATCATTCCTGATCATTAGGTATTAACAGAAGTTTTGTCTCAATTCATGTAGCTACGATATCTCTTAAAAAGGCACAAATAAGAAGTATGTTTGCATCGTTTTTACATTTATTTTAGTGAATTCTATAAAAATTTTGTAACTGCATTACGACTACAAGATTATGTTTTATCTTTAATGGAAAACTCTAGATAGATTTAGATGTATGAAAACATTACACTTCTAAAAGATTTAGAAACAGACATTTCTCCGAAACTCTAATGCGTTAGCAATTACCTTATTGAAATGGTTAACTGAGTGTAAATAGTCATCGTTATCAGTAACGTCCTTGTACTCTACCCTCTAAGAGACAAGCAAACTTACGCTAAATTAACTATTTGAAAATTAACTGAATCAATTACTTAATTATATTAGAAATATGTGTTCAAATGAAAGTGTAGAATTTCCGCTATATCAATCTTAATTAATATTTTATGCAAAAGAATTAGTTAAAATATTTGATTAAAATTGAATTACCTGGAAAATTTGACAAAAGATAAAATAAATTATAATGAAGAAAAAGTGCCGCAGTTAAGTATAGCTTTTTAGAGCGAAAAAGGTTTATTTAGATAGTTTGATTTAAGTAAGAAAATGTTTGATTTAAGTAAGAAAATAAAAATTTATTAAAGATTATTTATAAGAAGAAAGTAAAAAAATTGAAAAGTCCCCTTCCCTTCCTAGGCAGTAATATAAAGGAAAATATAGACCATTTTAAGCGAGAAAAAAATTTACTATTTGCTGTACAGCCGGATTATTTATAATTTTTCGCTTTCTAAAGACATATTTGTAGCATTATTTAAAAGAAAAATTTTGTTATTTAAAAGAAAATAACAGTAGAAAAAAAGGTAATCCTGTTAATTTTAAGAGATTATTCCATGCCTAAAAATGGTAATATAATTTATATTTGTATGAATAATTGAATATGATTTTATATTGTTTGTTCTTATAATCATCAAATAGTATTTAAAATTTATTTCCTGAGAAATATTAAAATTTGATTGATTTTTAGTGGCTCACAGTGTATGGGCTAATAAATATTTAAAAAAAATTGGTGCAAAGAGAATGCAATTATGTGAATTTAAAATTAATTAAACATTATTCATTCGAAAGTAAATACATAATGATTACCATATCTATTATTAAATAAATTATTATGATTTTGTTTTTGAAATTCTAATATCGTAATATTATTCGTATATATATATATATATATATATATATATATATATATATATATATATATATATATATATATATATATATATATATATATATATATATATATATATATATATATATATATATATATATATATATATATATATATATATATATATATATATATACTATTTTGAATTAATATAGTAAAATTTCAACAAATTCAGATGTAAAGAAACTAAAAGTTTTTTTACTAAATACAGTATATAAATGAAATGAATTATATTTGCCTAAACTAAAATTAAGTAAACAGAGAATTTTTTTAATCAAAAGAACTCAATTTTTCAATTTTATAAGGAATGGAATAATTCAAAATATACATACATTAATATTAGTTCTTAAATTTAGAGAAAAACACATATATTGAGAAATTGGAAGTTTATAGAGTTACGAATGTATAGTTGCAAATTTCCATAGAGACTTATATTTAAGCAATTGAGTGAATTATAAAAAAACAACATAATCAAAATGTGCTGTCTTACATTTTTTCAGAAAAGGAGTAGTTGTGGAATTAAAATATAAATTTAGCAAAAATGTATCTTTTTGCACTTTTAAATGCATTTTTAATTATTTAGTTTAAAAATAAATAATAATTTAAATATTTAATTTTAATTTAAAAATCATATCAAAAAATAATTATCAATTAAAACTGAATTTAATCTTATGCACGCACGGAAATTTACCATAGAGTGTTTTTACGTGTATTTATTAATATTAAATATACAAAATTGTGCATTTAAATCCCCCTATGTATTGAAAGTAAGTTTGTTACAGCTATATACAGGTGAAAAATGTAGAAACTGATTATGAAAAAATTGTAATTCGTTTAAATTAAAATATAACAAATTAAACTAAATTACCTAATAAAATGAAATGAACAATGCATGAACAATTGATTGTAAATAAAAAAATGCCACCAGTGTCGTGTGGTAGGTTTTCATGCAGGGTGTGCAGAGAATAACAATAATAATAAAACAATAAAATGTACATTAATCACTTTTTAATTTTTTATTATTCATTTGTACACAAAATCCACATGTCTATCCGTATTGTTAACAAAATCATCAATTACATGATCAAAAATCTCTGGTTTTGACTGTAATAAGTGTAATATTTCTTTTTCTATTATTATTAGAAATAAATTGCTTAATCTATCCAGGATCGTTGTATTGCGTGCATAATTTTTTACTCTTTTCAATGCTAAAAAGGATCTCTCCACCGAAGCAGTTGAAGATGGATCTGTACAAACTAAATGTGCCAATTTATTTAATTCGCTTAGGGCATCTGTCTAATCATTCAGAATTATATGCTGAATAAATTTCGATAAATTCATTTCGTGGGATGACTCACTACAATAAAGAACGCATAATTCATTAATTACTTTACAAAATTGAAATGCTTTGCATAAGCGTTCTTTAACGAACTAAGACATTCATTCGGAAATTTTCTTTGATATTTGAAAAACTGAAATTTTCAACAGTTCTAAAAATTTGAGTGAACTTATTTTTTAAAACGGACATCTAACTGACATTTGATAGTGTTCATTATTTCATAATATAAATTTTTTGAATATTGGTCCACACTTGAGTTTGTAAGTATACAAGATGTGTTTTTTAAATTTGGGGGGCTCACTACAGAAATAGTCTCTTTATAAACTTCATCAAATGCAACAGAAGTTCAAATATTTTGAGTTACATCTTTTACTTCCTCCACTTTCTGAATAGAATATGCTATATCTAAGCTAGTTTTTTGTAAAACAGCAAATAGAACATCAGTATAACTAAACACTTTGACAAAAATATTTAGGAGAAAATTACCGTTAAATTCTTCAAAAACATGTGATAACACTTTGCAATATTAAATATTTCCTTAGCCCAGCCTTCTTGATACTCAATAATATTTTCAAATAAATCAGATTGGTCTTGCCTTTCGCTTTTTATGGTATTTAACAAACGAGATGAATAATTCCAACGTTTTGTAACTAATTTTGGAAATTTTTAAAAATTTCATTTAAAACGTGATTTTTTTGTATAGACCGAAAAAAATGAGGAATTGTTGTAAAAAATGATTTACAATATTTTATAAACAATACCGATTGCGACAGAACTAAATTAAGTACATGTGCACAACAATGCACAAACATAGCTTCTGGTAACATGTTTCGTTGCAGCTTCATGGAGATAATTTAAATCACTTGTTTTATCTAAATACTCTTATCCTATTCAATTACAACAAAAAGTAAACGTGGCCAACAATACAACTTATTCAATTCACTACAACCAGTTAACCAATTAAATTTTTCATACATAGATTTTTAAAATATCCTACAAACTGTTGTCCTTTAATTTTAATGTTTTGTTATAGAATAATATCTGGCATCGGTCTACTTAATTTAAATATTTCGTTTTTTGTCGTAACGTCTCGTCTCAAAAAGAGCTTTTCCAATAAATCATGAGACATATGAGTTCTCCATCCTGCAATGGGTTATTTATTATGAATATAAATTCAAAGAATATAATAAATAAAATATTTACCTACGACTTGTCAAGGTATAATTATAAAGACAGCTAAACTTTCAAGAACTTTTCTAGCCCTGAAGCAAAAATCATGTCTTGTTTTGTATGATTTCATATAATCGGCGAAAAAGCAACGCTTCGGGCTTCCACGAAAAACGTACATTTTCAGCAAACATAACACCACACAGCGCTACGCTTGCACCACACTATGGTGCCTCATCAGGATGCTCATTTGTGCCTAGAAATCGAACGTCTATTCCACGTGCAGAGGATTTCTCTCCACGCTAGCAGAATTGAACGCTCTATTTCTTGTTCGGTCAGTGGATTTAATTCTATTTATTAAATGAATAAATACAATTTAATCTACTGATCAAACCACATCCACAATTAATTATATTAATTGTTTTTAACATTTGGAAATCATATATTCTGCGAAAAACATCTTGACAATTTTTAAAAACAAAACCAGGGATATGGTGTTCCAGATATTATTTATATACTGTCTGTAAGACACAATGAATTTTAAAACTTGTACTGTTCTGTTAAAAATTCGTTTCTTTTTTTTTGTCAAACAAAACAAAATTGTTTTTCTGAGAATTATTTCTATAAATATAATATATCACAGAAACTACTTTACCACACTAAAACATTTCCCTTTAAATTGATGAAATACTTTATATTTCCTGGAATGCAAAATTTTACAATATATAAATTTAAACATTAACCATCTGCAAAATCGTATAGCCAGTTAATCAGTTAAAAAACTGAAAGCGCTTTAGCACTTAAATACCCGGTCTAATACAACGCTTAATAAACCGTACCTTCGAATGATTCTGAATGTTAAGTGCATGAAAAATGGCTTCACTTGCCTCAGTGTTATAGTATGCTGTGGTTCTCTAGTAGCCCATACATATAAAATGTGATATCCTATTAGTGCGTAGTGCATACACATCAAACCTTCCTATGTTGGTTTGCTTTTGAACGCGCTTCGTGGTACAGCACCGAGTACTACACGCACTGTGGGAATACAAGCAAGCAAATCTCTCTCTCTCTCTCTCAATGTAGTATTTGAATATATTATAAATAATATTTATTATATACTCTATAAAGATAGGTAAACATAGGTGGAAAAAATTATTGTCTCTCATAATTTTGCCAGGCGCAGGGTGTGCACTGCACATATGGACGGAACGCCACTGACTATCACACTTATCTAATATTAAAAAAACATTATTTCTATAGTAAAAATGTTTTAATGTCTGTTATTGTAAATATTAATTTTTTATCATATTTTCTAAAGTTATAGTGTCGTTAACATTTAAAAACCAGTCTTCCTTTTATGCTAGTGAATCAGTGTCACACTTCATCTGTCAGTTGCCATCATGACGGATTTTGTGACTACCAAACTACATGGTTTTCAGTCAAAATACGAACTTGGTTTCTATTCACAAAGATTTATGGTGCATGTTTTATTTTTTAATATACACTGCCCGATATTGAAAATGCTACACAAGGAGTCGCCAGAAAGTGAGGTAACTTGGTAAATAGAGAGAGAAAGAATGAACAGTAAGTGATCTATATTTCAAAGTTATATGCACAATGCATAGCGAGAACAAAGTTGGGTCAGAAGTCTGTTGGACCATCGTAGACGGGGATACACAAAGCAATACGTCTTTTCACAGAGTCAATGAGAGTACGGATGGCATTCTGAGGAATGTCTTTTCATTCACTGTCAACCATTTGCAAATTGCGTCGTTTGAAGGAAGGAGTGGCAGGATCTGCAAAAAGCGTCCAAGAACATCCTAAACTTGTTCGACTGGTGAGAGATATGTTGAGCACAGTGGCCAGAAAAACAGCTGTACAACTTGTAAGGCATGTTGTTTGATGCAAGCAATGTGCGGTCGGCAGCTTCTGCTGTAAAAGGGTATTGGGCACTCCCTGAAGGCAGTGGAGTTTCAACGCTGCTGCACATCATCCACGTTACGTAAGGCTGTCATAGTATCGGGAATACGAACTAGAGATGATTTTGAATTGTACGCAATGACACCCCAAATCATGATGCCACATTTTAATGCGATTGGAAATTCTACAATTGCTACAAGATTGGACCTGTCTTCATAGTGACGCCACACTTGTACGCAGCGATTAACACTGAAGAAACAGAAGCGTGATTCACATTAGAAAACGGTTCTGTGCCACTCCTTCATCCACATAGCTCTAATCTGGCAACATTCGAGACGTTGCTGTTTATGTTGTAAGGTGCATGACACTCTTCTTAACGGATGCCATGAGTGCAGGTCACTAGCAACCAATTGACAGCAAATGGTTCTGCTCAATATGGGAACATCCAAGATGTCCTAAATATGCTGCAGACTTTCGGTAGACGCGTGCTTTGCGGAGCCATCACCACTTCCCGTCGGAAGCGTCGATCCTTGTGAGCTGATGTAACTATGGCTTCACAGATACGTGAAAAGTGTTTTCCATTTCCTTGTTCAAACCATCTCTGCCATAGCCGGTCCACTGTGGCCGCTTCCAGGTGTCTAACATTTGCAATTTGCTGTAAGGACCAACCTGCCTTTTCCAATCCGATCATCATGTGACTCGTAAACTCGTCTGTCTGCTGGAACTGACTTCGTCGACAATGGCCTTAAATTCTTGGTGATAAGAGCAAACTTTCAACCAATATTTTCTAAGCAGCAATAATGGCGTAAATATTGCCTACTCTGCCCTTATACGTATCTAGTATCTTTAACAGGACAAAATAACTTTGTCATATGTAAAATAATCACTTGATATGGATTGCTTAATGGTCTAAGAGTGTTTTAGGCTTTTAACTTGTATTGTATCATTGTTTTCCGGGAGGACCTTTCATAGTCAGTAGTCCGTATTCAAGGGTCACAAGGCAAGAAAGTTGGAAAACTCCATGCACACACCCGTCCGACTTGCAAGAAGAAAGCCGAAATTCATCTGTGGTTGGGATATATCCAGGGAACCTTATGCACCAAAAAACATTATTGATTACTAGGCCATGGTGAACCCATATTTATAAGTATTAACAATTTGTATTAAAGCTAACTTCTTTTATTTATATGTATCATTAATATTAGTTTACGATAGAACTAAGTGTATTCGGGTGTCGTCATAAAACAAGCAACTGTTTCTTATTAGTAATTCAGATTTAACCGTAAAAAACCTTAAATTTTTAATCAAAATTAATTATCGGCTCGCAAGCCAGTTTTCTCCGGCAGAAAGATTATGCTAGCATTGCGAAGAAAAATTTATTAAATGAGACGATGCAATGAGAACCATTACGTTTAAAAATTCGAATAGTTTATATTTTGTTTTCCTATGAAAGTTAAATTTCTATTTTGTGCTAAAACTTTTTTCGAATAAATTGGCTATAAAATGCTTTAATAAAAATTTAATTTTCCATAAAATGTTTTATTTAAGTTTTGCTTGATTGAATACAAAATGGTGGTTTTTGTCTTTCATTCAGTTAAAATCAAAAAAATAAATTTATTTATTTATTTTTTTGGTTTTAACTGAATTTTGAAATCTTAATAATATTTTTTTAATAACTTTTATAAATAGTGTAACTAACTTACGAAAAGCATTTAAATTGTTTTTATTTTAAAAGCTTTCTTAAATTTACGCATATGTAAATTACTTTAAAAATGAAATTTAAAACTTATTCTATATCTAATTTTCACCATATATTTCATCACAAGTGGGTGTAATTGACTAGAAATAAATAGAATAAGAGAAGGAATTTCTTTTCTCATCTTGAATCTCCGAAACAGTTTAGAATTATTTGTAGTTCAAAGTGATTTTATGAATTAAATGCAATGTTTCTATTAATTTGTATGAAAAACACTTATTTATTAAAATTCTCTCTGCGCCCTTTTTATTAGAATTCTGAAGAGTATGTAAAGCGAATCTAATACTATTTTCATAAAAGGAAGCAAAAAGAAGTGGTAAATTTATACTGCAATTATTAAAATTTTAAACATATTTTATCATTTGTTACAGTTTTTAAGAATTATTTATAATTTAGTATTTTAATCCTATTTTTAAAATAATTAAATTTAATGAATATATGTCAGATTCTTAAACAAGAGCAGATACACGTTATACTTTGTCTTAACAAGACATAAAGAATTTTTCAGTTCAGATTATTCTGAACTTTACATGATAAAAGGTATTTTTTATGTATATAAAAGTACATAAAAAAATTTGCCATGAACTTATATCTAAGAATATTGTTCTTAAAATATAAATCAGATTCCTTTCTTTCTTTTTAATTCCCGGAATTGAGGAATTCTAATATTCAACAAAACTTCTAAAATTGTAAAATTGCTAGTACTTTGAATCAGCCTGTGTAAACATTTTCTGTGTATCAATAAAAGTTGTAAAATTCTAGCACAGAAAATCTCTGACAAAATTTTCTCGACATAAAATTGAGTATATATCAAAAGTTTTTTTTATTCTTACTGCCGTTATTTTGCCGATATTCACATTTGTTGCAGATTCTTTGTAACATGAAAAAGATTTGAAGCAATCTTTTAGAATGGATACAATTTGTTACTGAATCAGCTAGTGGGATTTCTATATTTGATCTGTCAAATATTATATTTAGTTATATGTTATTCTTTGTAACTGAAATAACCATCTTTGTATAAGTTTTCACAGCTTAAATGTTTAAATAGACGTAAAGAAACACATTTTTTCATACAAAAGAAGATATTCTTCTTAATATGAAGTCTATTACATTTTTACAAAAGAACAGATAATTGAAATTATGTAAAAATAACTTCAGTAGATTGCATTTTGATTAGTGAGAAGAATCAATTCTATTCTTTGAACAGCAGATCATTTTGCAAAACAAACATACAAAAATGTAGCTTATTTCTTCAATTTCAAAAATCAATTTTATGAGTTCTGTATATTTAGTATTATTCAAAAATGTCGAAAAACTCAAAAGTCTTAATGCGAAGTTTTGATAACATAATTAAATATATTTAATATTGATTCGAGAAAGAAAATATTGTTATTACTTCATTCTCTTGAATACAGAAATATTAAAATCTCATTTACTGAAAATCAACAACTTATACCGAAGGATTGTACATGGGAGGTTGAAAATATTGCGTTCAAAATAAATGAAATATGAAACTTTAATATCACACTTCAATGTTTTACTAAGTAATAATTCATAATTCAACATAAAACTATTATAAAATGTTATTTCTTTATTGAATTATGTACAATTACGGTAGTTATTCTAACACAGTCATTTGAAGTAAAATTAATCATACATTTATAAATTTCATTCAACAAATGAGGTATTAAATACATATTATTACTATTTTTCAAGACATTTATAAAATTCATTTCTGTATTCCTTTTTAATTTTAGACATTTGACATTTTAATAAGTAGAATCCGCTATTTTTCATATTTATGTATTAGAAACTTTTTGAATAATGAAATGTCTAAAAATGTAAAAGGAATTCTAATATTTATTACAATTTCTCATTCAGAAGAAAACTATTCTGTTGAAGGCATAAAATAAATGTAATAAAAATGAAAACAAATTATTTACATTCTTTCTACTTTCCGTCTATCAATTTTACTTCTTAGAGAAAATGTTTTAAGTTGTTTGATATAACTCGGTTAAATATTTGCAAATTTAATTAGAACATATTGTTAAATTGACACTACTAAATAAACAATATACCTAACCTCCATATAAAATTTAAATAATCTAATTTATACATTCAACATTTATATATTAAATTTATTTTTTACAATATTTATTTATTAAATTATTAGATTAAGAATTTTTAAAAATATAGAACCTTTTAAACACTTATAACATGTGGGTAAACCAATATTATTTATCATCAAATAATATTAGATTTTAATAAACAATTGTGTACATAAATGTTTTTACATATTTATTTAGTGTTCAAATATTTTTTATTTAAATAAATTATGAAAACACATGATTTCATACAAATGTTTTTCACAAAATTCATTGCATTTTCTTATTTATCCCATTTAAAATTTTAATTTATTAAATCTTTGAATAAAACGGCTTTGATGTATAACACAAATGAATCTAGATATCAATTTACTAAACATATAACAATTTTAATTTAATGTTTTCACTAACAAAATCGCTATCTATATTATGATTGGCGTATAATTTCTAGTACTTCCCTTCCTTTAAAAATGCTTATTTTATTGTATATAAAAATTGTACTTGAGTGACAATTTTCTTTTGTAATGAATTTATTAAAAAAAATAACCATTTCTCAAAATATCATGCCGAAATTTGCTTGACTTGGAGTTATGAAATGGTCTATGGAAAAATAGTCTAATTTTTCCATACACATGGAATATTAAGAATGATTTGCTGTGATTGGTTTGTTACACGATTAAGGTCTCTTTTGACTATTGACATTGAAAGATCCATAATATTTAACTGTTAAAATTGTTTCATTATAACTGTTACTTTTTAAAAAAATCTCAGCAAATAATTTTGAGTTATAACGAAAGGGTAATTTGATTATTATATAATTATAACGATTTGATTATATATAATATATACATTCTTAATAAGTACTTAAAATATACCGTATTTACGCGAATCAAATGAGCATCGTTTTTTGGCCAAATGTAGTACTCAAAATTGGGGTGTGCATTAGATTCGATTGCGCATTACATTCGAGTGCAAGACCAGCAGTTTGCCGATGACTTCAACCAAATTTAAATTAATGCAACAATGGATTACTGTATTTCTCGACTACATTTACCGACTTTATTTATCATTGACACATTATTGCACAGAGGATACAAACTACAGAGTACGTAGTCATGAAATGGAGGGCAAACAGAGAAGAATGTCATATGACGCTACTTTCAAACCTAAAGTAATTCTTTATGCTGAAAAAATGGCAGTAGAAACGCAGGAAGAGAGTTCATCGTAGCTGAGAGCAATGTTCGCTTGTGGCGGCAACAGAAATTGGCACTGTTTGCAACTAAAGCTAGTAGAAAAAATTCACTGGCTCTCGCAAAGGAAGACACCCTAAAATTGAAGAAAAAGTTTTGAAATTTGTACGTGAAAGGAGGAAGAATAGACAACCTGTGACTAGTGACACTATAAGAAATAAAGCAAAGGAGGAGGCTGAAGGTCTTGGAATATCAAAACTAGAGTTTAAGGTTAGCCGTGGATTTGTGGATCGGTTTATGAAGCGGATGGGCTTATCTCTAAGACGCCATACAACAATATGCCAAAAGCTTCCTGCAGATTTTGAAAAAAACTACTAATATTTCAGTGGTATGTCATCACACTTTGGAAGGAAAAGAATTTTTCAATGGGGCTAATTAGCAACGCTGACGAGACGCCAATTTGATTTGATATGTCTCGTAACTACACCATTACGGAGAAGGGGAAGTTATCATAAAAATTTCGGGATGTGAAAAACAACGCGTGACAGTGATAGGCAATAGCAGCAGACGGGTGCAAACTCTCCCCTTCCTAAATCTTTAAATGGAAAACATGCCTTAAAACCACTAAGAATGAAAAGCTATTCCCAGATGATGTCCTGATTCGAAATCAAGTGAAGAGGGGGATGACGGAATCATTAATGTTTGATTGGTACCGAAATGTATGGGAACGCCGTCCCGTTGGGCTCTTCATTCCACCATTAATGCTTGGTTCAGACTCATTTCATGGTAATTTCACCAACGACGTAAAAAAGAAGATGCACAGCCTAGGCAGTGATCTTATTATCATTCCTGGAGGGATGACATCTGTGTTACAACTCCTAGACGATAGTATAAATAAACTTTTTAAGGAGTATGTTCAGGTGGTATACGAAAAATGGTTTTGTGAGCCAAACCATGAATTGACCCCGATAGGAAAAATTAAGCGTGCTGCACAGCACGTTGTTGTACACTGATTTTCTGCTGCCTGGAAAAGTATCAAAGCATCAATGATTGTGAAATCTTTTAAGAAATGCTGCATTTCATATTCATTGAATGGTAGTGAAGATGACGTGCTCTGGAACGCAAAGGATGACTACGATGATGATGAGGAAAGAAGAAATGAATCTTCTGACGAAGAGAGCTGCGAAGATTACAGTGATGAAAATATTAGTGCATAAAGACGTTTACTATTAATCACTGATTGTAGAAACTGTTAGCTAGATAGAAATGTTGCGTTTTATTTCATGTTCATATTTTACGATAGGTACTGCATATACGGTAGTGGTAATTAACAATTATTACCTCACATAATAATAGCTCACTAATAGGTTTATTCTATGTTCTGTTACTTTATGTATAAATCCATTGTTGTATAAAATATTGTATCTAAATTTAAATAAAATTATCATACCATTGACTGACAGTTTATATACAAATCCATTGTTGCCTAAAATAATATTCAATTAATTCCTCATACCATTGATTCGCATTACATTCGCCGACAAACAATTTTTTTTATTATTTAAAGTTTTAAAATGGGGATGCGCATAAGATTCAATAGTACATTAGATTCGCATAAATACGGTATTTAATTTGAAAAATTAAATTTTATTTGTTCATTAAGAAACACAACCTGCAAAAGTTTTTTTTTAAATGAAACAAAAGAAAAATTTTAGCATGCCTTAAATCACTAATTATTGTACAAATTGCTTTTGTATTTTGTATATTTTGTAGACTTAACTTTGTAGTTTCAATCATTTAAATATGTCTTTTTTTATAGGCTTTAAAAATTTTATTATGGAAAAAGTCATTTTAAGAATCAAAAGTTTCAGTGATTTACAGAAATCATATTTTAATAAACAAATTGATTTAACATTACCTTATTTTTGTCAAAGAAAAAACCAATTCGGTAGTTACAATTTTCATTTATAATTATATGTTTATCTTTTTTTCCAAATTTTGTTTTATCATGATGTTTGTTTAGCTTCAATAACATTAAAATACTTTGAAAGGTAAAAGATATTATTTGTTATTAAAATATTACTGTTCTTAGTAAAAAAGCATCATTTATTTCTCATTGATAGGAAGATTATCACATTGGGACATATAATGTAGCTTATGCTAATTGTGATAAATTTCATTGAATATTAAATAAATAATTTTGATTTTAATTTAGTATTTAAACAAAGCTTTTGTCTAAATTTTTATTTATTAAAACAATGTTGCTTTAAATTCATTTCTTGTTTTATGATAACATTCTATGAAGTCAACATTATTAATGCGATTCTTTTAAATGTAAAATACATTTCTTTTAGTTCTTCCCAATTCAAATCACTCTCTATAGTCTCCTGAGGGTAAGGCTTATAGTTTATTCTAAATGTTTACTCACTTGCATCAGTGACTACATGTGAAAATGAATAAAACATGTTTTAATATTAATTTAATCATAAAAGAATAAAGCTATTAATGGAATATTAATAAACAATTTTACTGTCAAATATGGCAACAAAAGATTTATTTTATCCTTCTACACAGTTTTAGTATCTCACTTATTTAATATATTTCAAATTTTATAAATAAAAAAAGAATCAAATTATATTATAACTCCATGAAAAAATAAATTTTAATTAAACATGCTATCAAATATTTCAAAAAGGAAGAAAATGCAATGTTTTAAATACTGTTCATCTTTGTACCTGAGCAATATTTTTTAAGTATTTGTTGTAATACACGTTTAAAATGTGTATTCGGTAATACTTTAATAGATTAGTATGAAATATTCTAGATTAGATAAAATAAAAATAAAAATTTGTGAATAAACTTTAAAAATTCAAAGGATTCTCAAATTACAGACATAAGCAAGAGACTCAGTGACCAATTTATTTCATTAGGTAATTTTTTAAGTTGAAATTACGTTACATGAAAATTGATCAATTTTATTCTCTTTAATTATCATAAACTTTGTTATACATATAAATATGTATGTATAATATTAATATGTATATTAAATGTTATTTAGGATAATTTAACTGTTATTTACTATATGTTAATAGTTCTTCCATATTGTGTTTAGATTTAAATAAAATCTTAGATCCATTAAATAATATTTCAAACAAAGTTATTTTACATAAATATAATTGTATTCAGATTCATTTTCTCAAATCAAAATAAAATTCATTACTTTTATATAAAATAAATCTAGTCTGTAACAATGAAGTGTAATATATTTTCTTAAACTGTACCTAAATTACATTCAGCTTATATCTTTTAACATGTGTTATTAATGATATGTAAAATAAAAAAAGGCGCAAATGAAGTCCAGTGAGAGATGAACGCCAGTTTATTTCTATCACACTATAATGCAAAATACGATATTATAGTTTCTTTTATTTAACTCAAGATGATGCAAAAGTTATCAGAAATTTTAAGTTTTATTTTCAGGAAAATATTAGAACATAATATAGAACTTAAAAAATAATTGTTTTTAAAATTTTTGACAGTTAGTGTTAAATCCGACATAAACTCTTACTAAATTTTAATACATTTAATACCAAATTTTCTTTGAAAATCTACGAAAATTAATGCTTCAACTGTTATAACTTTTAATAGTATTTTTGTCAAATATGACTTGCGATTTGCACAGTGAAGCGTGATGTTTCAATTTTTCAATTTTGTTTGCTCAATCACACTCAATATAAGGTACATTTAAATGTAAATATTGAAATGAAATTATATTGGAAAGAAAGTTCCTCATGTTTATTAAAACAACATGAAAAAACCAATCAAACATAAATAATTAAAAAAAATAGTAAATCATTAAAATTTTAATCTCAAGATATAATCTCAAAAATAAAATACTCGTTACTTGATTTCTTTAAAACATTCAGTAAAAAATTCTTAATTATGAATTTGTAATATTTCATCGAAGGCTAATCTTTGAACCTCATTAAACAGAGATTAAGCGCAGAAAATCAAATATAAATCGTATTTTTTCAAAATAGTTTGAGGTCAAGTAAATTTTTGATTTTAAAATGGAAATATCATTTCTTTTGATATATTCTTGTTAATATTTCTATGGGCTAACATATGGTTTGATTGTAGTATCCTCAAGTTATTCTAAGTTACAGAATAATTCTTAAGTTATAATTGCCAGTTATAACATATTAGTTAGATATTAAAATAATCCATAGAATAATCCTTAAGTTATTCTATTATTCATCATGTAACCGAGCTGGAAGCCGAGCGAGTGGTTAATGCTGTGACGCTCAGTTTAACAAGTCATCGAATGAAATCCCACCACGAGTTTGCTTGTTTCTAGTGGCTTGTAGTAGGTTCCTGGGATTATAATTGAATTGTTCTATGTACAAAGAATGTTTTAAGTCTACAAATTTACACGATGATTAAAAGATATACAGATATTTTATCAAAAAAGACAATAAGAATCACTGTCTGATATTCTATTTTTCGGATATGATTAATAAATAGAATTTACGATATAAATAAGGTTAAAAGTATTATTTAAAAATATTATTTTTGTCATTTATCTTCCACTTATGTTTTACATTTACGGTAACTAATTTATCATTGGAAGCTCCTGTCAACTTCTTTTTATTTAACTCTTGTGATGCCCAGTTTTAAAACTTTTTATCGCACGGAAATATTAAGAATAGCGACATACATATGAATATAAGTTGAATGTTTGTCTTTGTAAATTCAAGAAAAATATAATTATTGGCTACATCTATTGTAACTGCAGGAAACTTTAATTTGATTCAAGTTTTAAAGCAATTTGCAGTTTTGCATTGTGACATATAAACTATAAATATTGGTTTTACTGTGGTTAAGCGGTTACAGATCCCTGGCTCTATCGTAATAACCAATGAAGAACAAAAGATGAAAGTATTGCTTTGCGTGTGTGTTTCTCCTGAATCCGCTTAAAGTGGGTGCTGGGAGTTTTATTTGGGTTTTCTCCATTTGCAACATATGAACATAACCAGTGTGAGAATTTTGTCCGGAAGCCACATACTGTGATATAAAAACTATTAATTATGATTTTAAAAATAATACATAAGAAAATTATCAACTTTCTTTGGATATGACCTATAAAAAGTAACGTGTTTAAGGAATAATGATAAATATTATAGCTTTAATCTATAAATATTATTTTAAATCAATTTTCAAAATTATTAATTTTATATGTTAACTAAAGTTATACTCTTAGTACTCTAATAATACTTTTTTATATACTTGCGAAGAAATTTTGAGAATTCCTTTCTAAAGTTTTTAAATTTTAACATAAGTTTAAATTGAATTATTATTGAGTGACAAAAAATTTCGAAGACTTTTGGGTCTAGAGTATTGGACAAATGGTTATTATTTTAACAGAAATTTCTTAAATATTTCTTGGTAATAAGAAAATTTTGAATTAAATTAAGCGAAACATGTAATAAGTATTTTGCTTCCTTTAGTCTCCATTTTTTAAAAAAATCAGGCTGTTACAAGAAAAATCAACTTAAATAAAAATTAACATATTTCGATTTTTTCTACAGTTCTGTAAAGAAATTTTCTTTATGAATTTAAACATAAATGTTATATGAATAAAATGTTCTAAAAATAAATAAAATATTAAATCCTTAAATTTAACTAATGACACTGAAATATTATTACACAGTTGAGAAAGTTATCATGTGAAGAAATATATAAGAAGAAACATAAGAGACAAGACTTAAGTAAAAAAAATGTTTTTTTACTATGCTATCCTTTTAGTATTGCAATACATTAGTTATGATTAAAATTTTAAGATATCTTGTATCATGTTTGTAACATTTTCTTAACATAATAGTAAAATACCAGACATGAAAATCTAGAAACTATGGTGTAAGTTTCTGTAATGAATCATGTTATTGAATAGTAAGACCCATAGACAATTTTGTTATTTCGAAATTGAAAATAACCGAAAAAATTATATTTTATTCAAGGATTTTAAACTCGAATAAAATATTTATATCAGTACTAAATATTTTTATCATCTAACGGAATTTATAAAATTAGAGTTATTTTCAAGCCGGTCAAGTTGTCTAGTGGTCAGCGTGCCTGACTACGGATATGGAGGACCTGGGTTCGAATCCCGGAACAGGCATGGATGTAATTTCTCTCTCTCTATCCTGTTTTTGTCCTTTCCTTGTGTGTGCGAATGAAGTTTGAATGATGCCTACCCTGTAATTGGATCCCTATGGCATGTGTGAGGGTGCGATTTTCATTTCATTTGTTTGCCGCTCAACGGTCATTTTTTGCACACGTAGCTAATCAGACCGGGACCTACGGCTTAAAGTGGATTCCGAACCACTATAAACATCCATGCCCAAGGTGGGATTCGAAAACACGAACTGTTGAACCGAAGACAAGAGCGCTAACCATTCGGCTACCAGCTCGGCATGTGAGGGTGCGATGGTGGTCCATTCCCTGTGGTGAAAGGGGCAACGCCTCGGAGGCTAAGAGGTCGCTGTGTCTGGCCGGTTCCTTGGTATTAGGGAACAACAGATTAATAGACTCTGTTACAGCTGTTATTGTCTACAATCTGCCATTGGAGAAAAAAAAAAAGAATTATTTTCAATTTAATTTAATGAAACTTAAAATTTCGTATTTAAAAAAGGAATTGTTTATCAGAAACAGTGTTTTAATCATTTTTTTTAATCATTTTCTTCAATAAATTGAAATATATATTTGCCTCATCTGAAAAAAAATGTCTTATTAACAGTTATTTGCAACGAAATTTTAACAAAAACAAACATTTGTCATATATATATATATATATATATATATATATATATATATATATATATATATATATATATATATATATATATATATATATATATATATATATATATATATATAAATCAGTGAAACATTTAGCCTAAGTACTTACTGATAGATGACTTTTTTCATTTAAAAGATCAATTTTCGTCAAACCTAGTTTAATACACACTTTCAATTGTGTTTTTCCCAAATTTAATAATTTGACAAGTTTTAATAATCAGCATTGCCAGAAATATTAAACAGTATTATAATTTTAAATGTCATTGTTTATAGAGAAAGTTCTTCTTCTTAAAATAAAATGAATAAAAGATGTATTAAGAAAAAAAAAGAACATGAATATAATCCTATTTACATTACAATAAAATGAAAATAAACATATTAGCCTACTTTTAACGAATTATGACGTATAAGTTACAACAACAATGGAATGGAGTCCTATAAGACAGAGATAAAAAGATATTCTATACGAATAAACATTGTTCAAAAAGTTTATCAAAAGTGAAATACATAAATAATGAAAATGTTAAACTAATGTAGCTTTTAGAAATAAAATAAGCTTTGTTTATAGAAAAATAATTTTTTAAATGTCTCTTTTTAAATAAAAAAGAATCAAATTACATTTTTAGTAAATGAGTGCACTTAATGTTAATCAAAATATTTCAAATTTTTCAAAAATGCTATTATTTCAGTATAATAGAGTCAATAAATTGAGAAAATAGTTCATTTACTATTGTACCTTTAAATAAATATACATCAATTTCGCAATTAGTTTTTCTGTAAGTACTTCCTATACTTAATTAACTCATTTACAATTACTTAAATATGAATTATTTTGAAAAACCATCTTATTAAGCTGAACTCAGGTTCATACAACTACTGGAGTTTGAGAATTTTTTAAGGGCTCTTGAAACTCTTGGAATTTTGACTTGACTCCTTGAAAACCATGTATTACTCCTGGAATTTTTACATACCTTGTTGCATATATTTTTAGTTAGAAAATGTTATAATTTTTTGAGTTTTTATTTTAATATTTTAAGATGTTCTATGAAATATGCATGGCTTTTACGCAGCATGCTGTTCTTCAGTAAGCTACTATCAGTAAAGATAGACCCATGGTTTTGTAATGCAATAGAATGTCCTTAACGCTGTTTACGATGGACTTACATTTCAAAGAAGATGGGGCGAATATTTCTTAGAACAAGAGAAGCTTTGCTTGTTCCAGACATTGCAGTTATTATTTGTGTTTATTTTCAAGCAGTTCCTAACTTTTTATCCTTTTGCATCCCTTTCCGTTTCAGTGTGTTGCATAAGCTTTTTTATTTTTTGTCGAATATGTCTGATTGTGAGGACAGTGAGCAAGATGACTCCTTTTCCTTTATCTACAAGCTCAGAAATTTTTGTATAGGACATTACATTCAAATGAAATTCCATTTAAGTTTTTTCTTTTCTTTTTACTGTTTTTCTTTTTAGTTTTGAAAAGTAAACACTTGAAAATGGTGTCTTTCTTTTTCTCCTATACTACATAACTGCACTTGCGTGTGTGAAAACCGATGGCTCTGGGGAACGAACTTCTTTAAATGTTCCTCGGCAGTTAAGGGACGGCGCTATTGTTAGATTGTATTCATAACTATTGGCTAAAATAAAAAATCTAGTTCAGATACAATAAGTTAATAACTGTCTAGTTCAGTCAGAACCGAATATATTATTTAGTTTTATGGGTATGAAGTAAAGTGAAGAGTAATCACCAATAAGAACGTGGAGTGGTGGAGTCATTCTTTTCCTATTTGTTTCTGTTTCATTTACATTGTATAAAGTTTACTGAATATTAGTGTTTAAATATAAAATTTTTGAGTTAAAATATACTTTTTATGGCTTTCTTGTAGAAAATTGCTTATAACTTCAGTGAATAGGGATAAATTTGATTGTATGTCAATGAAATAAAGGCTGAAATAAGTTATTTATATAGCAGGTTTAAAATGCCGTTTTAGTGACCAATGGATTCTGGAAAATCCATACAAAGATTGACATTAGCGTGGTTCAGAAAAAAAGAAAGAAATCTGTAATTTTGTAGAAAAGTTTAAATCATTACAACCGACTGTAAGATTCCAAGGTTGTATTGATGAGAAATTTGATCCTATTATAATGATAGAAATAGATACTTTATATTTTAACATACTCTCAAATAGGCAAAACTATTATCACTTATAGAAAGTAAGTAATTTGATTTTACTACTCTGTCCCAGTTATGCATTTGTTGTACGTGGGCTTTCTGTGAAAAAAATTAGATGGTAGAAAGTTTAAATAATAAATCAACCGTGGCTGAGTGCATCATGGATTATTGCGTTCAAAACAAATGAGGTGTCAACAATATAATAATTTGCGAAGACTAACTAAGCTTTATTGATGATGCCAGGCAAAAGTGCAAATTATATTTAGAAGTAATAAAACAACAAAAAAAGTAGCCGGAAAGCCAAAAAGAAAAATTTCTTAAAAAAACAATGAATTTCTTGATAAACAGAAAATAAAAATGGAGCATTTGGAAGACCTCATATATGAACTTGAAAAATCTACAATAAGAACTGAGCAATCTGAAATAACTGGTAAATTAACATTAATTTCAAAATCAAATACTTATCTCTGTGATGCTTCAGAGAAGCAACTATTACTTAATATTAATACTGTATTAAAAACAAAAGCTTAAGATGGAAAGTTAGCCTTTTTTAAATGTAATATTGTGCACGTATAAATAAATAAGAAATATATAGAAATATATTGAATAATTAAAGAAATTAGAAAAGTCTAGAATATAGATGTAAAATTGTATTGTTTTAAAAGAGTTTGAAAGTAAACATGGAAAATTTAGAATTGCTTTCATTAAATAGTAATTAAGGAAAAATGTCATTCTGGAAATTTTGTATGATAATTATATTTATTTTTTTTTTGAATGAGCACATTTATTTGAAAAGTGATTCTTACATGCATCTTAAAATATTCGCTAAATGAATAAATTGAAATCCAAAAAAGAGCCAAGCTGGCAGCTCAATGGTTTGTGCTCTTGCCTTCGGTTCAAAAGTTTGTGGGTTCAATTCCCACCTTTGGCATGGATGTTTGTAGTGGTTCGGAATCCACTTTAAACCGCAGTTCCCAATCTAATTATCTTTCGGGTGCAAAAAATGACCATTGAGTGACAAACAAACCATCTAATAAAGATGTTTAAAAACTCTAAAATTATCCATTATTTTATACAATAAATAAATCAGTTGTATAAGGAATATTCTGATGGTTTAAATAGAAGTTTTCTTTTTTATAGCTATAAATTCATTGAAAGATTTTTGAAGTAATTATTAAATATAATTCTAACTTAAATAAAAAAAAAATATTCAGATTAATTTTTGAAATAATTTGTTTCTATTATTTACAAAATAATTGAAAAATGAATCATATACGTAATTATATGCATATTTGTTTTAAGAATTTTTTTTAAAAAAATTAAAAAAAATATTTTAAAATTTTTTAATATAAATTTTTATAATTCTTTTTAATTTTTAAAAAAATATCTAACATTTATATTAGCACCTCCTGGAAAACTTCTTTAAACTCCTGGAATTAGAATCTTGGTAATATGTACGAGCCTTTATATTGATTATTTAATTAAAATATTTCTGTTTTATCGCTGTAAATTCAATGAAAGCTATTGAAGTAATCATTAAACATAATTATAACTTAAATAAAAATATTCTTAATAATTTTTACCATTATTTATTTCTATTATTGACAAATATAATTGAAAAACGTTGCATACACATAATTGTATGCATATTTGCATAAGAACAATTTTTAAACTAAAAATAATTAATATTAATTTCTATATCTGCAGAAAAGGTTTGATTTGACTCTTGAAAAACTACAGGAATTTGATTCTTGGAAATTTGTACCGACCCTGTAAACTTTACGCAAGTAAGTTGTTCATTTAAAACATTAGTTACAACAATTTATATTAAAAAAAGACCTGCAGCTAAAAAATATATTTCTTTCAACACTTTTTTTCAAAAATTTTTTCACATCCTTATCTATATAAATAAATAAAATGTATGAATTCAAAAACCAAGCTAATTTCCCATTATATTAAAACATTTTAATAACATTTTATTAAAAAGGGGAAAATTTTGAAATAGTTTTACAAGAATTTCCATTTTTGCTTATTTCGCAAAATATATGGAAGTAATATCACGATATATAAAACCAATTCAATTAAATAAATTTTACTGAAAGGAGAAAAATTTTGAATTATTTTTGCAAGAAGTTATATTTTAACAAGACTTAAATATCTTTTCTCTTTAAAAGTGCGTTCAGTAAATTTCTACTTTGATTTCCTTAAGAGAAAATATATCACACAAAGTACTTTTAAATTGAAAGTACTCTTCTTTGGATCATTTGAATATTTATAAGGATGTCTTTTATATATATATAAGATAATATTTTCAAAATTTTTCATTGTTAATTTTATTTTAAAAATTTAAATATAATTCAATCTACACTTTATTATATATTTTTCTAAATTTAATTATAACATATAGCAATATTTAGAAGTCTTGATTTAAGTGCGTTTAATGTCATTATATCTTAGTGTATTATTAATTATGGATAAATTAATTAATTTTAATTTAATGACTTAACTTTCAAAAAGGATGCATGTGTATGTATATGATATTAACTTTGAATTTTTAATTCAATAAACCCCTCTTTAATAAATAAAATATACACAACATATTAAAAAAAATGTTTGTACAACAATAAAGAGATTAATATTTATTGCTCTCATTATATAAATGAAAGTCATACGAAAATGTTTTAAAAGAGGGTGAGTTTTAAGCGATACATTATTGCTTTAATATGTATATATATATAGTATTCAAATAATTACTGATTGCAGAATTATTTCCGTATTTTTCTAAAATCACAGAGATCATACAATTTCTGAGAAAATAATTACCATTGGTAAATAAGTCTCTTATTCTCTTATTTACAGATGCTAACAAAAACTTAAATGTTTTGTTGAGATTCATAGAACCAAATTGGTATGGTTTGAAATCAGTAAATTAGTTGGAAAGTTTCTGGGTTCGAAACAACGCAGTAAATACTCATAGTAGTTCGAAGGTCATATTAAAGTGTTGGTCACAGTTCAATTATTCTTCGTGTGCAAAACGTGAATGTAGAATGTCATTCAAACCCAAATATCAGGATTCAAAGCCCAAATTTATGTCTTGCTTTTAATTCTGATAATGTGTAGTGAAAGTGATTTAAAGTAACTATTATTGTTTTCATAATATTTGGTGCAAATTTTATAATTAAAACTATAGGTAATATCCAACGGTTTAACATTCTTAAAATAACATTAAATTCAATGCAATTTGTACAAGGACCATCTCTGATATGAGAAAGTTGATATAATTCAGAGTTCTTCGATTAAAGTAATAAAATATGCTTTTGTTTATCAATAAAAACGTTATTTAGTAAAAAAAATTGGTTAAAAACAATATTGAAAGAAAACATTCAATCTAATTTAGTATAGCTTATATATTTTTATGTCCAATATTTGAATAGATTTTTTCGTTCGCTTTTTGAGTAATTACATCAGTTAACCAGTTTTTAGAAAAGTGTGAGCTAAAAGGTTCCTTTTAACGCAGAGTTTTAACTCACAGGAAAATAAACTCTTGTTGTCCCATCTCAAATCACCTCTTAATTACTTAAGTAAACGAAAACAATGTGCAGAATTTAATTACGTTATTAAATTTATTTCTGAATTTTAAAAATTGGCTACATTATTATGTCTGTTAATGCGTATCCAAATCTAAAAAGGCAACTAATTAGATTTTACAATATGTTATTAATTATAATTTACAACTTGAAATAATATTTGTTAATTGCGAAAAAAATGATGTAATTTTAATCATGTTTGAAAGTTTTGTAGTTTAAAATAAGAGGAAATAAAATTATTCATGGAACCTTTATAATCTTTATACTCATGGAAGAATCTTGTCATTTTTTAATCTAAAAAGGAAATAAATCGAAAAGCGAAAGCCAAAAGTGGAAGTCTTCATCGGTTATCTCTTTATAGCGTCGCATTGTTTAAAAGAAAGTGTCAATTTTCAAAGATTAAGAGAGAAGAGACAGAGTATCATATTCGATTATCTATGGTAGGGTTTTTCAACTTGGGCTCTGCAAAGTTCATTTATTTCATTTCAAATCTAGGAAGAATAAAATTGATAATTCAGTTTGTTACTTTCGGAAATTTTACTTTTATAGCTTGGTAATCCACGTTTGTTGATAATATCAAACTTCCAAAAATCGTCACTTCCCTTAATTTATTGATGGAATTACTTTACTTCTCAGTGATCTAAAGTTTACACATTTTAACGTAAGCTACAATTTCTATTTAATACTTTTTGACGGTCTTTATATATATATATATATATATATATATATATATATATATATATATATATATATATATATATATATATATATTACAAATAAATCATAATATTATTATAAAATCTAAATTTTATAATAAGAAAATATAAAAATTAAATGTAGCTAAATAAATCTAAATTTGAAATATTTTGACTTTTGTGACATAACAATCCTTCAATTGTTTTTCATTTAATTATTTTAAAACAATTAATATTACGTGCGAAAGATATTTTCAGAATATTCGTAATAAATATTTAAAAATAAATTATAAGAATTATTTAGTTAATCACACACACACAATCTTAATGTATTCGCATGCTTCATGTATACATGTAAGCATATTTAAATAGAAATATTTAATCCCATTATTTCTCTAGAACAGTAAGCATTTATCTCTTACGATATTTTTTTTCATGCAAACATTGTTTACTCATGTGAACTTTGAAAAATGAGGAGAGGTTTTGCTAGCTCAGTTCCGCAATTTTCCGCTTCTTTTCCTCAATAGAAAAAAAATATGTTTTTATAAATGCCTTTTTTAAGAAGATAAATTCCCATTATTAAAATTAGGCAATTTTACTCTTGTTAACATTACTAATAATTCTACCTATTCATGAGATTTTATTTTTATTTAATGTTCGCAAAATTAGTAAAGTTTTAAATTACAATTTTACTCTTGTTAACATTACTAATAATTCTACCTATTCATGAGATTTTACTTCTATTTAATGTTCGCAAAATTAGTAAAGTTTTAAATTACAATTTTACTCTTGTTAACATTACTAATAATTCTACCTATTCATGAGATTTTACTTCTATTTAATGTTCGCAAAACTAGTAAAGTTTTAAATGAAAGATTTTTGACACCTATTAATATTGAATACAATAACTGTCACTGATTTTACATTAGAATAATTCTGATATAATTCTTGAAATTTTAATAAAGTAGGTTTTATAAAATATGAACTTTGTAATAAATAGATATTACATTTAGAGTTAAATTTATTGATTACTTCTAAAATATTTAAAATTATTTCGCTTATTCAAAGCTATGTTCGATTATAAAACACTATTTAATATTGAATTGTTGATAAGTTAATTAAAATAGCATATAACAAATTTTTACCCTCACACTTAAAATTATTCACTCCCACAATCCCCTCTTTATGTTCAGTATGTTATTTGTGAGATTTGGGTTTTCAATTTATTTAATAATGTGATTTATATGTTAAAGCCCTTACTAAAAAAGTTAATAGTGGAGTTTCAAAACAAAATTACACAGTTAATTATGTACACATAAACTTTTAAATGAAATATTTTAATTTGAAGAATGCTTTGAGGTTATAAACTTTCGATTATTTTGTAAAACGTTTTAATGACAATTTATTGAATTCGGTAGAATAACTTGATTAAAAGATAATTTTCAAATGTGAAATCAGGTGACATTTAAAAATTTTACAATGCCATTTTGTGCATTTTTTTGTTTAAAAATTCGTATTAATCCATTCCTCAACTAATTAATTACTTGAGATTTTAGTAATTTGGTAATTTCTTACTTGAGATTTTAGTGAATTTAAATTTTGTTACGTTAGTTGTATAATTTCACTTTCTCAAAAAGGAATTTAATGTGTATGCCAAATTTTTAATTAATTATAAAAATAAATCACTGTAGTTGGAAGATGCCATTTTAAATTAAATCATTTTGTATTTATTTCATGTTCAAAATGTAAAATTTATTGTTGTTAATCCCCATTTAATTAAAATTTCTTTTTGGAAGAATTTTCTGGCTTCTTCGGAATAAATTTTATTCCCCTCAAGTCTTTTAATTACATATTTTCAGTTAATAATTTTTAGGCGCTCAAGCTAAAATATCTGCTCTTATAAAGTATTTTTCATTAATAGGATTGTTTAGAAATCTTAAAAGATTCTAAGTAATTATATTTGCAGAATCACACTAGCATTGTTGCCAATTTCCAGTTTAGGATTCTTGCCCTTAATATGCTCTTAAACTAATTTCATAAATTCACTAGAAATGATTCTAGGAATTTAATCTCTATTTATGAACAGCTTATTATTTCGGATTTTCAGTATTTTCTAAATCATTTCCATAGAATAACAATGAATTCTAATTAAAATGTGCTGCATGAAAACAAAGAAATTTGTTTCTCGTTCATGATGAATTTTCTCTGATTTCTCATTATTATAATTACTTGCATTACATTCAATATATGAATGTGCATAAATTTATGACTTTTAATCTTATATATTCAATGTTAATAATTTATAAAAATGAAATTTATGAATATTTATATCTATTTTGATCAGTGTTTATAATTGCATAATAACGTTTAAGGAAAGAACTTAATTTAAAATTTGACGTTAAGAAAGCTCTTATAAATAAAAAGTGATTTCAATAATTTAAAGAGTTGATTTTTAAAGAAATCTCTATTAAAATATATTATTTAAAATTTTAATCTGGCTTCATGTAATATCAGAAGTTAGTAATGTAGTTTTTCTATGAATATAACTGCTGCATTCTTTATTCTGGAATCACAAGTTTTAAATTTAATTTAATTTATATTTTAAAAATTTTGTGTATCTTTGATAACAAAATTTTCATGTCTGCTAAGTTAACATTTATGTGATTCTATTTTTAATGCCTTTTCTCTATAAAGTAATTTTATACTATTTATCTCTTTGTAATGGAACATTTTAATTTAAGATCACACAGAGATTTTTAAAATAGTTTATTTTGTAAATTAAATTTGGTGTTTCTTATTGTTCACTATAGTTGAGGATATTATGCATGATTCACACACAAAGTATATCTAGAAAGCAAAACAATAATTCATATGCATTACTTAAATATTTATTTTAATTCATGTTAAAAGTGTCCTTTATTCATTTATTATTTTAATTATTTAAAGCCTTAAAATAATTAAAAAATAAAAAGTTTAATAAATATTTATATATCTAATATCTGTCTGTAAATGAGTAGAATCACTTATAAATATGAATTACTAGGATTATTTGATTACCATTTTATAATAAAGATACATATTAGTTTACATATTATTAATTAAATAAATTAGGTGTTTATATAATTTATTATTTATGAAAGCTTTTCAGTGCTAATTTCTAATGTAGTCATGTTTTAACTTTGAAATAATATTCAGTTCAGTTGATTACATAATATAATTACAACAAGGGAAATGGTTAATTTTCGCATATTTTAAAACATTATTATAAATTACATAATTAATCCTTAAACAATAGTTAAAAGCGTTTCTAGACACCAAAATTAAATTTAGCGTCAGAATTATTGGAAATTATTACAAAATAATTTCAAAAATTATTTCTACAATTTATGTTAGTTTTTACATAAGCAGATGTTTCAATCAGTAAAACATCTGCAAAAAAAAACGTACAAAAATAAATTCATGTAGGATAAATTAAAAATATGAATTTTATCATACAACCATCATAATCCATGCATATGTGTATTTTATGCATAAGTTGTTCTTAATGTTTTTATAATTTGCGTGAACAATGGATAAATTATAGAATTCAAATGTACTGTTTGCTAAAATAACGAAATGCTAATATATATTTTTATTTATTGTGAACGATATTCAACCATTAATAATAAATATTTAATAAAGTTAAAATACATTCAAATAAGGTAAAATAAATTCATTTTAACTTGTGTTGCTTATACATATATGTTGAAGAGTTTTATGCATATTAATTTAAAAATGAAGTATTTTGTTGAACCATTTCACATTTTAAACATCCATTAATTTCAGGACTAAGGAATAAAATAACTTCATGCGTTTTTTTTTAAATGCTAAATAATTTCATCACTTCAAGATAACTATGTTTATTATTTCGTTATAAGAGATTGATTTTATCCAATACATTGTTTCATATACATACATACATACATATATATATATATATATATATATATATATATATATATATATATATATAATTTTGGTAATTGTAATGAGATTACGGAATATATTTTGTAAAAATTTATAATACCAAAAGCTTTTGTATTTCATGATAAAGCTTAAGTTTTCAATATTATTACATAGAATTTAATGTAATTATTTATATATTAAGAAGGTATCATTTTTATGTGGTTAAATAAGGCATTTTTATTGAACAATTTTACATTTATTCAATTTTTTATTTATGAGCTTAATTATATTCATTCAACTTTCTTTAATAATTTATCTCTTAAATCAAGGGAACTAGCACTGAAAAAATTTATTAAAATATATTTCTTTGAAGTTTCTTTTTACAGTTTTGAAATTAATAATGATCAAATTGGTGAAGTAGTTTATTGTCGAACTACAAAATTTATTAACGAAATAAAACTGAATTACTAAATTTTTTTTTCAAAAAATTTCCATCTGAACGTAGTATGAAATACGTTTTCAATAACTTAGTTAACTAATAGTAATATTCAATTTAAATTCTATGTTGAAATCTAAATTAGAATACGTGTTTTTTAAAAAGTAATTATTCATTATTTCAATTATCCAATTTTATGTAAATGAATTTAATGTTTTAAAACTTTTTTACATCAATGTTATGGATTTGTTTTGTTAACAAATAGTATATACACCTTTTACTCTTAAAAATGGAATTATAATTTTGTTGTTTCCACCCTTTTGATCCAATGAACAGAAGTAGTAATGTGTTTAGACTATATTTTTCTTCACTGAACTTACTCAGACATAAACGAAATATCCTTATCCACTCCATTAACCCTTTTGAAGATTTATGATGAGGATTTCTGACGATGTTTATTTTTATTTACTTTTTGATTATACAATTTTACCTCAATTTATTACTCTTAATTTAGTTTACTTTGAGTCTTTTCAAAACACTCATGGATTTTATGCTTGAAATGGATAAAAAAAATTACGTGCAAGTAAAAGTATTACATATATTTCATATTTCATAGTACTATACACTTTTATCGGAGAAAATCTTTTATTTGAAAACGCCGATTTAGTTTCTGTAGTAGTTTTTTTTTTGAGTTGTTTTATTTATTTTTTGTTAAAACTCAAACATCAAACAAATTTAAAAATGATTTTTTTTAACTTTAAATTGGATATATAAGTATACATAATAGAATATTACACACACACAAACTCAGTAAATTTTAAGACATTATAGAAAAAACTATAAAAAGTGAAATTTGTTTAAAAATTTGATTATTTAAGATGTTTATATTCAAATAAATGGATATTTGGCAAATTTTTTTAGACACAGAAGTTGAAAATGCATCATATAATTTTTAATGAAGTATCTTTTAATGAAACAGAAACTTTTATTTATATATTTTTTTATTTATTTTAATTTAGAGGAAAAGAAAGTAGCATTTACAATAAAATTTGTAGTGGTATGGCCAGTATCTTTTTTATTCTAAATCCTTAAGTGTGCATGTACTCAGGGAAACAGCTACATTCGTATGGTACACGATACATCTGGATATCGCAGATAGTCGTCCTACACATATCTTAGAGTTAAAAAGTATTATCAAGTTTTATTAATAACGACAAAAAAATCAATGATAAAAACATTCTACATTCTATAATTTTATTCAAGAAATTAAGGCTTAACGAGACAACTACTATATGGTAATTAAATTGAACCAAAAATCTTGGAACAATTGAATCCAAGATGTCAAGGCGGAATTCGCTTAAGTTTGCTTAGTGATAATAACATATATAATGTAGTCAAAATATGTATTTTATGCACAGAAACATATATTATTGCAAAACACCCCAAACAGTAAATTATCCCGTTGGGTTTAAGATTTCTCACTAAAAATTAAACAATATTGTGATAAGAGAACGAATCACTTTTTGCTAAAGAAATTTGATTAAAAATATTGCAATTTAGAAAATAAGCTAATGACAAATGTTACACATTTTTTCATTTTTATAGTATGTTTTATGTATTCAATTTAAAAAATCAGAGAAATATATATCCTAAATTTATAAAGGTATTAAATCACTGAGCAATGCAGATTTTCTAGTTTTTGGCAAAATTTGTTAAACATTTTATTTCCTCATAATGTATGAATTTGTTGTATAGACTATGAATAAAACACTTAAACGTCTTAATTATGGTTTATTAAGGATAACTGTTTTATTTTTCAATTTTTTTCACTTCAAGAAATACTAACGACTTTATAAAATTGAATTAAATTTTGTCTATATATATATATATATATATATATATATATATATATATATATATATATATATATATATATATATATATATATATATATATATATATATATATATATATATATATATATATATATATATATATATATATATATATATATATATATATATATATATATATATATATATATATATATATTTAAAATCATATCTGTTGAAAAATTGCATTCGTATTTAAAAATAATATCGATATATATGATAAAAATTCCAATGGTGCGCAATTAAAAGCACATCAATAGAATCGAATATTTGCTTCTGATTCTTTTGTGACAAATTTTAATAAATTTTTACTTAGGTGTATCTAGTTGATATGATATTAAGCAACAGATAGGCGTTGATAATAAAATGATTGAAGAAAATAAAATAAAATTATAAATATGTTCCACAAGAAAAGTAAATAAAATGATTGAATAACTACATGTTTAACCTCTAAAGGTCACATATACAAAATAAAGATTGTTAAAATCTTCTGCTTTGTTTCTTACATTTAAACTATTTGAATTACTGTTGTTCAATCAAATGCCTCAATTTTGCTTCTATATAAATGTATCAGTTTTCAAAATCTCTGTCATATCAAAACGTGTTTCTTGGAAATAAAAATAACAAACATTTCAGAAAATAAATCAAATCGTCATTAAGAATTATTTCCAAAAAATCGTATTCCTTGTTCTTCATTTACTGATTCTATTCAGTTCTTTGCAATGAAATAAGGACTTTAATGCATTATTATGTTCAACCAATCCTCTTTCGATTTGCTTTGCATATTTGTGGAAAAGTCATTGTATTCTTTCTAAATGTTTATTTGTATATCAGTGAAATAATATTTTGTATGAAAAGCATACTCAGCTATAAGATTTGCTTAACGAAACTTTATAAATTATTTCTGTTATTAATATCATAGCTACCGACACAAAAGAATGTGATGTAGTTGCATAAAGCCAATAATTTTAACCAAAAGATAATTTGTGTTAAACCGTACTACATTCATTATTAAAGAAAAGGAACATATATCATATTTGTTTTATTTTACCCATTTCTGCTGAATTAATGTTAACTTATATAGTCAAATAATAAAAAAAGTGTATTTATAAATTTTTAAGGAAAAAATATATACAAATATAGAATAATTTTCTATAAATAAAATTTCTGAAATTAGACCTTTAGAACTAGAAACCTGAATTATAAAACAGGAAAAATTTACTTCTGTTAGTTAGACACATGTCAAGTTATGAAAGCTTGAGAAAACATTTTAATCTTGAAAACTTTATATATTTTTTTACAGTTAATCATCTAAATTATCAAAATTGATTTGATTATTTCTAAAATGTTGACGTCAAAGAAGTGGGAAAAGTTCATTCAATTCTTGTGATTCTTATAGTATTTAATAGAAGTTTTTATCCTTTATTTTTTTGTATTTGAAGTTATGATATGGAAAACTAACATATTTTAGTAAATTATTTGCTAAATGTTTCAAAGTTAAATTTGTGAATGATAAACATATGTGTGAATACGAGCTTCGATTTGTATAATGAATCGTAGGATTTACTTTAATGCAGTAATTTTCTTCCACTCTTAGTTATAGAATAAACTGCAGCTCTTGATCTGTAGAGATCATCCGACCCCATTTCGAATGTAAGCTGAATCTATCGCATGACACGTCTTTGTGATAAATGCTCTATAATGATGTCGTTTACCTTGTTCGCATTGCACAAAAATGAATGAGTTTGGCGTTACCACAGAGTAATGACTACCATTTTGAACATTTATTAAAGGTAATCCTTTGTTTAAGGTAAAGTACTGTGTATAAAAGTAAATTAATATTTGATCTTATATATCTTTTTAGCTTTAAATAAAGTTCCGTATTCATGCTTTTTGCTGCAATATTATGTTAATGATTTGTTATGACAAAAGAAGGTACAAAATGTTATTTCTGACACTTAAATCCTAAGTTGTTTTGTTTTAGCTTCTTTTTCTGCATCAATGTGATTTGATGTAGAACTTGCAATGAAGACACATAAAAAAATCTTAGAAATATCCCATAAAATTTATTTTAAAATTTATTTTAAAGTTATTTGTATATAAACAAGGCAATTTTTTCCATTATAAAATACCGAAAATTTTCGGAAAAGTAACAGGCAGTTAAATATTGAAATTTGTATTCTAAATTTTATAAGGAATTAAAAAGACAATAGTAATTTTTATTTTAATGAAATGAGGCGACATAATTATTTAAATTACTTTAAAATAAATTATATCATAAACGTTTAAATAGATTTGCAAAAGTTTGCCATAAGAAGAAACTAAAAAATTTAAAGAAAAATAAATACAAAGATAATGAGTTACAGAAAAAAAGAATTATAAGCATTCAAACTTACATTGCAAAATAAGTCTGTTGAAATCATTTTGATAAATATAATTCCCATCAGTAATTGCTTGACAATTAAATCTTACAAACACTTCTGTAGGTCAATAAAGGCTAATTAAGGAACAGGAAATAAAATAATTCCATTTTTTATGTATCATGGAAAAAAAATTAGCCTCAATTGTCTTTGGAGATTGACTCGAAGCAAGCTAAAACATAGAAATGTTTTTTTGTATTAGTCGAACAATTCTTTTATATAGGATAACTATCAATTTTCAAAAAGCACTTTCTTTTCTTTCAACAAATTTTATGGTTTGTTAATGCAGAATTTTATTTTCACACTGAAAATAATGCAATCAACTTAATTAACAGTACGATTTTGTGAAAAATGTCGTGTCCCAAAATAAGTATAACATCGATTTCTGTCATTGCAATTATTCGCTTATCAAGAGAAAGAATTCTTTTTATTTACATTAGTTATAAGAATGTACATAGTTTCATTTATTTATTTTTAACCTTTTACTTATAAATTATGCGTTTTCTATTGTTTTAATTCAGTACAAAGAGTTAACAGTAAGTATGGTTATGATTATATTTTAGAAATTTTAATCCACATCATTTTGATTTAAGGCATTTATTTCAAGTAAATTTCGATAATCACATTAATATTATGTTGAAATCAGTTTTAAATGGGATAAAATAATTTATAAAGGAGGAAATTTCAAATGAAAGCATTTCATGGATTTATAATCATTAAAATAATTTTATTCCTATATTGAAAAAATAAGTGCATTTGTCAATTTATGAAGTTTTCTTTAATCATTACTATGAGTCAGAATAAATATATACAGGTAGAGCACTCTAATTTATAAAACGTGTATCATGTAATAATTTCGAAAAAATCAAAAAAAAACTTTTTGTTTTACCTCCTTAAACTTTTTTTTATCTGTTCTCACTTCAAAACCATATACTACAGAATGCTGAGTCCTTATTCATGCAATTTACATATATACCACTTATTAACATTAACAATCTGTTAGAATTATGCTAGAGGACATTTTATCAGAAAACCAGTAATGTAATAAAAACCTTCTTATCCATTTTAACATTCTCAGATTTAACATATAGTTTAGAAAATGGTATCTTTTCATTAAAGTTTTTAGTAAGTCATGTTATGTATGTAAAAATTATGATATAAATATATTGATATTAACAAATATGCATTACGTGCGATGAACAAACAGAACATGCAATAACAGTTCATTTCGACAAAATCTAAATGTGGATGTTGCTGTGAGTATCAAATAATATCCTATGTCGAAGACACTCATGTTCATTTATAAATAACTGCACACCTCCTTATATATATATATATATATATATATATATATATATATATATATATATATATATATATATATATATATATATATATATATATATATATATATATATATATATATATATATATATATATATATATATATATATATATATATATATATATATATATATATATATATATATATATATATATATATATATATATATATATATATATATATATATATATCTATATATATATATATATATATATATATATATATATATATATATATATATATATATATATATATATATATATATATATATATATATATATATATATACATACATATATATATATACCTATATATATATATATATATATATACACACTATTGGCCATTAAAATTGCTACACTAAGAAGGCGACATGTTACAGACGTGAAATTTATACGAAAAGAAGAAGGTGCTGTGATATGCAAATGATTAGCCTTTCAGTGCATTCAGACAAAGCAGGCGCCAGTAGAGACACCTACATTGTGTTTAAATGAGGAAATTGTTCAATCGGTTCCTCATACACAAATTGCATTTGAATGTTGTTGCCTGGTGAAAAATTGTTGTGATGCCTCGTATAAGAAGGAGAAATGCGTACCAGCACGTTTCTGACTTTGATAAAGGTCGAATTCTAGCGTAGCGGGATTGCGGTTTATCTTACCGCAGTATTGCTGCTCGCGTCAATCGAGATCCAATGACTGTTAGCAGAATATGGAATCGATGGGTTCAGGACGGTAATACGAAACGCCATGCGAGATCTCAACGGCCACCTATCACTAGCAACCGAGAAGACAGGCTTATTATCCGCATGGCCGTAATGGATCGTGCAACCACGTCACGAGCCGTGAGTCGAGAAACGGGGTCGTTTGGTAGACAACAAGTGTCTTCACGAACAGTTCGACGACGTTCGCAACAGCATGGACTCTCAGCTCGGAGACCATGTCTGCGGCTTCTCTTGACGCTGCGTCATAGACAAGAGCGCCATGAATGGTGTGATCAACGACGAACCTGGGCGCACGAATGGCGAGACGTCATCTTTTCAGATGAATCCAGATTCTGTGTACAGCATCATGATGGTCGCATCCGTGTTTGGCGGCATCGTGGTGAACGCACACTGGCAGCGTGCATTCGCCATCGTCATACTGGCCCATCACCTGGCGTGATGATATGGGGTGCCATTGGATACACGTTTCGGTCACCTTTTGTTCGCATTGACGGTGCTTTGAACAGTGCACGTTACATTTCTGGTGTGTTACGACCCGTGGCTTTTTGAAACCCTACGTTTCAGCAGGATAATGCCCGACCGCATGTTGCCGGCATTGTACGGACCTTCCTTTATACGGAACATGTTCAGCTGTTGCCCTGGCCAGCACGTTCACCAGATCTTTCACCAATAGAAAACGTCTGGTCAATGGTTTCCGAGCGACTGCCTCGTCATCAAACGCCAGTCACTATGGTTGATGAACTGTGACATCGTGTTGAAGCTGCATGGGCATCTGTACCTGTACATGCAATCCAATCTCTGTTTGACTCAATGCCCAGGCATATAACTGCTGTTATTACTGCCAGAGGTGGTTGTTCTGGGTACTGATTTCCCAGGATCTATCCAGCCAAATGTTTTGAAAATTTAATCACTTGTTATTTCTAGTATAATATATTTGCCCAATAAATATCATTTTGTTATCTGCATTTTTTCCTGGTAAAGTAATTTTAATGGCCAGCAGTGTATATATATATATATATATATATATATATATATATATATATATATATATATATATATATATATATATATATATATATATATATATATATATATATATTGCTTTTTAAATTACATTTATTTGGAGGAAAGAGAGAATCTGTAAACATAGTAACACTGAGCACACATTAAATAAATCAAACTCCTAAAGTTATCTTGATTGATATTCAGTAAAGTGTATTGTAGCGTAGTATATATTCCTTGTAAACCGAGGAGCATCAGATTGTTCTTATCCTCCTTGGCTCATAAATAATAAGTAGACAGGTGCTTGGATAATTTCTGTAATGGTATCTAGGATTAAGTTGTTTCAATGAGCATTATAATGTTTTTCTACCAAAATATCATTTTTTAGCCAGAGGAAAACATTTCCTGATGTATATCATAAATTAAAAAGTTATTAAATTCATTAAGTAATTATGAAATATATTTGTACAATAAGAATTAAATCCATATAATACATTATGATTTGTTTTTAAGCCGGAAACTACAAGACTAGAAGTAGTATTAACTATAGACTAATTTCTCACTTACAATAAAGATGAATAAACCGAATTACATATATTCAATATATTGGCTATTTTCAAAAACATGCCCTTATCATTATTAACTAATAGATACTGATTGTGATGTTACGTGATACTTTAAAAAGCGTTTTATAGAAAGCGAGTTATATAAAACTCTCTTAATAGCTGTGCCGTTTGAACTTATGAAATCACTTTATTATTATTCGCTTACAAGACTTAAAAGCATTTAAAATCGAATGTTGTACAAAATTTATTAAGAATAATAAGAAATTCCTTGCTGAATATTTTATAAAGTGATAAAAATGTATATTTAAATGACAACTAATATATTTTTCAATAAAACAATAAATGCAATTAAGTAGCACTGAGTATTTCAGGTGTAACATGAGGACAATTTAAATATTGTAATTAGAGAGATTTTCTAGAGTTATAACATGTTAAGTAATTTAAAACTAATAATGATAGGCATTTTGAAATACAATTTGATATTAATTCGTGTGAGTCAATCGTTTTCTTTTTCACATATTTATGAGTTGATACTTGATTTAAAATGTTTTTGACATATAGCTCACCTTTCTGATGAGTTCTTAGAAAATTATTTCATATTAATGTAATTATGTATCTGATGAAGAAAGCAGACTCAAAATTCTTTTACCCAGAGGCAAAAGTTAACGAAAATATTTTTACCACCAAAACAAATTTAATACCTCCTTCGAAGACTCTTATTACATTTTCAAGTCAATAATTTTAAGCCTTGGGGGTATTCATGATTGACAGATGCTGATATATGGTTTGGTTTAGAGATAGTATTTATTTTCATCCAATTATAAATTTTATATTTATAAGAAAGAAATACTTTTGACGTTAATAATTGGTGTGTTACCTGTAGAAATGTAATTGTGCTGCATGTAAATCATACTGTAACTGTATCATAATAAACGTAAAATTTAAGCTCAAGAGTTAAATAATAAAAACTATAATTACTGAAGGATATATAAATTAAGTAATATATATATATATATATATATATATATATATATATATATATATATATATATTATTTATAGGATTATTTATTTGTGAAACTAAATTTAAATATAAATCTTATACACCTTGTTTTAAGAATCCAATAAACTTTTTGCTAAAGTGTCCTTTTGAATTATTTTATTAATCTGAATTTTAGACTTTAAACGTAAATTTTCTTTTTATTTACTTGTTACTAGTTACTACTTTACCTGGTTACTAATTTTAAATACATTTGAATAGAAGGTTTTAGATTCATTCCATTTCTGTACATTTTATCCTTCTTTACATTTGCTAAACTCTTAAAATATTTTAATATTTATTAATTAAATGCATATTTTTAAATCAATTATTAATATTTTCCCTTTGATTTTATGTATGAATGATATCTTTAAAGTTTTGATTAATAATTACATATTTAAATAATTAAAAAATGAAACTATTTTCTCAACCATTGCATCAAAAGCGCATTTTTCATTTTAAAAATATTATAATCCTAATATAAAGATTTTTCTGTTTCTTATTCCTGATTTAATATATAGTATATCCGAGGATATATATATATATATATATATATATATATATATATATATATATATATATATATATATATATATATATATATATATATATCATTATTGTAAATAATTATGAATTTTCTGAATATGTATTCATGTTAAGTCACAAAATTTGAAAAATATGCAAGATAAAGCAAATATTATGTAAAATCTGCCTAAATCAAAAAACTTTTAAGAATGTCTGTCCATTATCATTTAAGAACATAATCTTATTAAAGTATCTAAACTCCATTATGGGTGCTTCTTGACGCTTCAAAGACGTTTATTTCAGAAGTGGTAAGTAGTGGTATTTTAAAATGCAGAAATCGTTTTATATTGTTGAAGGTATAAAGCGTGAATTTCTTCCTCATTTTGTTCTGAAATATTTTGAAATACGGCTCAATGACATATTCAGTGAGGTATTACACAATTTGATATTATTTATCTTTCAGTTCTTTGGAGGGAATTTTTTTCTATGGAAAACAGATATTTGTCACTATAATCTTGCATGCATTTAAATAATTTCTAAAAGCTTATGCATACAGATATAAGCTTTAAATTTGTAAATTTAAATTTAGTTTATGTGGAAGTAGAATTTAAATAGCTACTAAATAAAACATCCTTATAATTTTAAAATTCTATAATACAGCAAACAGTTGCTCAAGATTTCTTTAATATATCTTGCTTAAAAGAACAAGTTCAATCATGTATCGCATTTACTTTCGCAAATAATAAAGAATCAGTTGGTTTTGGAACTTATTGCAAATAACTAGAAATACAGAGGTAAAGTGATAATTTGTTAGTTATTAAAGAGTTTAGTATTATTCATCATGTTTGATTCACCATAAAAGTAAAAAATATATTCGCTTTTTCATAAAGCTAGCGACGCATTTTTAATGCTGTTAAAATCATCCTATTAAAATTGTAATTAATTTTAATATGTTACTAACTTTCTTCAATAACGGTCTCTGAATAATATAATAAAGCAATTAATTTTGTTGAATTAAGTTGACAGTGTTTTATAAGCTATATTTAATTTTGTTTTCGTTAAAAAGCTAATTTTAGAATTCAAAATCTCAAAATGTATATTCTCAAACAACGCAGTTAGATATTCTAAATATAATACATTCTTTCCATGAGTAATCCTTATATTGTGATTATAACATATCATTCAAATACGTTGTTGTGTAATAAGGGTATGTAAAGTTTTTATTTATACTACTTTTATACTCACATACATGAGGACAAGGTGGAAACTAACACTACCAACTGGCTAAACGGGTTGAATTCATCAACATTAACTCTGAACTAAAATGTACGTTTTGTACGTTTTAGTACAGTGGGTATTAGCCTTTAGCAAGTACATTGTAATAATCAGATATCTTTCGAACAAATTATTTTTAAAAAGTTTTCATAAAGTTCATGAATGAATAAACGTACTTATAATGTGTCTATGCGTATGTCCATAAGGGCATGGCCAGATCCAAGATTGTATCAGTTGGTTCAGGGATTAAGTTCTCGTCAACATCAAATACCTCATAGTTGTGAATCCTGCTCAAGTTTTGAGAGCTATGATTACGCTTTAACTATTTTCTTTGCAATATACTACTTTAATGGAAAAACATTGTGACTTCTAAATGTGTATAGATTTTTCAATTGAGATCTAGTTAGCAGAAGGAATTATTAACCATGTTTAATGCCTTACAAGTTCTGAAATTCCAATTAATGAACACCCAAGTGCTATATATTTTCTTAGTACAGCCTTCATCAGAAAATACTCTATTTTGATGTTCTAATAATAATATATGTTGCTACTGTTCTATTAGAGATTCTTTAATTTTGTTTAGTTCTTTGCATTAAAATAAATTTAATTAGAACTTTAGTAAAGTTTTTATATGTATTTATATCTTAATAACTATTTTGCTTTCCTTCACTTCAAAATCTTAGGTAATCGATGGTACTTGAAGCGTTTGAATGAGCAAATTTGCTTATATATAAAATTAGTAAGTGAAAGTAGTTTAGTTCTCAGCCAAGTCAGGAAAAAATAAAGTGCAGAGTACAATTAATCTATTCATCGTAGATATCATCACTTAATATATTTGCAAAAATAAAAAGTGGTATAGAAAGTGTTGTTTATCAATATATTTTGAAAAACAAGATGTAGATTCTCAATTTTAAAATGTTAAAAATAAATTATGCGAGTATTTGATGCCCATACTTTTTAATTTTTATATACTTATATTAAGAAAAAGTGAGTTAATTATCCTATCTTTACTTTTCTACTTGAAACCTCAATAATTATGCACATGATTTTTACATTTATTTTACCATAATGTTAGTGTCTATAGTGTATCTTAAATTCTTAAAATATTATTTCATGAAATATTACTTTTACATTTTATATAAAACATAGTCTACATAGAATAAATTTATATTTATTTTGAGATGTATCCTCAAATTATAATAATTGCATTGGTTGAAATGTTTGTGAAATAATTTTACAAAAACTCACTATTTAATAATTATTTTTAGGCATGACTGCATTTGTATTAAACTAAAAATCATAATTCAATTAATAATTATATTTCACTTTTAGTCTGTTTCATATAATATTTATATGATAATTCAAATAATAATGCAATTAATTTCATTTATGTTATTAAATTTCATGCAAATTAATTGCAAATTCACATATATGTTACAATAATGGTAAACAGATTACATTTTTTTTTCTGTTCGAAATAAGGAATGTTTTGGTTAAAATTATCATGTTTTAGTTTATTTTTATTACATTAGAAGAAATAACCCAAACTAAAAATATTAAAAGTATTTTTCTAGTTTTGAAAAACAATTTTAACGAGCAAGATTTAATAGAAAGACGAATATATAATTTTTTAAAATTACTGTAAAATATTTCATCAAAGAATTGGTTTTTCAAAATTATTGTTAATTAATCCATAAAAATCTTTACATACTTGATATTTTTTATTTTATTTGAAATAAGTTTTATCAATATATGTACATACGTATATATTATAAGAAATAAAATACTAAAACATATATTGAATTATTAAAATAAACTTACTTTAAGGACATTCATTTATATTTTGTTCAATATCTATAGAAAATTTAGTGTTCATTTTTATATACACTTTGTGAATTGGATATAAACATGTAACTCGGTTATGAATCAAAAAATAAAACATGCTGATTATTTGTTTTTCAATTTCGTCGTACGTGACATAATTTTATGGATGGTTGCAACCACAATAACTAGAATATAATTATTGTGATGATAACATTGGTTGATGGAGAACTCGTGGATAGCTAAAATTCATCCAATGTTTAAAAGCAGCAAGGGACAATATGACCGACTGCCTAATGGCCTAAAGTTGTGGCAATGCACTTTAAAGTATATTGTGAAACTGCCTTCCTGAAGTGCTCTTCATAGATAGTGGGTCGTATTTAAGTGTCGCAAGGAAGGAAACTCGTAAAATTCCCAAATATTCTCCCAGCAAACGTACATATAGAAAATACCGAATGAACTTATCATAGTTCTTTCATCTCTGACATATTCTCGGTTCTAATTATCTCGAATGTTTGTAAATAAACTGTAGAGCTGAATAAATTAGAAGTTGCAGAATTAACTTGGTTGAAAGAAACCAACTAATTGGGATTCAGAGGAAAGTATTTTTTTAATGCGTTCAGAATATTTGAAATTATCTACATTGGAATAAAATTCATCTTGCTTAGTACTTTGCTTTTAAAAAATTTAAATTAGATGTATAACTATATAGAGATATTACATAACTATTGTAACAATTTTCAGAATATTCTGAAGAACGTTCTATAAAACATAATTCAAAAATAGAAATACAATTATTTAAAACATTATACATTGCGCGAGAACCAATGTAAAATGCTGTTCTATTTTTCACAAAAAATGATTAGAGGGAGCATCAACAAGATGGATTAAATACTTGAGTTAAAATAAGTGATTTTCTTCATTTTATTAAATATTTAATAATTGTAAATTGCACACAAAAGTGCAATTAAATTTCAGGCATATTTCTAAGTGGAAGTAAAATATAATGCTACTTCGAGCAATACCTTTCAATTTGCTTCCACAGACTTTTTAATTAAAGAAATTTGGAAACCCTCCATAAATTTTCAGAACATTTTAAATACATTTTCCATAATTAATGAACATCTTTTTACGAAATTGATTTAAGCATGAAGATTTATGTAAACAGCTTTCATATCTAAATGTCAACTTCCTCAGCAATCCTTTTAATAACCGTCGATTTATTTTAATAATATATTCATTGAATTCGAATTTTTCCCATCTTGGTGATTTTAACGATTATTTGTATACGTCTTTCATATTATAAATCATTCTCATAAGTAATTAAATAACTTGCAGAACTGAAATCTGTTTATCTTTTAAAAATTACTTAGAACAAAGATTAGTTGGGGAAATAATTACGATTTCAAAAGTTTCCAAATTGAGGATGCTAAAATACAAATCCTTAACGTGTTTTTAATGAATCACAAGCATAGGAGTTTTAAAACAAGGGCCATAATTACTGTGTAAATTTTATGTAGAATATAGTCAATAATAGAAGATGGATTTTAAACATATATTTTATTTTTAAAATGAGTTTCCAATATTTTCATGATAAATGATGATGCTGGCTAGAGATTTGATTGATTGCATAGTGTGCTCCTTTAGGAATATTTGTAATTGCTATAAATCTCGATAGTAATAAAAATAATAAAATGTCCATATTAATGTTTTTGAATAAATGAGATACGCTGACTGAAATAGTTTTCAACTGTGAAAATAACTTCCTTTAAATTTTTTAAAAGCATCCATTTTAATAGACATTTCATTATGCTTTTTTATTTTCATATTACATTTGAAGACTTCATGTATTCAAACTACTGTTATATGTAATGCATTCAAACTACTGTTATGTTTTTCTACTAGAGGTATTAAGACATTATCATTGAAAGGTCAACATGTATAATTTATGAGAGCATTCAAACTTTAGTAACCTAATGAGAAGAAGTTTATGCATTTCTACTATTACAAATCTACAATAATGTTTACTCAAAGTAAAAGATTAATACATTCATTGTGAATTAATCTGTCTATTAATGCAATGTGATTTACATCTTGTATCTTAATATAAACATATGTATACTAAGTTGTATGTAAGCGTGTTTATATATTAAATAATATTTTATATATTAATTAATAAAAATATTTCCTTCATTTTATAACTGAAAAGAAGCATCTTTTATTACAGAATTTTCAACCAGTTAGAAGTGGAATTCATTTTTGTAAAATATCATTTTATAGAATATTATGGAATTATACTCAAGGGAGAGTAAAAAGGTTGACATGTGCTTTAGTATCTAAACATAAAATGACTATATTCACAGCATTTAAAACCCACGATATTTAAAAGGGTTTCCTTTTGAACTCTTATACTTATTCTGATATCCATACAAATCAATTTATGTTAAAAACTTATTTAGACTTACAGCATTAAAAAAAAATAGGAATATATCTAATGAATTTAATAGTTAGCTGTGTGTGTGTGTTTTACTTTTTATTCAAAGAATTATATTGTACTATAGTATAATTATTTCCTTAAATCTAAAAATTAAAATCAATATCTTACAAACTACTTTGTTTTTATTAATAAATAATACAAATTAATTATGAATAAAAATAATGAACATTTTTATAGTAAGAAATTAAATTAAATGTACTCTTTTGAATGCATTTTAATTATTTAAATTCAATTTGTATTACATAAATAACATATATTGCTAACATTAAACGAAAACCCTTCTTTGTATTACGAAATAATTTGTTAACCATCTATAAAATTATATAGATTAAGAAAATTGAGTCATTTTAAATTTTTTATGAAGAGAATAAAAAATTCAATGACCGAATAAATTTAAATAACATCACGCAAAACTTTAAATACAGAAGAGATTAAAAATTTATTTTCCAAATAAATATCTTTAATCACGCGCATTTGCAGTTTTCTTCACTATTTAGAGGTAATTAGTTCAGCGAAATAATTCGCATTACTAAATTAGATATAATTAAACAAAAAAATACTGAGCTTAGTGTTTTCTCAGATCCTTATGTAAGATTGTTAAAAAGATTTACCCTGACCAAATTAGTAAATTAGCCGATAATTATAAAGTTTTTTCCTATATTACAGGATTAATAAATTAATTTGTTTGTGCAATATTTTTTCAGCAGTTACTCTCTAATCGATTATTCAATAACTAATTAATTGGAAGTTTCAATGATTAAAAAGTTACATTTTTAAGGTAAATGGTTCATAAAAAGTATTTTCTACCCTCAAATTATAATTTTTAACAAGGTATAAAAAAGTATTAGAAGTACCCAATAAAAAATTAATTCTCATTGGTCGTGTAATGGAAAAAAATAGTTGAAAAGCTTAAGGACTCATGTAATTTCTTTTATTAAATAAGATAAAAATTAAAATTTCTAAGAATCATGTTTACGTTGCTAAAATTAAAATTTCTAAGAATCATGTTTACGTTGCTTTAATAAGTCATGAAGCATTAAGCTGAAACTAGATTTCACAGTTATCAAATTAAGAAACGGAAAATATTTAATTTGATGAAAAAATGTAATTTTTTTCATGTATAAAGTATTGAATTATAGGGAGTTAACATGCAAAATTCCTAGTAAAAATTTCAACTAATTTAATACAAATTTTCTAATTTATTGATGCAAAACTGCTAATGAAGAGGTTGAAATAAATTAAAAAATATTATTCATTTTAAAAATCAAACTAAAAATTTAAAAGTAAAAAGATTTTTGTACTATTTTATTTTACATCCTTGTGTGTGTGTGTGTCTTCAAATGAATGATTATATATATATATATATATATATATATATATATATATATATATATATATATATATATATATATATATACCTGTAAATTCAGGAACAGTAATATTTATATATATAAATATAAAACAATTGTAGTTATCCGCAAAATTTTAAAAAAAGTATCATGCATATTAAATGAAAAAAATATTTGTTCATACCTACATACGTATTTTTGTTTGTAGAAACAGGGTATAAATGAAACTATTGGATAAACTATTATTTAATAAAAATTCACTTTTTAATTATATTCATTTCAATATATTTAGTTTACTTTCATAAAAAAATTAGTTAAGTTCTGAAATAATCTTTAAAAGATTTGGAGCTATTATAGAATTTACTTGCAATGTTCGTAATTGAATTTGATGGAAAATTTTCCCATCGCAACCATTAAATGTAAATTATCAATAATTAGGAAGAACTGCTTAAGAAATAAATAAGAAAGTAGAAAATTTATGCACTTAATTCTTCTGTCTTTGAATTACAGCTTTCTCAGAATGTAAAAACACTAATATATTGCGACACTAAAAATGAATTTTTTCGTACTTCAGATAAATGGTTAATTTTACAGAAGCTACACATATTTCTAAATAATTTAATTACGAAAAATTGTAATAGATGCTTGTTCACAGAAAATAAAATAAACAAATTGCAAATAAAGAAATTTTCATCAAATTATTTCTTTAATATTTTTCAAATTTTATTTATATTTACAAAAATACATTAAAGTTTCAAAATTATTGAATTATTTCATTCTTTTATTTCATAATGTGATGCTTAATACAATCTAAATTCGTCAAGGAATTACTGAAAAATTTGCATGTTTTCTATTAAAATTGTCATGTAAAGAAAAAAATTTTAAGATTTCGATTAAAAGTAAAATAATCAATTTTATAACAATTTCTCAACACCCTTCTAAGAAAAATCTTCAGATGGAGGGTCTTACATAATATTTAATTAATAAAAATCAATTTCTTATTAGGTTCTAATATAAAATTTAGATAACATATAAAGATTAAAGTCCAAATTAATTAAAAATGTAAAATATGGAAAAAGTTTAGAAAATTATGAATATCAAAATAAGAAAAGCTGCAAAATTAATAATACATTGCATGGAAATTAAATCTTCTATAAAAATAAAGAGTGGGGTAACATTATAAGGTCTTGGGGGTCATTCGGGAAGTTGAACATACGAAACGAACATACGAAAAACTCACAAAAAGATAATATAATTACCAATTTTTATAAGCATTCCGAACAAAGACAGTCATTAATAATTGTAATTTCCTTAAATTCCTATTAAATATATATATATATATATATATATATATATATATATATATATATATAGATAGATAGATATATATATATATTAGAAACTAATTATGTTCTGCAAAACTAATTAGTACAAATAAATAAAGTTAAAAAAAATAAGAAAATTGTTTATATGAAATAATAAGTGATGAAAACAAAGCATTTTTAAAAAATTTTCATCTTACTTTTTAAAGTTTCCAAATTTTTTACAACATTTTATGCATTCCTTTTATTTATTAATTTCTGCATCGACAAAAAGATTTGAAAACATTAATTATAATTCCATTATAAAAATTATGTAATTGGATCTTATATTTAATTCAAAATTAATATCATGTTTCATTATAGATTGCCAACGTTTTATTTTGCATGGTGTGATTTGCTTATTTTGTATTTCGTTTCGTGTTCATTAGTACTTGTATATTATTATAAAGGGTTTTCAGTTACAAATTATAAGAAAATATTTATATTACCTAGTTATGAAACATTAGCATTGTCAGATAACAACTTAAATTTTAATCTCATTAAAGATATACGAAATGTGTGTGTGTAATGAAATGTTAAATATGAAACTTTGTATTTAAACAGATTTAAATGAAATTATGTAATAAATGACTTATTAAAAACATCAGATTCTAAATTCAGGTATTAAATTCAAACCAAAATTTGAATGTTTCAAAGCAAAGTCAAACAAAATCTGTAGTTAAAAAAATAATCCTAGAAATTAATTTTATTTAAAAAAATCAATATATAAACAATTTTTATTCATTTTTATATCTTTTCTCTTTAAAGTTGCATATATTTCATTGCTTTTAATTACAATTCTGCACAATTCAGATATCAAAAATGCTTGCTTTATTATTGCATATATAGCTGGCTATTGAACTATAAATAATATTCCAAAAATACGAGATATACACTTAAATGTAATCGTGAGTTGAATTTCTCAAATCCTTATTTAGTTTTATAACATATTTGTACAACTGGATGTATAGATCTCAAAATATTCTTTAATTGGAATTAATTTTTTTATAATATATTATGTATAATATTCAATGATATACATCACAAATATTTTAACAAAAATATATAAATAATAGAAGTTGCTGATCACTCTTGAGTAAAAGAAACATTATACATGCCAGAGTACACCAGGTTATCTAAAGAAAAACCATGAGACAGAATGTTTAAACATTGTGCTCACATATCCACTTAGCTTGACTTTCTTCCCATATTTCATTAATAGTTGTTATGATTAAAATGTAAACAAGAATAAGGTCCCTTTTTAGAAAGAGATTAAAGATAAATATTTCAAATAAATTTAGCACAGTAAATAATAAACATATACTATTTGGGAAACAAGTATGATTAAGCATGCTAAGTTTTACTTTCAATATGTATGGAATTAATGGTAAGTATAAGCAAATAAAAGAAGCAAATATTTCTATTAACTTATACAGAATCATTTCCATGCAATGCTTTAGAATGCATTAATAATGATTTAAGAATCATCAAAATTTTCAATATAATCGGGTTTTTATTCCATATATTAATTATGGCTGTCAATAATCATTTCCATTTTCATTAAAAAAACGCTTTGTCACATGCTGTAGGCTACATATTTCCGTTATTTTCTAATAGATACTTAATATTTCTATAAGGTTACTACTACAAATTCTTCAATATTTAATTATTTGAATGTTATCTCACACACAACTAAAAAGTTATATAAAATAGCATACTTATTAAATTAAAGACTCACAACAGTTTGTAAGCTTACGTTTCACTCGTGGTTAGAACTTTCATTTTTTATAATAAATAATTTTAAAAAATAACTTTTCAATAACTGAAGTCTAAATACATATTATGGATTTAAAAATAACATATTTTTCAAGTTATATTCTCACGAGTCACTTATTATTAAGTTATTCCATTCATTAAGCTATGTTAAGCATATAAACGGAAGTATTAAGTTTAAGACAAAAGTATGTGCGTTTAACTTTATACACCTCATTTTGTTAAATGAATTCATATAATAATTACTATTGACAAAATAAAAAAAATACCTTAATTAAAAGATAGTAACTAAATTATTAATCGTACAAAATTTACAATTTTGTTATGCTTTTTATATCATATTTTGACTTTTTACGCAGAAAAGAGTAAATTAAATTCATGCACTTTTAATATTTTTTTACGAAAATGTGTGTGTGTTTTTTTTAGAAATACTTACTATAGTATAATGTAAATACTACTTCTTGATGGCCTACTTCTACATTAGAACATTTGATAAAAATTTAAGTATAATTATTTGCTAGTATGTGTATTATTTATTCATATATTGTAATATAGTAAGAGTATAAGTACTTTCCTTATATATTTTTTCTTACACAAATCTCTTTAAATTGAGTATATTTAATTATTCTTTTGATGTATTATAATACAAAATGTTATTAATTGCATTTACAATAACTAGAGATTTTTCTCTTTTCTCCTTTACTAAAACAAGCCATATAAAATTTTATTAAAAAAATTTTACCATTTATAATTTTTCCTTATGACTATTCTACGAAAAACTATTATTTTAGTAATGAATTTCTTATACTACTCATTAATCTACTGGGAATTAATTTAAACAAGTGACATATATATCATCGATAAATTAATGAAATAAAATGTAAGTGGTTTCCATTTATAAATAATGTTATAATTTTTTTCCAGTAGTTCATTTAATATTTCATTCCTTTGATCTTAATCATTAAAGAGAAAAAATAAGCATAGAATGATTAACTGAACAACATCTTAAGTAAAAATTATAATTAGTAAAAATTAACAACAGACCTAAATTTTCAGATTCCAAATAAACTTTAATGATTACTAAATTTGTTTAAGTAATATAAAAATCCTGGATCCTCTTGAATTTTTAGAATTTTTTTCAATGTGAAAATAATAACAACGGAATGATTTTAAAAAAAGTGAAAGTTATGCTAAATAAAATCCTTAAAAATGCTTATAATAAAGTGTTTTTAAGTATTAAAATATCAAAACAATTATAAAACTGTATATGAATAAAATACATTCTAATTCTACTGTGGAAGCTGATTCTTTTTACTATAAAAAATATCGATTCAAAGATATAATTATTTAAATCTATAAATTAAAGTATAGTAAAAGTGGGGTTTGATTCATTAAATCTTGATACTATTTTAATAAAAAAATTGTTATTTTCTTTTATGTTTCACTGATTTATATATTAATTCAAATACTTACATAAATACTGCTGGTTATTAAAATAATGAAAACTCCTGTGAATAAAAGTATAATTTTTAATCAGCTTCGAAATATGGTAATAACTATCAGTACTTCTTATAAATAGAAATGTATATGTTTTATTAGTGTATAATAGCTCTATTGACGTTACGTCTTTGACTTTTTCTTTCAAAAGAATAAATTCATACCTCTAAGATTTTTAACGAGACAATATCGTTAGAGGCCAATTAGTTATAGTAATTATGACCTAAGCATCCCAACTTTTATGGGTTTCTAGATATACGGTGTCTAAAACAACGACAGCATACACATAACACGTCAAAATAAACTCAGCAAAACAAAGTTGTGGACTCAGAGAGAAGTTAAGTGAAAGGGACCGACGGGTAGTTAAACTGAGTGTAATGTCTAAAAAGCGAACAACTGCAGCAAAAGTGCCCACAGAGCTTAATCAGCATCTGGATTCTAAATTATTGATTACAGTTTGAAAGCACTTTCATGAACAGAGCATTTAAGGCTAAGAAGTTAATCCCAAGCCACTTGTTACAGATATTAATATCAGATGTCGCCTACAGTGGTGTCACTCTCACAAAACAAGGTCGATTAATAGTAAGAAGAAATATATATGGTCAGACGAATCATTTTTCACAGATTTACCTACAACAGGGATGGATTCACGTTTGGAGGGCACTTGTATAAGCATTTGATCGCGATTATCTGTTTCCAATGGTCAAATACTGAAGTAGTTCTGTCATGATATGGGTAGTTGTGTCGTGGTTTTCTGCTACACAATCGTACCGTGAAAGGAAAGATCGCTAGAAAGAAGTATTGGGAAACTTTAGCTGACTAGGTCTATTATATAATGCAAACTTTGTTTCTTGTAGGCGATGGAATTTTTTAGGGTGAGAATGCAAATATCATGCAGCGGGACTTGTCCGATCACGTTTTGGCGTCATCTACGAGGTGATCATCTACGCGGCACACACAGCTTCTTGTCCTCAATTTAAGTTAAGAGTTATGGTCTTTTAGAGAGTTTTATTCAGAATCAATATCCTCCACCGACATCTCTTACAGAACTTTCACAATATTTCCATCGATATATTTAGCTCATGTATAATGATAAACATTATTTAGCACTTGTATAAATCTATTTTTAGGCTCATTCAAGTAATATTATATGCCAAAGTTTGTCTTATACCATACTAATGAAGGATTCCTCACATATCTAAGGCGTTTTCATTATTTTGATATCCACCTGTGTGTGTATGTATTTAAGACTTGTCACAAGAAATGTCTACTATCTTTAGTTGAAGAAACCTGTCTGGTTTCGTTTACTTAGCAAATTTAACATTCATCTTTACTATGGGCATCATTTGTTTCAGGGTTAATTAAAAAATGCGTCAGAAACTTTTGTTGCGATACAATGCCATAACACCAAGATAGTGTCAATTAATTATCAAAATTTTGAAGAGATTATCAATAGTTTTTATTACAATTTTAATGGAATCTAAAGTTTACTGGAATTCATTGAAGTTTGCTTAATTACCTGGAAAAAATTAAGTCAACTCCAGTAGAATATTCTCACAATTATTTAAATAAAAAAGAGAAAAAACGTGGTGGACTTTCTGTTGTAGTATGAAGTTTTCCAAAAGTTAAGAACTCTCCCAGTTACGAGTAGATAAAACGATCTCTTCTACTCGAGTACGTATTTCTCTTAGGTGTTAACTGGTAATTTATTGATTCATTGTTCAGACATATCTTTACCACTGAATTGAAGGATGTTTTTCTGGAATTAGACATTCAAAATTCATTGATATTTTAACTTATTAGTCAGAACCTAAAACTAGAAATATTAACTTTTCCATTTATTAAAATTTTATTCCTATTTCTGGAGTTCACCAGTATTTCAAGAGAACGATGAGGACAAATATAAAACGTTGCATCTAATATCGTTAATAAGTAAAATACACTCGTGAACAATAATTTTTGAGTTCATAGCAATTTTATAACAATTTTTCCAGAATTTAAGTTATGAACACTCTCACATGATTTTTTGTAATTAATTTTTATTTCTGAAAATGGAAATTTATCTGGAATTACAGTTCTGAAGTCAGGAAATTTTTATTATCTTCACTAATTTTGTGCTCGAGTAGTTCTAGCGGCGGTGATCGTTTGTTCGTTTAGTACCATATCCTTTACTTAAATCAAATTTTACTAAATTTTTGCTTCAGTGGTTGCTTACATGAAAAGTTCATAAATAGCAAATATTTACTTACGGATTTACGTATTTATTTACCTATTTACGGAATTGCACATTATATTATTTACCTATTTACGGAATCGCACAATTCATGTTTCGGGTGCTACTAATTAATTTCGATGGAAGAACCATTAGTGAGTAAATTTATAATTACATTTGGATATTGATATAGGTATTTTTGGAGCAAAGTTGATTTTATAAGTGTTATTCAAATAAAAATGAGAAGGGAAATTAGAAACTAGGATTTAATAAGAAATAGAAGAAATAAATATGTGAAATATACATTATTATAATGAGATGATTTGTCAATATTTTCTATAAAAATATTTTTCAAATAAAAGTTTAGTTTTCAAAGTTTAAAATAATCATATTTCTTCGAAAATAGATTTTAAAAGTATACTAATTTAAATTTTCTTTATTCACATTCTCACACACAATCCTAGTTATCCTAGTTTAATCTCAACATTTAATCCAATATATTACTTCAAATATTATTGCACATAGCCCAATTTTGTTATCTTTGATATTTATTGTAATATTCTTCCACAGTCCAGAGAAATGTTCTTTATTTTTGCTGAGAATATTTAAACAGAGAAATTAAAGAATGTATAAAATATAATTTGTTTTTGATTGAAAACTATAAAAATAATTCGATTTTATGTAAAAAAACATGATTTTATTAGAAGCACTAGAGCAACATATAATGCATGCCTGACATTATAAATTTATTTTAAATAATTTTCAGTTATAAAGAGAGTTTTTCATGCAATGTGAAAAAATAAAAGAACTTGAATGATTCTCGTATGGCCCATTTTTTTTCAAAAACATATTTCATTTGCAGAAAACAACTGAAAAGAGGATTAAAAAAAATGTTTTGTTTATAATTTTTATCGTAGTAATATAGAAAACTAATAATTAACTAAAATTTATCAAAGCTAATCTCTTTCATTTACCGAATAGAAAGTTGAAGCAAATTAAGAAATGTTAAATAATTATTTCAGTTTAATTTATAATATTTTGAGTCTTAAGGTGTGGAGATTTACTTATGAGAGTTAGGCAAAATAAAGAAATTACATTTTTTACACACGTACTTATCTTCTTTAATGAGTTGTGGCTGTACCAAAAAAGATTAAAAAATTAGCATGGCTCTCTGAAAAGAGTATTTAAAATTTAAAAGGAAAGAGTAATTTATAATATTTTTATAAGAATTGATTTTAATTTACAGTATTTTTATTCTTAAAATTATAGAAATTTTATGTATATGATTTATGTATATAATAAATAACTATATTCAATGTTAGTTTACACAGATATTAATTTAATTATACATTATTATGATCAGAATTACTTTCAAAATTATTATAATCTTATAAATTATTGTGCAATGAATAAACTTCTTAAAATTCCAAAAAAAGTTTTCTTCTCGTAGTTTTTAAGATGTATTTGTAAAAATCCATTTGTAACATTGTGTGCATATACTTATTTAAAAATTTAAGAATACAATTTGCTGTTTTTTTGAAATATCACATTCCAAAATTAATCTGAAAAGAATAAATTTATTAATTTTTTAAAAAAAAATTTAATAAAGTGTGCATTTAGCAGTTGGTAAAACTTATGCTATATCGTGAAACTTGATATTCATTGGAAGATTCAATACAAATTCTAAAACTGATTATTTGTGCTTTTATTTGTAAGTCCTTTCATCTTAATAATAATAATAATAACAACTATCAAAACACAAATATACTGATTATATATAGTCTGCGTACAAATGCAGAGTAAACATTCTACAGAGAATAAATGTTCATAAAATTGTCAATATTAATTCTATTTTTATATAAAGCTTTTCTTTAACAATTCCTTAAATAACGTTAACAATTTCAGAAATATAACACAGATTGCTTAAAAGTAATGATAAAATTATTAAAACTTACCCAAAAAGTTATCAGAAAAAGTTTGAGCACAGGTAAAAATTAAAAAGATAAATTAATATTAATTTTTTTAGCTTCCATAAGCTTGTATGAAATGAAATATTTTTTACATTTATTTTTTATTACTTACTCATTTTAACTCTGTTGGTAATAACGCAAATATAATAAAAAACATTGTTTTGTTAATATGATAGATACATCAGTACTTGCAAACAAGTAAAATTAAAATGGATTATAAAGAAAAACAGATTGTTCCAGACTAAAAGAAATTCATCGTAAGACAAAAAAATGAAAGTGAAACTCTTCTAGCAATTGAATAGATAGTTGGAAGAATTCATTCCTCTATCCAAAGAGTAATGAATAATTACAAGTCATCGAAATCTGTTTTCTTAAATCCTTGGATTAACTGATCATCAAAGCTGATTTTACGAGAAAAGATATGCATCCTGAAATCCATATGTTTAAATCCAAAGATTATTGCATGTCAAATAGCACTTGATATTAGAGAAAAGCTTAAAACTTTTTCATGAAGATATTATTCAAAAGATTCTTAAGAAATCTGGCTATCGCAACCATGTAGCTCGTGGAAAGCGATGTATTTAATCTGCCAATAAGCAAAACCGTTTAAATTTTGCCAGTAAGTATGTTAATACGCCTAAGAGTTTTTAAAGAATTAATATTCTCTGATGAAAGCAGTTTTGTATCTTTGACATCGAAAGGGTGTAAACTGGTGTGAAGAAAACAAGGTACGGCTTTTGAGAGGCGAAATTCTGAGTCTACAGTTAATGATTTGGTGGCGCATATATCGTTGCAAGTAGAATTAGATCGATTAACTTTCATGGACTCCACATTAGATCATATGGGATACCTAAATATAATGAAAGAAAATTTGAAGCAAAGTGCATAAGATTTGCACCTTGGTGATGGCTTTTGGTTTCAACAAGACAATGATCCAAAACACAGTGCCCACTAAGTAAAACCCTGACTGTTGTACAATATCAAATATCAGTTGCATACTCTCCCCAACCTCCAGACTTAAGTTCCATCGAGCATTTAAGCGACTTATTAGAACGCAACAATAGCCAACATGCTAAAAAGAGTAATTATGAAGGAATGGAATAATATTTCATCTTCAGAAGCTACCAAGCTAATTCACTTTATACTTAAGCGATTGGAAACATGTTCTTAGACATAGAAGTTTCCAAACAGGTATTAAAATTTGTTTGACAGTCTAATGAAACTATATTTTTTAAATATAGTTTCATTATACTTCATTATAATGAAACTATATTTTCTCATCTGTACGCAATTTTTTCTTCCAAATGTGTGTGCATATATATATATATATATATATATATATATATATATATATATATATATATATATATATATATATATATATATATATATATATATATATATACAACTGTAATAATGAAAACTTAATCGGTGACATATAAAAGGTTATATAACAATCTATTTTGATGCCATTCTATTATCCAGCCAGTCAAAATTATTATAAATAATTGCAGGGATTGAATTTGTTCGATTTGTGAAGCTGAATTTTTGTTTCTGAAATCAATGAGTGTTAAGCATTCATTAATAATGTGGATAAGAGCATTGTAATAAAATGTAGTAATAATGTAGATCAGTGGTCGCCAAAGTGGAGCTCTTCGAACTATTAGTGGTCCACGAGAAAATTTCACTGGTCCCCATATAAATGTGGAATATACTTACTCATTACGTAAAGTTATATTTTAAAATGCTTTGAAACATAATTCAATTCATAATATTTCATGGAAAGTTATAAAAACGCTATTTATATTTCATAAAACAATGCCCCAGTAAATATGTCGCACAGCTGTAGATGCATTGTTTCGCACTTTTCCAATGTTTCACTCTCTTATATGTCGTATTTGTAAATCAGTTCAAGCTTTTCAATGTGGGCTTACTTACGTATGAAGTTGAGTATGAAATATATTCAATATATTAGTTGGTTTGGTTACTAAGAGAGTTTTATTGTATTTTTTGTAAATTGCTTTTTAAGACAAGTGTGATCTTAAATCTTATCCATGTGCATATCTTCTTTTCTTTTAACATGTATTGAGATCTTATTTCAATTAAGCAGGAACATCCACCACTCTAAGAATATATACTGATAATAGTTTTATATACTTAAACCACTTTTTAATAGTTTTGTTTTTAACAGCATTTGCTTATTTTATTATGGTTTATAAATAATGATTTCATAATTTGGTTACAATTAACAGTTTCATTTTATTAACTAGGTACATTTTATGCGTTCTTTGATCACATTTTTTTTATAAATACATTCTTAACACTTAAAAAAAGTTTTAGGTGGTGAACGGAGTTTAAATTATGAATTTACTGGTCCATGAGGTCAAAAAGCTTAGCGAACGCTGATGTAGATAAATATACATAAGAACAAAATAAGAAGATTTTAATGTTATTTTCTTGAATATTAATTTCATAAAATTGTCTTTAAAATGTCATACATTGTCTGCTAACAATTTTGTTGCATTTCGCACAATCACCGAAATCAAATATATCATTGCAATACTAGAAATGACAAATTAGTATAAGTAATGTTTTAAATTTTTTCATGTTATTTCACAATTCGTTTACAAGTTTTTTAATAGAAATGAGATATTTTTCAATCAAAGTAAGTCATATAAATTTGTTTGATATAAAGTAACATTTTCAAAATTAAGTTTCAATTAAGCTGGAGATAAATATTATAGGTGCACTTTTTATCCAGATATAGTTGAAAGTACTGCCTTTATATTCAAGTATTCCAAATTCTCTATAGTATGAAATATCTTAGTAGCATTTTCTTTAAAGCGTATCAGTGTATTTACATACATTCCTATTTTATCTACAGTACAATTATTTTAATTTATTATTATATACAAATGTTTTAATTTATTATTTTAATTAATTTGAAATTTATTTTATAAACAATCCGCAAAATATCTAAATTATATTTTGAATTTCAGAAACTCTTTCAGTTTTTATTATTAGTATACCAGCTTTTCAAAATATTATAGAAAAACAAAACAGGCAAATTAAATGTACATACCATAAAATGCAAGATTATAATTTTTAGAAAATATATATTTTAAAACTTATTCATTCTGAAATACTTATTCTCTTTTAAAGCCGATTTTTCCTTGATAGTTAAGACATAAAATACAATTTTAATTTAACTTATTACATCCTGTGTGTATTTATGTAAAAGTCATTGCAATTAAATTCGGATTAGACTATACGCTTGCATGAGATTAAAATTCATTACAAACAAATTTCTATCTCTCTTTAATTTCTCACCTGGTATTCAGTTATTCTCATCCAATCCCACGTTAATTATTGTTAAAGTCTACCAAGCAGAATGATATGAAAGTCTGTTGTGCAAGAACGCCAAAGTTAATAACATTCCTTCAGCCTTAACATAGCTCTTGTACCATCTATATATAGCGACTGTAGCTAACGCGAGTTTTCTGGAAAGAGTAGTTAATGTGGAAACTTATCTCCGTCTCTTGTCCGTCTCTGAATTCACGAGAGCAAATCAAAATTTTAATTAGATGGAGGACAAATTTTGTGTTGAAACTTGGTTTAAATAAATAATTTTTTACCGTGTTAATTAAAGATTGCATTTTTTTACAACGAATCAAACAAAATAAGAATTGCTCATTTCTCTTTAATTTAACAAAATAAAAATTTAAAATATTTTTGAAAAAACTGTACATTAAAATTAATTAAAAATTTCTAATTTATTTTCAAATAAAATAAATAATAAAATATTTCCATTCATAATAAAGTCTAATTGCTAAAAATTGATTTTTCAAATTAGTTTATGGTGAAACATTTAAACAAATGTGAAAATATGAAGCTCATTACGTCTCATATATAGTTTTTTATAAATTAAATTATATATATATATATATATATATTATTATTATTATTATTATATATACATGCATTATGTAAGGAATTCCGTTTATGTTGCTGCCTTAGTTACCACTCTTGGAATTTAAAAATTATAAATAAATATTTAAGTCAGAATTCTGTATAGGAGCAAAATAAGTATTTTAAAACTGGTTTTGGTGCTTTTAACTTTTAATTAATATTCATATGAATATGTATTAAAATTGGTATCACTTGGCCTAGTTGTAAACTACATTATCTGAATGGAGGATTCAGGCTCGATTCAAGCCACACAATCAAACAATAAGAAGCGTATGCTGATTTACTGCTTTCTGTATTTACGCATCTCGAGATTAATATTGAGTACCAATTGCCACTCTCCTTATACGTGAATGCAGCCTTTAAATTCTGGAAATCTTTTCGATAAGCATTGATACAGTGTGTGGGGATGTTAAAAGCCTTACATCAGTTTATAATTTTTAGATTACCTAATACGCATATTAAGTATTAAAATATACAAAAGGCAATGAGCTTTTATGTATTTATACTTTGCCGACAACCAAGAATGCAACACCCAGAAGGAAGCATACAAACCATGTAAAATTTACATCATGTGTTAGAGGCAATAAAATTCAAATCATTAACACATTGCAACGTGTGTGCACATCACGGACGACTATAATGTCACCTGCAAGTACTATATGGAATGAAAGTAGATTAATGACTTGAAGAGAGGGCAATTGATAGGGTTTAAAACGAAACTGAGCATCTGTAATCATGGTATGCATAAAGCGATGGTGGATTGAAAACACTCCTCGTTCCTACCTCGTTGACCAACATGCTCTTCCAGTCTATTTCCAATTAAAAACGTGTGAATCATGTTTGATTAACAACTGTTCCCAGACATGCCATCCACTGATGCACCAATTTGACTTTAACAGTATTTAGAAACCACATGGACTCCTATACCCTAAGAAACATTGAAAGTCTCTTTGATCTATGCTTGTCATCATAATTTTCATCTAGACTCCACAACAGACTGCAGCTTTAATAATTTATATAGCGTGTTATGTGTCTATAGTAATTTTTGCTGTATTATCTCTAGTCTTTCTTGTGTTGCATTTTGTGTGGCCGGCCTAGTATCAGTATACTAGGCAGCAGTTTTATTTCAATAATTATTTCTGTGTCAAAAGTAGCCCATGCTTGATCAACATCTATTAATAAAATGTATCAACACCTGCAAATCACGTTTAATAGTTTTTATCTTATATACAGCATAGTTTCTTCAAATTTTTTTATTAAAAATTATAAGCAAATTGGTATTTTATTGTATATAAATAAATATTTACTTAGTCAAAATAAATAATTTAAGGAACAGTCATCCTGTACTTAGTGTTTCTAAGTATTTAAGTATCTGTATAAATATTTTCTGTTAAATGGCATAAAATGTAAATTTTATGATTGTTTTAAGACATACAAGTTAAATATAAACTGTTTTTCTAAAACAAATTGTATTTAATGATACTCTGTATAGAATTGTAATATAAAGTCTAAATAATATAAGTTTGTAATTTAATTTTAAAATTGCCAAAAGCTTTTGCAATTTCCACAAGGCCATATCTTTTTTACACTAAAACATTGATCAAGAATTATTTAATTTAAAAAATAATAAAAAATATTCGTTTAATATTTAAATACTAGGTAGTTTTTTTAAAAAATCGGAAAGATTTATTTGAATATTTGAATTAAATTAACAAATTCTTATTACTGCATGAATTCTGTTTCCTTCCTTAAAAAATCAGCTTTTAAATAATCATGGATTTTAATCATCATCTACTTAATTAATATTATAAGCAGTTCATCTTTAATGATGTTTAGAGCGAAATTAAATGTCAATTTAAATACATGTTTTTAATTATTTTACTAATTTTAATTTATGGCAACAGAAAGTATTGAATTATGAATGTTGCATGTAATTTAGATTGTCTGAATGATTTGAAGCATAACATTTATAATTTTTGTATGCTTTCGAATATAATAAATTTATTTTAGGACGAATTCAGAAAATTATACTTGTTGGCATTTATAATATCACATACTTAATTCTAATAGACTTATTCAATATCATAGTATTCATAAAATGCGTTCTAGATGATGAATAGAAGTTTTATTTGACAGCTATAAATATATTCAACTTCGGGTGCAAAATAAAGTTTTAAAATTCAAAAAAAAAAAAAAATACATCTTTTAAAAAATGTGTAAAAAACACTTAGGATTAGAATTTTGTTAAAGTTGAAAAAAAATAACACTTCAAAAGTAAAATTTTCTTTTACAGATGTTGGGAAAGAATATTTTCTTAAAACCTTTTTTTAACTCACTCATTTTGTTTTACGAAAAGGAAAATTTAATTGACGACTACTTTTATCTTATTTCTTATCTTCTACGCTGAGCAAAAGAACAAATAAAGCAAAGTGTAAAAAGGATGTAAATTAATCGATTTCCAAAGTCTCCTATCCTTAAGACAATCATAATTTCTATAAAAGGCATATTTTTAATTTTTTAATAAATTTTTATTTATAGAAATGTTTAAGTTTTGCTTAACAAGTATTTATATTTTCTTTTTTTATTTTGTACTTTTAAAAAGAACTACAATTTATCATCTTGAAGATGCTAATTAGTACAAACATATGAATCAATAATGACATCCGTTATCTTAACTGCCATTACTTCCTAATATTATTTAAAAAAGAAAAAAGTAATTTATCTTCAAGTATGCTTTTATTCATAAAAGATCATTGAAATTTACGTTTTGATTTATCGACAAATGAAACTATCAAAAAAATGTATTAGAACTAAAAATTTAAGAAATGAAAAATTAAAAGCTTAGTGATAATTTAAAATAGTTATACACATATTTTTTTAAGTTTTTCTTCATATTTTGTGCTGATTTAGTAGATAATTAGTGCTGCACCTTTTGCAATTTATTTCAATAACTTTAGAAAATATGTATTTTATTGATAAACAATTCCCCCCTAATTGTGAAATTAATATAATTCATAACATAGAATTAATAATTATTTATGTTCATAGTTACTAAAAAATAGATTAATATCTGTAAATAAATAAAGCTAAAAAATAAAATGGCATCATATAAAAAAATCCAATTAATTTCATGAAATAAAACAAAATATGCTGCCAACAGAAGTCACTTTTTTAAATAAAAAAACTTCTTAAAATTATCTTGGCACGAATGTTTTATGTTATTCTGAGAAAAAATGCATTTAAAATACGCTTAATTACTCTAATTCTAATTCACGAAACACAAAAGGATAATAATTCTCAATAAAAAAGAATTCTTATTTATATAATTGGCATTAATAAGATTGAGAAAGAGATTATCTATTCATTATCATTAGCTTATAACTGGGTATTAAATAAACAAAGAAATCGTAATCTAAAAAAAACGTTCTCATTTTCACAAGAGCGTGAACAAATTTGAAAGTTTGACATTAATGATGACCTATTTACTTTCACTTGATTATAATTACGGATTAAGATATCAAGACAATTAAAAGTGTAAAAAACATAATGGGCAAAGTTGTATTTGAAAAATATTAAATTAATTACGTGAAAATCTTTATTTTTACTTTCCTAGCAAGTTTGGGGATTTGTATCTCCTGTTATGAACATGTGTATGTAAGATTTGAAATTAAGTGACACATATAGAGAAATTACTTCCTATTTAATGTTTTAACTTATTTCTATTGAAAATATATTTAAGATTATAGAAAATTAATTTATCTAATTAGTTCAACAAAAATTTGTCTGATTAATTACGTAGCTAATTTAAATTACAAATTTCTAAATAATATTTTTAATTTAACTTCCTAACATTTATTTTAATTATAAAATTTCGGCATATTTTTAGACAACAGTTGTAGAAGACACAATATGAAAATCACATACTTAATGGACAAATTATGTTAAATTAAGGACACGGAATAAATGCTTTGGGTTAGATATGTTTCATATTGTAATTTTAAGCAAAATATAAAAATCTTGAAAATATAGAATTGCCACTTAATAAAGTAAGAGTTTGTATTTTAGAATATAATTTTATAATATTAACAAAAAATAGCGTTGACTATAATAAAATAAGAAGTAAACAATAACTCGTCCAGAAATAAATGTGTTGCTAACAGAGTACGTAAGAATGGAAATTCCATAGAAGAGTTATTTTCCGAAATAATTATGGATTCAAGAATATCAGCATTGACTTTAATGAGAGCAATTCTTTCACTACCCGAATTTTCGAAATGTTAATATTTTACACTGATGGCTCAAAACTGGCACTAGAGCTTTTTATTTATTGTTTTACAGGAAATACATCATCTTTCACAAGTGATAATGCAAATTGGAAAGTAATAATTTCGTTTATCAGGAAAAATTGGCAGCCATCAAACATGCTGTAGAATTGGTCACCATCATATATATATCGGTATTAAAATATATATATATATATATATATATAGACTCAAACCGTATTCATGTTAGCTTTTTAATAAATATTCACCTTGCTCTCACTCTCTCTTAACAGATAAAAACAGTTATATGATGTGAAAAAAATTTAAAATTTCCTTTTCAAGTAGTCAAGCTATCTTGAAAGCACTAATTAAAGAAGTTAAAACTATCCATCTTAATCTTATAGTTTCTGAATGCCACTGTTTAAAAAATTTAGGTGTTAAATATTTCAGAAATTATTTTTCTTTTGAAAATATTTAATGTTTAGTATTAAAATTTTTGCAATTTCCTAAACCAACAGTAAATATTCTCTTTTGAACCAAATATTTAATATATCAATGTAGTTCATATTTCAGTGCTTCAAAAACTGATTGAAGTATTTTAAATTTATAGAGAATATTTTATTTCCAAAACAATCCTATAATTCTTAAAAAAGTATTATTGGGTAGAAATGCAAATTGTATATATTTATTCTTTGTTATTATTGAAACATAAAATTACAGGTTAAGGTAATTTATATAATTTATAAACTTTATTAGTAGATTTATATAATTTGTATTTAAACTTCTATGTCAAGGTTTAAATACTTTCAAAACGACTTACTCTGAGTTAGATTTTGTTGAAAATTTATTGTGTTAACAATGCCGTAATTTTTATTGAGGGATTATATGCAAAAGATTTCTCAGAAAGTTTTTTTCCAACAGTTCAGTTATTTCAAATTCATTTATTCAGCAAATTTAACAAGTTAAGCTACTTTAATCACAAATTAATATTCTCATTAAATTCTTAAACACAGTATTACTAAATTTATATTTTTAATAAAATTGCCAAACTTATGTTTAAAAAAAGGAATATTATTTTACCTTTCATTGAAATGCAAAAATTATGTATTCAGAAAGAAAACAATAAGCACCACTATCAAAATAAGTATTTTCTAACTTTCTTCTGCAAATGTTTTCTTTTCATTAAAAAAAAAAACTTCAATTTTTTTTTTTTTTTTTTTTTTTTTTTTTTTTTTTGACAATTTTCAAATTATAAAAGTTTGTACCGTACCAAAGATCTGTGGATAATTTTCCCATCGAAAGTAAGTAATTCGAACATGGTGTTAAATTTCTTTCAATTTATGGAATTATGTTTCTGATGATATTTTAAAATTCAACTCAGAATAAGAAAGAATGTGTACAATTATTTCATTTAAAATGTTAATAAAGAATTGAAATTCATTCAAAACTTACGTCATCAATATATTTTTTTTTTTTTACTTCAAAGGAAATGTTCATTCCTATCAAATATAATTTTTACATACATACAGGCATATAAATCTGTGTGAGTTAATTTTTTACTTTTTCATTTGATGTTAAAAAAATACTGCTTATATATTCTTGCTAATTAAATCACAAACTGCACTCATATTAGTTTTTCAATATAAATACTCACCTTTCTCTCTCTTTATCAACAGATAAAAACAGCTTAATATGATGTGAAAATTTTTTTTGTAAATTTCCCTTTCAAATAAATAAATGGAAAAATTAGAGATTAACTACTAAAAACTTTAAGATTTATTTTCCTTTATAAAAGCTCTCTCAGAGAACGGAAATCTGGTTAATACAATTAGAGACATGCTGTTGGCGGCAGAATCCATTAACTTGTCAATCCAAATAGGCTGATCAACATAATTGACAAGAGGAGAAATTTCATTAATACATTTCTGTATTGAAACCATCGCCAACCTAAGCAGGAACCGTTTCGATAGAGTTTTCTCTGATTCAATTAAAAGTATTTCAATTTTTTTCTTTCTTATTTTGCTAAATAATTTCATGCAAGTAAAGTATTTACTATTTAGAGGAAGCAAATTAATTTGAGAAAGCTACATTATTCTATTTTATCACATCAGGTTATAAATATTCTATTGGATAGAATGTTTCCATACACCATTGTAGAAACAAAAATACATTTCCTCTCATTTGCATCGAGAAATTATTTCGAAACTACATAATATTTAATCTTTTGTAACTGGAATTTTTTTATTGTCATTTACGTATACACAGTTATTGTAAAAGTTTAAAATTATTATATAACTTTCACATAGAACCAAGTATTGAAACAGAAATAGTCCGTCTTGTTTGTGCTAAGACGTTTTACGACACATAAGTAGGCGACAAAAATTACTCTTCATATTAAGGTATTTAACACAAGAAAGTACATTGTATAAAATAATATTCTTTCTTTATGAATAAACTTTTGGCATTCCTCAAAACTACAGATCAATGATTGAAACGATTATGTGTGTATATATATATATATACACGTTTTTTTGTCTGTGCATCATGGTTTCTTGTCTTGGCAAACTGTGCAATAGCAAAATATTTTATATAAATTTCAAGACACGGATAAAGTTGCTAATCTGAAATTACGAAGTGAATTTAAAAAAAAAAATTCTGTTAACCACATTATGGTTATTCTCATTTCAAAATCTGTTAACCACATTATGGTTATTCTCATTTCAAAAAATGTTAACCACATTATGGTTATTCTCATTTCAAAATCTGTTAACCTTATATGGAAAATTTTCTGTTTTCCTTGATATGATTACTTATTTAGAGGGATGATTATGTGCTTATGCTGCTCTTTATTTTAAATGCATTCAAGCAAATTTGTCAAACATACATCTTTGATGGGTTAATCAAAATTTATTAGTCTTTTTCATTATAAATATGGCAGATAACAGTATTTTTAACCGATTTCTAGGAACAGAATAGTATAAAATATAACAGCTCAAGTTGGTTGCTAGAATTTCATATAACCATCTTACGTATATTCAAAGACAAACTTTCATAGACAGAGGAGAATACCAACTCAACAGGAAAAAAAAACTTTAAAGGAATTTTTTAAACAACCAATCGATCTATGTTTAAAGTAAAAACATGTTGTTCATAAATCTAACTTGCGATTACCACATTCAACAAAATATTTAATTAAGATATTTAATCTTTAGAATTTAAGATATTTAATCTTTAGAACAGCTATATTTCAAAGTAAAGTTCTCTATTTCATGATATATATTGAATATTTTCTATCCTTTATTCATAACATAATATAGAACATTAAAAGTGTATAGACTTGAGCCTTCTACAGTCAGTAATGTAATCTTTAGTTATTATTAATCATCTGCCTTTGGAAAACAAAAGATTTAGTTCCCTGCAGTTTTATCCACTAGTTTCCTCCCAGATTTAAGAATATATTGCCGTATCATAGATCATCCAAGCTTTTTATCAAAGAAACTGCTACTTCTAAGTGATAAATTGACGGTTTGAATATGTCTTTTTGAAATTTATTGTATTATTTTCGTTTTATCACTATAAAGAGTTAAAAAATTAGAAATGACGAAAGTTGCAATTTTTAAAGAAAAGAACAACTTTCTCTAAAGCTATATTTTCTGTAAAGAAATAAAAATAGGTAATAAATGCTCACTATTGATTTTAAAATGGTATGCATAATTCCTTAAAGCAAATTTTTGCAGAAAAATTTTACTTTATCATTTGTTTTTATTATATAATCTCCTTATCGTCTATTAAATTTCTAACTTTAGTTTTCTAATGTTATTATTAATGTAATACTTAACACTCTATTTTCTCAAGTTTTAAAGCTTCTAAACCCTTAGTAATGAATTTTTTTTCTTTCTAACGAAATAAATTACATAGTTATCATTAAAATTGAGCTTCCATTACTTTTAAGAGTTCCATTAATGTCTCTGATACTTTCATTAGCAAGCATTTAAAATGGTTTCCATAAAAATATATTACTTTTTAAATTGACCATACAATTTAAAGTAATGCAGTAAAAAATTAGTTTTATCTATAAATGAAAAGCCAATATTTTTAGAAATAACATTTGAAAATGGAATTAATTTGAGCTAAATGAGTCAAAAATGCTGGGAAACATTTTTATTAAGAATTCTATGTTTTTAGTGAAATTAGAACTATAGCAATTCTTGTTTTAGCAGACAGTATTAAAATAAAATGGACCAAGTACTTTAATTAATTTCGGAAAATTGAGCTCCAGTTTTTTCTAGATATTGGCCTCTTGTGTACTGTTGAAAGATTTTATGTATTTATTTAAAAGTCATTTGAATCAGTGAATAATTTTAATGGAGAAAATATAATTGCTTGGAAAACTGTAATCTGAAATTAATGTACAATTAAGTGCTACTAAAGAAGCATTGATATATTTGACATTAAAATTAAAATTACCTCACTGTTTTAAATTATAACTTTATCCATGAATTTTATTTAGAGGAATGTATGTTTTCAAAAATTTCTCGTAATTTATTCTCTCTTTGAAAGAAAATAACAAAGTATTCAAGATTAATTGAATATGTTAGTTTGTGTTACAAGTTAAAATAACAGCTAAACAAGAGCATGAATAAACTTAGAAAATGTTTTTTATTATTCAAAGTAAGAAATATATTTATCACAGTGTTTTATTGGAATTTTATGTAACTCACTGTATAACAATATGATAATCAATATACAATATGCATAACAATATGCTAATCATACGCGTGTCTTAAAATCAAAAACAAACTCTTAGAGTCTCATAGGCTTTTTTAAAAAGACTTAGCATATTTTTGCTATACATGAAGAATATTTAAATTTAGCATTTTACAACTTTTTCAAAATTCTTGTTTATTTGTTAAATTTTTACATAAATGTTTTCAGATACAAATTTAGCAATCAAACGTATTTTATTTTACTCATGAAATAGTAGCTAATAATTGCAATAAACCTTTAGATATTTTTAGCAAGCTTTTATAATTTCATAAAAAAATACAACTAGAGATAGGTATATATACAGCTGCCTTTATATATAAATATATAACAAATTTGAAATATTCTTTAATAAAAGAAATTCTATTTGTTTCTTATTAAAATTTAAACAATGTCTTACTTTGTATTTTTTATTACAGATACTGTACACAGCCATGTTCATAGCTGGAATTTGCCATGCTCAAACAGTTGATAAATCCCCATGTAAGTTTAAAAACCAATTCAATTATTCATGGTATGAGCGCGTTATGTAATAAAGAATAGAATAAAAAAATGTTTCTTTAATGCACATAAATGAATGCTGTGAAGTATTCTTGGCTAATTTTTTTTTTTTAAATTTACTAATATTTTTGTTAATGCCTTTTTAATAAAGTAGTTGGATTTCATTTTCATCAATATTTTGTAACAGCGATTTTTTCACTTAAATAAGAATAAGCTTAAGTTTTTCATTATTACTCCTAGGTTTAATAATGATAACCTAGGAGTGTTTAGATATATAACATAATTAAGATCATCTAATTAAATTATAAAGCAAATTAATAGTTTCCAGACTTAAACATATCGTCGATATATATTATTTATACATAAAACAACGTAAAATCTCAATTTAGAGTTATTGCCATTGTATGAATCAACCAAAAGCCTTCTAACAAACATCAAAAGTTTATTAACTTAGTAACTAAATTAATTTTATTTATGTTGCAAAAATATTGCCTACATTAGGAGTATAATTTGTTTTAGAAAACATATACTTTTAATCTATTAATTATATCATAAAATGATCACGATGGTTTTTTTGGCTCATGACTATGTGTGTACTTTATATATATATAATTCATGCACTTAAAATAAATTGAAAATACTTTTATTTGACTAATTTATTACAAAAAATAAGAAAAAATAGAGTACAAAAATAACTTTAATAACATTTTGCATATTTTATTATAGTAAATAAAAAATGCTTTTAATAATGTATTGCATCGAAAATCTTTGACAAAACTTATTAATTCATTGTTGAAATATCATGTCTAAGGTATAACATATTCATATTGGTAAATTTCTTGAGCTTTATTTGTATTTAAATAGTAATATAATGTATTTAAATAGTAAGTTATATGACTATATAATAAAAATTATTCTTAATTACATAATCCTTTTATTTACCAGTATATGATACACAATATATCAATAATTTGCTAATTATTATGTAACCAGATACTTATTACTAAATTATCATCTCAGTATTACATTAAGAACACGTCTATGTAAATCTATTGAATATCTTTATTTAAACATTGAAGTGAGGCAATTTATATATTCATACATCAAATTACTATAAAAAATATTAAAAAATTAACGTAAATCATTAAGTAACAAAGTATTAAGTTATGAGTAATTATTTGAAAATTACGATTGAATTCGAAGTATTTAAATTTATTTGAAGTAGAAACTTATCTTATAAATAAATGATTAATTTTTTTCCATTAGTACCGATGTAACAAAATACAGCACTATAACCTTTCAATATTGTAATTTAATCATTTTCCTTTTAATCTAAGTTTGTTTTCTAATTAAATATGTAAATTAACCAGAAATTATTTCGATAATTACCGTATGTTACCATGGAGGCTAAAACAAATAATATAAGCTCCTATGAAAAGTATTAGCAATCGATGAAAACAAATAAAAACAAAAAACAGCTCAAAAGAAGTAAGTAATTTTCTTTATTCATGTTGACAGTTCGAAAATATGCAAATTAATTTGCTTTTACTAGCATTCTTTAAGTACAGCTCTTCATCTAAGAATTTTCCTCTGACACATTGAAAATTTTATTGTGTCGTTTAGATTAGGAAAAAAAAAACATAAGATTTTGATTACGAACTGCTGACTCCATGTTTTTGCATCAATCAATACTTTGTACAGACTATCGGAAAACAAGAGACGTATATTTGAAATTACGCTTCATCTGTTTCCAAAATTAGCTAAGCTAAATAAAAAAAATGCGTTAAGCAAGTTGCATACGATAGCAGAAATATACTTTAATACGTAGAACATTTATCGATTTGTCAGTTGTTAAATTGCTAGCTATAGAGCTTCATTAAATTTTCATTAGTTAGTTTGAGGAAATAAATTGCTTAAAAGTTCTTGATTTAAAATGTTTTTAAAAAGTACTAACTTTCAAGGTTTAGTTTACAAAGTATTGAAAATTACTTGCAAATTGATAACATATAATGATATTTAAATTTACTGTAATGAATTAAAAGTGTGCACAGTCTAAGAGGATATTATAAATTTAATTTCTCTTTGAAATTTTAATGCGGACAAAGTTGAATTTAAAAGTTTTAGATTATTAAAGTACTCCTATAATAAAACATCATTAAGTTATGTATATATACATATATATCTGTGTGTATGCATAATTTTGTTATGGAATAAGTAGGTAACAGAAAAAAACGAATAAAACCTTCTCATAAAATCATTATTGTTAAAATATAAAAACAGTTATATTGAATATTCAGTATGAACTAAATCATATTCTGAAAACTTTTATTCTTTTATGAAATTTATTCTTTTATGAAAAGAAATTTTTAAATTTCAAGTACTGATTGCAAATTTATATTTGTCTGCAAAATAGATCCAATTCAGAAAGTAAGAAATGCATGCTTCATAAGTTTCTTCTAAAAATGATGTTTTATTTTCTATGCTCGATAAAACACTTCTAATAATTGTTTATGCAGAAATCTGATGGAATAATATCTGCATAAATAGTGAACTTTTAACGATGAATATCCATTGTACAAGAAATTCAAGATAAGATGTAACTAAAAATATTCTCTTGAGTGATGTTTCTAAGTAGGCCTTCAAATAGATGGATTTGCGGCGTTGCATCTTGCGATGAACCCTTGATAACGAATCACTGTATTCCTTCACAGTTGCATAAACTAAGAAATTTGGTTTATTCAATTTTTAATGAGTGTGAAAAGTCATTTGAAATGCTACCCACTTTGCACTAAAATATTAAATGCAAATTCTATTACCATGTCAAATATTCAAAGTTAGATTTTTAGTGTTATTAATTCCTATTATTATCTCAGCATGTTAAATAATAATTTTCATTTGAAATAAAAAATATCTAAATTAATATTTATTTTTATTTTTAAGTTATACATATATATGTCTGTGGGTTTGTAATTCATACATTATAATCAGATATGTAATAATAATTTGCTAAGGAACTGAAAGATAAAATTATGATTCCAGAGCTTTGTTATGTCACTTTTAACACAAATGTGGGCTGAAGTATATATATTAGAAGAAGAATATACTATCTACTGAAACTTGAGACATTTCTAACTCTGAGCACAACAATTAGGTCTTCAGACCAGCAGGATGTATAAGATATATAGTTCATGTTTTGCCTTAAATCATAGATAAAGTAACAGTTCGGGAAACATTCTGCCCATAGAAATATTTTCATTTTTCATGAGTAATTTGCAATACTTGTGTTTTTGATCATTATTTTATTGAAAAATAGCACGCAAAAGATATAATTTAAATTGCTGTTTTGTACTCTGTCCTTGACATTCACTCATACCATATGAAAAACAGGACTAATGAACTGATAACGAGGATAACAAACAACACAGGACTTCCATTAAAATTTAAACTGAATTTAGCATAATCCCTTGCGACGAATTTGTTTCGTTGCTGTCTTCTATAATCTTTAAGATGATAGCTTTTGTGTTTAGGATCCTCATTATCAAATCATCAATATCATCTTTCATGTAATGATATGCAGTGTTTCCTTAGTAAAGATACTGAATTTGAGTTTTATATATTTTTAATTTCTATATCACTTATAGTAGTTACTGGAGGAAAAATACAGCCCAGTAATGTATTACGAATACTTGCTCTTTCTACTTGTGTTTTCTGCTATGGCACTGTTCTTAGGAACCATTTTCTGACTAGAAAACGATCAGTTGCAATCAGAAATTGTGTCTTTTATTAACAACAGGGTGGTCATCAGATTGAGCTTTAATCTATCAATTAAAGATCTATAGTTGATTTTAAAAACATTCGACCCTTTTTTTTCGTTATCACAATAAGGTTCAATTCTAATGATCACTTTTAGATTTCAATAGGCACTATATGTAATCACATTGTAACACGTATCACATACATTTGTTATAAAGGTGTCATAAAGATAAAAAGTCACCATTTTATTTACTTAATTTTCAGTATGATTTTTTTCCATGAGCAATTTTATTATCAGTGTTACAAATCATAATGACCTTTTGCTTAATTTTTGCATTTTTAAAGTACTATTTCACTTTTGAGCAAAATAAATTGCAAATTTAATAATAATTAGTAAACAGAAAAACACGTAGAAGGAATAGAACTTAACTTCTGTAAAATAAGACCATACCATTTTTAAATATGCAACATTTTTTATATGAATATCAGCAACTTTTTTATTTATATTATGACATCATTTCCTAAATGTTTTGATTTGCGGTTGTGATATAAAAGCATGTTTTTCCTTACTCAAATGACGACCTTTTTTTCCATGATTCCTTGAAGCATCAATACTTGAGTGTAGGCAATAATTTAAAGTTAAGCTATTTTCGCCATTGAAAACTTCATGAAACAATCTAGCATTAATCTAAATTGATTTTGTTTCGCAATCACTGAGTCACAGGATGTTATAAGCACCTGTAAAACATTAAGTTATATATACCCTAGAATGCATTTTGAAACGGGATATTATAAACACTACCACAATGTTATTGTATAATATCCTCCAAATGTCTGAAAATTAATAGAAGTTACAAGCATCTCTCTCTGCATAATGTTATTTTATACCTTCCCTGAAATAGTATCGCTATATAATTTAGATTTAACAATTTTTCTTTGGTATTCTTAATGCTCTTTGAGACAGTTCTTAATACTCATCTGCAGATAATCAGCAGTGAAAATGAGTTTGAAATTTAAACATTTGTTATGTAGTTAATTTTTATTAAATGCTAGGTATTTTGCTCTTGATGATTACCTTTATTTTAAAATTATATCAATTTTAACTTGACTAAATTATTAATATTTCATTTAAAAAATAAAAATATTACTATTTTGATTTTTAATTTTAACTCACTTACTTTCTATATCATTTCAGGAAATAATGTAATCAAAATAATATTCTCAATTCATGATACCTTTCTCTCAACTATTATCTTATCACTTGAGTTTGCAGATAATTAACTCTTCACGTATGACGCTTTTCTATGGAACTGTTTTAGAATCAAATAACCCTTCACACGTCTTTCAGTTTAATCTTTACATGCTCATTATTTATTTTCCTAAACTACTGGGTACTTCAAGAAATCTATTTTGATTTATGAATAATCTATGGAGAAGGACGACAAAGTTAGCAGTGTCGTTGAGACATCAAATTTATTATCATTCTCGAAGAAGCTCTTGTGAATATATCTGTAACTTGAGAGTATACATTTTAACTCTCAGAGATGATAATTTTTAATACTTTACAGTTCAACAGAAGATGAAGTGAATAATTTCATCAAATGTGAAACTTTTAAGACAGAAAATTTTGGACATTAATTTGAGACTGGAAAAGATGACAAGTTTTCCTTGCGAAATTTTATCACATAATTTTTAAGTGATTTACTTTAAAAGATTTATTTAAATGTTACCATATTTAAAATTCTTAGAAATTTCCAAATTCTAATTTTTTTAGAAAAAGAAATAATAGATCCATAAAGAAAACTGTACACATGTGAATAATTTCTAAAGTCATAAAATAAGTAAAAGTATAAGAAAATAATAGGCATGAAGGTTGTATAAAGAAGTAATAGAAAACTATTAAATATTTAGGAACATAATTGCTTAAGAAATATGAAGTAACATCGATGCATGATTGCATGAGTCTTTGTAAAAAATGATGCAGTTCAAATTGTAAGTTTTTATTCAAAGATATATTCGCCTAAGCATTTTTAATTTTATACTTTTTATCTGGCACATATTGGAATGATCAAATTTAGTGGAAAACTACATCCTGCATATTTTTCATTTGCGAGAAGTTTACTAGCCTGAAAACACAAGCGAAAAAATTAAAAATATGTGAATTCTTCTAGTTATATGTAACTTTGGCATTGTTTTGTTAAAAAATAATCGCAAAAAGTTAATAGATTCATTCTAATAGCTGAAATATGGCATTAATTTATCATTGGTTTATCAAAGTTATATGCAAAAAATAGGGGATAGTCACTATTGAAAATAACAGCATATTAAAATATTATTATAATAACAGCATATTAAAATATTATATTAAGAGAAAACTTTTCACATCTCATAGAGAGAATAGGAAATTGTGCTTTTAACTGAAAATTAGAAAAGTTAATTGTTGACGGAAAAATGTTGACTGAAAGCATATACTACAATTTATTCGTGATCTAGACTCATATATGTCATATTCAACAATGAAGATTTTACTTATTGGCTGAGTCATTAAAAAAACAGTATGGTATAATCATACAAAATGAAGACAAATTTATAATTTGTAAAAAACTTTAATTTATATAAAGAAGTTACATATCAAATAATAATATTCTGTTCTTTATTCTAAACTCAACTTGCTTAAAAGCATTTATTTTAAATTCGCAAAATTTAAGGAATAGTGTATATTTTAAAGTTAAAAGTGAGCAAAAACTTTATTTAAATGTTAAATTTTAAAAAAATGTAAATTGTTTTATATCCATTGTAACTTATTTTCAGGAAGATTTTATATACTCTGAAATTTTTTAAGTTTATATTTGTCTTGTGGCAGATCGAAATCACGCGTTGATGATCTTACTGAAATTTATCAGCAATCGAAATCTTCTGAATAATTATTTTCATGAGTAATAAGAAAATTATTCATTATTATTATCATAAGCTAAGAAAGATATGAATATAATACGAAGACCAACAGTGAAATAAGAACCATGTAGTTAAATAAGATGAAAAACACAATATTCATTGGGAAGAAAAATATTTTTATCGAGTGCTTGAAGTTTACTTCACTGCTTTACGAATCACGTCCTACTTTTAAGCATTTGCCTTATTGATCACGATCTTTAGAATTCCCATGATATGTTCTTCTCCAGCAAATTCATTAAAATAAAGTGTAATAGAATTGTCTTATTCTTCATTCATTTCGGAACCCTTAAAACCAGCAAAACCTTTCAGCTTGATGAAAAGGGGAGAGTTTTCAACATCTAAACCAATATTAATGATGGCTGATCAAAAATATTACCAATTCAAATTTTTCCAATAATTTTTGATTTTCGTAAACGGTATGAAAGCATTTATTATCGTAAAGAAGCAATTTTCCTCTAGGAAGTACTCCTTGAATTATGTTTTGGATGACTCTCTGTAGTTTTCTTATATTCCGACAACGAGGATTTGTATTGGTTGGTCTTTTTTATGAAATGCTGTTATTGAATTAGTAGTAGAAGAGGAAACGTAAGGACTCAATTAGTAAACGCATGACAGTTAAATGAAAGAAGTGATTATATGTGTATTAAGATGAGAATGTGCGGCATGACGTGTGTTACCTCACATTATTCTAGAAGCAGGACACCAATTTTTAGCTTGAAGTATCCTAGTTCAATCACATCCACTGCTCAATAAAAATGTAAGATTGATGTTACAGTTCAGCCTTTTGCACGTAGGTTTGACTGAGAGAGAGTTTTCCAGGTTTTCTTCCTTGTGACATATGAATATGGTCCATAAAAAATTTCATCAATAAAAATCCTCAAGAAAGGTAGCTAACGCGTTAAATGCAAAAATTCGTTATGACTGCCTTAGAACCTTTAGTTATTCATTGTGTAATTACGTATGTAACTGAAGTGTTTCCAATAACTTTTAGGTTTTTCATTTTATGCAACTGAACTATTTTTATTTTCTGGATGAGTCTCGCAGTAAATAATAAAAATAATTATATGGTATTAACAATTTATATTATTAATCAAGAAATTATGGTTATCTACATAAACTTATGCTATTACAATAGCCCAGAAAACAATATATCCGAGAGTAAAGAAATATATAATTTAACTGCAATTTCGATTATGTATACTAACTTGGTAAAAGTAGCTTTCTCTAACAATAATTTTAACTATGGTGGAAAAAGAGATAAAATATCTCTTCCTATGCATCTATAAGAATTTTTAAGGAATTTATACATTACATCTATATAAGCAGATCATCAATTGTTTTCTAATAATGATATATATATGAATAACTAAGAGATATCTTCAATTATTAATTAGAAAAAATAAGTCGAATTGATTATCACAATATTAAATTCCTGATAATGAAAAATAATAACTGCTCTTTTTCATTGTTAGTACTACACAAAATGAGTATAACTTATGTTTAATATGTATTTTACTTAAACTCTATATTAATATCCATTAATTAAAATCTATATTAATATGTGTTAATTAAACACTATATTTTGCTTTGAGATAATTTTCAACAAGAGTAAGTTTTAGCTAGAGCAATATTTCGAATTAATGTTCATTAAGATTGTCGTTTTTCTTAGTGTGATCATAAATTATGAGATCTGTAAATACATTTTAATTATGATTATCGCTTTCATATATCTAATGACTCTATATTTGTTAATTTAAATATTCATTAAATACTAAAAAAATATTTTTCTTATTTGTTTAACTTCTCGAAATTTAATATTGACTTTACCACTTTAATTTTTTCTTTGATAGAGAAATATTTAATAAAATACATCGTTTTATTACACACCGGTTTTCAAAGATGCGTTGTAATTCTAAATTTGTTGTCTTATATTTTTCTTAAATAAAATACAAATTACTCTTGCAAACTTTAATATGTAATTTGATTTTATTATTATCATCTATTTCAAAATGAAAGTTCGGGTAAATGTTTCAGCAATAATGCTTTATGAAATATTGATTTTCTATTAACGTAAAAGAGTTATTAAAAAACACAATTAATATATTTAAAAATTTAAAAATCTAAAAAAGTATTGCATAAAATTGTATCTGTTGAAAATGGAATCTTGTAGTTTGTCATAAACTAATTAAATAAATATGAGTAATCGGAAATTTTGTTTTGCGCAGTTCATGCCTTTTATCGAAACACATTAAAAACAAAAAAGTTAGTACATTATTTTTTCATGTACATGTTGAATATGTAAACTAGATCAATTACAAATTACTTAATTCACTTTCAAAATGTATAAAAATGCAAGCGAGAGAGAAATATATTATAATATTCTTAAATGTGTAAAATGGAACATATTTATGGATATCAATTATTTTAATCAAATCCCTTTCATTTATTGAGAATTAACAATAAAAATTTACAGATAAATGATATTTGTATCTGCAAACATTTAACCAATTTAATATAGTTAATTTTTATCTCCCTATTTTAAATTTCTAAATGGAATTATTTTATCCACTTATTTATTAATCTCTACTCTACTGATTTTTTCAGTCATATTTTTCCATCCTAATTTATACTAAGATGTATTAATCAATGAAAATGCAATAATTCAATGCAATTTACGCTGTTGAAAAAATATGTGCTTTGATTTATATTAGTTCTGATTTTAAATCTATAAGAATTGCAAATAAAAATCATAATGTTATTGGACAAGATTAATTATACGCGTCTGAATTAAATCACTTATCCTTGAAAAACCTTAAAAAATATTAAACTGTTAAAAGTAAAAGAATTCATTGATATTTTGATAAAAGATTATTTTCTAGATTTCTTTCTAATACTTTGGCTTCATATATATTAATTGATAACTTTTTTTGTACAATTAGAAATAAAATTACTAATTCTCTTTTTGTTAACACCAAACAACAATCTTGTAAAATCGTTAATAAAAAACACTTTATAGTAATCAATTTGAAACATACGACTTAATAAATATTTGCGTGTATTTCAACAACTACACCCATTTATTCAAAACATGTTAATATTCTGTTGAGAGGTTCTAAACGTGCCATGAGGTAATTAAACTGGTTTGTATTAACATTTCTATATCGTTTAAATTAATGTAAAATGCATCTCTCTCTCTCTATAAGCAACGCATAACAAATGAAGTCCAACATCTGAAAAGACTGCAGAGTACAGGAAACTTATTCTTCTAACAGAAAAGTTCTTTGAGCCCATCTGGCAAGATTTCTCCCTATTCATTGCTTTCATAAAATTCCTTGTAGCGGAAATTTCATCAAGTAGCGAGAAATGAAACCGACTGCAACAAGTAATTTTAGTCGTACCTTCAATTTCATCTGTTTCTTTTATTCGAAGTTGTTGAAACATTTTGCACTTTCTGTGATAAACTTTAGATATAATTATATTATTATTATCATTTATTTATTTTAATATTTCCTAATATGATTAAATTTTAAATTAATATTTATAATTTGACGTGATACATTTTTAAATTATTAGCGTGATATTTTCAGGATGCCTTTAATTGATTTATTAATTGATTAACAGTTTTTGATTCAATACAGCTTTAAATATGCATAAATATATATTTATTCTTATAACACAATCTATCCTTTATGTAAATCATTTTTATAATTTTATATTCTGTTTCTGTTTTGATTACAAAACCGAATGACTTGTCCTCATATGCAATATTTTTTTAATAACTTTATGAAATTTTTAGAGAAAATATCTCCCTTATATTTTTTGCAGCTATAGATTTGAAAAAATCTTTTTTGAACCAAGAAAAATCATAGTTTATGTTTTTAGAATGCCTTATTACATCTAAAATATCGGAACTTAAATTGCCATTTGAATCAATCTTTATTTAAATAGACTTATCACCAAAAAATACTTTTGGTTATGGCACATGTTTTATTGCCATAAATATATACACACAGAATATCATAACATGACCGTTTGTTAGCTTATCTATACATGTTAAACTTTGCTATTCTCTTTTTTGTCCTCTATAGAGGACAAAATGGACTCTTGCACTACACTCATGCTGTTAGACAATAAATTACGAAAGGTTTACAGTCGAAGAACTAGGATCTAAATGGTGTCAAATTGCCCAGACATTTGAAATAAATGAAAAATATATATTGTTTGAAATTGTCATACCTAAGCAGAATAGAGAGGAACGTATAACCCCTTTTTCATAAACATTGAAAGGATTACTACAATCTCACACAAATTGCTAATCGTTTGCATATTCTATTGCCATGCAAATTTCATGTACTAAGTGTACCATCTTCCTGGTTTAATTTTAATATTCTGTAGTGGATGCATACAAAGCATGAACTAAATTTTAAAAATTCGAATGTTAATTTTTTTCAGGTTTTTCTTTCAAAATAACATTCTTTGCGATTATGTTTTCAGATTCGGTCATAGATTTCGATAGCTATTGCAGAATTTTATACTGAAATACATTGCTTACTGCAAGAATATAATTCCAGTTTTCCTAAAAGAATAAGATGTCTAAGGTATTAAATTCAAATCTGATTTTTCTAGGTTAATTATCAATGTTTATCATACTAAATCCGCATTTTTTTACTGATTTCAGTATTAAACATATATTTCAATGAACAAATAACAATATATTATATGTTCACATAATATACACATTTTTAAGATTAAACACAAGCATGTCAAATGAAATATATTGCAAATCAGAAAATCGGATAAATTATATTAAGTGCCCACATTTATATGTGTTTTACTGACAGGCTGAAAACAATATTAAAATTCAGTATATACAAAAAAAATGTTTTTGGTAAGTTCATGAGAACTTACCAAAAAGCACGGGCAAAGAAATGTTACACTTACCACGGGCAAAGAAATGTATAGCATTTTTATAAATGGCTATACATTTCTTTGCCCGTGGTTTATAATTTCTACTCATCACCAATATATGATTGAAAATATATCCAGGTATACATAGATTTTATTATGTTTTTAACATTTTCTTTATTTAAAATCAGCAGCACAAAAACAATAATTTGTATTTCATTCTCCCTTACTGAGTCAATTTCATTTGAAACCGATCATAAAATTATTTTTTGCTGAAACTGCTAGAAGTATTAAATTTATTTTGTAAAATATATACCTTGATATATTCTACTTTTATTCCATAACATTCTTACTAAACATCACAATCTTTTATATTCGTCACTAATGGAGTCTTTCTTTGTATTACTCTAACACAGAACCTCCAAACATTCAAACTCTCAGACTAATTATTATTTGACATCTGGTTTTGACATTATACATCGAAAAATTGCTTCAGAAACATAAAGCCATACGTTTACTCTCTGTTACAGTATGTCCATTATTTGTTTCCTAAAAGTGTTCGTCAAATTCAGAGCGCTATTTTAACTTATGAGTCTAGGTCATTAAACAACATGCTAAATTTTGATACCATTTTCTATTTCAAATCCTTTTAAGATGTATCTCCTGAATATATTTATTAATCTTACGAGAGAAAAGGAGTCTCCATTGTTTCTTCTTATTTTTATGAAATTTTGTTATTCATCATAAGTTAATTGAACAAATACTTAAAGGTTATTTTTTGTTTTTTGTAAGAATGGAAAAACTAATCAATTATCTCCATTAATCACGGAATATATGCTCTTATTCTTACTTCAATAGGCAATTTTCAAACTTTTTAGTATAGAAAGTAAGAACATCGTAATACTTGAAATTTACCAATAAAGACACACATGGAAAATATTTTTAAGGCTGAGAATTTCTGATTTTTTTACATATGCATACTCAAATTTTGTGAAAATGTTTCACCTGCAATTTTTATTCATATCATTTCAAACATTACAGTTCTTCTCACCTCTAGTACATATATTCTTATTTACTGCTTCTAAATGCAAAAAATAATTAAAAACTTACAAAATAACACATTAATGTTTTAGGATATTATTACCTTACACATAATTTTAGTCATTCCTCTGGTTTCATGTAATTGATTACTAGGCAAAATTATATTAGCTTATTGTGAATGCAATATCTGCTGTCGTTTTACTTAGGTGATTTTTCAATCGTTTATCTTTGATTGAAAGCAAATGTTCTTTTTTAATCCTTCTGATGTTATTTTAATTTTATTCTCAACTAATTTTAATGTATTATAAAGGCTTCTCTTTAATTCTGCTTATATAAATATGCAATTTCTATTATTAAAATATAACTTTTATTTTTAAAAGGTTCTCAAAATGTATTTTGTTTTATTGTAAGTACATCAAAATAAAAGGAGATAAAAAAAAAGTGTAATTAAAGCCGATTGTCACATTTAATAATTTTAGTCGCCTTGTTTTCTACTCATAATAAAGAACTATATGAACATTGTAAAAGCTTCTATAGTAATACTTATAATCAGATAAGTAATTTCCTCATAATAAGCTATCTTAAAACGACACACTTATCTAAGATTTTCTAGTAATAGCGTTGTTTGATTGTAATTACTTTCATCTAATACTATACGAAATAAAACAAGATATAACTTTTCTATATATTTTACAAACATCGCTTATAAATTGACTAGAATTGAAAATATAATTAGCAGTTTTTCCTGATGGCCGTTTTTTGTATGTTTTTGCAAATTTGCGCTTTTTTTAAGTTATGTAATATTATCTTAACTCCTGATTTTTTTTTTAGAATTGAAACATTCACACAGAGAAAGAATATATACAACTGATTTTTGCTATTTAAATAATTTAATTTAATTTTATGTTTTAATCTTTTCAATTTTCCAATTTTTTGTATTTTAGAAATCAATAACAGATTTCAATTTTATATCTTTTTTAAGAATCTCTAATCTAAGCAATTTCTTAAAAATTTAATTGGTTTATTCAAATTAAAAAGCCGTATTCATTTATGATGGCATTTTTCTTAAAAGTATTTCCAATTACAAATTTCTACTTTGTTAGCGATTTTCCTACTAATTATTTTATACATTTTTAAAACTGTTAATTAATTAAATTTATCTCTTTATGAACTATTTTAGTTTAAAAATTTATCCTTCCAATATTTTTTCCCTAGAGTTTTCATTACTTCATAGAAACATTATTTATGGAAAATCGTTTTCACAAGTATTGCTGATTTAGTAATTATTACCTCAACTTCTAACTCCATAAATCTTAAGGAACATTAAATTCAAAAACTGCATCGTTAAATAGCTTTATTTATGGTAGTATAAAGATGATAAAGCAGATTAATTTTTAGGCATTAACATTTTTATATAATAATGCAACTTTCGATTTTTTTTATACATGCACAAGAAAAGCCCCATTTATTGGGCATACCTCTCAATGCTAAATGTGCAGTAACTACTTGCATGAAAGTATTATTTTATTATTTATTTTAATTTTCCACACCCAATCACAATTGAAGTTTCAATAATAATTTTCAAATTTTCGTGGAACAATGCATCAAAAAGTAATAAAACATTACTATTTCTAATTTAAAAAAAAAGTTTCAAAAAGTTTAAAAACAAAAATTTAAAAAAAAACATTTTCTGAGGATTTTACTATTCTATTATTTTTTCAGGAACCTTTTTAATGAGAGATAGTTCACAAAAGAGTTCTTAACATTTAAAAATTATAAAAATAATCTTTTAGAAAAAATAAACTTATAGTTATATATTTGAGTTAATTAAATTAATTTACTCATAAATCTAATTTCAACAATTTATTATTAGATTCAAAATCAATTCAATAAAAAACAATTTTTTAAAGATACAAACTTCATTTCATACTCTTTTCATTTTCTCTTTATTTGTGAATCTTTGATAAAGGTTTTAAAGAATGAAGAATATCTGGAAGGTGAAAGAGGGGTGAATTTAGCTAGTTACCTGCATTTGATAGGTACCCTGTATCAAACTTAAGAAAAATTCATTTCGTTCAGTAATAAAAGAAACAGTATAAAAAGAGAGAGATCACTTCATTATAGATTTGTTGATCATAATTTATATCTAGAATTCTAGTACAAAAATAGCATTAATCAACTAGGGAGAGGCATAAATTGAACTATCAACCTTAGAAAAAGATATATATTGTAAAAAAAAAAAAAAAAAAAAAAAAAAAAAAACAAGCTTACATTCAAATAGCTAGTTTTCCTTCTTCTTAAAATTAGCTCTCATTAGAAAAGAATTCTTAAACTTCTCAGTGAATTGAACAATTTTCTCCATTAATGAAGGATATTTAATTCAATTATTTCACTAAAATAACCTCATATTCAAATACAGCAAAAGTCAGTTAAATAATCAGCTACAACCTGTACAATTTTTGCTCATTGCCATAACAAATAGGTTCACATGATTTTTTTAACCATCGAGCGAGTATTTCAATACTATAGATTTGGCAACCAGCGTACAAAATGCTTTCAATATTCTATTCACAAAACAATAACAGACAATTTACTTTATTTTAAGAGCTATTTTATACTTGAGAATTTTTTTAATGCCCGGCTGCCTTAATAGGGCTTTTGCCCTAATAAGCTTTAAAATTTAGGATTTCATAAAGTGTGGCACCCAGTATGTGTGCCATCTTCGCCCCGAAGGTGAAGTGATAAGGAAAGACATACACAAAGAGAGAAGGAAACACCCATGCTCAAAACAGGATTCAAACCCGAGACCTACTGCTTAAGGATCCTACGTCTCCAACCTTTTATCTGCTTACTTATATATATCTACTGCTTACTTACTTCTATCTGCTTATTTATATATGTATACATACATACATATATATATATATATATATATATATATATATATATATATATATATATATATATATATAGCTGGACAATTGCTAAGGATGGATAATACTATCATCCATAGCAACCACAAAAAGAAAGGAAGCAAAATGTGGAAAATTAGAATAAGTGCGGGATATAATAAGAAAAAGTATGCGTATGCAAATTTTTTTCCACGTCTGTTCATCACGTGATAGCGTTCATAAGAGCTTTAAAGGTTTTGACGCGTGTGGACAGTTGTTGTTTCAAGTCAAAGTTTTACAGGAAAGATTTAATAGTCGAAATTTTTGACATGTCTTCCCGACATCACTTAGAGGATTTTATGCTTGGCCGAATTATTGGAAAGATCGAAGAAGGGCGAAAAGTAACAGATGTTGCCAGGGAGTTCGACATCGCTCACAGCTTTGTTTCACGTTTGTTGAAGTCATTTAAAACTACTGGAATGTGTAGTAGGCGGCACGAGAGAGGTCTTGTTAGAAGTACGACGCCTGCAGAAGACAGATGTATCGTCCTATCAGCAAAAAAGGAACAGGCGCACCACAGCTCAGCAGGTGGCAAATCAGATTCTTGCTGAATCAGGAAAGCAGATCTCCCGAAAAACTGTTGCCACACGTTTGAGGGGAGGAGGACTATACGCCCACAGAACAGTTGTGTGTGTCCCATTGACCAGACAGCACCGTACTGCCCGTTTGCAATGGTGTCGTGAGCATCGCAATTGGACTGAAGAAGACTGGGCATGCGTACTATTCTCAGATGAGAGTAGGTTCAGTCTGTCATCGGATTGTTGACGCCAACAGATCTGGCGCGAGAGTGGTACTGCTTATCGTTCAGAATATATCCAGGAAAGGTACTGATATCCGACAGGACTGTTCAGTCCAATTGCGATGCTCACGACACCATTGCAAATATGTAAGATATATAACAAAATAAGCATTTTTTAAAATCACTCTCTTTTGAATTATTATACAGTGGCAAAATAAGCATAGATTCATAGTCATACCTACTGTAAAAAGGATAATGATATGGTATGTAAGTTTTATTAATGAAGCGAAATATTTCCAGTTTGTGTGTGTTTTAAAAGTATAAAAATAATTTCTTTCATGCATAACTTCATTTCCTGAGATTATTCAGTTTTTTCTTGGAATCAGAAAGAAACCTGTAAAATATAGCAATTATCAAATTTTAGTAGTTGAAAACGGAAGTCACCAAAATGCCTTTCACTCCCCCTCATGCATAAACACTCGGAAAAGAATATCAACATATACTCCTTAAAAATGGAATTTAACAGGAATACTTCTGTATGTAATTTTACAAGATACATTCTGTTTACTTCAGATGCCAGGAACTCTTCACATCGAATTTAACTAATTTTTGTATTCTTCTTATTCAAAGTAAAACGTCACAAGATGTTATTATTGGCGCTTATAAGTAAATTAATTTTTGTATATTTTTTTTATTTGAAAGCAGTAAAACACAAATCTCTGAATAATTAATATTACAATCGGATATTTCCCCGAAAATTTACAAAGGATCAATAAAAAAGGCTGATAATGTGACTTAAAAGTACTGAAATAATTCTGTAAATCTGTGTAATATAATAATTACATTTAATGAGTTTCTACCAATTATAATAAAAGCTAGAAGTGATGAATAGAAAGTTAATTTAAAAATTCAATAGTATAATTATTTTAACAGATTAATCACATAATTTAAAAATACTATAAATTAAATCTTGATTAGCTTTAAAAGTGTATTTAAATTAATATTCAAAAAAATTTGGAAAAATTTAATTTTTATGAAAAATACTTACATTTTCTAGAAAATCTTTAAAAACTTAAAGTTGGTTATATTTAATTCTAATATTTTTATCTGAAAGCTACTATTATTAAGCTTTCTAACTGAAGATCTAAACTAACACTCTAAGTATGTTAAAAAAAACTTATTAATAATTTTCAAGTTTTCAAACTAAAAGCATTTGTTTAAATTTATTGCTTATAATTATTGATTATATTATTAATATTTAACTGTTATTAATATTTATCACATCTTAAAAAGTAATTATTTTACATCCTTATTTATTAGAATTTATACCGTTCATTAATTTTAAAATTTATTAATTTTTTATTTTTCAGGACTGTTAAAAATGGCTTTAACTGTTTTATAAAAGGACAAGAGAAAAGTTAAATATTCAATAAAAACAAATTCATTAAAGATTTTGTCTATGTTATATACATAAAATTAAGCATGTATAGTATATCCTAGAATATATAATGAAAAACCTAAAGTTTCATATAAACTGTTGGTAAAAAGTAAATTTAAAAGAGCAAACTATCATGTGCGGAAAATAGGAGAATTTTTTTATGTTAGTTCTTCTTTACACCACAAATGCACATTGTCTGATGTTTAGTTCTCTACTTTTTAAGATAAAAATATTCATTTATTCCTTTACTGCTAGGATAAAACCCGTAATGTTTCGGGGGAAAATTTTGAACGCCAAGGAACAACCCCAATTTGCATAAATTTACGTATGAAAAGTTATAAAGTTTGAGAAGCACATAGAAAATGTAGACCTTCTCCTGTTTTACATTGTCATTTTGGTATGGCAATTTCAGTAAAGATCTTTGGAGAGTCTGATTATGTTGCTAAAATATAAGTGACATATATAGTTTACACAATATAAGGATGAAATCTGAGACTTGTGTTATTGTGAAAGCACACTTTATTGACTTCTCGATTCTTAGCTATGGTATATGTAGTTATCGTTATACTTATACTGTAAAGATTCAGTTTTATATTATTTTTCTTTAATAGTAAGAGTGCAAAAATCAAAAAATGTTCCACAGAGAAATTTCAATAAAACATGTGCTTTAAAAATATTTAAAATATTATATATTTCTTATATATTTTCATACAATTAAAAAAATTGGTTGTTAAATGATTTAAATATTAAAAACAGAGGACTTCTTTACATAAAGTTACTAGCTTGGTTTTTAATTTTAAAACTTACATATTAGTATTTCAGAACAATATATTTTGGGCTGAGCAAGGTATAGTTATGCATATAAGTGCTGTGCATGTTATCTTACAAGTATCACCAATGTTTAAATTCAATTGAACGATTCTTTCACTATTAGGAATATTGATAGGTTTTTACAATAATGAACTTAAATTATAAATTTGTACTTTCGAATATTTTACCGGAAATTAAAATGTTGTAGATGATATTTATAAATACGTGATTTATCGTGATTGGCAAAATCTTATTGCATTCAAAATTTTAAAAAATACAACTTTGATTAACAAAAATAAATTATTTTAAGGTTTTATATTTTACTTATTTGAAGTAAGTTTTATTTTTATACCTATAGGTATATAATTAATAATCAGTTAGTTATCCGTAACCATAAAATAAATATCTTGTTTTAAAAAGAAAAAACTCACCCGAAAAACAATACTGACATGTTTTACAGTTACAATTCCAAACACATACTATAAATACAGTCTGTAAATATAATAATATATTCAACACTTCGTTACAAGAAAATCAATGAATATTGCACGAATATGAATGTAAAATAAATTACTCTTAGATTAGTTTCAAAATCAACACGTAAATAACGTATTCAGTAAGTTTTGCATGATAATATGACGTAGCATTTCATATATCGAAAGAAACGTCAACGAAAAGACGTTATTTAAGTACTATTTTAAATTTTTAATGATTAGAAAATATTACCAAACTTATATAGAAGAAAATATTTTCAACAAAACAATTACATACAATATGAATTACAAACATACATCAATTCTTACAAACATTGGTTTTAAAAATTTGTGAATTTTTAGATTCACGATAGTGATTTCCTTCCTAACATTGAAAAAACAACTATAATTAAATTCGAAGACTGACTAATTAAAAATATTTTTGTTTTTGTATTAAGATTTTATTTTATTCTACTCAAATAAACATAGAATTTTCAAAATGGCTTTTCATTAAACTAATTAATGAACATAAATGTAAATTATTAAAAATATTTTTTTCTTACTATAAAAATCCTAATTCATTATCACTTTCCTTTAATATGAAATGTTTTATCAATTGAAATCATTAATTTAAAAAAGTAACTTTTTAAAGTTAATATGAAATATTTTTCATCATTATATTATAATTTATAGCTATATATACAAAATGCCTTTAATATTTTTCTCCCTTTTAACTGATTCAGCTAATTATTCAACGCATTATTACTATTACATACAAGAAAATTGAAAACATGCTCATACATACTCAATAACAACAGACCGAGTAAATTTACTTGTGTATTAAAAACAAGAGTAGGGTGAATATTTAACATAACATTTCTGCACCCTAAATTCTCCTCTTTCTAACTCTATTTCTCTAATTTCCATATAAAATGTTCCCAATTCATTTAATATAGTTTGAATTTATTTAAATATAGTTTGGGTAATAGTTTGATATTGCCTTTATCATTAATATGCGCTTTTCAGATAAAATTGTTATTAATACTTTTTTCTTTACAAAAGCCCTCTAGTCAAAAGTAAAAGTTTGATACAATTATAAACAGTACTTTGAGGACTTACTGCCATTCTTTAATATTTATTTTAATGTTTTTAATATTTAATGGTTATAATAACTCTTACAATATATTGATAACTCTTTTAATAAATTGATAAAATTAGTAAGTATTTAAATTCTGTACTTATGATATATATCCCAAGCATCATTTCCTCTATGAATTCCCGGTACAAAAATTAATTTAGAACCTAAAACAAATATTAAAAGCCATATAAGATGAATCTTTGAGTATAAAACCATAAATTATTAAGTTTTATTTACTTCTTTTATATATCTCACATTAAATTTCTTCTAATGTTAAGATAGATCACATTTTAGTATCACCAATACTATATTAAAAGTAAAAGTTTTCGTATTTATATAGAATAAAATTGTAATTCAAAAAAGCAAGAAAATTTCATAACATCTTTATCCATTTCTCGATGAAAAAAAAAATGACAAAGCAACATTAGAAAAGAACAACTTTAATCAAGGATAAAGAAATGCCTTATAATTGCAGATAAATATTATGAAGCATCATTGAAAGATCTTCCAAAAAGTGAACAATTTATGTCGTAAATTCAATGACTCTGAGGATAAAATATTATACCTCGTAATTAAAGATAAAATGGTCATCCACCAATTATGGGGCCAGTTAAAACACGCGATAAGTTGAGCTTTATTTATGAAAGGCATTTTATTCTACCGTAAGGAAGAGAAAAAAATGGATAATGTGTGCCCTATATTCCCAGTGTTATTACAAGGTGACTAGACTTTTTACAAAAACTATAACAAAAGCATGCGCTTAAATATATTTAAGCTACTTTAAAAAAATGTAATGAAACTTCAGCTAAAGCTTAATACGTTTAATAATGATTTAAAAAAAAAAAGATCGAATTAGAACACATCTTTTTTTTAGTATCAAAATTTGTTTCGTATTTATAATTCCAAAATCCCTATAATAAAATACTTTCAACATAAATAAGAATAGACTTACGTTACTTTTCAAACAGTTAAACTTTTAAAAAATTGCAAAACTAAATGCTTTGTTTAAAATAATGGTATAAGTAATTTTACTTTATACTTCTAATTCTAGAATATTCTTCCAAAATTATATATAATTTTAAATTTTAAGTCCTGTATTAATCATTTTATAGGAAAATTAAGAATAGCAATTGACATATTAAAAAGTGTTCGATTAAAATATTTTACGCGACATTCACCAAATACATAAACATAGAATTGATAAAAAAACATTTTAAGTATATAGATAATTAAATCATTTTTATTGACCTACAATCATAAAAAATGGATGGATGTAAGTTTTTCGTATTTCCCATATAAATACTGTGAATTATAAAAATCTGTTACGATGTATTGAAATATTTTCTAAGATATTGAAAATAAAAATAATAAGTTGATAATATCCCTACAAACTTTAATATTTATTAATATAAAAAAGTGTTTTAAAAATAAATTAACCGAAATTATATTTATCTATAATATATTTAACATATTTTTGGGACAGGCTGCAACAAAATACAATCATCTCTGCAGCACGATTAAAATTAATGGTATATATGCAGCATATTTTTTTTTCGAATTTATTTTTCTATACCTTTAATAAAATTGTATTAAGCCATTTGTAATATTTTTTAGTCTTAGTCTTTTAATTATAAATTATAATAAAATTGCAATATGAATATATGAATATGAATCACTAATTCTTGAAAAGATTATCATCAGAAGTATATATATATATATATATATATTATATATATATATATATATATATAAATTCTCAGTTTTTACATGCGAATTTATCACACAGAAGGATATTTTTGTTTCCATATTAAATTATTTTTAAACTTAACAAGGATATTCTCTTATTGGAAAAGATTCTGTTGCTAAACATTTAACTTATAATATATTATTTTAAAAATATCCATTTTAATATAAAATAGCACAAGATTTCACTTTTTATAGTATAGTAATAAAACAATCACTTAAAAATACTTTTCAATTGTCATTTTTTCCTATTTAATATGCAACCAATATTTAAAAAATATGCAATTCAATATCTATTTTTACTTCTTTTGAGTATTCTCAAAAACTGGTAAAATTTCTTACTAAATGAAAAATAATGATAATTTTAATGTTGAAAAATGCAGTAAAAAATGCAGATCATGTAATTAAAATAATAATGCAAAGAAAAGATTTTTAGAGGGATTAAACAAACTGTAAAATACTGAAAAATTTATTTAAGATTTTTTCCAAGCAAATTAATTTATATAATATATTCTTTTTTGCTAGAATAAATGTTTTTAATTATTAATAATTGCATTTTGCATAACTTTAATCCCACACTTTTTATATGAAAATAAGAAATGAATCTATTTAATCCTGTAAGGACTTATTTTAGGGAAAAATAATTTAGACAAATGAGATAGAGAATAATAGTTACAGTAATAATGAATTTATGTGTCTTTTAATCCTTAATCAAAAGACAAATTTGATTAACTTTTATAAGATAAAAAAAAACGGTTATCATTTCACGTTTCAAAATATTTTTCGTTTTCAGTAATTATTCACATTTTTAGGGAAAAATAATTTAGATAAATGATACAGAATAATAGTTACAGTAGAATAATGAATTTATATGTCTTTTAATCCTTTATTAAAAGACGAATTTAGTTGACTTTTATGAGATAAAAAACGGTAACCATTTCACGTTTCAAAGCACTCTTGAAACTGAACACTATTTCTATTTATTCTGAAATTTAATCTTCAAAAAATCACACAAAATGAAGCTTAATGATTTTATAAGAATGTCTGAATACAAAGGAATTTAGTTTTTAAATACTCTATATATATATATATATATATATATATATATATATATATATATATATATATATATATATATATATATATATATATATATATATATATATATATATATATATATATATATATATTTGTGTATATATATACATACATATATATATATATATATATATATATATGTATTATTTTAATACTTTTATTCATTTAAATCCATAAAGAAAACCGATAATAAGAAAGCAAGTATCATATGAGTTACGTATATTAATGATAGTATCAGCGAAATTACTTTAGCATTTAATCTACTTAACTTCAATGATAAAACTTTACTTATAAACATATAAACTATTTTAAAATTAGTTTTTAAGGATTCAAAGTCTTCAAAGAATAAACATACAGACTTTCTCATTTTAAAAAATTTCATAACTGTTCTGTTTAAAAGCACTTAAATATTTTTCACCAAAAATGCTAGTTATTTTCTACTTGTAGCGTAAGTAGAATATGTAAATTGCATATTGAGGATATGAAGCATTGTATTTTCATTCTTATAAAGTTTAAAAATGGAAATTTAAGTCTTCTTTTAGTACGCACATCTTTTATTAATATCTTTGTAATCTTCACTCAAAATTTTAATTGACAACAGATAGCTTTCTTTTGATAATTTACTTAATGATTTTTATAAGATATTTGTATATGAAATGTGTATCTTCTCTAGAAATTGAACAATTCCAATGCTTGTAACTAGTCTGATCATAAAAGTTTTATACATGGTTTCCATAGAAACAATACAATTGCAGCTCATTTTAAAGTATTATGTTTATAAATTTTGTCTCATGAATATTTTAAATCGTATTTTCTCCATTATCTGAAAGCATCTAGACTAGAAATTTTTTTGTTGCTAATTATTTTCAATAAAAGCCACATGTACAAAAAATTTTAAATTACAAATATATAGTATTTATTAAAAACAAGAAACAAGTTTAAACCAAGCATAATATGAAGCTTTATTTAATCAATGAATTTCTCAAGTTGTTTTTCGAGAGTAATATCAAATGCCACAACAGCCTTAAATATTTTCTAACGCTATTAAGAAAATATCTACCAATATCTATGAAACTAATTAAAGAAGCTAGAAAAGCTTACCGAGTGTTATCATGGTTTAATGATATTTAAAACATACATCGCTTAAAATTACAGTGTTTTAACGTTATTTTAGGAAATATATACGGCTGATAAAAGAGTAATCTTGTCTAATAAAATGCTTATAATTTTATATGCTTTTTGATTTAAAACAAAATTCTTTGTTATATATTATTTATTTATTTTTATTTTCATATATTAATTATTTTCTTTATATCTTTTTTGTCCTACTAAAAACAAATGAATCCTCATTTCAATATGTTCATTATTTGCAGTTATAATCTTCTGACACTCCATCAAACTTTAGGAGATTTTAATTGAATGAAAGATTTTAACTTCATAATGTTCCACTGAAATACTTTTATCGATGTATGGTTTACAGTATTTGTTAGTAAAATCTATCAGAACATCTTTGTGAAAATATTCAGCAAGAGAAAAATTAAAAACAAGATAACTGTTCTGTTAAGCTTATTTGATAACCGTGTAGCAGGATAGAGGTTGTAAGCTATTGTAAGGCATTCCAGAATCAACAACGTAATTACTTTTCATATATCATAGGTAGTTACGTTACTACTTTTTATACATCATAGTTTAATTCATAATTACTTTACTTATATCGCTATGGGAAAAATGAAGGAAATTCCCTCGCACCCACCCCGAATGCTGTGCTTAACATCTATCTATCTTAACAATAAGACTGAAGCTTAACATCTATCTCCCTATATTCAACAGTCGCTAAGATTGAATCCTACATCTTATTGCTCTGTTAAATATTGGGCCTGTAAAAAGTCTCCTCGATTATATATATAACCACGGAGGATTTCATACGACTTAATATAATCTATAAGCATTCTACCCACACGTAAAAATGCTTTTTATATAATCATTATGATTTATTTCATAAAAGTAAACGTTGATGGTCAAATTTTACGTTAGAAATTATATTAAAATATTTCTTATTTACAATGGTTACAAGCAAATATTAATAATTACTTTACATTAAACATAGTTTATTTTAAATTCCAAAAATATAAGTATTAATTAAGAAATGTCTCCGTGAAATTATATTCATTACATTCACAATGCTATAGAAAATTTAATATTTAATGAAAATATAATACTTTATAGTATTCTGAGTGTAAGAAAGAGCTTTGAATTCGTAAGTTATAAGCAAATACGAGTTTAAATGATTCGCGATTGTATGCGTGTAATATTTTCTTTAAGCTAAAGGACTGATAAATATGCTAAAAGACTGATAAATTAGCTAAAGGACTGATAAATTAGCTAAAGGACTGATAAATTAGCTAAAGGACTGATAAGTTAGAAATGCTTATACTTCCTTTAGATTTACAATAGGAATAAAAAACTGTTAGTATTTTACATCAAATTAAAATAATCCGTTGTAAATTTACTAAAAAAGGCTAACTTCAAGGAAACATAAAGACATGATTTTAGACAGAAAATCTCTTAAAAAAAATTCTTTCCAAACAAAGACTATTATAAGTTTTCTATAAAAACTTAGAATAAGTATTTTATTAAAAACAATTTAATCTAAAGATAAAATTTTTATTTAATAATTTTAACAATAAATCTATGGTAAGTAGTCTATAAAAACATCTAATTATTCAGTTTTATCTCTAAAATCTGTTATTTTGTTTATTTTGAAAGAGTTTTAATATTGTTTATTTTCATTAGCTTTTCCCAATCTTTTGTATTCAGGAGTTAAGTATATTAAATTCAGAGTTATTTGATACTTTCTTTTATACTTGCTTCTTAATTTTCTGCATACTTTTAATTTGTTATTTATATTAAAGAAAATAGATTGAATTTATTTTATTGAATCATTCTGTGCTAAAGAATTTTTAAAATAGATAAAAATTCTGAATGTGTGCTTTAATTCAATTCTAACAATATCTGTACATCTATCCTTAGTTATAATTATTAATGCGTATATGTAATAAATGTAATTAATAATTTTGATTTTAAATAGAGTGAAATCAACAAGGAGTTTTACAAAATTTTTATAAAAGAATAAATAAATTTTAAAAACAATTATAAACAGAACAAACTGAAATAAATATTTTAAAGCACTTTTTCTATCATAGACAAATGTAATTCGATATTTGCACAAAAATAACTGTCACAATAAAAACAGTGACTTGTAAGATGAAAATGATTCATAAAAACTCGCTCAATAACTTTTCCTCATTCTGGGAATTCCTCTTTTCATATATTGGAAAACCAAACTTGTTTCACGCATCAAAAATATGGAAGAGAAAACTAAAATAGCATAACTAAATGTTTTTTTTTTTTTTTTTTATTTACTAGAAAAAAATAGTATTTTATTTTATTAATACTTTGAATTTCAAATTCTGCCTTGAATATATATATATATATATATATATATATATATATATATATATATATATATATATATATATATATATATATATATATATATATATATATATATATATATATATATATATATATATATATATATATATATATATATATATATATATATATATATATATATATAGACAAAATAAATCAAAATATTTGTACTTTAATGACTTGAAACCTAAGATTTATTCCCTAGTTGTGTGTGTATGAATAAGTAAATAATGTTTTAAATTAATAAGGTTAGAAGCTTGGTAATATATTTATATTATTTTTTATTATGGTTATTTAAAAGTTCAATACTAAAAAATATAAAAAAAATGTTTTGTGTGTGTGTGATTTACAGACTAAAAAAAAATTTAAAATTAATAAAATACGAGAAGACTTTAATTTTTTCCATGCATTTCCTTTCAATTCTAAGTATCATTATTTTAGTAATTCTAAAAATAAAATATAAATATAAGACATAAAAATAAATTGTAGCTCCAAAAAAAATCTAAAAATCAATTTTTATGGATTAAGTTTCCTAACCGTGCAAATAATTTACAGCTCACTGTTTTCTTTTCTTTACAGCTTTGCTTGGATTCTGCATATTGATGATTGTTCTGTCTGGAACATGCATTATCTGCTCGCTGATCTTAATCATTGGACTTTACAAGGTATTTACATTTGAATTCGTTTCAACTTTATATTGCCCTTATTTTACTGCATGTTTTTTTTTCCCATATTGTTTGAAAAAATAAAAACCGAATATTTTACAAGTAAAATCAACAATTAAAGTACGGTGAAGTCGTTATTTAATAAGATAATTTAATAAAAGACTGGTAATGTAGTATAAAAATAATAAATATATATGAAAATGCATACATATATATTTACATATATATTCATTACATATTATTTGTTTGTAATATTATGTACGCAGTATTACAATATATAGTATTAAAATTCAAAATAATTTGACTTCGAAAAGTATCTATTAATTGAAATATACTGTTACAAAACAATTTTCAATTTTAGACCAAAATATGATTTTTACAACAATGGAAACCGTTACTTTCCTCCAAACAATGATCTGGTGTTTAAAAGGAATTTCATGTCTTTAACAAGAAACATCACAAAACAGTCCCTAATAAGGAAAGTTATAATGTAATCCTTATACTAAATACAAAACAATTATAAAATTTAATCAAATACAGCATATTACATAAGTATTAACCCAATTTCAATCAGAAAAGACGATATCGTCAAAGAATTGGGGGCTGAAGCACAGATAACAAGATTAAACAATCCCATAAATGTAACAGAAATTAGAGCTTACAGATTTAAACAAGAACTTCACCACGTAGTTATTGAAGCTGAAAAGATAATGACAGGAATACTCGCAAACAAAAAATATTTGCTCTTCGGACTTCGGAGAGTAATTGTTAGGCCATTCAAAGATGTATACTCGTATACGAAGATGTTACAACTGCCAGAGCTATGAGCAAATTGGCCGATATTTTTTGTGAAAATCATTTTGTGGGAAATACAATAAAAACCATAGCACAGAAAATTGCAAATCTACCTTAAACTGCTGTATACACTGTAAGAAAATCAATGATAAAGGAAACAACTATCCAATAAATCACCCAGCCTATTCCAGAAGTTGTATCTATTATAGAAATCTAATTAACTATCAAAACTCAAAAAAACAATCAAATTGATTGCACCACAAAGACACTTGTAATAATATAATGCAGAAATCATTTGACAACTGCAAGCCCCAGTAATTTCATAGAAAGTCGCACTCTAATTAACTTCAAAATCTTTAAAATAATTTTAAGAAAATCAAAGTGCCTCCTATAGATCTCTTACAAGTTAAAGCTGAAAAACATGATGTGAAAGTTGTCCTCGTTCAAGAACCCTACACTCTAAACGAAAGAACTATTGGTATTCCTTCGGCATGGAAGTACTGTACTTTAAATAATTGCAAAGCAGCCATCATAGTTGCGATGAGGGACTTAAAGCCAATCTTGGTTCAAACCACTGAGACGACAACCACACTTAAAATGACTGTAGATTCCAAACCATTTAATATTATTTCTGCATACAGTCCACCACCAAACTCCCGTTCCACTGACTCTGTTGCAAACGACCTTTCACTCATATTTAATGAACTTTATACAGTTGTCAGAAAAATGCTACCTGAAAATTTCCTCATCAGAGCAGATCTTAATGCGCACAGTGTTAAATGGGTTTATAAACATTATGGTGCAATGGGTAAACTCGTACAAGGTTTTATTATGTCTAGTAACATTTTTCTTCTGAATAACCCTAACTCACCACCTACATATCATAATAGATTATAACAAGGTTGACCTGATTTAACTTTAGTATCTAATAGAAACCTAGCGAATACTATATACTGGAACGTTTTAGACATCCTGAAACCACCTAAAGTTAAAGTCAGTCGCCTCAAAGTCAGCGAGGGGGTGTACCGTGCGAGGAGGAAAGGGTGAAGTACGTCGGAAGAAAATTACCCTGGCAAGGTCACCCATGACGTGAAGGCCGTTCCATTACGCTCAGCTAAGACCTGCAGGCAGTGAATCATAGACAGATTTCTTCCTTTGGATTTGTCCATGGGTACTTCAGACCTCGGTCCAACAGAAACTGCACATTAACTCTTTTATATGACTTTGTTGGCAAATGTGAATGATGCTGCATTGTCCGTCGCGCAGAATAAACATGGATGCGTTCAGGGTTTAGGCAAAGCGCCCCACACGAAAAGTTGACTAAAGTCTCCAGGAAATCTAAAAATCCTAAATATCCTACAGTGCAATATAAATGAACTCTCAACCACAGCTATAAGAGTTAAACTTGACCAGATTTTAGATATTGCGAATGCGCACGATGAACAAATTATTGCTATCCAAGAAACAAAATCAATAAAGACTTGGAACCTAAAAATTAAGGAATATAATGTCTATCAACTTGTTCAACCCCCAGAAGAGGAGGCTGTTTGGTGCTTTTGATTAAGGGTATCAACTACAAAAGCAATGTCTTTGTGAACCCAAATCCTGAACTTTAAATTCAGAGCATTGTTGTCACTTGGAGAGGAAGACCATTTCATATCTACAATATTTACCACCCTCCAAATCAATCTCGATTTCCTGGCAGCTTCTCATTGGGTATGAATGATAACAATGAAGGGTGACCTCAATGCCAAACATCCCTCTAGAGGATGCTCTTCAAGCCACACCAGAGGAGAACAACTACTTCATTTATTAGACGACTCTGGTTTTACGATACTTAACGACGGTACTCCCACCCATGCTTCTTATAGCTATAATACTACAGAGGCTCTTGACATTGCATTTTTCAGTTCAAACATCCATCAATTATGAAATTGGACAGTAATGGATACAATTGGAAGTTATCACTTCCCTATCTTCTCTATATGCAGCAAAAATAGAACATTTACACCACCAGAGAATCCTATTGGAACTTTGCTAAAGTTAACTGGGACTCTTTACAGCAATTAATTGACAGGCACCTCAATACTAATTGTTTGACAGATGATATAAATACAAGCTGGATCAAATTCAAGGAAACTATACTAAATAGCGCAAAACTATTTGTTCCTAGGGGAAACATAAGGCCCCATGTACCATTCTTCTCCTATAAGGATCCAATTCTAGAACCACTTCTAATGGATAGAAAGCAACTACTGCAAGGAACAGGCAACATTATTGATAGCATCTTTCGGGCCAAGCTAAATAAAAATTAACGCTAAAATAAAGATTCCCTATGCAATCTTAAAGCAAATCAAATGGACTAATATATGTAATAAGCTTGATGCTAGAACGTCGAATAGTAAGCTCTGGAAAATCATCAAGGGAATAAATAGGGAACAACTACAATCTGAAACTTGCAACACAATTAGAGACTTTTCTTGCCAAATCACTCCCGATGATAAATCTACAGCCAATGTACTGGGTTCATTTTATCAGAAGGCAGGCAGACTAAGTTTCTCCCATGAAGACAGACATGTTAAGAAAAAGCAATCTTCGCTGATGACATTGGACTCTGGAAATCAGGCTCTAATGTGAAGAATATTGAAACGGAACTGAACTGTGCTTTAACTGCAATATGTTTGCAACAGAGAACAAACTAACTTTCAATGCAGCAAAATAATCGCAACTTTTTTCACCACAGATAAACACCTATATTACAATAAGCCAATGTTGTTTTTAAATTTCTAGCCTCTCACTTATGAAAAACATCCAAAATATCTCAGTTTTATTCTCGACCCTGAATTCAACTGTAACAAGCATATAGACCATCTAGTTTCAAATGCCTTAATATTCTCAAATATTTGTGTGTCAGAAATTAGGGTGCTGATGCACACACACACACACAATCACCCTTAGAACCACATATATTTCGCTTATAAGACCTATTCTTGAATATGGTTATCCGATTTACTCTTGCACATCTGAAACGAATCTCTTGAAATTAGAACAAGTACAAATAAGTGCTACTCGTATCATCTTAGGACTCAGAAATAGATGCTCATCTGCTATTACTTTATAAGAGGCTAACTTACAACCATTGCATATTAGAAGAAGTGCTAACTTAGTTAAATATTTTAACAAAATCTATATCTACGGCCCGCATCATCGTACATCCTTGTATTTACACAATTGGCACAATAATCAAAGATTAAAAAAATTCACCCCTTTTAGCCTGGCAGAATCTCAAAACCTATTTTCACATAATTTTGAACCCCAATCTTTAAGATCTTGTTTTGATCTCTCAGAGGTAATGCCAAGAGTCATCTTTCACTTTGATCTGAATTCCACTGTAAACAAGCAAACTCACATCGGAGATCATCTTAGACAATTAGCTCTAGAAATTTACAATTGCATTCCCTGCTATGCAGTGCAAATATATACCGATGGTAGTCGTAGAAAAGACCGGACTGGGAGTGAAGTCTATATTAGAACCCCTCAGCCTGATATTACACTAAGACGACGTAACCCTGACACTTGTTCAATCTTCAGAAGCGAGTTGATAGCGATTAAGGTGGGACTTACTGTTATCATTTCCAGCAACTGGGATTTTGGAGAACATTGGATTTTTCAGACAACCCAGTGCACTGCAACATCTCACAGTGACTGGTCCTCTATAAAAGATGAAACAAGCTTATCTATTCTGCTGAAATTGAAAATGATCTCTGAAGACCATGATATATATTTTCAATGGATTCCATCCCATGTAAATATTAGTGGCAATGAGACCGCATATTGACTTGTCAAAGAGGGCAGTGAGGAAGATACGCCCACTGGTTCATCACTTACATATCAGGAACTTTACTCCAATGAAAAATCTAGACTTCATTCAATCTGGCAAATTCCACAAACACACCAATGCTACTCTAGAACATCTCCTGAAACTCTTCTGGAAACAAAATGTGACAGAAAATCTCAGGCTGCCATGGCCAGATTCTCAAGTAGACATCTAAAATGTTTATCGTTTGAACGTAGTGGAAACTTTTATCTCACTTGTAAAAAAAGCTGTGACCATTCAGCCTCAAAGAAAAATATTCTGGATTGCATCGGACTTTACCGGGAGGATTTATCCTCAAATCGTCTGCTAGTCATTGATTTTCTAACTGTCAACAATTTAATGGAGTTGTCTGACAAATGTTAAATCTTTAAAGAGGATAAGTCAACAACAACACGTTTTAGAAGAAGAAACACTCAGAAATCATCTATACATATCAATCACCCGTAACAAAGTTACCAAATGCTTGAAGATAGAAAGATACAAGACATCATATGGAAACCACTCCAAATTTTTAAATCTGCTCTGTCCTTATAATCAAGACTTTAAAAGCTTATTAATATAGGAAACACAAAAACTAAACTAGAAAATATAACTTCAAGACTACAAAATACAGTTTCCGAACGCTGCTCAAAATCTTTCAAAATCAGAAAACAAATTTAAGTGTCAAATCTTCCTAATCGTCTTTATTACTGGAAATCAAAAAGAAAGAACTCGAGGCCATTACGAGAAGAATTCAAAGAAGACAACGAAATGTAAAACAACAGTTCTGTAACATCTATAAAAGCAAAGTGACTTCTTATAATAAATTAATTAGAACTGCCAAAAAAAATGCGTCGATAAATTTCTACTCAGCAGCAAAAGATTCATTTGGGAAAGTATACAAATCAGCGTTCAACAAAAGTATTCCTCTCTCCAACTTTTTTAACCCATGTTCAAATATATTTAAAGGCTCTCAACTGGACACAGCAAATAAGATCCTTGAAGATCTTTTCCCAGAACGTCTAATTCTCTTGTCTTTGCAACCACCTTTTGATACTGAATTTACTCCGAATGACATACCCTTTACCAAGGATGAATTTGCGCGAACAATTAAGTCTCTACCAAGGGGTAAAACACCATGATATGATTTAATAGATAACTCAACCCTTAAGAGAATACATTATTGATTTCCAGACTTTCTGCACAAACTCCTAAACAAATGCTTACGTGTATTTTATTTACCAAATGCCTTAAAATAGACATAATAATATTATTTCATTAAGAAGTTAAAACAAATATGATGTACAATCCTATAAACCAATCTCATTCTCACCCACTATTGGTAAACTCTTAGAGAAAGTAACAATAAAATGACATAATTATTACTTAAAATCTATGGGCTGTTTTAATTGAAACCAATTTGACTTTCGTTAAGGGAGATCAGCTTATGATGCTCTTATGACACTCATTAATAAGATTAACTTTCGCAGAGCAGTAAAATTACACTCTATCGTAATCACGATTGATATCAAAAGAGCCTTTGATACAGTTCAACATCACAAATTAAACCAAATTTTAGATACCACAAATGCTCTAATAATATTAAAAAATTCTTAACAGTAATCGTGAAGATAGAAGAATCATTATGCCAATTAATGATGGCTTAGCCAGCAAGGAACAAATAATTGGTTACCCACAAAGTTCTTGTAGAGGCCCCATTCTATGGAATTTAATTGCAGATATTGCCCTTAAAAGAACGGGAGTGATGTAGGAAAACAACGATCCAGAAAGCATGATACATCTTCAAGCATTTGCTGATGATTACACTTTCGTGATAGCGGCAAAGAGTGAGAAAATTTCGGCAAAGTAACAACAGAAGCACTGGTTCATTTTAAAAAAATGGTCAAATGATAATTGTCTTCAAATTTCACTAGAAAAATCAAATATATTCTAATTGCATACCTTAAATGTGATTCACAAATCTTTTGGAGAGACAATAGAGTGATAAGAAAAGCCACAATTAAGTTTCGAGGTGTAATAATGGACAAAAAGTTAAACTTCATAGCTCATCTAAAATCACAGGCCAATAGAGCTATGGCATTACAGCAAAATCTCTTAAAGATAGCAGGAAACAATTGGGGAATTTCCCAAGGATACCAAATATTTCTTCATTAAACTGTAATATAGAGGATGTTGGCGCATGAGGTAACATTTTTGAGGCACACCATTAACAAGGACAAAACAATAACTTACTTCTAATCAAAGAAAATTTTTGCTAAATATCACTGATGCGCTTAGAGCAACTCCTACAGCAACTCTTCAAGTCTATCTCCTCTCTACCTAAAAATAGAAGCCGAGCCAAAGTTTATAAGGCATGCAAAGGTGCAAATTCTTTTTGAAGTTATTCTTACTGCATCAAATTTTATTGAGAAAGTTATAAAACGAGAAACAATCCATCCTATGTCTTCAATATTGAGAGCAAGGTAAGAATTCAAGAGCAAACCATATACCAAGTTACACTAAAGGCTATCCATAGATGGTTCAAAAATAGAAGAAAAAGTTGGATCTGGAATGGTAGCATTCTCGGAACTCGGTTTACAAAATACAACCTGTACTGGACTACAACCTGGGAACACAGTATACGAAGCTGAAGTCTATGCTCTGCGAAAAGCCATACAAGTAGTTTCTTCGCAATCTCTTCCAACAAACATCTGGTCAGAGAGTCAAGCATGTTTTAAAAATCTTTATTCAATCATCGTAACAAATGTCTAATGGTACGAGAAGTGCAAGATCTTCTAACAACAGCAGATAACATCAGGATTGGTTGGGTAAAGGCCCATCAAGGTACCATCAAGAAGGAAATGGGGCAGCGGGTAGATTTGCAAAAGTATCTGAACTATCAAGAAATTCTTCTCAGGTCCTATCATTCCCACATTGTCATATTAAATTCCTACTTAATAGTTGGATAATGAATCACTGGCGGGACGAAGGAGACATTGGAGTAACTGGAAGAAATATTCACGAGATGATACCGAAAGTTAACAGGAAAACCCTTAACTGGATTAGGAATGAAGTACTTTTCTTTACGGGCCATGGACCATTTCCATCTTACTTCCACAGGTTCCTCATTTCTGATTCCAAAGATTGCACTTGTGGAAAGAAAAGCAACCCACTCCACTTCTTGACTACCAGTTCCTTAACAGTATCCTGGCATTTAGCCATACCCAATGAAAATTGGAAGATTATTTGGAAGAAGTGAATTTTAAGAAATCGTTCACCGAGAGCGAAATTAAATAAAAGGGGAAAAAAAATGACTTATAAAAGGACAAAACTGACGCAATTTATTTTAGAAAATTAGCTTTCAATGAAACCGGTGATGATGTAATTTGAATAATATGCAATTTGAATTCTATTTGAAAGAAAATTCCCTTTACAGTGAAAATTGGAAAAAGTAATTTGGAATATTTTAATTATCAAAGACTTTTATTGCAAACTTAAAACTTTGAAAAGAATCTAAGAAACTTTATAAATTAAACCCCAATTGTAAAAATAAAAAAAAATAATCAGCTAGTAAATTTTTATATTTATTAATTTATGCAACAGCATTTTTCATAATAATTTTTTTATTTTAATCAATCTTTGTAACAAAAAAAATAAAATCATATTAAAAATCAAAAATAATTTATGATTAACAGGAAGTAAAAAGATCTCTTCAAATACTTTTTGACAAAAAATATTATTTTAGTTTTAGTTTTGTAAAAATATTAAATAACAAAATATTTCAAAACTTTATTTAGAGAAACAAGAAATTAAATAAATGCATAATTTTATGCAATAGATTAGCTCAAAAGTATATACATACATTAAGTATAAAAGTTTATTAAAAAATATATATACTTCTTTTAATATGAATATCTCAAATATATATTCGCATATTAACGGTGATACTTCTAGCCTTTAAAACATGATTTTGTCAAAATTATCTTTTTTATGTCCACTGCTTTGTTCTTTTAGTTAATAATTAAATCAGAAAAACTTTTCTTTAATATTTTACAGATTGTTATTATTAATTTGTGTTGTATTTAATTTTTTTTATGTACCAGGAAAACAGATTTTTGTTGCTGCCTTGGACAGTGTCTGTGTCTAAGACTACTCTAATCGATGTCATGGTGTCCTTTTATCTCATCAGAGATGCGGTAAGTATTGAAAAAAATTTCAATATATTTTTATAAATTTTTTATAAAAATGACGTAAACATTTCGATTCACATTATTTTTTACAAATGTGACTGTATATTTAAGACATGGTTTATAAGCATTGTTATTTAGTTAGTGAAGTGTTTAATAACCATTTATTGAAAGATTAACATTATCTTGAATTTCTAAAATGTAAAATTTATTTTACAATGTATCAGTATTAGGGACATCATAGAAAACATTATGGAGTACCACCGTTAATATATGAATGCTAAATGCTTATTCAAATTTGTGATATATTTTTTTCATCCAATTTTGATGTATTTGCATATTTTCGGTGATGATAGTTTTCTTAGAGAAAGGAATTCTCTTCATTAATATTATAGTTATTTACGTCTTGCAAGATTGTTTATCCAATTATAAAATGAAGAGATCTCTTGAAATTAAATTTTGAAAAATTAAATTTTATTTAGATTTTAAACTTCAGTTGAAATTCTGATTTGATTACATCAAACAAATGAAAATTATAATGAAAAATAACTAACAAATTAAATTTTTTTCACCACGTCGATAATTTAAATTCTTGAATTTTTCCTTTTTCAAAATATAAATAGGTAATAATTTAAATTTTCACTCTTGACATGTGTCTCATATATCAAACTTTTCTTTATAACATTCATATTTCACAGCCAGTTTGGGGATAATATTAAAAAATTTGTTTCTTACATATCAAAAGTTACTTTCTACTCATAATTTAATAAAAATATTTCTTACATAAGCTGTAATAATATAAAGAAATAACTCCAGAAAATTTATTTAAAATTTTACTTATCTAAATTTTAATCTAATTTTTAATCTAAATTTTAAGAATTGAGACATTTTTTCTTTGCTTTAAAAGAATGTTTTTGATTTTCAGCTTCATAGGAGCTGTTACTTACTAAATTAAATCACACCATTTAAATATTTTCTTGAAATAAAAAATTCAAAATATTTTAACAATTGTGACACATTTTAATTTATCTACGGAATATAAGAGAAGAAAGTGTCTCACATAATCTACCAAAAATTCCATTGTTTTCTAAAAATAGCCAATAAGTCCAAACATTAAATAGCAAAGTAGCAATAACGAGGTTTGAGTAAATATTCTTTAAGTCATTTTGAAGGATATTCTGTTAAAAATATTTTCCTAACCATTTCAACAATACCATAATGAGAGACAGATTTATAAAAATGTTTTTTCATTTTCTGTATTCATTTTATTTTTCATAGTTGTTAGTACTACCTAGAAAATATCGATAAAGTTTACTTCCTGACTCACAATAGCTTAACACACACAGCATTGAGTCAATAGTATTATGTAAATGATGATATGTAAAGTAAAGTAAACACTAGCAGAGGTCCTTGTACCTAACCCTAAAAAGGTTTTACCAGATTTAATGGACCCGCTGGAGAGAAAAGAAATTGGAACACAGTACATACAAGACTATACAATTATGCTTGCAATCATATGGAGACACTAAAAATTATTACATTTACACAGTAAAGAAGGTAGTAAAGTATACTATTTTACACAAATTGGATTGCAATTGAAAGTTAATATGGGGACCCGTAAAAAGCATTCAAAATAGGTATATGACAAAATACATGGCAGGATGTGGTAAGACAGGCATATAAAATACAAATCAAATTGCATACATATAAGAAATAAAGAAAATAAATGGAAAAACAAAAGGAAATAAAAATGATAAAACAGAATTGAATACATATACCTGCATTTACTGCAAATTGATGAGGTAATAATGATTAATGAATAATTAATGCATTTAGTATATGGATTTGGCTGTTTCGTGTATTGGCTCAAGGTAAGTTAGGTCATATGAAATTCTAAGCTATATATACACAAAGTTTACATAGGTTATGCATGATGCATTAAAATAAGTCAATACAACATGATAATAATTATGATTAAGTAATTAAGAGCGCTGGAATGATGGCGATAAAATAGCAAACAATTAATAATGAACTATATACAAGGAGATGAAAGACAGGCGAAATGTTACAGGTAGAGAGAAAAATGTCTAAATGTAGAATATGAGAGAGATGGAGTATGGGGATTTTACGGCTCATCATCTTCCAGGTGAAGTCTATCACCGTCACGGGCATCATTATCCTCCTATTCCTGTGAAATTATTAAGTCCCTATAAATGATGATATGTGTGTGCAATCGTATTGCTGTATACTTACTAAGTATTAAATGTCCATTGTTTTGACATTAGCTTCTTGAAGAATATGCATCGTTATATGCGCATATGCATATGTGTTAAATATGCATCACTTCCAAAAATGATTGCATCCACAAAAAAATATATTACGATCACGAGAGTTAATTTGTACAAAGATTTTACTTAGATGAAGGAATAAAAATGATCTCAAAAAAGTCTATTGACAAATATTTTATAAAATAGAATATTGAATAAAACAATTTTAAATCCCTATTTTCCTATTCCCTAGTAATAATAAAATGTGATATTTGGTGAAAAATGCTATCTATTTTGTTGTGACTTTGCTCCGTTGAAATACTTTCCTCCATAACTGCGTCAGGTTAGATGGTGTTAAGAGACCTATTGAAAATATAATACGAGAAATTTACAGGCATGCGATAGTAAGAACTAAAATATTATCTTATTATATTATTATAAAGTCATTCAGTATGTGAAAATACATTTATTTCTGTTAGATAGCATATAGGTCATCATACAAAATATCATCAGCATACCTTTCAGCCCACGTACTATACCAACGTATTTTGCAGTGTGACTGAAGATGCCCAAGGAAATCTCTTCCAGCTTACCACACAGTATACCTTTTATCACGAAATGCTATATTGAACCTTTAACCTCTCTATCTATACACATGATTGCTGTTGCTCTCAACAATAAAAAATATACATTGCCTTATCACATCTTTGTACGAATTTCATTTTTCTAATAACAATTTTATTGAAAAAAATTTTTTTGTCATTGTGACTAATAAGAATTATTTTTATCAACATATTTTTGAGCAAGGAAAGAAGAATACTTGGTTACTGTTTTCAACCTTCACGTCTATATAAGCGAGATATTAGTCTTCTTATCAATCAGTCATCTCAAATGATAACACAAGTATAAATACATTTATTTCAATAATTAGGCTATTCGCTTCACAAGATCAACATTTCGAGTTTAAAATACATTTTAATTTTTTAATCATATTTTCTTTCTTTACATTTGATTTAAATTTTATACTACCATACAATGAAATCCTTCAATGATCATACAATGCTTAAATGAGAAAAGTAAAAAAATAAGTATACGAACAAAAGTTTCAGAAAATAAAAAGTACTTTCAATATAAGCTATTTATACTTCAAAAGGTTATATAATATAGTGATATTAAATAAGCAAAATGATCCTCAAGAAATAAGGCTATATCTTGCAGATGTTTCATATACAAATGCAATTAGTAGATGGAAGTGATTTTAAGGAATATATAAATATAAGTGTGTATAAAGTGGTTTGTCTGTCTTTTTTTTGAGCGTCACATTTAGTAAATCGGGATTTTACTCAAATAGGTATTTTTCTCTTTGAAGAAAAAATGGGATTCCTTTTTCATAACACAATCCATAGATTATTATTCATTTGCTGGTCAAATTAAAAGAAGAGATATAAGGCTATAGGCACAGCGACCATTACTAAAACTATAAGGTAGCCTTGAAGAACAGATTGCCTTTGGTTTTTTTTTTTTTACAAGTGCATTTGTCTTAGCGTTGATTTCAGGATCATACGGTAGACAATGTTAGTGGAGAGAATACTTGCAGAGAGAAAAGTCCTTATAAGATACACTTTTCGATACTTTTCCCATAAGGTCTTAGGATTCTTGTATACATCATTTTGCTCAAAATCAAAAAACCACGCTTGATGATATTACAATGGTGCCATTAATTTTATAAGTTTCGTAAAATATTAAGCAAGAAGGAAATACTTAAAGACCAATACATCCCAATAGTATGCTTCAATATTTGCAGTTTAAGCCTAAAGTAATCATTAGGTTTTCATTAATCTTGAAAATGTTTCAAATAAAAACTCTTCAAATCTGTGCAGATTATATGTACAATCTGAAGTATATTTCAATATGTTTAATTTTTTCTATTAGATAGTATCTTATTAACAGAAATGATTAATACCTAATAATATCATTTTATTGTTTTAATAATTGTGATGAATAAATGACATTTTATTGCTTAATATGAATGCCAGCTTTAAAAATTATAAAATATTTTACTTGTATTATAAAATATTTGACTGAATATTAACATTCTATCAAGTATTTGTTCAGACTCAATCACTTAAAATCATTATTATTTTTTAAATTTTAGTTATTCTTTTGCATTATATTAGTTAGAATAAAAAATAAGTATTGAAATAGCGTTATCGTACAGAAAAATTGGAGCATCATTATTAGCTTTTTACATCATAAAAGTATATATTTGAAGAGTGTGTGTATCTTATATTAATGCTTTCAAGTTACAAATTGCATATTTCTTTTTTTAAATATTTATTGTCTAACAGAAGAAAAGAGAGACTTTTTATGGAGGGGGCACCAAATACAGTGTTAAGGGATTACACGCAATTCTGAAATGAACTGTTTTTCTTTAACTTGTAATTATTGCAAATATCCATACTAAAACCAATGATGCTGATTTTGTTGCTGTTCTCATTTTGCTAAATGGATTCGTATAATCTTGTAAGACAACTTCATTACATTCTGTTTCAGATTACTGAGCCATTTCTTGCAGTTGTTTTTGTTACTGATGTTCTCATCTGTGCAGTTAATGTGAGTACTTATTTTCCCTTTCTTCATTACATTTTTTAATATATCACACTCTTTGTTAAATTCCTTCATAACAAATAGCAAAACCTTACTACGTAATGAAAGAATATGCTCGTTTTCACAAATGCGAAGTGATTCAAAAGCAGGAATTTATTTTAAACTTTATTTTTCTAGAAAAATATGTATAAAAAGTCAACTAAGCATAAAATAAATAGGATATTTTTTTAATTGAAAAAGAAATTAATACTTTTTTATCTGGCATATTAATCTATAAATCTAGAGATGTTTCAGAATATCAATATTTTAAATGTTTATTTTCGCAGTAACATTGTAAGGTTTTAAATAAATATTGTAATTCATACTGTTAGTTATTTTTTAATATTATAAAAATAAATAGTTGATCAACTTGTAATATTTAAGTTAAATATGTACCTCCTAATTTAATAAAAACTCTATAATTTTTATCATTTTCTTATTCGTAAATAAACTCTAAATGAAATATTCAATTATTATTTCATAGGATTGCCTTATTTTCTTAAAAAAGATCAAAAGTAAAAAATAATATACTTTTCAGGTATATTACTTTGAATACTAATTTAATATACCATTTGGATGAAAGAAAAATATTCAAGTTTTTAGTTTTTATACAGGAAATTGGTCCCAATATTTATTTTATATTAGTATTACTTCATCAAAAGCTCTTAAATAAATTTGTACCTCAAATTTTATTTCTTTAAAAATATTAAAATGCCACTAAACTTTTTTTGCAGTTTTTTTCTTTACATTGTTAAAAATAACTTTTTACTTTAATTGAATGTGCAATTATCCTCAACAAAAGAAAAAAAAAGAAAGCAAAACTTTTTCATTACAATAGTATAAATATAATAATTATTTGGATAAAAAATTCACTATATCATACTTAACTTTAAGCAATTTTAGAAAAAAAATATTTTTTCTTATTTTCTCTATAAAACAAGTTTATTCTTGAAAAACATTTACTGGTTGCTAGTAGTAAAATGTTTTCTTTTCTGTTATCCCGACATGTTGATATTAAACTACCTGAAATGATCTGACCAAACTACCAGAAATGACATCTTTGAGCACCATGAATAGTTACTTTCAATGTTCTTTATCTGTGGAAACTTTTTCACAAAAAATCATATCATTTTTGTAACACTTTTATAACAAAATAGATGTTTACTTCTCTTAAAAAGAGAAAAATAAACATTTTATTTCTCTAAGTTAAATTTGTTCTTTTCAAATAAAAGTTAACATCTATATTTAATAGTTCTATTTCTTTTCGTTTTTAAAATATTTTTAAGTATAGACAACAATGTCAGTAAAGTTTTCATTTCAACCTTATCCAAACTTTATTTTTATTTAAAATGCTGTCTGAGTTTTCTTTTGATTTTAGTTTTTGATGCTACCCAGCGGATAATTTAATTTCTGAAATCTATTATATACCATTTTTACATTCATAGAGTTGTACCTTAAATGAGGACTTTTCTTAAGTAATAGGCTGTATTCCTTTGTTTATTGGTAGTAAAAGTTAAAAAATCTCAAACATATTTCACAAATAAATGTAAATGAGGAAACAATATGAATTTCCAGTTGTTTAATAGATGCGGACCCGAGAATTTCCATGACAATGTTGAAGTGATGAATTTTATTATAAAATAATCAAAATATATTTAATAATTACAATGAATTTGAAATAATGCTGATTGTTACCAAGAGGTAGAACCACATTATTCGATTCCCATTTTAATACTATCCAATGCTTAACAATAGGTGATGATTGTAATAGCTCTGTTTGAGCATTTATTGGTTAAGATGCTTTGACACCAATAACAGTCTAACGCTGTTTTTAGGGAAGTTTAAAATCTACACGTGGTTGTTTCCGAGGTAGACTTTTCATAGAAAATGGAGTGAATTCACGTGACACAAGGGGGTATATCAGGAAAACTCCCAAACATCCACTCCTCAAGAAACGCGAATGCAAAAGGCAGAAGCACAACATCTATCCGTCGTTGTTCAACCATGACTGAAATGCAACACAAGACCTTTGGATGCTTAGGAATCCTTTGAAAGCTTTCTCCTTACAATACAGATCAAATCTATGAATAATTTTTTACAGAAAATCAATTTTCTATGCTTTTAAAAAAGGATTTACTGCATTTTTTATTTGTTGAGCTATAAGCAAAGATGTGACAAGCTACATGATGACAGTAATATTCCTAAGAGTTATATCCCTATATATATAATTTCTTATAAATTACATACAGGAAATGATGTTTCAAAAATGTAAGTTAAAACTGTGAGATTCTAAAACAATTTCTTATTGAGTCTAGATGTTTATAGTAATATGTCTAGATGTTTATAGTTACCTAAGTAAATATAATTCGATATCTATAATATCACACACAGATCTGAAATATATGTCATACACCGAATAAAAATACTGAAAGTGTGAATTTCATAAAAATGACAATAACTGCTTCGAGCACTTTCAAGAATCATTATTAATTTTGTTTGATAAAGAACATCACAAAATTATTTAATTCATTTGAATTATTATCGAATTACTACATCCATTTTTCTTTAAAAAATACAATTTTTTTTCTAAAATAAAACTTAATAAATAAATGAACTATATTATTTTACAGAAAAGGTCACATAATTTTTTAATTTTTCGCGATTAATTTTTTTAACGTTACAACTCTGTAAAGCTTTAAAAAATTAAATGTGTGTATTAAAATATTGTTTCACTTTATTTTTTGCATAAGATGTGAGAAGTTTGTGAGTAGAGAAATTAAAGAAAAAATTTCTATAGAAGTGATTTTGTCACATAAAGATTATTTGCATAGTCAAAAAAGAAATCTTTTGTAAAGTTCAAATATTCTTAATGAAGCAATAAATTGGTTTTTTTAAAACTCATTAATTAAAATTGATTTTTGTGTTTAAAACATCCTAAGCTTAATGTTATTAGTATTTAATTTTTCATTTAATATGTTATTTATTATTCAAGAATACATTCCATTGATAGCCAAAAATGTTTTATATGAGATTTCATTTTATAAAATCAATATATTTCTTTATATTTACCGATATTGTGAGCGTTAACTATTTGTATCTCCATTGAAAAACCTGCTTGAAAGAGGGATATTTTTTTCTATGATGAGTATAATTTATTGAATAAAAATAAATAATTTCATTGAATTCAAATCAGCCTTTATTGTCAAAAATCACATTTAAGAAATTCTGTATTATTATTCGAGATTTTTCATAAAACTTAATCTAAAAGATAAAGCGATTAATAATCCCCATTTTATATTTTACAGATTGTAAAAGTTTTCAAACTTAGTTGAGCACTATGTTTCACACTTTGAAAGAGAGTTTTACACATGTTTAATTAATTTTAGGAAAAATGAAGAATTAGTTATGGAAACATTTTGATTGATCGCATGTAATTAAAATCATCTCTATGTACATTGTAGTTAATTATTTTAGTAAATAAATATTTTAGAATAAATCTGGGTTTAAGACTTTGCAGATAATTGCGCATATTTAATTTTACTCAAGTAACTAATATTTCTTCAGAAATTTGACACTTCCTTGTCAACACAACAATGCATTTAAGTTTTATTAAACTATTCAAAATTAATTCTAATTTGTCATTTTGTAAACAAAACTGTAATATAAATACGCATTTGTTCAAATTTTTCTATTTTTAAATATCGATGATATTTCTTTGTTTTTTATTTACACACTGTTAAAACATTTTATAGTAATGAATTGAAAAGTATGATTGAAAATAACATTTAAACAATAAGAATTATTATTTGCTTAAGTATAGTTTATTTGATTTGCCTAAATTTTAAATTAATATCAGTTTATGTAAATGGAGTTCTATATGAAAGCTTTGTAGACTAAAATATTTATTTTATTTTAACAAAGTAACTTAATATAAAATTAGGTAACACAATCTATAACCAACAAATTATATTTATTTTAAAAGTAAACAAATTAATATCAAATGATTGAAAAACAAACAAAAATTGTTTTCGTAAGTTTTTAAAATTTATTCTTGAGTTTGTAAATTGCACAGTTATTACCCTGGCATTTGAAGAATTTTTTTAAAAATTTTAATACAAACAACCTACGTTAATCATATTATAATTTCAATGCAGCTACATTTCTTATATCTTTAAAAATTCTTAAGAATGCTTAGAAGAGAATTTAAAATTTTCTTAATAGTTATTTCGTATTACATACGTAATATATTGTGTACCATGAATGTTAAATGTATCGTGGTAAAATGAATTCAACCCAAAGATGGCATTTGTTGTAATGAAAATTCCCAGACTAACGTTTTCCTCAAACTTTCTTCAACTATGACTATATTCTTAACCTAGCAGACATTATTACATGTTCATTATATTAATAACTCCAATTTACAGAACAGCCCAGAAAATATACTTCATACTTTTTCTTGATTTATTTGAGAATAAATTATCTTCCAATTTTTTCTACTACATTAAAATTATATAAAATTTAAGTTCTATAGAGTATATTATTAAAAGATTAAACAAAAATTGTCAAGAGAAAACAAATTATGATAAATTAATGAAAGCACAAACAATAAATAAGCACATACTGTGTCGAATTTAAGCACTCTTTTTTAAGTATTTTCTGCTTTCGGCTTTCAATTTGATTTATCTGCTTGTTTCTGATTTACCTGAAAACTACCGAAGGAAAATACGTGATACGTAAAATTAAATCATTAACGTCATAAACTTAACGACGTCTTTCTTTCGTCGTTTTTATTGTAATCAAGTTTTTACAATACTATTTTTATTACATTATAAAAGATTATTTTGAAAAATTGTTAAGATATGCTAATTTTTAAAAGAATAAAAAAAACACTACTCAAATACAATAAAAATGAAATATTAATGAAAGATATATTCCATGATTATAAAATTAATAAAATAATGTGTTAAAATTTTATTAGGAAATACCCTAAAAAAATAAAAATTTTCTATTAAAATAAAGCAGGAATGCTTAATACCATGAAAATTATCCATTTTTAAAAAACCTCATATGATTGTATCTTTTCTAGTGTAAGTGGTTGCAACAAAAATGAGTAATGTTAAGTAGTTTTATATGAATAGCATTCGAAAAAATCCAATTCATATACAATTCAAAAATTATAAATTGAAATTCTATTTTCAAGTATACATTTTATTTTTATTTTACGAAAATAACGGATTAAAGTAATTTTAAAAAGTAAGTTACTCATTCTCTTACAAAAACAATAAAGAATAATTTTTTAGTTAAAATATTTCAGGTGAGTTTGTTATAAGTTATTTTAAGTAACCATGCATTAAAAAATGCAAAAAATGGTTATAAATTATTTTCTTTTAATGTTCTGTTTTAGTAAGCAATTTCATCAAATCATAATGATTTATTTAATTAATAATAGAATATGTAACTAACTTAATGCCTTGATTCTATTATTTTCAATATTATTAACTAAATAACAGTTAAGATAATAAAAAACTGAACCAATAAAACACCTTTTGAAAATATTATAAAATATCTGCCTTATAAGAATTTTCTGCGGTTGTTAAAATGTAGATGATTACATAATATTATGCTAGAAATTTTGTCCTTCATTCAGGCCCTCATGCAGTTAGTAATAACTTTTTGCTCAGTTGGATCAATCTTATACGAAAACACAAAAAAGTGACTTTAAATTACTTATGTCATCTTCCCATTTCTTTAAATTATTTTGTTTAAAATTGAAATCATTCACAAAGTGTGCACCTTTGGGAAAAAGCACGAATCAAAAATTTTATGTTATGCTAATGTTTCCATTCAATGTTATCTAAAATTTCTTAACAGTAACGACGAACAAATAAAAACAATAAGCTATTCAACCATTTTTCTAATTTTATAAAGTATATATTACCCTTTTTAAAATATGTTTTGTAGAAATAAGCTTGCATCAAGATTACGCTTTTAAAGTCATTTATTATAGTAGAAACTAATATTTTAGAAACAGCTTTAATTTAACTATAGAATTCCAACTCTTCTTTTTATAATTAAATTACGATCACAATTAAAATAAAATAAAGAGTGAACAACTTAAAATGAAGCTTAAATTTTGATTTTCCAAATTATGTATGTTAATAAAAGAAAATTTGTTGATTTCTAAATGCTTACATAATCGAAACAAAGTATAAGAATTTTGTAGCCTCTACAATCAGTGCACGAAAAGAAAAGCTAATTTATCGACACAAACAGGTAAGAAAAATGTATTTTGTATCGTATTTCTAGGATCAAGGAATTAATTCTAAAAATGTTAGGAAAGAGAGGAATTACGTTGAGAATTAGTTCTGAAATAAGTTTGGCATATATAATATATCGTATATTGAAACTTATTCTAGAATTAATTCCTATCCTGGAAATATTAGAAAAATTACAATGAAGATTAATTTCAAACAATAATGTTCACTGAGGCATATATTGTAATATAAACTGTCACTTTGAATCGCATTTTTTATTAATAAAAATGTCTAGAATAGAAAGAAAGGAGCAATAGTTGAAGCATTTGATAGCAACAATATCTGATCAAGAATAAAAGTTTCTGTAAATATTTTCATCATCATTCGTTTCATTTTATGTTTTGGAAAGTCAAAAAAATTGAATAAACTTTCTCATTTATTGAATTGGCGAGATAAAATCTAGAATGCATGTGAAATTTTAACCAAGCATATATGTTTTGAAGTTTTATTTCGTTCATAGATTATTTTTCTTTCTCTATAAAAATGTCTTATTAAATATAAAATAAACATGTTAAAAACTGAGAAAAACTGGCATCTTTTCAGAAAATTTATTTATAATGGCTGAATCACTTTAAAAATAAACTGAATAACTTATTCTTTCATTTGTAAGACACACACATTTTCTTGGTTTTCAGAAATATTTTCATAGTTGAATTAATATTATATCCCATTCCATAACGAAACTAGTCATATAACATATGTTGATACTTTAAATTAAAAAAAAATTACCTGAAGTTTAATAAACTTTAGCAATATTAATTGCAATTAATTATATTTTACCCCAAATTGTGTTTAGCAAGTAAATACATACCAATGAAATAAGCACTTAACCTATATATTGTTATTTTATTAGGAAACTGTTGTTCCTTATAATTGTTAACTTTGTTAATACCTTGAAATATGGAATCATCCCTTGAAATGTCTATAAAATTAAATAAACTTAGACTTGACAATTCTTTTACAAGTATTGAATAATTAGTTTATAGTTACATACAACGCTTTTAAGCTGCATAATTAACGATAAATAGTTTACCAAAAAAGCTGTCTTCTATCCTGAACATAATTTGTGAGAAAATTTTAACACACTCTAATTAATTAATTATTATTGTCCATTTCCTTTATTTATTATAAATTAAAATAAAATATTTTGCCCAATCAGCAAAAAAAATCATATATTAATGTTAAGCTCTATGAAACGAATATAATTTTATTCTAACAGACATTTATATTTAACTATAATAATTACTGGAATAATTATCGATAAAATGAAGTGATTTGAACAGTTTCAGGTTATCAATTTACTGATTGTAATTGAAATGATTATAATTAAAAGAGCAACTTATAATACTTTCTCTATAAAACCAACTATCTTTTAAATGTAATCAAAAAACCAAACTTTTCAGAAGCTTTATAATATAAATTACTTTTTCCTGTTTTTAAAATAAAACCTCATGTTTTACTGATTTTATAGATATATTCTTCATACAATTTTTTATTAATATTATAATTTAATTATTTATTAATTTTTTTAATTTTTGCTTGATTATAAACTATAATTACGTGAGGTTGTTATTTACTAAATATTATTCGTGTTAAACTGAGAAGTGTTAGCTTTCCTTTAAAAGGTGCATAATTTTAGTTTTAACTTAAATGTCATTAGATATTACATTTCATTACAGGTCTACGCTCTGCTTTGCGTCCTTTCTCAATATCAAGAATACAAGCTTGGTGCTATAAGAGAAAACGCTTTTCAGGTGAATTTATATTACTTCATTTTAAAACTTTAATCTCTCTCTCAGTTGAGAGAATTTATGGTTATTTAAAATAAAAATGTCTAATTTCCTATTTTAGAAAAAAAGGCAAATATTTAAAATTTTCTTGAATTAATAAGGTTATTTTCTCTTCCTTAAACATGAAACAATTTATTATTGTAAACATTGACACTAATCTAATATTGTTGACGCAATTGGTGTCAATGAAATCATTATAGCGGAAGTAAATACATTATCTCCGTAATATTAACTCCATCACGTTAATCAATCTATCAATATGTCCCTCTCCCTCTTAGATTGTAATACAGCTGATAATAAGTTTGATTTACTGGATGATATTTGTGATAAAGCTATAGTTTTGTGATATAATAGTAAGAAAGGAATTTCAAAATAAATTCCTCCTTTTTCCTATTAATCTCCAATGTGAAGTTTTGTTATCGAAGAAGGTAAATAATTTACCCTGTTCATTTTTTCTTATCAAAAATGAATTTATAATCCTTCTTCACAGTTCTAAATCAATACAATTTTAAGAACTAATACTTTTGTATCTTTTATATAACGTGTTTTCAAACTTGAATTTATTTTAATTCTGTGAAAGTTTGATTTTCGAGAAAAAGTCAAAATTCTTGTAGAGGTTATATGCTATGGTGATAAGTATGAATATTTATCATGATACTCACGTAAAACTTTATATGCAAACACTTAAATAGTTTAATATTCTTCAGTGAAAATTTTATTGAAAGGAAACAATGACATAAATTTTATTGAGAACTAAATTGTATTGGCTGCTTTGCATTTGTAAACCTTTTTTAAAATGCGTTATACTTTGAAACCCCAAAATTTTTGCAATTTTAAAATTCCTATTATTATAACATATATGAGTTTTTACATAATATGAAGCCCAGAAAAGTTTGACACAAATATTGTAAAATGCTCAAAGGTTGTAAACTTATCGTACATCATAAAAATTTGAAATGATTTAAATATATTTATTGTTTTCAATGATATTAATTTATTTTTATACGAATGGAAACCAAAATTTATACTCTTATTCCATACAAAAAGTTTCTTGCGTATTTGTTCATAAGTAATTTAGTTGCAATACTTACAAAAGATAGATTTTTATGAATTTTCTAAACATAATTGGAAACGCATTTATGTAGTATTTAAATCTGAGTGCTTTAATAAGTTTTTAGAATTTGTTAATTTTTTTATTTTTGTCATATTTCCATAAATCTTGTAATATATATGTATATAAAATAGCAGTTATTAACATTAACAGTCTGAACTAAATATGTAAAAAAAATTGTTTTTAATGAATAGCAATATGTATATATATATCATAAATTAACCAAAAGGGAATTAAAGAATTATACTTGGTGGAAGAAAACATAAAATTGAAGAAAATAGTCAAACACATTGTAAATATGTCAAATATTAATACATCAATGTTGTCTCATTTTTCTTACAGTCAGTGTATTAACACTGATTTTACAATATAATAGTTAATAGGATAGTATTTTTTTATCTTATAGTTTGTCTTGTTGTGTATTTAAGTGATCTCATTGATCTTTATAAAAACATTAAGTGTTGCTTCAAAAAATATTTCTTATTTAAAATTCAATTTATATTTAAAATTGGAGAAAATTACTGATTTTTATTGCATAATTCTGTTTATTGGATCTCATTTTTACAAAGTTTGACAAATTTTTTATCTGATCCTGACCAAGTTTCTCCGAATTAAATTAGCGTTCATTGCTTTAGACCTCATTTTCCCACTTCAAAGTTTATATCAGCTGTCAAATTTGTGTTTAGTTGTTTTTTTAATCGGTGTCATTTCTGTTCGCGCATTAATATAATGTGCTGTTCTGCAAAATGTGCAAGTAGCACAAAAGCTAATGGTAATGAAATCAACAAACATAAAAAGGTGGCTCTCAAAATAAAGTATAAAAGTAAATAATTAATACCAATAATAAAATCTTTCTCAATACATAAGTTAAATATTAGGCAACAAACAATCTGAAACACAAGCAAAAAAAAGAAGCTTTCTACTAATTTTGTAGAAAAACCTTAAATCAATATACAAACTGAAGGAAACTAAATTTGAAATTCTTAATAATATCTTGATATTTTATTGTAGAATAATTATACTATCTGAACGGGTTCAAATTAATTTTAAACGCAAAATACATATGATTTATCAATTTGTATTTTAATCTAGAAAGATTTGGAGTTGATGTTAAAACCAGTAATTTTCAATAACTCTGTAAAATCGCTTCTCTAATATGGCCGTTGAATTGATGATGGATTGAATAACATCAACTGAGCTTGCATACCTCACCGCATTTATTATTTTAACTCTTATAATCAATAATTATTCATGTATAAGTTATTGAATTACTGGAACTTTAAAAATGTTCTAAATGTGTCTTAGATTTAAATTATGGGAAAAAATAATAGTTACTAAATTGGGAAAATAAGTAATACGTAAAAATATTAAAGCATATATTAAAGCTTATTCATATTTAGATAAAAAAAATACTTTGCATGATTGTTACGTTGCAAAATATTCATAGGTTAACATTTCCATTATTATTTTTTAAAATTTTCTTCAGTAAAATAAAAAATGAATTCCTCATATTCATTTTTTATTTTACTGAAGAAAATAAAAAATGAATATGAGGAATTCATTTTTTATTTAACATTTTCTAGCGTCGTGATCCGGAAGCTGCTGTTCAAGCACCTCAGAGACCTCCAATTACCACATCGGTTACAGATGAGATTTCAACTAACGCCCACTTACTCCCCATGAATGAAGAGAAGAATGCCAAATTCTTAGAACTCACTACCATATCAGAAGAGGTCCATTCTACTACCCCACAAAAGGACGCACCAAGCTCAGCTCAGCGGGATACAGAGATATAAAAGAAGTTTACAATCATTTCAAAGAAAATATGTAAGATTCGGCATATATTCAAAAGAATTTTTTATTTCTATTCTAGGAGCTCCTTTGTGATACCTAGGAGTTTTAAATTCGGATGATTTTATTTCCATTCAATAAAATCATATCACTGTTCTTTACTATTCAATGCAATTTAAAAAAAATACATTTATCTGTAAAAGAAACCTAAAATGTCTTCTATATTAAATATTCAGATTTAAAAAGATGGAAATCTAATGATTCCGTTTTATTCCAAAAAATTAACTAAAATAGTTTTTTTTAACTTTCATTTATTGGGAGTTCGGCCTTAAATGTTTTATGACGTAGGATGAAAGGCATAAGTAAATATATTTTAATGTGACTTATACTGAATCATTTGACATCAACACTTGTTGCGTCATCTATATATGTATTTTTGCAACCATTCATCATAGATATACTTAAATGTATACTTCTAGTCTGAAAAATATTTTAAATTAGATTAATTTTCTTTTTTTAAATTTCTATATGAAAATACATTTTTCAGATAAATATTAAAAATCTGAATTTATAATACATTTTCAAATTTCTATACTTCTATTCATTACAATTTTCTTTGCATTTAACCATTAAAAATGATTATCTTTGCTTCTTAAAATTGGTAGCTATGTCTGGTATAATATTTCTCAAGTAAAAGCTTTTTACAACACTTTCTGTGGGACAAATTTAATAAAGTTTTAAAATATAGATTATCATTATTTTTTATATTTTGCTTATTTATACGTTTCAAGTACATTAAATACACTTAATTACCTTTTAATAATTGTCAAGAGAGTATTCAAATTAGAGATAATCCTCTGATGGAAGTTAATGTCATGAATATTTTATATAATTTCTATTGACTTCTAGCAACTTGGAAATTTTTTAGCAAGTAAAAATGGTATAAATATTTTCTTTATAAGCCATTTAAAAGTAACTTTTGTTTCTGACCCATGAAAATGTATTTATAAATGTATACTTAAAGTATATAATCAGGAAAACTTTTCTAATAATTTTATAATTTCCTGATTCGAACATGAAACAAATAACTAAAATATACCTTTAGTCAGTAACTACAAAATGAAAAACACGACGGTTACTTCAGCATATGCATTTTAATATAACATAAAAAAAATTTGAATTTAAAATATAAATTTATAAAATTTTGGTTATACATCAATATTATATAAATACTTATAAATAAAATTTTAAGAAATTTAAAATAGATGCATTTTTGCAAGCTTTCTTTACGCTATTTAAATTCTGCTATTAAGGATATGCGAAAAAAATTTTAATGATATATGAATATAAAAAATTCTTAATCACTTCTTGAATAATTTTGATCACTTTAAAATAAGTTTAAAAGTAAGTTTCTTTGAATACCTTAACATTTTAAAATTAAAATGAAACAGCAATAACTTGGTCGTCATCCTTCGGGTTAGAAAAAAGAAATTGCTTTAATATTAAATACTTTGTTATTAAAGCAATATTAAATACTTTGTTAATCACTATAATTTTAATAGTTCACGTTCATAAATAAAATTTAACATTTTAATATATATCTTGTGTGAAAATCAGTATAAATTATAACAACATTTTATTTTAGTTGCTTTTTTTTTAAATGAATTGAAATCTTAGTAAAATTTAAACTTTCTTCGTGATTTATTCTCGATTTTTAATTTAGTAATATTTCTAAAATATTTTGAATTCTGAACTATATTTACTTTTAAATGTTTCTAGGAAATATTAAAAGTTAATCTTCAATTAATGAATAGACATGAATATTATGCTAGTTTGGAAATCGATGTAATGTTATTTGAATATTCAATGATACGAGTATTTCTTGTAGTTCCTTTAATTTTCCTTACAAATTGTAGTCTTTATATAATACTACACACTGATGTTTATACCCATGTTTTATTTACTCATATTATCAGAGGGACCAATTTATTAGAAATATTTCTTCACATAAACAAGTACGAACTTCAAATATAGTCATGCGTTAATTGAAACATATACTATATTTAAGATAAGTAGAATCATATAATATATAATGTCTGACAAAATTTGTAAAATTAGAAATTTCTGAAATTATAAAGAAAACATTAGTATCAAAATCAGGATTTGAAAAGAAAAAATAAGCAGAGAAAAAAGGAGCTTTTGCTTCATGCAGTCTTAATTCAATAAAAACACTGCTTTCAAAAAAATTTTAAATACTTTCGTTTGTAAATGTTGCTAAAATTTTATCAAGAATGTTGATATCTAGACTCCCGTGAATTAAAGAAGAACAATTATAAAAGACATAAACTATATGTTAAAGGATTTTTTGAAACTTGAAAAAAGAAACTGAAATGATACGAAGGATTGATTTCATGGTACATGCAAGAAAATTGATTTTATCAATGCAAATCAAGAAAATTTATGTGCACAAGATGTAAGTCAAAGGAAATAAACGCGATACAAATTTCTCATTGAATTAAGTAAGCAATAAAAATTTTCTTGCAGAAAATAAGTGTTTGGAGAAAAAGTGATAATGTGTTTTAAATACATTACAGATTAAACTATATATAGAGACAGAAATTTAATATTCATGCAAGCAGCGTAAATTATAATGAAAAAAAAATACAGAAAGTTTATAAATGATATAAAAATCGTGTTTCTTCTTTCCACTCTGGTTCAACCAAAACTAAAATGGCTAATATAATAAATATTATTGTCATAGTGTCATTGTTAATTGATTTTGTCGTAAGTTGGTGCATTCCTTTCTAGGAAGAAATCGTATATTAATTATATTAAGTCAATCACAATTTTACATCATGGACATAATGGTCATTTCAATTTCAATGGTCAACCCTCAAAACTTTCATGTAAAACCTTTTAGTTACGAAATATGAGATATTCAATTCCGCTAATCTTAATTTAAAATATTTAAATTTAACTTTATTACAAAGATGTAAAACATTTTTCTATAATTCTCATTTCTATTGCTGTTTACGAATTTATTTCATTACAGGCTGTTAATTTATGTTATAAGACATTTTCATGTTAAATTTTCATTCAAAGTCAAATTTTAGCAAATAATTTACGTAATAAATCTGATTTAGCTAAAAATCACATCTTTTTTTGTAAAATAATAATTTGAGACTTCCATTTGCTTTGATTTTCTTTGAAGTAACATATTTTAATTTATCTACTGATTTTTTTCTAAAATAAATAGTTTGGTTTGAAAAATTCACAATTTTAATGCATGTAAAATAAACGCTTAAGTGTAAATGAATCAGATGCATCTGCCTTTGAACTGTAATCTTGCTATTACTGTCCCCAAGCATGAAAATGGAGTGAAAAGTATGAAAGTCAAAGGAAATAAACGATACAAATATTCGATTTAAAAAGTAAACGTTATAAAAATAAACAATATAAAAATAGATAGATTTTATCGTATAAATTATGTGATTCCATGAGCGTATCAAAATGAATAAGAATAAATATTTTAAGTAAATATTCATAAATAGTTATTTTCTTGGTAAAAAAAATATATATTAGTCCTTATAGAACCCATTTATGTTTTAACATTTTCAAAAATTTTTCTTTCAAATCGTACTGTGCACAAAAGACTTGTTTTTCAATGATAAATATGTATCACCACTCAATATTGTGTGGGCTTAATTATAGCGAATACTGAAAGTCAAAGTACTATGGTTTTTCTAACCATCTTCTATTTCATGTAGAGGCCACAATTCTAGAGTAACTGTATGCAGCAAAATCTAAATGTTAAGGAAACCATTGCCTCAAAATTCTGAACTGCTAAATGTAGATTCAAATTGATCCCACGATGAGATAGCAGTTAAATCGGTTGATTGACTCGCCAACATAAACGCAATATTTTCGTTTTTTTAAATAATCTGAACTAGAACATCACATGTGATGTTGATGTTTACAAAAACATTTTGCTGGAAATTATTTTACAGTATGTCATTCATATAATGTTCAATATCTGATTAAGAGACAAATATCTATGTCTACAGATATTAATCATTGAGGAATTAGGGACTCGATTTTTATAGTTTATTTAAAACATCACCTTTATATATTTTGAGCTTAGAACAGAATCCGTCACTTGACCAAATGAAGAATATTTTCTTCATAAAAAGGATCCAATTTCTATATTTGTATCAGAATTACTGATTTAAGCTTTTTTATAAGTAAAAGGGAGCTAAACTTTAAATGTATATGTTTTGAGTAAATTATTCTAGAGTTCAAAACTTAATATGCTTCAATAAAACTTAGCCGATTGTTCAGCAACTTTGAATATATAATTTAAAAGTATTAATGATAAAAAAAATTAGCTTGACTCTTAGGTTTCCTTCCAAATAAAATACTGAAAGGTTATGTAACTATGAAGATGATCCTTAATTCAGAGTTTTTTTAGCTTATTAAAATTTCTTTTTATATATTATTACAAGTCTTTTTAAAGCAAAATAAAAATGGAGAGTGAAAAATTCGGAAAGAAAACATCCTTAGTTCTAGTTATCGAAGAATCATTCCAGTAAATATTTATGCGTTCTTCTTTCTTTAATACTAATAAAATATTATTTAATCTTAATATATTTAATAAAAAATTCGTTATATTTTTTGCTCATAAAATTAGTATGGCTTTGCTTTTTTTCATTACATTGTAAGATATATTAAAGTAGGATATATATATGTATGTATGTATGTATGTATGTATATATATATATATATATATATATATATATATATATATATATATATATATATATATATATATATATATATATATATATATATATATATATAAAATTTAGAAGGCACAAATTTTAAGAAATTATTTTAAAAAAGTTTGAAAACATCTTTGCGTGGCTTGATGGCTTGAAATTAGTCAATTCTGTTAACTGTAATTAAATGTGGTAAGTAAGTGAAGTACAGTTGATATAAAACCACACCAGTTATTTATTGAGAAAAGTTTTATTTCAAAATTTTAAAATGTTTTGCAACCAATTTTCAGCAAATTTTACATTACTAAATTACTCTAAGCAAACTTACTTTATTTGTTTCTATCTGTTATCTATACTGCATAGATATTCAATGGATTGAAACTATAATAGTTTACAGTCTTTAATTTTCGGTTTTCTTTATATTGTTATTATTATCATCGTCTTAAAACATGTTACGTACTTCAACAAACACTTAAAGAACTCATCTGAGAGAAAAAAATTTGAAAGCAAAAATCGTATTTAAATGCCGGAAAATGCCATAAATGTAGCTTTTTCTCACAGATTTCTTTTGCAATGATAAAATCAAAATCATTGTCAAACAATTGTGGTTGGACAGATCTTCTTTTTAGCAGTATCAAAAAAGGTATTACAGACTGTTACTATATGAATTTTTCAGTTCTGTTACCACTGCATGGATAAATTCTGAATTTATCAATCGATAAACTTTATCCTACCTTTTACTGGCCAGTATATTGATATTAACTTTCTTTCTTAAAATCCTTCATTTAATGAATTCTTAACTTATTGTCAATCTTTACTAGTTCTTTGTTCTATAATTTATTGCTATTAATCTTGGGTACAACTCCGTATTAAATTATGTCCAATACTTTCTCAATTCACCAGTTTTCCCTTAATTTCTCAATCATATAAAATCGTAATTCACACAGTAAAATTAACATAATTTCTCTATTTTAAACATTTTCCAAATGTATGAGAACATTATTTGAGTTCTTCTGATTTGTATGTTTTATATTAAAAGTATTTTGTCATCTTTATTGCACCTGTGAGAGGAAATTATTCGCTTTTTGAAATTGCCACGTTGCATTAAACTAAAAGTTTACTTGGTACTTGTAAACATTTCTTTGTAAATTTCAAATTTATTATATAACATATTGCTACAAATATGGTACTCATATTTTTATAAACATAATATAGACGAAATGAGGCTTAAATTATGTTATATTCATTTTAGTGATTACTTGGTTATTAATAATTAAAACATAATAAGTGTTAAAAGTCATAATAAATATTTTATCATTGAGCAGTTTGGTAAAATATTGTGTTAAAAAAGTTGGTCTCATATTTTTACAAAAGTTGTCATTAAAAAAAGAAGCTTCAATATTTAAATTACGTAAGTTTAAAAAGAAATTACATTCCCTCAGAGTGTACGAAATTGAAGAAAGTGTTTTTTTGCAGCAGAAAAAGTGAAGTCTACAAATGGAATACTTTCAGAGCATTTCTCTTTTACAGGTGCTACACATTTAGCTTGAGAGAGAAAGTAAACTTTCATAAATTGTTTCAAATCTTCATTAACTTACATTTTAATAGCAATTCTATACCATAAAAGCAATTTTCCAGTAGTCTGGTGTAAAATAAAGGAAAAGTTTTCAAACATGTTCAATAGAAGTATCACATTTACGTTTTTCGTAGGTTTAAATTTAGATCCTTCAAATTAAAATGCGAAACTCTATTTTCAATAACACTTTGGATAGATTAGCTTATCATAGATTGAATCCCTGCTAATATATGATATTAAATGGTGCTACACTTTTCATAAATCCTTTCAAAGTGTAGTCTAATGTATTACAGTGTTTCATTCAAAGTGATTTGTCTCTTTTTCTATAGCCTCTCTTTTTTTTCAACAAAAATCAGTGTACATTTGTTTTATATAAAAGTAAATAGGAATACATGAATTTATTGTCCTTTCCCTATGTTTATAAATTCCAAATTTTATATTGATGTTTCAAAAAGTTTATATATTTGTTGGTAATTCTTACATCATTAACTATATGATTAATTAATGATGATATTATCTCCATGTATTTTATATTTAATTTGGTTCATAATGTAATTTAATATATAAATTGGTTCAATATTTATTAATATTTTCAAAAATGTTTACCTATAAATTTGGAGAGGTTATATTTAAGGTTCCTTTAACTGTAAAGTTTAAAAGAAAATCAAAAATGTATTCCCCATAATAAGTTTATGACAAAATTTGTACAACTATTTGCATAAAAAAGACTAAGATATAGCAAAATGATAATTTTTAGGGTTTTCTATTCCTTTTCAGTGACTTTATTTTTCATTACTTCTAATTATAATATAATAGTTATACTAACTTTTTAATATAGCAAAATCATGAAGAATACATTTTTACATTCGTTTATTTAGTATTAAATCCTTTTATCATATAATTAAAATTAATTTCAAACTTAAAAAATATTGAATCAATGTAATGAATTACTATAGTGTTTTGTGAAAAAACATGAAAATATCTTCAGCCTTGAATCATAATTTTAAATTTTGAAATGAAAGATAAAAATATAAAGATGAGAAAAAAACTAGACTAAAGAAAACTTTATCTAAAATTAATAAAATAATTTTATTAATCTTCTAAAATCACTTTTCAACAAAGTATTTCTGTTAAGTATGACATGTTATTTTTTATTTTTTGAATTTAATAGAAGAATAATTTAAAAAAAGATATTAAATATTTGTAAAATGTCATACACTTTATGTACGAAATATTTAGCTATATTTGGTGCAGTTGCAGTATATTTTTGCATATTAACTTATTTAGCTTTGTTGTTAAATCCCTTTTAACAAAATAAAGAAGGAAAAGGCTCTTTCTACCTTATCTTTATAAAATAAGTTGAAAATCTTTTTAAATGGAAATAATTTCATTCAAGTTAAATGCAATGCTTTCAGAATGAGAACGTTAAAATTTGGTTTTGAATTTTAAAAAAATTTTATTTTACATGTAAGCAGCTACAGGTGTAAATTTTATTCGAAATGCCACGCTTTTATTCATTTTAACTGAAATTTGAAACATTTTACCTATATACAGATTCTTTTTAACATTTAAAAGTATTCTTTTGTTATTTAAATGTTCGAAAAGTTCGAATGTACTTTTGTACTCGCATTTATTCATGAGCTAGTATTTTTAAGTAATAAATATAATAAAAAAATATTTTAACCTCTAATCCTCGGACTTATGTGAAAAATAATATCAACAGTTTTGTTTAATTAACAACTTATCCTATTTCTTAACATAATTTGTACATAGGTTAAGTTATTTTCATTTGCAATAGTTATTTTTATATTTTTAGCAGTTTTTAATCTTAGTGGAAATATTGACTTTCAAATATCTCTCTCATCAGTTATTAAACTTTTTTTTCAATAAATCAATACGTTTCACTCAAGAAATAATTAAATAATTTTAAAAATGCAAATTTAATGACAATATATTTTGTAACAATACTGTCTCGAAACATAATTTTAGCTTAAATGGAAATTCAAATCATCTTTTTCAATTCTCCTTTTTCCGAAATACATCGCATAAATCTCTAAGCATTCAATCTTCCTTATAAGAAGTAAATAAAGTAATATTAAAATTGATTTTATTTTAAAGAATAATTTTAGCAAATAAATGTGTGTGTATTTTCTTTAGTCTTTTTGTTACTTTATTTTACTATGATAGAAAATGTGCTGGTTCTGCTGATAATGGAGCAATACATAAAATCCGTGCTGCATTAAATAACGAATAAAGATATAAGTGTTTTCAAAAATTATTTTATTACGAACTAGTATATTTCAGTCCTTCGAAAACCATTTCTAGATTAATTTAATTTTTGGTTGTTGGTAAAATACAAGGGATTATGAGAATAGAATTTACTTTGCAAATGTAATTTTTCTTCAGAGTTCAGAAAATTTGTATACATTATCAACTAAATAGTTTTTTCAACCTGCTTAATAATTCCCCTCCTGCACTTTCAGTTATTAAAGTTATTTAAATTTTAGGGAAAATGTTATATTTTTGATTGAGTTTAGTATTTAAATATCTGAATTTATCGTTGGAGACATTTTATATATTTTTCATATCCCCAGCTAAAGAGTGTTTTTATGATAAAAACTCTATTTTAACTACTGAATTTAAAAAATATGTCAGAAAAGTATCTTTATCACTTAATCCTTATAATATTTAATATATATTAGAGCAAAAGAGGTGTATATGCTTTATTTTCGACAATTTGAATTATTCGTGCATATCTGTCTTTTTTAAATACTCAACCCTCTTTTTCTCTAAATACTCATAAATGTTTTGAGCAATTCTTTACCATTATAGGTGATTTGCTATTATTTTCCTAAATTGTATTATTTGTGAAATATTTATATATTTATAAAATGATAAATTATGTTTGCACATATAAATCCATCAACAAAAGGAGGAATGAAACCGATGCATTATATATTTGCACAAAATACTGCTTTGTTATTAAAATATAAAGCTATAATATTATTATAATTTTCTTTTATAATTTGAATCAATTAACAGTCATAGAAAAATTGATTTTTGAGTCAATTGTGTTAGTATCATTATATGTTCGTAATGGTGCTTGTATAAAACTAAGTAGGTATTCTTCTTCATGTAATGTCAATAATGTATGTTGAAAATATTTGTAAATGAAACAAGACTAATTTGTTTCATGTTAATCATTATATTTATCCTTTTCAAAATGAGCTTATTTATTTTATGCACTCAAGAAGAATAAAAATGGAGCAAGAATTCCGTTCTTTTCCAAAATATAAAGTTTTCAATCCCTTATTTTACCCAAAGTAATGAATTTCGTAAATTTTGCATAGAAGAATTCAATAATTAATTAATTAAATTTTACGTTGTGGAATACTATTTTTTAATATTAACTTATAAATAATCTCAGAAAATTTGTAAAAGCTTTTTTTCAGATAAATGATAGTATTTCCCTTTAAATATGCTTGCTTACATAATTTAATACTTTTTGGAGTTGAAAAAGGATATTACTCGTTGCTTTTTCATCAAAATATTTTTACTTTAAGATAACTAGTAATTTAGATTATATATTTTCCTATAGTTTAACATTCATGCATTGCATGATTATTTTAACTGGAAACTTGATTTACATTTACAAAATATTAAAATTTAAAGTTAAACATTTTTGTTTTCAAATTTTAAAAGAAAAATTTAAATCAGAAAAATTATCTCTCATTTTATGAGCCATTCTTGCTCCATACGGCACTTATATTTATATAATGGTTATTTAATATTGGTTTAGGAAAGATTGTTTCTCAAAGTATGAAACATTTTGGATTTATATTGTAGAAAAACTGTGTTGTATCATTTGTTAAAGATCTATATTTAGTTAGATTACTTTAGAAACGTGATAGGTCTATTTCTTTGCAACTGAAAAGTCTGCTTTACATGTTGTCTAGGAAATTAAAATATAGCCAGAGTAAAGAAAAATGAAAATTTTAAAACAATCCGCACAAGTGCGGGACTATGAAGCTTTAAGCATCTTCCAGCCAAAAGTTGTTCATATTTGAGTGAACAAGATAGTTCACTTTTAAAGAGATTTAAGAAACAGATTTATAGACTTTCTTCAGTAATCTAACAATCTCATGATTTGTGAAGTAATAAATATAGTAGTTGTGTAGAATTTCACCTATTTTTCAATGTCTAATAAATATATATGTATTGAAATGAATTCTTTTAAGCGGATAAATGTCTCTACGATCACATTTTGTGTTGAACATTTATTTAAAGTACTTCGTTTTATTTGAAATTATATCTGCAACAGCATCTGTTATATTAAAAATTAAGAGCTTAATATAATAATGCTGTTCAGATAAAATATTTTGTTTCAACAATGTCATTCTTCATGTAAGGCAATTTCAATGCTTGTATTTGAAATAAGATGAATAAAAATATTGTAAAAACAAACTTTTATTCATTCGTGTTATTCAAAATTGAGGTTAAAAACAGTGAAAACAAAACGCATTCAAACAGGGTGCATTATACAAATTTAAACTTAATTTATTTTCTTTAATTTGCTTACAGTCCTTAAAAAATTAACCAAATATTCTTAATTAAAACAGTTTGCTTGTTATTCAAACTTTCATATTTTTTTTATTTTCTACATTTTGAAAAATAAATTAAATAAATATTATATGCGTTTAAATTTAAAAAGTATTTCCCGCACTTAACAAATTTCCATAATTCATTTAGTAAAATATTAACAAAAATAGTTTTTTTTTTGCTTTCATATAAAAGTGAAAATAAACAATAAATATTTTCCGGAAGAAGATCATTAATTTGTTCGATAACCTTTTCAAAAACATGCTCTTATCTTTTATCCTTATCAAAAATCTTAATTCATCAAGGTAGATTTTATTTCATAAATCAAATAAAACTTTAAACATCCCATAAATATTCTTTTTCTTTTCGTACATTCTTAAGGAATCTTCCAATTTAATCAGATTATTATAAAGGTCACTCCAAAGTTTCAATTATTTTGTCACTAAAATAATTATAATGAAAAAAGTATAAATTCTCAAATAACGCTTATTTTTTTCAGTACACGTGCAACTTCTATGATGGATCGCACAAATTAATTACACAATTTTTTCTTATGTATAAGTTGATATATATGATGCCTTAAAATATTTCAAAACTATTTTATAAACTGAAATATCAATAAATAAATAATAGTAAATATAGGCAAATAAAAGGGTATATGAGTGTAGTTAGCCAATAATAATTTTAGTACAATATAAATGCATTTCTACATAATGATTTTTATGTTTAACTAATTGTTGTTATCACATAAGTGTAATATAATACCCCATTCAAATAATACATACTACTATGTATAACTAGAAACATTAAAGCATGTTAAGAACCAAATAGTTAAGTTGAATAAATTAAAATAAAATGAGACTTTGATCGAGATGGACACATTCGTAATAAAAAAAAAGGTAGAAAAAGAACTCTTGATTGAGTGGTCATTAAGAAATATACATTTTTTTATTAATTCTAAGGCTTCATGCTCACTTCCTAGTGGTGTTTCGATGGCTTACTAAATACAATAGGCAGATATAACACATGGTATTAACCTAAGTATCATGATACTTAGGTTGAGTTATCTAATATTCCCAACAGATTAATTTGAAGTATAAAGGCGTATCATCAAAATTTACAGACATGTATCAGGAGGTAATACGTTCAGAAATGAGAGGATGAATTCAACTCAAAATATATTGACAAATATTCAATAAAGAATGGTGATATTTGTTCAAAACTGTAAATATTAAGTTTGAGTTTTTATGAATGCAAATACACTAAAAGAATGTCAAAATTTATATAATTTCTTTAAAAATGCATTTTACAGAAAATTCTTTCAAACATTAAATTACACTTTTTATTTCACTGAATACAAAAGATATTTTTAGATACATACCTTTGGAAAAACACCCTAAAAATATATTCATTGATCAAATTAAATTGAATACTTCTGATTTTGAACGCATCAAAGAATTATAATTTAATTTTATCTCACTTTAAATTAGGTTATTCAATAAGTTTTGAGAAAATAAAGCAGGAATAGATATAAAATAGTTACTAACCTTATAAAAATTAATTTCAAAGTTCATTCTGTGTTTTAAATATAAATAAAAATTACATCATTAACTTAATCAAATTTTAATCTTAATCTATGAATTTCAAAGTTATTTAAACATACATATTAACTTACTTCTGAATATCAAATGTGAAACTTTATGAGTCTTAAACAACAAAAATTCTTTCGTATTTATTACTAATATATCAATAAAATATAAAAATATTTGTTATCATTATTCAAAGATTTACTGATGGCTACTGCAAAATAAAAATAAAAATTTAAGTATTTTAAAACTGATATTTTGATGTATATAAATGATAAATATTTTAATAAGTTTCTTTCTGGAATGTTCATTGTTGAAGATTTTATACCCTAAAATATATTCATAACAGTCGTTTAAAATTTAAATATTTACATTCTTTAACATAAATAGGCTTCAGACTATAAACTTTTATTAATTTATGAAAATTCATGCAAGCAACCAGTAAATGCTTAATTTTTAAATAAATTTTAAAATTCATTTAACAGTAATGAGTGTGAATGTAATGAGTTTATTATAAACTTCCATTTACTTTAACTTAATAAAATGGTTGATCATTAAATCATTAATCATATCAGCTCTATTAAAATAAATATTATTTTACAACTATAGAAATATTTCATTGAAATTTTCCTGATTATTTAAATTATTGAGAGTTATTTATTTCCTATATTAAATATTTATTGAAGTACTTTAATTTTCACAAAGTTAACAATAAAAAATTATTTTACGCAGGAAATAATTATATAAATTGCAACTGTGATTATTGTAATATAAATCTATATTATTAATTAAATGTGTATAATGTAATAAAAATGAACAAGAAAAGTAAAAGATACATTAAATAATAATAAAATATAATAAATTATTAATATTTGTAATATTTTCATTATTAAATTGCAGCAGCATCTGAGCATTTATCAGTAACACTTTTTTTGTTATAAAAACAAAGTTTCCCTTAAACATTAATTTTTTGATTTGGTTTAAAGATCATCGTTACGTTATGTACCAAGATACTAATTCAACCGAGACCTACAGTTTAACATGGATTTCAAACCACTAAAAAATTCAAATTTAATTTAGTCGCTTAACAATTCAAATTTAATTTAGTCGCTAGGAAAGCACAAGATTCGCTCCCCAGTGCCACCAATTTTTACACAAGCACAAACAGATATGCAGTGTATCAGAGAAAAAATATCCGAACCACCTTCTTCCTTAAATCTATCGAAAATAATGTCAAATACTATAAGTCTAAAGCCATAAGTATACTCATAGCAGCAAAATTCACGAAAGTTTAACTTAATACTTTCTATTTATTAATTTGCTAAATTTACGGATAAAACTGCTATTTATTTTAAATTTAAATGTGTTAAATATATACACCTTTTGCTAATTTTCTCAGAGAAAATATAAATATTGAAACATGTTTAAAACATTTAACTATAATAAAAGATTATATTAAGATAAAAATTTTACAATTTCTTTCATTCATTTTAGTGACTCATTTTTCATAATTATTCAATAGAAGCTTAATGTCAATAAAATATATATAATTTGAATAATATCCGGGAAATCTTAGATATTCTTTATGTATGGATGTATCCGGATTGTTCTTGACTGTTATCATGATTCACAGCTCAAAAACGAATAAACTTAATCAGTTCAATTATAGAACAGAACAAATGAATAAAAAGTTTTAGGAATACTATTTTAAAATCAATGTGAATTTAGGTTTTCTTCCACAAATTAAAAGATAATCTTGAAATGTTACCGTGATGTAATTAATTTCTGACTGTATAAATATTGGCTTTTAATTTAGTTACTACAAAAAGAATATAATGTATTGATAGTAACTATATTTTTACAGAAGATTAATCCTTCATAAAAAAAAAAAAAGAAATCAGAAATAATGTGTTAAAAATAGGTAACTAGGCTTTTTTATAAAAAAAAATAAATATTTCTTAAGTGAATTGAAAAAATATTTTAATTCTTCTGCACCATTTCTTAAATGGGAAAGAATGTACCAAGAATAGAATATCCAGATTGATTCATCTGAGTATTCAAAAATCAAAATCCCTTTTTAATTGCTTCCTTAAAATGTCAAACAATCACTAGGGAGGAAAAAATAAAACCCTGGAGAGAAATTATTTGAAAGTTCTATAATTATACGAGTTTCAACTTAAGGTTCTTTAACTATGAGTTTCAAATTAAAGCTATTTATCGCAAGTAATAATTAAGGGATATATTTCATTGTCATATAAATTAATCGCGATAGTTTTAAATGAAATGATAAAACAAATGATCAACAGACACGTGTTGATTTTATTTATACACTGAAACCATACCTGATGAGGTTCATGGCATCATCAATTTGTGTTGAAAACAATGACTAACTGATAGATATCAAAATAATAGAAAACATTTAGAAAAATCATTTTTAACTAGAAACTTACTAAAGTTCTAAACGGCCCCGAAATAATTAAGCTTCTATAAATCTCTCTACTTTATTAAATAAAAACCTCCTCTTATACGTCATTTGTCACACATTTTAACTGTCTATCTTCTAGTTTCATATTTCGAAACCATTTATTTAATATTTATTGGAGTAAAAAGGCAGAATATGTTTTATTGATTTATCATAGTTTATTATTAAAAATTTATGCTTTTAATGAATAATATTTATGTGTACGAATTTAAAAGCAATAAAATAAAAATATCTCGATAAAATAAAGATATTTGTGTAAAAAAAATTAAAAAACTAAACATTTGTGATAAAAGTTTTATATCTTTACACAAAATAAATAATGAATAACTCAGATATATTTCATATACTATAAGATAAAGATATTCAAATATCTTTATTTTTTGAACACACATAAAATTTTGTAAGTTATACTTACAAAATTTTATGTATGTTCAAAGTAGTCTCCTCCAGCATCAATGCTCCTTTGTAGACGAATTTTCCACAGATTAAATGCCTCAAGCCATTCATTTCTTGGAATAGATGAAAAAAATGCATTTATAGCCATATCAATCTCTTCTTCTGAATAAAAACGACATCTACATAAGTTCTTTTTTAGAATAAAGAATAACCAAAAATCGCACATAGCTAGATCAGGTGAATACGGCGGATGTGCAATCACTTTAATTTGTTTTTGTTTAAGAAACTTAATTGTTAATCCGGCTGTATGTGAAGATGCATTGTCATTGTGAAGCATTAGTCCCCTTAACATTCAGTTCTTGTAGAATTTCTGGAAGACATTTAGTGGTATACCAGTTTGCTATTACTGTCTTCTGTCCTTCCAACTTGATGGCTTTGACCAATCCCGTACTTCTGAAGAAAATGGCATACATCACTTTTTTCGGTACGCGTTGTTTTTTCACCATTGTCGGCGTGAGATCATCTTCAAAGACCCATACTTTGCTTTCTTGACGCGTTGGAACATCGAAAAACGGTATGTACGTTTTATAACCTGTTACAATTTTAGAAATGATGCATTGGCCACCATCATTTACAATTTAAGAGTTTTTTTACTGATTCTGACACGCTCTTCTTTTTGGTGCTCAGTTAGATTATAGGGAACTCAACGGCAAACTACTTTTTTCATATGTAATTCTTCCTGAATGATTTTGTGTATGGCTGTGGATCCAATGTTCATTTCATTATTTGATAGGTATAGCGATTATCATCCATTGACATTTTCCGTATGGCAGACACTTTATCTGGGATTACTACCGACGGCGGTCTTCCTGTGTGTTCTTCATCCTAAAGAAAATTGCGACCTCTTCTAAATTCTTTAAACCATCTGAATACAGTAGCACGAGCTGGAGATTCATCACCAAATGCAACCGTTGAACGCATTCTTCTTGATTTAGTCCTGCTTTAAAATCGTAGAAAATCATAGCGCGATAATGTTCTCGCGTCAACTCCATCTTTTCTTCTGTTTAAAATTTATTCTACGCTAAATAAGTTAAAGTATGTCAGTAAGAAATCGTCTTCTGTGTTAAAATACTTTGTATTTTAAAATTAAACCGTTTTTTTAATTTTGTAAATTCTCGTCTGTGCGTATCTCAAAAATTTCAGAGTAACCCTCGTATATACATACATACATACATACATACATACATACATATATATATATATATATATATATACATATATATATATATATATATATATATATACATACATACATACATATATATATATATATATATATATACATATATATATATAATTATTTATCTTCTCTTAGTGCAAACAGAAATATAACAGTAAAACAGAGATAATTTTTCATAAGAGATTAAATATTATTTGCAAATCTATGAAATACTTACTTATATTTATATGATAAAACTAAAAATCAAAAAATTTAAATTGACTACCTATATCTTTTGGAAATTTCTGTAATCTTAAGTTATATTATTCATGTATATCAAATTTAAGAAAATTTATAAAATTATCTATTAAAAATGGAGCCTTTCTACTTTGGTAAAATAAAATAATAAATGAAAATTCTTATGGAGAGAAATTTTAATTATTTGCTTTTTTGTTGAAAAATTAAATCAGCAAATTAATTTGTATTTTATTACGTCGAGATGGACAAGGCCTTTACAGCAACTCATCTTTTTCTAAATTGAATGAATCAAATGTAATATAATGGGATAATTCACTATCAGTCATGCAGAAATTTCATTAGCTATAAATTTGAAAATAAAATCACAGTGTATTTTGTCAAATTTGTTTACTTAGATGACTGAATTTATTACCTTAATTGAAAAGCTTCAATATTTAAATTAGTGTAAAAGATAAAAAAATTTAATTTGCATTATAATTATTAATAGTTTCGGACTACTGCCAATTTAAATTATTTTTTCTATCTAGAAAAAGTACATTAGAAAAAGGTATACTTCAATTCATCGATAATTTCTTATCATTTTGAGTAAAAGAAAATTTTTATTATTTTATTTATATAATTATATTTTTAAGTAATTTATACATAGGTTTATTATTAATAAATATGTTTAAAAAGGACTTATAATCATAAAGTTTGGTGAAAACATTGATGAAAGTATTGACCACAAAATAAGGTTAGAAAATACTACATATTTTGCATAAAAATAAATAATATCAAACTAATCAATTTATTAATGAATTTAAAAATAATAACTTATTAATTGAAAAGCTTTATTTAAATTATTTTATCAAGATTTTTACGAAAAAAGTCAATACACTACATGTTTATATATTTAACTAAATATTTGGGTTTGGATTTATGGAAGATGCATGTTTTGTTGTACTTTATATTAGTATAGCACATATTTTATCAATAATTGCTTAAAATCAAGCATGACTAGGTACGGAAAATTTTAATCATAAATCCATTTTTTACTTAAATAATTGGAATGCTTATTTGGACCCCTCCATACACGAAATAAAAATACATATATTATTTACATATAATTTGTATATGTACTTATATATTTTTCAAAAAATATAGATAAAAAGCCTTCAACCATAATTTCATATTGATGTATAATAATTACTATAACAACAAAACTAACTGTACAGAACATTGTATAGTTATCATTAGACATTACATTCAGCTATTATTCTAAATTTCTCATAGAATTTGATAGACTATTAAAACTTCTATACGTATTGAATGTTGTATAAAAATATCAACTCTATAACTTGAAAAATGCATTACATGGAAGAATTTCTTTGTATGCCAGCAATTTTGAATCCTGATCCAGTGTTTTTCCTGTATGATAATCAAAGGTGGAAACTCTTGAGTATAGTCAAAGCATACAATATATAACTTCCAGCATAATTGGTGTAAATCAGAAACACTAGCTATGGTATTAAACTATTAACCACCAATTTTTTTAACTTTTTAATAGGATAAATTATATAATTATGAATGAAATCACTTCAATTTAAGCAAATGACAGAATGTATTTAATATATCTTTTCTATGACCTCTAAATTACACGTTTAGCCATGATATTTTGTAACAAAAAATTAAACCAAATCAGTAATCGTTCAAAACATCACTTCTGTTCCATTCAATTTAAAACGACTTTCAAATTTATTCACTTGTTATAAAAAGTAAAGTATAGAACACTTACTTTCTGCTATATACAGAACTGAATGATATATATAGAAGTATGCTAAGCTGTCAGGCATACCACATGTGTTTTTAACGCCAAGTGTTCGTGAAATTCAAAAATTATCTAAATGGAGATTATGTCAGCATTTGGGTTAGAAAAATTATAAGCACTAATTTTCATCTTTTGATGGAGAGAGGAAGATTGAACTAATTATAGAATTACCGAACTAATTGTGCCTACAATCTGAATTTTAAGTATAATCCGGTAAAATGTATATTTGGTGATACTATTTATAAAATTGGTTTTAATTGAACAACAACTCCTTTTAACTATTCTAACATATTATTTTAACTGCAGTTATCCGATGAAAAGGGATATGGGCAATTGGCCATCCGAACTTTTCATATTGTTTAACGACCCCAAGATAATGAAAACCACTAGAGGGAAACAACTCTTTTAATTTAAATTATAATCAGTAAAAGTTTCAAATGTATAATGTGAACGATAAAAAAAATTGCTTATTTTAAGTTAATTTAATTTTGATAAATGCTACATGATATTTTATGAAACGCTAACTTGCAAAATGCAAGTTGAACATGAATATATTAAAATAATTAAAGATCACTTTTCATATAAATAGAAATTTTAAAATGTTTATCAAAAATAAAACGCACTAAATTTAAAAAAATTATGAATTTATATTTTTATGTGAAGCAAAATATGTATTGAATGTCAAGACAAAAAATTTGCTTAATAATTCTACTAGAGATCTTAACTGTTGAGGATGACTAGATGCAAATATGCTTTCAAAATAGGGGGAAAAAACCTGCCAAACAAAGTTTATCACACCATTTTAAAATGTCTCGTTGAAAAGCATTGGAGAAAACAGCTTGCATGTTAATAAATATTATTTAATCTGCAATGAAATTTAATGATCAAAATATTTCCTTTCCAAAAATAAAGGTTATTTGTTATAAATAAAAGTCAATTGTTGAGCAAGGAACACTCCTGTCCGATCAGTTAAGGATTGACATATTAATTTTAAAAATAAAATTAGATTCATTTATTTTATTTTTGTAGCTAAATTTAAGACCTTTAAACTTGCTGTGGGTGTTGCATATTTACTCTCATTAGAAAGAAAGCGTAACAGCACCTGCAATTGAAATTCTTTAAATTTCTATAAAATTGCATCAAAATTTTATTTCAATTGGCTTTGTTATTTTATCTATAATAAGGAAATACTTTTAAAATAATTTTTGTCCACAAAAATCAAAATTCAAAATCTTTAACCGGAACTTTTCGCAGCATGTGAGTATAAGTAACTGATGAAAATCATCTTCATGTTTGGGTTTCTTAAAATTTAATATAAATCCAAATTTTATTTATCAAATATGAAAAGGCTGTTGTAAATTTTAAAGGTCATTTAAGATTTCTTATTTTGAATTTTTTCCATGTACTATCCCTTGCTCTTCTGTGAAAGAGCAAAACACTTTCTTAGATTTAATGGCGTTTACTTAACTAACATAGACTACCCATTGTATTATTAGTATATCTTCGAGAGTACTTGTTAAAATTTTGACTTTACATATTTTACTTAGTTTGAATTTTAAGTTAATAATAGTTATTCCTCACAAGTTTAAAACAGGAATTGAAATAATTTTCATTAATTGTAATAGAATTATGATTTCATATATTTTTAAAACTCCCTTGCATTTCATTATGATAGTCACACCTCTAATGAGTGCGTTATTGCTTATTTGATTTTCACTCCTGTCCAAAACAATTACAGAGGGTGTTAACACATTTTTAGAACGGTTTCTGTAACGAATTAAAAAAAGTAAATGCTTTAGAATAAAAATGTTTGGCAACAGCTTATTATTTGAAATGAGAAATATCGTCTGCTCCTTTTAAATTTATTCTTTATTCAAAATGTCACTCACATAAACATGCTGTGAGCTGAAGGATATGTTTTTGCCCTTTCCGAAGATAAACATTCTTTTTCCAGAATTCAAAAACGTTGTAAAATGCATTGTATTAAAATTTCTATGTGCAAAATGAGCAATATTATTAATTGGACAGGCAAAAACTGTCAATCATTATTTCTACATAGAAAGAAGACTCTAAACGAATATCCTTAAAAGGTAAGTACTGTTTCAAATGTTTCTAAAGTGAAAAGTCTGGTAACAAGAGAAAATCCGCCAACACAGAAATCAATTGCAAAGTCTTTAGATACATCTGTAGCAACAATAAATAAAATAATAAACCAGTATTTACAACTTAAAAATGCTAAAAAGCATAATGTTCAAAAGCTTTTGCCGAGATATGTGATTCAACGCAAAACATTTTGTACAATCCTGTATGAAAACCACTTAACAAACGATAAATGGAAAACCATTGTGACACTTGATGAAACATGGGTTTACCTAAATGACTGTAACAAAAAAGTTCTTTTCACAATAGAAAATGAGGAGAAAAAAATTTACAAACCCGTTTCCGTCAATGTAAAGAAAGTTTCAGTAAGGTGTTTATGATTGTCGCAGGTTTCTCCTACACTGGGAAATTAAAAGTAAGAAGAGTGGAAAGAAGTGTTAAAATCAACTCATCGTACTATCAGGAGAAGGTTTTACACCCAATTTTTACAAAAGAAATTCCACTTCTTTATCCCAATGACTTTCAAAGAGAGAAACTTCATCAAGACAAAGATATAAGTCATACTTCGAAAACTACCACTGATTCCTTGAAACAATGATGACTAATACAGGTATTGCATGTATACATTTTCAACATATCCCTTCGAAGTCTCCTGACGTTTCAGCTATAGATTGTAGTGCTTTTTGTCTGTTAAAAAAGGCTCTTTCTAAACGCAAACCCACCATGATAGATGGAATCTGGAAAGTAGTGGAAGAGGAATGGAAATCAATACCCCTGGAAATATTGCGAAAAGCTCTTCTATCATGGAAATACCAATGCAGACTTATAGTCCATAAAAAAGTCTATCAGACCAAACATTTAAAAAAGTAATCTTTACATTTTAAACATTAATTAAATTGCTGTGAAATTGTCCTAAAAAAGTGTTAATACCCTCTGTACATAACTTAACTGCAAATAGAATTCAAATATGTGCATGATGCATTTTTAAATATTTTCTCTTTTGAACTACAGCATTTATTTATATAATTATATATTATCAGTCATGGAATGTATAAGTAAGGAAATGGAACAAATATGGATCTTAGAGAGATTAACAAGTTTACCCGTTTGAAATATTTATTTACAGAAAGAAATAAGATTTTATAGAAAGAAATAATTTCAATAATAGAGAGAATTTTATATAAAGGAATACTTTGAATTAATTTATAGAAAGAAACAATTTCACGAAAGAAATTGTAGTTGTAGAAATAATTTACGCACCTATTGTCATTAATACAGGCTGTAATGTGTGTTACAATTGTATTATAATTCTTAACATTATCTGCTTTAATTTTGAGACTTTTCTGATCACAAATGATCTCTCTTAAGCTTAAGGTAAATCCAAAAATTTGAAATATCCAATTTAATCAGTTATATGCTTAGTTAGATTTAAAAAAAAAGGTTGATCTTGCTACCGAATGAAAGAATCTCAATTTTCTTCCCAGAATCCCATTTCTTGATACTTCGCAGGTACCGAGTGAGCACATTATCTTGTGAAAAAATAACTTATGAGAACCCTATCACTAAAAAGAACACATTTGGCAACAGAAAATTATGATTATATTTCAGAAACAGTTTCCTTCAAATAAACGTTAAAAGTGCATAAAAATAGTATTGCGCTTTCCAATTCCAAGTACCAATAAATGCAAAATGCATTTCATTATATATGTAGGAATTTTTTACTATTGATAAATAAATCTATAGTAATAAACTCAACCACCATTTAACTGTAGTACAGGAGAACAGGATATCTGAGAACAATAAATCTCGATTCAGTTTAAGCATATATATATATATAAAAGCGTTAATCATTCTCATATTTAAAGGCATTTAGTGTTTCAGTCATGCAGTTATTATGATATAAGGCACTGTCTAATCTGCAAGGATTCTCTTATGAGCGAAGTTATCTTGTATTGACATGTCAAATACTAATAAGAAAGAAATTTAACAAATGACATATATGTGATAAGAGCATAAAACAGCTTCTTGTTTCATTTCACATTACATATTTTTTTAAAATTAGCAAAAGCAAATAAAAGTTGCTAGCATCTTTCCTAGGTTTTTAAGCTATTTTTCAATAAAAAATTTAAAGTCTGGTTTTCTAAGGAATTACATGATAAAACATCGCAGGGATTCCAGTAACAACTATAAAACATTTTAAATTTACAATAATCTTTCTATTTATAGCGCTGTTAAAATAAAAATATGATGGATATTTATCATTATCCTGCGTCATAATATTTCAAGATATATTAAATGTTTAATTCCTGCTAGAGAATTCTTGTTAAAATTTAGGAACTATAATTTCATTTGTGATACAAACAAATATACTTTTCACTTAAAATAGTGATCAGTTGTTTATACCTAATGACTTCTTGTTTACATTATCCACATAAATAAATTACATACTTATATAATCTCTTTATAAATAGAGAAATGGCCGATATGAACTTTATTTATGAGGTAATGTATCTTTCCTAGCTTCTTAACAGATGTATTCCTACTCATATCGGGCTAATGTGTCTGCATAATATATTGAGCAAAACTAACAACTGGGTGTTTTGAAACATGGATTAATTAGTCTGGTATTGACAGAATTTAGCAGACACATTTCCAGCAAAAAAGTTGAAGTCAAAATTACCAAAAAAGGAGTACTCTAATAATTGCAATTCGTCGCAGAGCTTGGGGTATTTTACCTGAGAATAATTTGTTTCCATACTATGTGCAACTTATGAGGGCTTTGTCCACCAGTGTTTACAAGCAATGTATGGACATTGTATATTGGTTTGTTCTGCAATAACTTGTTGGACTGTAGTGGTCCCTAACTTTTATTGTTTTATCAGTGAGAAAAGGTAGCTAACACTATTCTTATTGATAAATCAAGGTTAATAATTGAAAACATGTAATTGTGCATGTATGAACACACGAAAATCCTAGAGCCACGGAGTATCTGATGCTCAACATCAGTACACCATCAATGTCTAGGTAAGTTTGTTTGCTGATTGAATGATCTATCCGTATTTGCTTCCAACGGCTCTAGTTTGGTTTGGTTGATTTTCACACAAATTATTCTTTTGCACACGAAGATTAATCAAAGAATTACAGTTTCAAGTAAACTTTGAACTACCACTCACATCCAAACCCAAGTTAATATTTGATTCTATGAGTTTTAATGACCTAAAATGGAAAGACTTAACACTTATTTCTGCCTCAAGTCCTGATGGAATTGCTTAGGGATGTACCGTACAATGTGCAGCTAAAATTGTGCTTTCAACATGATAGAGCTTTAGTTCATTGTCCATCAATACCTAACTGCTACTTTTTAGTGGCGATGGACTAAAGCAATGAACCCAACATTTAGCCACTTCCTTCACTATATGTGTCCTTCTTTCATTGTTTCTTGGAGTTTACATAAAAATACTAATATATGAAAACAAATGTTGAACCGAAAGGAAATTTGGTGGCATAAATTGTTGCTGCAAGTAGAAGTGTTATGGATACATGTTTATCGATTACTGAGACCTCGATGTGAGGTTGATGGTCTCAACATTAAAGATCTGATTTATATAGTAAAATTCAGTGTAAATCTAGTTTGTGTAATAAATTATCATTGTTATTTGAGACATGGCCCGCACCTTTCGGTCACTGGGTTGATGGGCGTATAGCGAGTGCATCAGGACAGCGTTTGCAACCATACTATTCTTGCTTGTTGAAGTGATCTTGATCTTTATGAGGATATTTGTGCTATAGTTTTTAATCAGTAGATGTTGAGCTTGCCATTTTAGATTCACTGCTGTTTATATAGTGCGACACTTATATTATTTTGCGCGAAAATTCTAACAGATATATCTTTTCGAAATCCCGCTTCTCTGAAACTAATACCAACTTTTTCCGATGTTGAAATTCAGTTATAGTATCGTCAAATATGTTTCAAAGTTATAATTATTTTTAAACTTTCATGTCTTAAAAACTGCAATTACTTTACCTTTGGATTTAAGAACCAAATTATTTAAATGCAACTGGAAAAGTAAAAAACGCTGGAATTTAACAGTGTCTTATACCATTTCACATTATGAAGTGTTAATTACTTTCTTAAATCAAAAATTCTATAAACATGCTGATAGCTATGGCTCAATATTTTAGTGGTGAGTATAATATCTTCAGTAAACTATATATATAAATTAAGGTGTATTGATATAACTTCAAGAACCAAAAATATCAAGATACAGAAGCTCATGAAAAAGGTTAAAAAATATATTATATAAGGGAAATATTTGATTTACCAAATTAACCGAGATGTAATGTAGATAAAATTTTGTGTATTAAAATGCTTCCTATTTAAAATGATTTGAAAATAATTTAAATATAGCCATTTTATGTGTTTAACCCTAATTTAAAGAAAATCAATTCGGGATAAAGTTCTCTTTATTTAATGAATAACAATTGGTTTTACAAAAACATAAAATATACATCTATATGTTTTATTTCTTTCGTATTTTTGAAATCAAATGGCAGCTGTTCTCGAAATAATACCACCAAAACTGCACATATGCGATCAAAATTAATTTCAAAAGCGAATTTCAAAAGTACAAGAGAATGATTGAAATTGTGTGTTTCAGTGAAATATTTGTAACTTCTTTTAACTTTTGAAAATAGTAAAGCTGTCCGTAATAACGCAAATTAGATTCAGAGAGATCACAAAATATTATTTTTTTCAAAAGAACGTAACACGTTCAGTTGTAGAACGTCCTCTTTGATAAAAATCATTTAAGGAAAACTGTTTAATGAAATTTGTTTCAAAACATTCTGTTTTACAATTTGTTTCCACTGAAACTGATATTTCTTTGTTATCACTAGAGAATAGATTACTGGAATATATTTTTAGTTAAATGCCTTGGAAATGAAACAAAATGCAATCTTCAGATTTTTACACTTTCGTTTTTAGTAAGAAAGAAAGCACATAAAATCAGAAGAAAATTGAAGTGTAAATTTATTCTGAATTTTTTGCGGGGTTTTCGCTTAAACTTTAACTGTGAGCGTAACATTTTAATTTATTTATTTTGCTGAACTATTAATTTTACTTATTTTCTGAAACTACTTATAAAATTAATTTCCTATTTTTATGAAAAAAATATTTTCCGTAATTTTATCAACATTTTATGAATGTTACAATACTTAAACTATAAAAGCACATTAATTTGAACAATAAATACTTATTCCATGAACAAAAGACATTATTAATCATGATGGCATAAAATAATAAAATATGAGATAGTATTTTTATATTATTTTATTTAACAAAATATATAATAAACTTTAAATAAAAATATCAAAAAATTACCACAATAAATTTTGTACAAAATCATAGCCAACAATAAGAGTAGATTAATTCATGTAAAGGATAAAATAATTTGCTATGATGAATATAATATAATAATAAAACCTCACATTACATTGTATCCTTTAACAATTATTTTTATAATAGAATTTATATGCTAATTAATTTATGTGGTTTATCATAAATTAATTAACAAGGAACAATAAATAATTCATTTATCCTGGTTATTTTGAGATACAGAGTCCTAAATTTATATAAAAATAAATATAAGAAATTTGCTCAAACATTTTATACAGTATCAAGAAGAAACGTTTTAATATGCTAAAGAATTTATCAATAACACGTACTTGAAGAAGTAGAAGAAAGAAAATTAGAAAATAATTTCTTTTCAGAAGAAATCAAATTAGATATAAAAACAACAAATAGTCATTAAAATCGTTTTTCATTAGTAAAATCCCTTTTGATAAATTCCTCTAAATTTTATTTGCCAATTTTAAACTTATTTTTTAGTCATTCATAGCAGTCATGTTCCTCTAAAATGTTTCTTCAATTATTTTACCTAAGAACATAAGTATTATTTATCCATAACAGGAATTTATTTAACTTTCCATTAGATCAGTTTTTCATCAATTCGTAGAAATAACATTAGTTCATTTTATGAGAAGTAATTCTTTACATTTTATTTTCCAATTCAATAATTTCATCCAAGTGATTCAAAGACTTGACTCTTTAAAGGGATTCTTTAAACAAAATTCCTCAATAAATATCACATTTCGATTTCTATGTATACTCATTCAACTCATCTCTTAAAGCGTAACAGAAATACATCCTTTCAAAAATCTATCATCAGGAACCAAGAAAAGATACAGTCAGTACATTTTCTTTTAAGACTGGGTAAATAAGATACGGAATTGCTGCTTTATCGCATTGATTGCTGCATCAAAAGCAATTTCTAAGATTTAAATATTAGAAACCGAATGCTAGATTTCAATATAAAGCTTCTTCGATGAAGAAATCCACTTTGTAAAGTCGGTCATTCAAATAGAGAAATATTACGTAACAATATACTGTTATGTAATATAAAATTAATTTGCATTAAATTACATTAAATAAAGTTCAATGAATGGTTGAAAATTATCTTCGAAATTCGTGAAAATATTATTAAAAAACCGTTTTTTTTTTACTGTTTTACCTTTTTTTCCTTTAATTCATTTCATTATTGTTAAGAAGTATTGATTTTATTACATTTTATAGTCTGCATAATTAGATAATAAAGATAAATTAGTATAAGAAACATAACTGAAATATATTTTTTTGAATGTTCCTCTAATTAATTGAAGCTTCCTTTAAAACAATTAAACTTTTAAATGGGCACTTTTATTTTATCTAAAAAATGTAATTTTTATATTTAAACAATAGGATGTGATACCTTTAAGAGTGCCAGGTCAATTAATGAAGAGTCTTCTGCATGATCTCTGCTTCTATATTCTGGATATTCCCAACCACAGCAGCTTCCATCTAATTGGTAGTGCCCTATATATGTTTGAAGTTGTGTTGATATACTTCTAAACTTTTAAAAATACCAAAGATGACGTAGAAGAGACTAATAATTTTTTCATCTACTCCTATACTTTGAAAAGTAGTGCGGTAATCCTTACGCTACAAAATTATGTATTATTTTAATGCATAAATTTGGTTTTAGATAAATATGATTGTAAGATGTACTTCATACTGTTTTAAGTTGACAACATAAAAATTCTTACTTTTTCTCCTGTGAAAGCAGTTTTTTTTTAAATGTAACCAAAGGAGCATTTTGTTTTAATAAATTAATTTTTTATCTATTTGTTCAACTTAATATTTATTAGTAAATGTTTTCACAACAATAAAATATACTATTAAAAGTTTTAATTGTTATGGAAATTTCTAAAAATTCTGACCACAAGAAAAGTTTTAGAAGTTTTATAAGTGAATTTACACTTATAAATTTAAATAGAAGTGAATTTCCAATAACGTTAAAAATAAAAAAGTGTAGCACTTATCTGGTTTAATAGGAACAAAGAAATAAGTTCCTAAAATAGATCAAAATTATTTATTACAATTTGAGCACAACACAGATACATATACTACAAATAAAACATAATTACATCTAAACAAATAAAGTTAAAGCGAACAGGGTAAATTTGAGAGTCATATCCATGTACATCTCATTCCTACGGTTGCAGGAGAGGGACTCCCTTCCTTGTTGATGACGTCATGGGTGGTTCTGTAGACAGGGGGCGCAATAAAAAGTTTTTTCATTCCATGTTGAATTAAAAATATAAGTGAAAACACATATATATTAAATTGCTATATATCTTAAAATATATTCCTTAAGACATATCTTACGAACAAACTTAAATTTCTTTTATAAAAACATTTTTAAGATTAAAATATGTAGATATAGGTTTTAAATTTTTAATTCATTATTCACTAATTGAATTTTACATGTGTACATGACTGAAATACCCAAGCCTCTAAGCTGGAGCATAAATATAAAATTATTTTTACTTACTTACGAGCTATATTGTATTCACATTTTACATTCAAGATCAAAATAACAATAATTTAGTAAGTCATCAGTAAATAACAAATACGGATGTATCAATAGACTGGTAGTAACGTTTTGATTTCATGAACGTTTGTTTCTAAAAGTTAAATATATGTGTTTCCAAAGTTCAAAAAACCATAGAATCATAAGTTGTTCCACACCTAGTCATATTTTGTAATTTCATATAGGTTAATGGTATGTAAAAAAAAAATTCTACATGTATATAAGAAATAATATTAATTAAAAGATAATTTAGGTAATTATATAAAATTTAAACAAAGCAATTCATTTAACAACTTCTATCAGATTCGAGAAAACACGTTAACCTCTCAAATTCAATGTAAATTCAAAAAAATTAGAATTTGACAAAACTATTGATTATCGTTTATTAAAATGAGAAACGAACGATTCTAACTGCATGTAAGTTTTATTTATCATCGATTTATTTAAATTTGTGCATTTTAAAGCCTTTTCCCCATAGCTTTACTTAATAACTACAATGAAATATACAATTTTTAAGTGAACTGAATAATAAACACTTGCGTCAAAATTAGATGTTTCTAAATATTCTACAACAAAATAAAATTAGAAATAAGATATCACTATTTCAGACAAATATTTGCTATTTTATTTTAATGGTGAAAGCTAAATTATGACTGATTTTCTTTTCTTGTAGCTTGTTTTCAATGATATCATTGCAAATCTTATCTCTGTATGAATTCAAAGTTATGAAATACAAGGATATATAATTATTTATAATATAGAAATTATGAGAGAGAAAACACTCAAATTTATTAAATGATTAAGAATATATTTAAGAATTTTTTAGATTCCTTAATAGTGATAAAATTTGATATCAAGCATCAAAATAATAATAATGTCCTAAATGTTAATAATAAAGCAAATGTACATTAAGGATTATTTATTTATATATATTATAAAGTATCTTTCCATATCAAATGATATGAAAATATCAAATTATTATATCGTTACAATATTTTGTATACAGTAAAATGTCCCTTTTTCAAAATAAAAAACGTTTCAAATTATAAGTTGTTAAATATAGAAGAACTTTTTCTTCAAATAATTTTTTTACTTAAGAAAACGTCTAACAAAAATTTAGAAAACAAAAATTCAAAGCTGTGTCCATTAAAAATAGATGTCTGTTTAAACAACTAATATACTCACGTTATATACATTGAACAATTAATATGCTCATCATAATATTAATCTTTATTTAAAATTTAAAAGTGGATTTAAACAAGCAAACATGGATCTAAATCTTCCTTAATTGTCATCTTTTTTAAACTAAACAACTATAACAATGTGTACAAAAAGTGCAATGTTTTTATCCAATTGATTCGTAGACCAACTTTACATTTTGGTTAAATAACTGGATTCCGATTTGGAACGTATCTCGTTTCAATAATTCTTTTCCGATATTTCTTCCCTTACCAATAAACACAATACATTCTGTGAATAAATATGGCCCCTATAATGGACTTCCCCTCTTATCAATAAAAAAATTCAATGGAAATAAAATATGAATTTTATAGTGACAAATACTTCACATATATATTCAAGAGCCTATCATAACGATTGAGAAAAACTAGTAAAAAAGAGGTTCTTAAAGTGAAATAAAATTGGTTCAATAAGCCAAAATTTCACGGTTTGACTTATTGGGGCTTATCATTTCTGTGGAAAACGACTGGTTGATAAGCATGAAATAAAATAGTTCATCTTAGCAAATATGGTAATTCACTGCACCGTAAAATTAAGTTTGCAGAATATTCCTCATTTTTTTAATGTGCGATTTTTTGTTGTTCCTTTTTATAGATGAAATTAAATACTAGTGCATGATACAGCTACATTTAAGCTAGTTAAAGCTTTTCTTACAAATGGTACATTAACTTCATGAATGAGACTCACATTTAATTAAATGAGTTCCATAATAATTTGAGTTAAAAAGCAAGTTCTCATAGCGACATTTTTGCTGTCATTAAAAAATTATGACGGTGCTTTAGATTTGAAGCATCTTATTCAATATAAACTTATTTCAGCGGAATTTCCTTTTAACTAACTTAATTTCAAATCTTTAATGAAGACAAATATTTTTAAGTACTCTGTATATAAAAATTACCAATTAAGAGTTTGAAGTGAAAATTTTTATATTGTCATTAATGCTAATGAGTGACTCAGAAACATCTTTTGCATATTCAAATTATGTATGAGACTAATTCAAACTTAATTATCATTTTGTTTAATGAGTTCCATGATGTTCAGGTTATAAAAAATAATTTAAAGCTTTTTACATTTGAAATAGACTTTGCATATTTATTTTTTACTTTCAAGAAATGTTAAGGTAAATAAGTAAAACTTAAAAAACAATTTTTTTACTCTTACTATTTTTAAACTTGTAACAATTATATTTTTATGAAAGGAAAATTTTAAATACCATTTATGTTATATTATATAGTAATTAGTTTTATCTTTGAATTTCAATTTAAAAATCTCATTGGTATATCTCGTATTTTATAGAAAAACTTTTTTTAAATTAATTCACCATATTTATTAAATTTGATTTTGGAAACCTACTAGTCATCTTATAAAGCACCTAAAATATGTTGAGAGAGTTTCTCCTTCTTATATAAATAATATCATTTAATTAGAAGCTTTGATATTTTCAAAGAATGTTGAAATTTTCAAGTTTTCTTTTAATTTTCTCCATGAGAATTTCTACTTGGACAACTGTAGTCCTCAATGATTTAAGAGCCCAATTTGAAATTTTGAACAAATTTATTAAAAAATAAATATACTTGGAATCTTTTAAAATTTACATTGAAATATTTTAATTTATATTTTTTACATTTTCATTGAAAAAGGCATGGCAAATTACAAATTATATGTAAGGGTTTTATGTGAAGAGAAAAACGTTGAGTTTCAAATAAGTAAAACAGTTTCTCTTAAATTTGATGCCCTGAGATGTAAAAATCAGAACATCTGAAAGAAAAAGAAACAAAAACTTTAATGTGAGCCCTGCTCGATCACATATCAGGCAATTACAGTGAGTCCCTTTACAAGATATTCAAAGAGAGAACTTTCTAAACCAAGTTTTATTCTTCAACATAATTTTAGGGAAAAGTTTTGCGGCCTCTCCTCCGAGATTTGGAATATAATCCTAACGAATGCAATTTAGCTTGGAGAAGTCTGACCAATCACTGGTAGAAAAGCTCTTTACATCACAGCTTCTAAAATTTTGGACGTTTGCATTTTGGATGCAAAATTATTAATGCCTGTTAAAATACATAAATGTGAACTTCTTTTTCACTGAGAAATGACAAATGTGTTCATAAATTTTTCTGCAAGCATTTCTGGTTTTAGAAATTTTCGATTAAATTTCTATATATTTTTTACTTTTCGTTTCAATTTAAAAGATGAAATAGCCATTTTAATTTGTCTTATGTTTCCCAAATCTATAAAAGAAACATCATTTTTTTTTCTCCTGAAAGTCTAAAACATATGATTTTTTTTGTATAAGAATATATATTAAGAGAATGCTTTCATTATTCAAGTTATATATTTAATATATAGTGCTTTAATTGAGAATTCTTTCAAATGGGATAAAATATTAAAAAGTCGAGTGTTTCTATGATGACATCAAATATCATTATCTGTAGAAAAAGTCTACGTGTTTTTAATACTGCTCTTTTGTGTCATCTAAAGTACAGTGTCGTAAGGAAGGAAAATCCGAAATGTCTCAAGAACCCTCCTCTAGAAACGTGCATATAGAGTGTAAAAGCACAATATTTATCTTGTGTTGCTCAGTAGTGGCTTAAATCAAACTCACTTATTATATATTTTGACACCACATAGTGGACAGCCTAACGGCAGAATGCCTTTGTTAAGTCATTTTTAGCATCCACCTCATGAAGTGGTTTCCGGTAGAACTTACAGCAGTATAATACACTAATCGAAAAGGAGAAAACCCGGAAAACTCCCAAACTCCCCATCCGATAGACATATATATTTTATATTGTCTTAAATATCTATTACTTGTAGCAAGGAATTTCAGAATTTCTCAAGTATCGCATTCTTGGAGGACTTCCTATTGGTGTTTGGTCTTATTTACTGCCCATACAGTAGAAAATGTATGAACAAAATTTAATACACTTCAGTATCCACTTAACAAATGAGCATGCAGACAGCAGAATTAATATTCATATGTATGTATGAATTTTTTCCATTAAAATGTAGTTAGGTAATGACGTAAGGTATAAGCAATTATTTAATTTATAGATGTAGATAAATAAATAGCAAAATACATGTATTTACAGATATATATATATATATATATATATATATATATATATATATATATATATATATATATATATATATATATATATATATATATATATATATATATATATATATATATATATATATACATACATTAATACATACAGATATGTGTTTATTTTGAAAATAGCAAAGGTATCGCATTAGGTGACTGGACTACATATTTTGATATAACGCATTTCCTACAAAAATGTCTTTTTTTCAATTTTAGAGGGGAAAAAAAAAGTAAAAAAGATCTCTAACTACATGAATAGATGAAGTCTAAAAGGAACTAAGTACAATAAGTGTGAACCGATAGACTCATTGCAGAGTATCGTGTTAGATTGGAAATAGTTGATAAGAGAGCCTTAGCCTGTAACAAGCAAAAGTGGTAAGATATATGTTTGAAAATATTAGCAATAAAACTGTATCTAAGAAAAATGCCACTTCTATTTAATAAAAAGAAAAAATGTCCGCGCATTAAAATGAGTTTTATTTTAGGTTATTTTAAAAAGAATTTATTTATTTTAATTTTAACTATTTTTTTCTATGTTTAATTAAAGTTTGAATAAAACACGAAAGCAATAAAATGCTTCATTTTGGTTTGCACCAAATAGCAGTTGGTTTGATAAAAACTAGAAAAGGAACAATTATTTCGCTTATTCATTTTTAGTTCGTACGCATCTATCTAATTGTGTTAGAGGTAAAAATATCTTAAGATTGCATTTGCACTTGAAATTTGTTTCAGAGTTGTAATTTCTCTGAAGTATAATAAGAAAATGATTAAAAATGTTCAACGTGTGAGCGAAAATGTTCCTTCTTATTCAGCATTCTTAAGTATAAAAAAAATGTTTTCCACTAAACCACTAATTTAATTTAGAAGTGACACGAATGTGTATGCATTTTACTTTATACAAGAGAAATTTATTCCTTTATTTGAAGAGATTCTTCCTCGTAATAAATCATTTAAAAATGTCCACTAAAATGAAAATTGTTTCGTAACATACTATTTTATAATTCTTTCCTTTGAAATTATTATTTCTTTGTGATCACATAAGAATATATAACTTAAGCGTTTCTTTATTTAATTCCTTTAGATGCTATACGTAAATAAAATTCTTGAGACCATTATCATCTTTATTTTCAATAAGATAAGGAACGTAAGTTCATAAAAATTGTAGTTTAAGCATTGGGATATAATTCTTTAATTTATTCCACCTTAAAAAAAATTTCATTTTAGCTAAATATTTTATTCTTTTAATTCAAAAGCTACTCTATCGGTGTTTTTCAATTCTTTTTGAAAATATCATTGTAGAGTTATTTCAGTTTTTTGTAAAACGTAAAACATTTTTAAACGTAAGATTTTGTAAGTCTTCAACATATATTAAATTACTGAATAACATATAATATAAAATAAATGAGTTCAACTGTTGTTTATAGGTTAATGTTACCGCTATGGAATTATATTGAAGCAAAAAATTTAATCAACACTAATTTATCGTAGTCAAAAATAAAAAAAGAAATTAAGTTCAATGCATTTTGCTTATTCGTTTCAATAATTAAATATTTCTTCATTTAGAAACCACTTGTTTTCATGAATAATAATTAATCTATAAAAATTAAACTTTTTACTGTGATAAGAATTAAAGTAATTGTTTCAAGATATTAATTATGAGCATTTCCTCCCTTATGTGATATCGCATGGAGTTTATTAAAATATTTAACCATTTTTTCTTTATGTGCTTCCTTTCAAGTTTACATTATTGTTTTATTTTTTAGTTATGGTTAATAAATTATACTATTATTCAAAGTTTGTATTTTCAATGTATATATATATATATATATATAATTACGAGGAATTGATTTCTCGTGATCAAGTTATCAAAGTGCTCAAATGGATATATGAAAATGTGTGACTCTATATTACTTAGATTCAATAACTTTCTTCATTTTTACTTAAAACTGAAATTAATATCTGTTTTTTAAAATCATGTTTTATGTCCAAAAAATATGGTGTTCAACAAATGAATCCGGCAAAACATCTCTGAAGTAGCCATTTTGACTCATAAAAGTGACTAATCAATAAAAGCTTTGATTATGTCTAAAGGAATAAAAAAATATAAAGGAATGAAAATGTATGAACAAAATTTATAACTGTTTTTAAAAGCTTCATCAGAAAAAATTTCTAGACTTGTTGGCATTCTTAAATTTATCTCTATTTGATTTACAGAGCTACCACTTCTTTGAAAATAAATTTTGTGCTGTTTTCATCGATTGGTGATATGAATTTCATTCATTCTAATATTGTTATTATTTTATTTTCAATATCCTTTTTTATCCTTTTTTTTCTTTTCAGCATATCTGAAATTAATATTTAAATTTTTGTCTTCAGGACAGCTTTCAATATATTACGAGGAATAACCCCTCTTCGAGTGTTGAATCACATTTTGTAAGCAAATACATATTTTGATTTTGCTCTATTTTTTCAACACAGCTCTTATATACTATATATTCTGAGAATTGTCCTTTTAGAAAAGTATTATGAAGTAGAGAGATATTTCTTTAGCATTTTAAAAATGTGACATGGTTTCAATATGTTTTTATCAATATTTTAATGATGAGTGAAAAGTTAAATATTTTCTGATGGACATTAAAACGAAAACTAGTTAATATTAACCCGATGGGAAATTGTGAGCTGCAATTGAATAGTTACAGCACAGTAGAATGCTGTTTATCAGTTCATTAGTTTGATTCTCGTGCGTTGATCTTTACAGTGATTAGAAATTTAGTTTAAATTCTGGTTCTCAAACAAATTAATCTTATTGTGAAAAAGTAATAGCGTACAGCAACAAATAATCCCGATAGGGAAATCTCTAATTCAATATGAAAAAGTGATTATAAATCTTTAATGTCGTAGTGAGACGTACTTCTACAAATATTTCTCATTATGTGCAACAAAATAATGATGAAATGAAGAAAACTTAATCACATTTTCGGATATAATATGGGGAGAGAGGTTTATTTAGTTTCAATAAAAACATAAAAGTATATTGTTTCAGTTATTATATTATGCACTATTTTCAATATTATATTATCCCTTCGTTAACATGCTTTATAAATTTTTACATTTTATTAGAAAATTTTAGGGAAAATGTTTTTATAATTTCCCTGTTTTTCGAAAACAACGAATAAGATTTGAATGCTGGATTTTACTTTAATAGTAAAATTTTTTATTTAATTATTCAGCTAAAAATTATTTTTCAGAAAAAATACTGAATTAAGAAAAAAGCTTTATTTAAATGACCATACATGTATATATTTCCATTTAGTAACTTTGCAATCTCAGTGATTGACTTTTTTTCTAAACAAAATGACAAGCATAATCAGATCTATCAATACTGAAATAATTGTTCATATCAGATTATTTACATGGTTCAAAATAGCTCTTTAAATTCGATAAGAAAGCAATTTTTTTATTCTTTATATGGGGGCGGGCGGAAATAAATAAAAAATTCTCTACATAATGTATTCTTGTTACCTCACATTTATTTTATTATCTACTAAGTAGATTTTTTCATTTTATATTTTCAAAAAAAAAAAATTTATGGTTTATATCAGGGGTGGCCAACCTGTGGCTCTTTGAAGGATTATTTGAGGCTCTCGATAAATATACCGAAGTTCCCTTTTCCTTTTTGTGTTATTATATTTTTAAAAAAATTTTTTTTCATTCCATATGTGTTTCAAAATGTCTTTTAAATAACTGACAATAAATGTGAAAGACTATGTGCAACACTTTAACAAATTTCATTTCCGTCCAAGTCAAGAATGATGTGAATCATCGAAAACTGCGATAACGAACAAAAGTAGTGGCGTAATCATCCATAATCGACAGACTCCAGACCAATTTTGAAATAGTAAACTGTCATTGTGCAACGGACAGTTGATATTGTGCTATGGAATGAACAATTTATGTATCACTCTTGCTAAAAATATAATTTATAATCTATAATTTTTGGTAAACTACCTATAATTTGTTTCATAGAATGTAACAGGTGTTGTTAGTATTTTAATAACACAAAACTTGAATTTTTTAAATTTATTTACAGTTTTTTTAATATAACCACAGATAACTAAAATCAAAAAGGAAAATACGACAAGAAAATAGAAGTTTTAATAATGAATGGGAAAATATTTTTTTTATTGACAATAACGGAAAAGCATTATGAGTTAGTTATAATCCTGCGGTCAAAAATTATAAAGCTAGCAATTTACATCGACAATATGAAACCAATCATCCTCATTTTCTAATCAATATATACTATATTCCAAATTAAGATCAGATAAATTTGCTTCTTAAAAATCAAATTTAAATAAATAACAGTCAGTTTTGATGACCTTCAGCAATCAAGCTAATAATTTGGCTGCAGCCAGTTTTGTTATTGCCAGGAATATTTCTTTTCGAAAACGCCCGTACGGAGACTGAAGATTTTATTTAAAAAAACTTGGAAGATGTACTTAAAGTTTTAGATGCAAATAATACAGGGTTACACAAAATTGTTTCGTAAATTTTCACCTCGAGACACGCAACCGAAAGACACATAACTGCAATTAATATCTCTTGAATATAATTTAAAAAATTTTTGAAGAACTGTATTACATTCAATTTAACCCTTGATGAATCAACAGATAACACAAATCTTCCGCAACTGGCAGTTTTCATGTTTTGTTTCACCTGACTTCGCTTTTAAAGAAAAATTATCAGATTTAGTCAACCCGAGCTGTCACTATTAAAAATTGTATTAGATTCCATAATTAAAACTTTGATGTGCCTCTTAATAAACTTGTAAGCATTGCAATTGATGGACTCTAGCAATGTTGGGTAAAAAAATCGATCTTATTGGGCCTTTAAGAGATGATCCTCACACAATTTCCATAATTTATACTGATTCACAGCATAATTTACTCCGAATATCTCATTACTAATTTTTTTTAAATATCCTGATGTTATTAAAACTGTGATATATACATTGTAAATTATATTCGCACCAATGCAAAAAATCATTGATGGTTCAAAATTTTCCTTAAATAGTTAAGGGGTGGAAAACTTCGAAATGACGTTAATTTCTTTTGTATTGCTAGATGGTTATCTAGCTACAATGTATTAAATTGATATGTTGGTTTATTTGATCCGCGTGCGCACGCACGATAACTGCATTTCGAAAAAAAAGGAAATAGCCTATTCAAAATTAGATGATGACGAGTGGTTACAAGGCTTAATATTTTTGACTGACGTCATGGAACATTTGCAAACATTGAATTTACAACTGCAAGGGGAAAATAAAATAATATCTGACCTCTCTCTCTCTCTCTCTCTCTTACACACACACACAGTGTATATTTAGTTTTTAAACGAAATTACAACTTTTTCGAAGGGACATTAAAAATAAAATATTTTATCACTTTCCTCAAATTAAAAAAATTTGTGTTCCATTATTAAACAAGAAACACTCAATGAGTATATAAAAAAGCTAGAAAAAATATTGACATAATTCCAAAGTAGATTTCAAGATTTGAAAAATCTCCATAATTTAAGGTGAGTTTTCCATTTCCAATTTAATTATGACCCAAAAAGCCTCTGAAAAATATGAATGAATAAGAAGATCAAGCTCTAGAGCTAAAATATATGTCGACGCCAATTACTAAATTTTGAAAATTTATATCAGAATCAAACTATCTTGAATTAAAAAAGTCTTCTTGTTGAATTATTTGAATGTTCGGAGATTATATGAATCATTTTATTTCACTTTAAAATTCATGAAATTCAAACTCCGATGAGTATTATCTAACCATCATCTCAAAGAATTACTGAGAAATGCTGTCACCAAGTATTCACTAGATTTTAAGGAATCATCTAGAGAAGTAAAATAAGCGTATTTAACATTTAAATTCAGTACACATATTTTGTACTTTTATTTATAAGTTTTCAATAAATATAATTTTAGTAAAAAAAAATTTATAATACTTTTGCGTGCCTTTTTAATATTATACATATTTAAAAGCGACTCACAAAAAATTTCACATTTTAAAAAATATATAGCACAGACTATCAAAAAGCTTAACTACACTGTTATATATGTTACATGGTTGCATTCCGATAATTTACCTCGCACAAATATATATATTGAAAGGCCTTAAAAAACTTTTTAAAAGTGTAAAAATTATCCTTTATTTGCTGTTTCATTTCTTTCAACTCATTAATAGAAGGAAAATAAAATAGCATATTTTAACATATATCAGCTTATTGTTTGTTTGACGCTCGACGGTCATTTTTCGGACACGAAGGGTAATTAGACCGGGACATACGGCTTAAAGTGGATTCCGAACCACTACTAACATCTATGGCCAGAGCGGGATTCGAACCCACGAACTGTTGAACCGAAGGCAAGAGCGCTAACCATTTGGCTACCAGCTCGGCTGTATCAGTTTATTACTTGCTCAGTGTTTAAATTCTAAGCAATTCGATAAAATTAGCAAAACAGCAAAACAAATTCTGCTTAAAATTTTTATAAAATTTTAAAAAAAGGAAAATATAAGATTTTGTTAATATTTAAGTAAACAAATATTTAAATTATTAATGTTTTTTTTGAGAAGTTTAAATTTATAGATCCAAAATTTATGAATCAATATATTTGTTTTTAGTCTATTTATTGAAAAATATCACGAACTACGTAAGATCTTTTTCTTTGACATTTAAGTTTCAATTTCAATATGCATTGTTATTAAATTTGTGTTTTCAATTTATAAATGTAGCACTTTTTTTATCTATTGATACATTAAAGAAATAATATAGGCAAATTTTTGGGTATTTGTAATAAATAAATATAAATTTAATAGCAAGTAAATATTAATATTTTAAGTAAATTTTCAATGATATCATTGGCTTACAAATAATAATATTAAGATAACTTGTTTAACAAGCATCTTACACTAATATTACTCGTTTGGACTTTTCGAAGTATAAACATACCTACTTTTCGGTTACAAAAGAGAGCTCCTTTATGAATCAGTCTTTTGTGAAGTTCATTCGTTACTTTGTTCAATATTTATCTTGTACACTTTGAAATGTTAAAATTTAATATTCGAAGTGTTTGCTTTAAAATATTTCTATGATTTATTCAATACAATATTTATCCCGTCGATTTGATGACAAACTTAAATGAAAGACGTAAATGATAAATGTTAATGCATCGCACAAATGGATTTAAGGATGTTATAAATAATAAATTTTTTTTCTAGTATCTAATGAATAATAAAATTAAACGTAAGTCAGCATTGACTTAATATTAATAGTTTACAATTAAATTAAAAATTAAAATATGTGTTTTAAGTGAATAATCAGTATAAGAAATAGTTTTCCGCATATTACAACATAATTTTTTTTTAAATAAAAAAGTGTAAACATCCAAACATAAGTTCAAGAACGAACTATTTATTGTTTCGGGAAAAAAAATTTATTTATTTAGACAAAAATTTAACGATGTTTACATAGATAAAGGAAAACTATATAGGCCAATTATATCCATTTATTATCATTGGAACAGTCATATGATTTCAAGATAAAATTCCGATAATTCTTGAGAAAATGTTGCTGTCAATTGCCAATCAATTTCAAGAGATCCAGATGAGGACTTTGATATATTGCTTTTTAACAACAAAACTAGAGTGAATAAATTAATATTCCATGCAACTAGTTATAACTTAATTTAATTTAATTTTAGTTATGTATTATTTAACCATTGTGTGTTCTTTAAAAGAATGGAAAAGGTATTGCTTCAAAAGAAAGTCTTTTATTAAAAGATTTTATTAACAATTTTTAATTGAGGATTAATTTTTATTGAAGATTTGTTTGACTCTGCAAAAAGTATTCAGATTTGAGTTTTTTTTTATTATTTTTCAGAATTCCTAGAACTTACATTTTTTTATTTTTTGATGCAAGTATACTAACTAAAAACCTCTTGAATTGAAGTTCACAAATTTGCAGCTGTAAAAAATACTAAAGAAAAAGAATATGTGCAATAGGAAAGATGACATGTTTGAAGTAAAATGTATTAAGTTGGTAAAAATATTTTCGCTTATAAAAAAGTTCTCGTATCAGTCTATAGTACCTAGGACAGAAAATCATTGTTCTTGGATAAAAAAAAGATACAGATTCAATGCAGGATATTGCTCGATGTTAAGGGAACTGTGAAGGCTCGTGTTACTTTTGAATTTCATGGAGCCTGAAATCTACCAACTGAGGGGATTTGGAACTTTGTAAATGAGGGTATCATCTCATTTGACAACCTCGTAACAGGATTATGATTTAAATTATAGAATTCTTGGCCATTTGTAACGACTTAGTTACAATAGTCAATTCGAAACAAATAGAATGAAAAATACAAATTTAGATATTCAGGTTTTTGAATTCCGGTCTTGAAATTTAAAAAATTAAGTAAAAGATATATAAGTTTAATATATTTGGTGGATATCAAATTTACAAACATCTTGACTAGTTGTTTAATAAACAGAATAATAAATATTTTAATATACCAGTAAAATTATTTTAGTTATTCATGATTATTCGTAGTTTTGTAAACAATTTAAAGTATGCCTTATTTACAAGAGACATTCTATTCACTATAACTTTTAGGGCAATATTTGCATTGTTTGTGAGTCAATAAATATAAAATTAAACGCAGATTAACTAAATAATGTATCAAAAGCGAAGAACACGGTCAAAACCAGTGAGATGTCATCAGCGTTCATATGTGAATTTCGAGACACGAATCTGAACTCTCTTCCCTATCAGGCGTACCTTTTGGTAGCCTGATAAGGAAGGGCGTTGCTTTCGTGTTTGAAAGGTAGCAGATTTGATGACTGAACGACTCTAAAATTGTCTCTCCTAAATAGCTTATTTTCGTTTAATATTCATGTGACTTAACATTTCCCCATTGATGCAAGGAAAAAGGCATTAACCCGATTATAAATTCATCATTTGACCATAATGAAAAACTATAAAACGTCGGTTTATTTAGGTTATTTTTCGCCTATGGAAATAAGCAGCCGGAAGTACAAAGTAATAATATAATGCAAAATGCAATATAGTTTAAGAGTGAATTCTTTTTCTTCTGTCCACACTATTTTGTATCTTAATTCGAAAAATAATGTGATAAATAACGTATTTACGCTTATGTTATCTTAAAATAGTGCTAAAATTAAATGATATACATTATTTAACGAACAATCAGCACGCATAGTATCCAAAAAAGGATAATGTTCGCATGTTACACAAAGCTATAGTTCTTACTCATACTTGCGAAGAAAAATGTGTTATAAACAATTTATCAGGAAAGAATGTTATTAAGAACTCAAATCTGTTAAATTATTTCATTCCTCAAAGTTCTTCGTAAAAAAAGTAGCAAAAGAAAGTGTAATTTGCAAGAAATTATGTTATTTCCTTTTATAAATGGAAGGAGTGATTTAATTCAAACACATTAAGCTTATAAAACTTCATGAATCCATTTCCACAAACTTAAAATTTTCTAAATATTATAAGAAATTCTTAGAAAAATATTTTATAATAGATCAAATGTAAAAGAAGCAATGTAAAAATATTTAATACTTTTTTTCCTAATTACTGTAATTTTTAACGCTTCTGGAATTCTGACATAAATAATAATGAATTTCAAAACAATTTAAATAAAAAAATTCTACTACTTACCATATTTTTAATTCAAAACACATTAAGTTTAAGAAATGTTATAAACTTATTTTTAAACAAGAATTGCAAAAGTAAATTTGACGATAGCTATAATGTTAAGAAATTAAGTTCAATTTTTAATTAAGTGCACAGAATTACTTTATTAAACTATTTATATTGAGAAACAGATTTAAGAATTCAAGTAAACCCGATGAAAATGTAAGTGAAATACAAATGAGTATACTTACAGAATTAGAAGTTCTTGTCATTTCAAAAATGCTTGTTTATTTTATGCATTTTATTTCCCTTAAATCAATATTTTTACGAGTCATGTATGATTTGCAATTTTCTTATGCATCATAATTTTGTGACGTTTTGATCACCTTAAAAGATTTCAATATATATTAGTTATAACAGTGAAATATCTACATAAAAAGGTTAAAAATGTCAAAACCTTCAATAATAAACTAACTTTTTTTGAGAAAATAACATTTTTGCTAACAAACGTTAATAGGAACATTTTGAGAATCGCGATTTATTTTTCTTTAATACTCTACGAATGAGGTCTTATACTTAACATATTTTTAATATATTTATTTCATGTTTCTTGAATATGTAAGTTTAGTATTCCTTAATGAGTTAACTATAAGTATTCAAAGCATTACTAACTCTGGATAATACTTTGATTTCCCATTAACTATTATAAATGATAGCTCTCTCTTTTCGGACTAATTCTTAATTAACTATTATAAATGAAAAACTTTCGTACTGAACAATAAATTTTAGAGTGCTCTTGGCAAATATGTTAAGATTGTAGTTTATTCAAAAAATAAACCCATTGTGGAAATCATTATTTTATTTAGAACATACGATAATTATTTAGAAACTTAGATTTTTAAGATATTCTAGTAAGACTGGGAATGGTAAAAAAATTCATTAATGATAACATTATATTTTGCCTTCGCAAAAATATGCAACGTAAGCATGGAATGCGATAAGTCAACTTACAACAAAATAATACCCAACACTTTTTAATCGATTGAGTATTTCTTGCTTCATTTTTATCATATTTTTTGATAAAAATGTCTCATAATTTAAAATTTATAATAAAAAACGCTTAGACAAATTTTTAATTAAATGTACATACAGAATATCAATGGCTGTTTTTTAGAATGATATAAATGTAATTGTGGTGGATAAAAAAAATGATATAAAAGTAATTGGGGTGGATAAAAAAAAATAAAAATAATTGTAGACGAAGCCTGATCCAGAATATTCCAAGAAAAATAAAAGAATAATTTAAAAAATAGACACAAAATATATACAGAAAAGGAATTAAAAAGTTCACTTACCGATCGTATTTACATAATCAGCAAATGTATTTAGGCATTTATCTAATACAGGGCCAAGGTGGGTTACCGGTTTAATAGAAATTGAATATAATTTTGGAAGCTATTTTTCATTGCAGTTGTAGAAAGCCTTATTTTAAATTCCTGTTCTAGATAATCCTCCCAATAGTGAAGCTGTTTAATCCATTTCGGAATGAAGTCGATTCCATTCATTGCTTAGAAACAGGAGATGGATACTGAAATTCAGTTTTCTAGGTACACATTTGTTGAGGTAAAGATTTGAAAGTTTCCCGCGTTTTCTCCCTTGTAACACATAATTGAATACTGCGGAAAATAGTTGATAATTCTTCACAAAGGGGACTTTATTGTGGATATTGAGAAATGCCCTACAACTACCTTCGAGTATTAACATATCATCTCTCTATGCACAATGTCGTTTTATTTTTAATATCATCTTAATGCCGACCGCCCTGTCTAGTGGTCAGAGTGCCTGACTGTGGATAGGGAGGTCCTGGGTTTGAATCCCGGTTCGGGCATGGATGTACTTTCTCTCTCTATCTTGTCTTTGTTCTTTCCGTGTATGAATGAGATGTGAATGGTTGCCTACCCTGTAAACGGGTCCCTATAGTATGTGTGTACTGAAGCAGTCGGATTCCACATCAAATATGGTTCAGTATGGAAAAGAAGAGCAGCGTACCCCATATTGTCAGCCTAAGCTGGCACAAGACAAAAAAAATTCTTTTAATTTAGTTATGTTTTTAATTTTGTCAATATACCCTCTAAGTGCCATATGAAGTCTGCAGAAGAGATTTCAACTTGGTTAACTCAGCTTGAGTTGCATAAATTCTTTACTTTGGTGATATCATGGGGTTTATTTTTATCATGAGGGAAAATATCACCATAACTTCTTATTCTAATGTATTTACGTTACATAGTTACTAATTTAGAAATCAAAGACATTCTATATATCTATTAGGAATTAATCATAACTCACATCTCTAAGTAAGGTCACTTTTCTAATCACCTTAGCATTTTAATCACCATGATTATCTGGAAACTTACATCATTCGCATCAACTTCTGTTTATAAAGAGAAAAATATAATTAAGCAAAAAACATGCATAAAATTTTGCTTTAACTATTAACTTTGTGCCTCAAAAGTTTTTCAAACATTGGACAAAGCTTTTAAAAATGATTATTTATCAAAAATAGAAGCATTTGATTGACATAAAACGCTTAAAAAAGTAAGTAATTGTTAGAAAAGGTTCGCATTGTGTATCAATTTCAATTAAAAATTACCATGTTGAGATAAGGTCAAAACATCGTTCTCATTAAATTTTATTTTATCATCTTAATGTAAAACATATCGGCAACATGCTTATATATCATTTGGTTCCTACTTAGTAAAATTGAAATTTCTTTTAAATTTAAACTTTATCTATTTTAAATAAAATTTTTCTGTCAACTTAAAAACTAAAGGAAAAATATTGTTCCAAAAATAAAAATACTTTCAACTAACCTGAGAGATAACCACCACAAAATTAGTCCCTTTTAAAATACCGATGACGTGATTTAAGTTACTAGTCATGGTATTCGAATCTACTCTTTTAATGCAGAAACACAATGCAGTGATCAATTGAATGCTACTTAAAAGATTATGCAAAATCAAAACCGCAACATCAACTATTTAACTACACATATTGGAATTATGAAATAATTTGATTTGCAAAAATATTTCTCTAAGGGACTTCCTCTTTAAATAAATTAATACCGGTGATTTCAATATATATATTTAATACAGAAGCAACTCATCAACTAAATGAACGGTGACTGAAGAGGTTAAGCAAGACAAAAAAAAAGTAACTACAATTTTTTTAAATTATTTCAGTTTGGAAATGTTTTAAGCATTCAGAAATTTCATAACCGAATAATTAAATGTTACATTACAGAGCCGATATAATTAAATGTTACATTATATCAGATTTCAAATAATAGTTCGATCGATGTAAAAAACTTTTCCTTATTTCTTCATAAAAATATGAGTGAGCAAAGATTTAATGTAGGCAATCCAATTAATCCATATGATTGGATTCTGGCTGAAGTCATTACTCAATAAAGATTTTTATAAAATATATCACTTAGAAATCAAGGCTTATGTGTGCGCATCTTAATAAATGAATATTAAGAAATAGAAGCCCTTTTTGATTACGTGTACATTTCTTTTAATCAGTTCAGTATTTTAGGCATAATATTGTACATTTTGTATTACTAAATTAATGTATTACTTTTTTCATCATATTTAAAATAAAATTTTTAGCCTTATTACAGTAAATTTCTTTCTCAGATTACTTTTTTAATAAAATAAAATATTCTTTCTATAACTTTCTTCATAAAACACAAATCAAAGACTCAAATTTTAATCTCAACGAAGTATTAATATGATTTGCATTATGTTGAAATAATAGTAAAATTAAGTAAATTAATGTATTTTTTAGTTATAATATTCTATTCCTTAAATTCCTTAATTAATACACTTGACAAATATTACTCCCATTAAATATACTACAATAATTATGTACACATAGTATGTCCACTAAAGTCCCTGGAAACCCTCTTAACTTCAGAGCGGCTGCTGCTCTTGCATAAAAGTGGTATCTAGGTATAGAAAAGTAGCCATGCGCTACTGAATAAAACCACCTACCACGCCACCTGGTGGGAAAATGTGGAGCTAGCATTCGTATCTCGAAAACAGAACGAGATAGGTAAAAAAAGTAATTTATATATATATATATATATATATATATATATATATATATAAAGTTGTAGAACATCCTCTATTTAGTACGAAAACATACCTTATAGGCATTAATGTGAAGAATACAATGGATAAAACACGCATTTGATGCTTCGTACTGTGGCGTGGCACATCGTACGTGTGCATATTTGAAAAAACAAAAAACTATTTTCTTGATTACATTTTTAAATTTTTTTTCGAAATGGGAAAAACGTAAGTATTAAAAATAATTCCAACAATTTGTATGCAGTATGCATATACGTAAGAAACGACACGCCTGTTCACCTGAGACAGCTATAAAGGAGACATCTTCTTGGGGTTGTAGTATGTTGATGCTAATGGTAATGCTGAGTATTCCAAACCTGAGTAATGTGAGAAGGTTTTACTGTACGGCGAATGTCGACGCAAGGCATGTTCAGCAGCAAGGTTGTACCGCCAACGTTTCCCTGCATGCCCCCCTCTCTCCTTCTCATCAAACCATCCTAACTGTTGTAAAACGTTTAAGGGAGACAGGTTCCATTACTAGTCAACCTCGATCTGGCAGACCAGATATGGTAGGGCGGCAAGTTCAACCGGATGAGTTATTAACATATGCATTCGCATATCCGAAATGCAGCGTAAGAGAGATCAGTCAACACTGTGGTCTCTCCAAAAGTAAGGTTTGGAAATTCCTAAGCGAATCAGGTGCTCATCCATACCGACCAACGCCTGAACAGGTTTTAGTGGACGGGGATGCTGAGCGACACTATGCATGGTTCAACTTCGTCATGAATCAGATACAGGTCCAGCGAACATTCTAGGCAGATATAATGTGGACGGATGAGGAATGTTTTTCACGGAATCGCATGTACAATAGGCAAAGCACCCATTACTGGGCGCTGGAAAATTCTAAATGTTTTGTCTTCGTTCGACATCAAATGCGGTATGCTACTAACGTTGTGTGCGAAATTTACAATAACAAGCTATTAGGCCCAATATTTTACAATGGCACGTTAACAGGTGCACGATATTTAAAATTGCTACAGATGGTAATACCCAATTTTGTAGAGAACATGCCGTTGCTTAATCTTAAGAATCTATGGTTTCAACATGACGGAGCGTCTGCTCACATGACATCTCCAGTGAAGCAGGAGGACATCTCCAGTGTTAAGGATTTTGGCAACCAAACACTAGGATATGGAGATTTTGAAGAGTGGCCTCCACGTTCTCCTAATCTGACTCCACTGGACTTTTTCTTTTGGGGATACTTGAAACAGAAGGTGTATGCGACCCCTCCACAAAAATTGCAGGACATTAAACGACGCATTACGGTCGCGTGTTCCAAAGTGTGAAACGTTTTCTTACAGCGAGATCCAAATGTGCAATGCAGCTGATGGTGAGAAGTTTGAACATCTTAAATAAAGTATATTGGTATAACTATTTGTTTTTTTTTTCTTTCTCATATAGTTTTGTCACGTCACAGCACGAAACAACAAATGCGCGTTATAACCGTTGTATTCTTCACATTAATGCCTACAAGATATCGTTTCGTAATAAATCGAGGATGCTCTACAACTTTGAAAATCACTTTTTCTCTCTATCTCGTTCCGTTTTCGAGATAGGAATGCTAACTACGCGGTTATACCCCAGGTGGCGGAGTACTCTGTTTCATTCAGTAGTGCATGACTACTTTATTATACCCAGACACCACTTTTATAAATATAGTAGCAGCAGTTCCGAAGTTAAGAGAGTGGCAAGGGACTTTAGTGGACATACTACGTGTATATATATATATATATATATAAGTATACAATAATTATTAAATATACTACAATAATAAGAAGGCTTATTGGTAGAGTTTCACGCTCTCAAAACAGGTCTGAGGTTCGATTCTCGGGGTCGACTCTGCCTTTCATCCCTTCAGTGGGTCGATAAACTGAGTACCAAGTATGCTTGGGAACTAAACACTAGGGGTCACGCATTAAGCTCACCACCTAATCCAGACATATGCTTTGCACTCCAAGGCCTCTCTGTCAAGAGAACAGAGATGAGTACTGTAGGACTTGGCCCATATAGGCTGTCGTGCCACAGAGTTTAGTTTTATACTACAGTAACTACACTAATTGTGTTAACTACATCACTTAATTTTTATAACTTGAAACATACATAAATTAATGTGAAGTGTTCAGAGCCGTCAAGATCGAAACGTAACTTATGAAACGTTGGAAAAATTTGATGAGTATATCCAGTGAAACATCAAAATTCCATTTCTGAAAAAATAAAAGTTCAAAATGTCATTCCCACGGGGAGAAAAGTACAAAAATAACAGAGTGATTATGAATGATTAAATGCCCATTGTGGAATAGTATATCTATACGTTTTGTTAACAATTTAAAATAACATATATATATATATGTATATATATATAAATAAATATATATATATATATATATATATATATATATATATATATATATATATATATATATATATATACATGGTGTCCACTAAAGTCCCTTGCAACCCTCTTAACTTCGGAAGAGCTGCTGCTATATTCATAAAAGTGGTGTCTAGGTATAGTAAAGCAATCATGCGCTACTGAATAAAACAGACAACATCGCCACCTGGTGGAAAACAGCTGAGTTAGCATTCCTATCTCGAAAGCGGAACGAGATCGAGAGAAAAAGTGATTTACAAAGTTGTAGAGCACCCTCGATTTAGTACGAAACGATACCTTGTAAGCATTAATATGAAGAATACAACGTTTAAAACGCACATTTGTTGTTTGTTGCTGTGACGTAGCACATCGTACGTGTGCATAATTACAAAAACAAAAAAATCGTTTTCGTACTTAAATTTTTCTTTCATTTCGAAATGGGAAGAAGGAAACGTTTACTGTTGTAAAACGTTTAAGAGAGACAGGTTGCATTACTAGTCAACCTCGATCTGGCAGACCAGCTAAGGTAGGATGGCAAATTCAACCGGATGAGGTATTAGCATATGCACTCACATATCCGAAGTGCAGCGTAAGAGAGATCAGTCAACATTGTGGTCTCTCCAAAAGTCAGGTTTGGAAAATCCTAAGTGAATCAGGTGCTCATCCATACCGACCTACGCCTAACCAGATTTTAATGAACGGGATGCCGAGCGACGCTATGCGTGGTGCAACTTCGTCATGAATCAGATACAGGTCCAGCCAACATTCTTGGCAGATATAAAGTGGACTGATGAGGCATGCCTTTCACGGAATGGTATGCACAATAGGCAAAACACCCATTACTGGGCCCTAAAAAATCCTAAATGTTTCATCGACGTTCAACATCAAATGCGGTATGCTATTAACATTCGGTGTGCAATTTACAATAACAAGCTGATAGGCCCAATATTCTACAATGGCACGCTAACGGATGCACAATATTTACGATTGCTACAGAATGTATTACCCAATTCTGTGGAGAACCTGCCGTTGTTTAATCTTAAAAATTTATGGTTTCAACATGAAGGAGCGCCTGTTCACAAGACATCTCCAGTGAAGCAGTACCTCTTCAAAGAATTTTGCAATCAAATACTGGGGATGACGGTTTCGAAGAGTGGTCTCCACGGTCTCCTGATCTGACTCCACAGGACTTTTTCCTGTGGGGATACTTGAAACAGCAGGTGTATGTGACCCCTCCACACAATTTGCAGGAGATTAAACGACGCATTACAGTCGCGTGTTCCAACGTGTCACGCTATATGCTCCAACGTGTGCAACGTAATCTTCAAGCGAATATCCAAATGTGCATTGCAGCTGACAGTGAGAAGTTTTATTGCTGTGGTTGTCTACGCAATAATCAAGTCCAAATTCATGTGCGTTTCGGTTTGATTTAACAAAGGTCAGATTTATTAACTGACATTGAAGTAAGTGAACTTTGGTCAATATTGGCACAATAAAACGCATCTAAAGATTTATTAAAGTCATAGATCTAGGATTAGTAGAGGAGGCACGCATCCAATCATTGACCTAGGGTGTTATTGAAATAATCGATATAAGAACTGTTGATATTTTGGTTGGTTCATCAAATGAACTATACTGGATATCAAATGAGTACCCGTCATTTATAAAATTGTCCCTTTAAATCGTTATATCTCTGATAAAATTATGAAACAGAAAATATAAATAACTGTAGCAAATTTCCGAATCTAAATTTTCTTTCTCACTTTTTAATTGACATATGTGAATAAATCAAATCGAAATTATATAATTTCTTTAATCAGAAATATTTCATTAATCTATTTCCTGCATTTTTATGCAACGATATACGATATTTCCTGCAACGATATACATTATTTAAGATGTTAAATATTAAATAATGTATATCGTTATAATTATTTCCTTTTCCTTTCTTAGATGGTTTTGTGACGTCACAGCATGAAACAATAAATGCGTGTTTTAAACGTTGTATTCTTCACATTAATGCCTACAATGTATCCTTTCGTACTAAATCAAGGATGCTCTACAACTTTGTAAATCACTTTTTCTCTCTATCTCATTCCGTTTTCGAGATAAGAATGTTAACTCTGCTATTTTCCACCAGGTATCGCTGTAGTTTGTTTTATTTAGTAGCGCATGGCTGCTTTACTATACCTAGACACCACTTTTATGAATATAGCAGCAGCCCTTCCGAAGTTAAGAGGGTGGCAAGGGACTTTAGTGGACACCCTGTATATATATATATATATATATATATATATATATATATATATATATATATATGTTTCAACTTAGTATTTATATCATTACGATGCTATTCAAAATGTTTGATTAGAATTGATAGTGTAATCAGACATTTTCAACCAAAAATCTCAGCATGTCCTAATAGATTTATCTCACGTGCAACATAATTCATATTTTCATCATTGTACATGAGTTGGAAAAGTTGAGCAGAGCACCCTATAATGCCAGCCCAGCTGGCACACGACAATTGCAACATCATTGTACATTAACGATCCAACTGGTAGAGCCCAACTCAGGGCTAGGTGCAATGAAGCATGTTGGTGCAATAACAACGATTCATGTTTTTAGGAAAAGATTGAAATCAAAAGTTTTATGGATTAAGAATGGATACTTTCCATAGATAAAAAATGAAACACAAGATAAATGACCATCTCTAAAAATGTTTCCACAACCAATGTCATACTTTCACAATAAATGTGATATGATATACCATCTTGTATGAATGTTACTGAAGGAAAATATCCTTTTGTTGTTACAGTTTGGGAGCTACAATGATTCTTAGCATCAACTTGCTTTTTAGTATTAATGACAGGATTCAATTTGTGGATATTCCGTGTAAAAAATGATTATACAATCTTTTGTAAACCTGCACAAAATTATATCTTTGGTTAGGTTTCAGTTGACAGTCTTGTGGTTATGTGGGACAAATGCACGTGTGTTTGATGAGTGCTGTAGTTGAAGATATAAAATATTCCACTCAAAATAAAAAGCATTCCTTCAATTATAAATATATCATGATTATAACTTATGCACTTCTATGGGTACTAAAAGCATCAAATTTAATTTCATTTTGTGAATCAAAAAAAGGTAATTTCTGAGTAGCACTGATTTTATGGGTGTTAAATTTTGGATACAAATTTAGGATTATTCACGATTTTTTAGGATTTTTCGCGTGTTTGCGTGAGATATTCGTTCACCGGAATAAGTCTCATCCTTTTTTAGCACTCTATACAATCTTTATTTATTGTTTTATATCTGCATTTACAAAATTTTTTTGTCCTTTGCTCATCGCGGGCTTTGCGTTACTGACCTCATTATTGTGATGGATTTTATGTAGTTCCAAATTATTCAATCATGATTTGTAATTTTATTATGCTCATTGATATTTTTTTAAACTTCTGCTAAAATTGATGATGGGTAGCATTAGTATTCTAATTCTACTTATAATATACCTTTACTAACATAGCAGACACGTGAATAAAAAAAGTTATCTAATGGGCACTAAATACTTCATCTTCGAATGATATAAGAATTCTTTACCCCTTTCTTTTTAAAGAATATCAATAATAATTTTCTCTCATTTCTTGGGTTTCAATGGAAATATATTTCAGAATGCAGCATAAAGAATTCTTGTACATCAAAGTATCTTCAAAATTCTCTGAACAACCAAAAGGATTGATTTCATCATATGAAAACAAGATAGATTTAAGTCATAAATTCAAAGTGAGAAGTCACAACAGAATAAATCACTTCTTTTTTAATCTTAAAATATTATTAAAAAAATTTCAATTATATGTAAAACTTTAAATTTTTATATTTATAAATAAGGTATTTAATCATAAATTGATATTAAACCTAAGAATAATTTGATAATATCTTAGAAAAATAGATATATTTTCTCCAAATTACAAAATCAGTAATGTGGAATTGATTTCGCAAGGATTTTACACAGAAAAATATCAAAATGACTAATTGAAAGAAAATATCACAAAAAAAAATTAAAAATAGCTGTAAAAAACATTTTTTTCTTACTGTCATTTATTTTTCCGGTGTAGAAATTCCAGTTAAACAATATAAACATGCATATCGTATTTCTATAAAAGGACAGATTTTAAAAAACTTAATCCATAAGAACAAAAATCAAAAGTCTCAAGATTTAAATTTACAAAAAAAAAACTTAAGGGAAATTTTAAAAAACATACACTAGCATGGAAAAATATGATACACAAAGTTGACTCAGAATTAGTAATTTATATTTCTTGAAAATTTGTTCGTAATATAAAAAAAGCTGTAAAGTTCCTCATTCAAATTTGCAATTATAATATTTATTCAAGAATTAAGTATATATCAAGTACTAGTAAAAAGCAGTTTAGGTAAATTTTATGACATTTTTACAGATTTTATAGCTTATATAAATATATGTATTACTTTCCATTATATATAGATTCAAATAGATATATAAACCAATTTATTTTATAAAATTCTAAACTTTGATTTGTCCAATAACTTCATTTGGTGATAATACTATTACAAAGTAAATGTGATACATATTTTCTTCTTTAATATATTTTTAACACTTTAGAAGTTTGTCTTTTTTGTGAATGTATAATTTTTCGTCCTACTACGAAATCAAAACAATTAAAATTTCTTAAATTAAATTCTTACATTCTTTGACCGAATCTCTCTTAAGAAACCAATTTTTCTTTAATAACTTGATTCATTTTTGAAATTGACTATCTAATTAATCCGTGGTATATTGAATAAACTTTAAAATAATTAAAAACGTAAAAAATATGAAAGAAATATAAAAAATATATACGTAAAAAATATGTTAAATTCATAGAAAGCCGTAGACATTTATTATGAATGTCCATAAATAATGTTTTTTTTTCACAAAATAGCATGTTTGAATTGATAAAAATTCAATTTCTTGACATTTCTTCAGGGATGGATTTAGTGCTGGAAACACTAGACGCAATCAAATTTATTTAAATCCAGTAGAAATCTCATGTCATGTAAGTGAAATTGATGTTTGTATATTTGCTTTCTTTATTCAATTTCAGTGTTCAAAGTATTTTTTTACATAAACTCTGCAAAAATATATAATTTTCTATCGGTTTATTAAGCTTTAAAATACACTAGACTACAAGATAAAATGCATGTTTTCACTGCAATAATAAGATTTAATAGGTATAAGTGTCTGTAGATATGATTTAAATTTTCAAAGTGATGAATTATAGTTTCAACTTTTGTTATGAAAAAAAATTTTTTATTTAATTCAACTGAGATAAAGAATTTCCTAAGTAATTAAATTATTAACAGAAGCATTTTGGATTTTATATTCAAACTCAATTTGAAAAAAAATTAGCTCATTATATTAAGTTTTCAACAAATTTTATAATTCAGAAATATACTTCCTCATTATTTCAAAAAAATCCTGTATAAGGAACTGCTAGTATTTTAAGGAAGTAACTTAAAACAGAAAAGCGCATCTCTTATAATGACTAGTTTCAATGAATATATTTTTCAAAGTAGAGTTTTATCGAATATTGAAGTTATTTATGATTATTCACATAAATGCAAAAAAAGAAGTATAAAAGCTAAAAAAGTTATAAATATATTATCTTTCTTTAATCAGGTTAGTTAAAAAACGTTATCATTTATTCATTCTATAATACAGTTGAAGGACATGTTTGAAAAAATAATTCTCAATTCTTATGCCTAATATTTTTCTACTTAAACTACTTAATAGGATTTATGGAATGAATGCAAAATTATATAGTTATAAGAAATTGTTTTTATAAATAATAAAAGCATAACACAGGTTTTTTTACTATTTTTTCATCTCTTATAAATTTTTTGCTCTATAGAGATTTTGATTCTAAATACTGAAAACAAATTCATACAAAATTGTGGTTCCTGCTAGTTTAGTAAAGGAAAGAAGTAATATATAATTGATTGAGAAAAAGCACCAATTGATATAATCAATACTATATTAATGAGCATGACAAAATTTCCTTATTGAGTTACTGGTCAAATTTTTCATAAACCCATTTTGAAATATATTCACCATTAATAAATGCAAAGCATTTGTCTCTCTATTTTAATGGAATTCTTAAAGTAATAAAAGAAGTATTGATTTATTTGAGTTACTTTAAATTTTCAAATAATTGATTGAATAGGCTGAGAAAATCAGCGCCAATTTGTTTCAGATAAGAAACAAGTAAACTTTAATTGTTGCTGTATACTTTCGTATGTCAAAATTAAGAAACAATTTAATGCTAATACAAGTAAAGGAAAATATAATGTATTTAAGAATTGAAATATTTTTATAATTACATCTGTATAGTAAAATTTTCATTAATTTTCAGAATTTTTAATCAGTATTCAAATTTAATCACATAAAAATTAAAATATTTTTTCATTAGAATAAAATAACATAAGAAAGGGTTTTAACATGATTTATAACATCATTAAAAATAATTTACAAAATTTTACGAAATATGAATTATTTAATTTCAGAAAATATAAAGAGAAGATATAATAAGATATAATAAGCAAGTAATTTTTATAGCTATATATTTATTATAAATAGCTTTTATTTAATTTGTATATATATATATATATATATATATATATATATATATATATATATATATATATATATATATATATATATATATATATATATATATATATATATATATATATATATATATATATATATATATATATATATATATATATATATATATATATATATATATATATATATATATATATATATATATATGAAAACATTTCAAAAATCTACATCATAAAAAATAGGCCAAGACCAGTTTATATTAGTTTGGTTTTAAAATATTTTGAAAATAATGTCTCAATTTATTTCTATGTTTCATAATTTAGATAAATGTTCCCTACTTATATGCAATTTATTTTTATCTTTCAAATAAAAATAATTATTTCAAACAATAATTTATAAAGTGATACTTTATAAATTATTTCAATTTTCAGAATAATAGTATTTGTGCTTCTCAACCATATATGAAATTAATCGTCATAAATATATTTGGTAATTTTCATTGAAATTGAAATTATTTACTCGTTAAATGTAAGTTTTGTTTGTTAAAATTAAATATCACTTTGGAAAATCTCTTATTTGATATATTTATAACATTTTTTTCTAATTTTTCTCAAAATAATTAAAATAACTATATTAAATAGGCAGAAATTCATAATATTGAATTTCATGAAAACCCTGATTAATAATAATGTGTATTCTTAAATGAATCCTATTTTGGAAGCGCGTATTAGTCAAACCTGAAGCTGAATGGTTAATGATCTGGCTTTCGGTTCTACGGTTTATGGGAAAGATGTTTATTATTATTTGGAATTTACTTTATCCCCTTGATATTAATCTAATTAATTTTCATTTAGAAAAAAATGGCTGTTGAGTAATAAACAAACTAAAATATCAAATTGTATTGTTAAGTGCCCTGGTAAAATAATTTATACACTCTAATCTTTAAATTTACATATATTTGACCATAATATTAGCATGATTATAATTAATTTGTTACGCTGCTAATTATTGCTGAAATTTTTACTAAATGTGAATTAAAAATTAGGAAACTTGCTGAAAGAAAATTAGCCATAAATATATTGTCTATGTGAGTGTTACATACTTCAATTTAAACGTACTATCTAAGTGAGGAGTCGCTAATCTACTATGATATGTGAAACTTATAAACTGATGGGAGGCCTAAGATTTCAAACAATAAGAAATATTTAGAACAATTTAATTCCCATATCAGTCTTTGCAGGATTAGGGAAAAAATGATAGTCTCCAGAATGTTTCCAGAATACTTAAAATTATAATATTTATGTAAATTTTGCAAAACTTAACATTTTGAGACAATGAACTTTTGGAAAAATGGCTCGTATCTTTTTTAGAAGATTTCAAAAAGAGACGTTTCATAAAATAAACATCAATTATTTATTTTTAACGAATTGCTCCTGATCAATTATAACAATATATTATAAGACTGTCTCTTCTTAAAGTACTATCATTTCGAAGCGTCCTTTAATCTCACTTTTAATACTCATAATTATATAAATTTATGCTGTAGATTTAATGTTTTTTTTAAATATAATTCTAACAAAATCTGGCAGAAAATATTTTTATATGCTAAACATTTAAGACTTGATTGAGTTGTGCGTCATGAAAATGAAGATACTATCCCCCCCCCGCAGATTTTCATAATTTTTTAATTAAATTCTGAAGGCATTACGTTTAACTCTGATTGTTTATCTAAAAGCTTAGACAAAATATGACTTTGAAAATTGGGACAAACATGCTTAAATTAATTCAAAATAATCATATATAACATAAATTAAAAAAATTTGCATCTTATATATTCTCAGCATGTTATATAAATTTCTAACGAATAATTTATTTTGGAATGTAAGAAAACTCTTAAATATAAAAATTAATCTATAATTTAATACAGCTATAATTAAATTATATGATTTTTAATAATTAAATTTAATAGTAAATTATGAATTAGCATGAATTATAATTATTCATTTTATTGTTTCAGTTTGATAAAAATCAATCATTTTATTTATTTAAACAAAATATTATGTATCTTTAATAGATCATATTCTATGATCAGAAACTGAGAATGACAATGAATATACAAAAATAAAACAAAAACATTCCTCATATTAGTATTCTATAGTAAAACCATTGCTATGTCAATTCTAATAAAACATATTTTTGTGTGTTTAATATTGCATTACAATTTCATAAATGTATAAGAAATAGATGGGTATCACTATATTTCATATTTATATATCTCTCGAGTGATATATTCAAACTAGATGGGATTGACTGTATTTTCCTTATTTTTCGCTAAATTTGAATCCCAGAAATATTTCAAATCATTTCTTTTTCCCGAATTCCAGTGAGTAAAGTTCATTCATGAAGTAATATCTAATGCAAAAAGTATTCTTACAACGAATATTTCATTATTACTCAAATCAAAATTGACACATGTGAGCAAAATTCTTTTATAAAAATTGAAAATTATATCTCTGAATATTCCTATATTATTAGTAACTACTCTATACTTTATCTCAATATTTTTCAAAAGTTTAAATTTTCCATTTTTTTTTAAATCTAATGGGAAAAGCAGTAGACATTTACATAAAACTTTCAAGTTTTATGAAATGAATAAAACAAATTTTAATTAAAACATTATTTCCATGAATACAAAATATACACAATCTAAATATGTCATAATAAATTGATGTTTCTAAGTTTTTTATATTATAAATTTCAATTTTCCTTCATACTTTTAATTTTCATTAAACTATTTTTAACAAAGCTATGCTGAATTTTTTAAACTGGCATTGTTATTTAATATCGTAAGTCTAATTTAATATCAGTGTTTGTAAATGCCTTTTAAATAAAACCAATTTAAAATTCTGACGTTCATTGTGTTGAATTACTACTTAGAAATATAGAAAATTTGTCACAAAGAATAAAATAATTTGTATTTTCAAACATACCACAATAGAATCCAATATGCATAGTAAATTTTCATCAGATTGTCATGCATTCATTGAAAAATAATTCGGTTAAATAAATATTAAAAACCTGAAAGAATTATTAAAGTGACAGTTATGTAAACAATATCTGGATACATTTTTATAGTGTCTTTGCATTATTTTTTTATAAACTAACACTAAAAATTTATTCGCTTATAAAGAATTACCTAATCTATTAAAAATAATTTTTGTTTCTCCAGACCTCGGTCTTTGAACCACTTTCATTCATAATAACCAGACCTTGCTTTTTGAAGATTTAACGCTACGAAAATAATTTTCCTTCTTAAACGACATGTGCGCATTACAATGGAAAATATGAAAACATGCTTTATTGTGATTTTTGTCCAAAGCAATCGCACTCTACTATAGAATATGAAATTCGAAACTATCCAAAAATTTTATATGAATTTCAAAACAGTTTTCTGTTTCAAAGCTTTTTTGTTGTAATTTTATTAAAAATGCAAATTTTATCAAAAATAAATTTATTCGTTAATATAAATATTTAAACTTAAATTTCTCAGAATCCTCAGTAATACATTTCCTCTTCCTCTTAATACATTTTGAAGTGTGATAACCAACCCGCTTTTAGAGAAATAAATAAGAAAAAAATATTAACAAATTTTTACACGTTCTAATTAAGAATATCACCAGACTTCGTCAAAAAATTAAACAGTATTTTAATGTTTGTGATTTTATAATGATACGTAGTACTGTTTCAAGTTTTTTTAAAAAAAATATTTAAACTATTTGTCATCTGCATTTTTTTATATATAAATTACTAATTTTTTCATAAAAATTGCAAGAAAACCCGCTTCAGATTGTTTTTTTTTTTTTTGTAATGGATAAATGTAAGATATGTGAAATAAAATAAACTTAAATAAAGAATAAAAAAATTTGAGACACAAAAAATACAATGAAGTTTTCATAATGTTTCATCTATTTGACTAGTTCTTAAATTTATTTTTAGAATTTGTGTTGAAGATGCCTTTGCTTTTCTTTTATTTGCTGCATTAGCTGTACATATAAATAATATTTTTTACTTTTTTTTATAATTCTAAGTATTATATTTAAAGTATTCGTATCAAAGTCGCATAAGCATTGGACCTAAAATTAGACATTTGACAAATATTACATACTTTTTTACTAAATTTATCAGTTCAGTTAATTTGAATATGATTCATGAATTTGTTTATGTACAAAAAGAAGGTAAAATTATAGTATTCATACGCGTGTTTATTTAAATGAAATCCGTAAATTTTTTTCAGTATCTGAATAGTAACCTATAAAACTCATTAAAATTTTCAGAAAACAAATTGTCTTATATATTAATCCAAATAGAATGATATACAATTCAAATAGTGATGTGGTTTTAAAATAATTGTCAGTTTTATCAGCAATTAAGGATATGATGTGTGCTATAAATACTATTTCATATCAAAAATTTTAAAGTTATTACAAACGAAAAATAAGTTTGATAAAATCCAACATTCTGTTTGGAGCAAAAAATACTTTAAAAAAAAGCGAAAATTATTACGAAATCTTCTTATAATCGATGATCTCAACATAAACTCTGATCTCAATTAATATAGAAACTAAGTTATGAATATTAAAATGCGATTTTTTTCCCTTAAGATAAAGTAAAATATTTGCTTTATGACTTGAAAAATAATGAATCTTTTTTTATTCCAAATAAACTTTCGAAACGTTATTTATTCATCTATTGCAAATGTCCAAAAATGGCGTCAATATTTCTCTAGCCTTCGAATATTTCTGAACTCTACATTTTAAAAGCAGAAGTGCAGAGTACGAGTCGAGATAAGCGGTATCAAAAATTTAATTTTGTCTGCATAGAGTTCATAAGGGGGGAAGAGTCATAAATTCTCCCGAAGTCCAAACATATACAAATTCCAAACGTTATTAGTGTGTTTCACTTTTATAACTAATTATTCCTGATAAAAGTCCATGAAAAAAAATTTTCAATCGTCACTAATCTTTTATTTTTTTTTTTTCTGTGTGTGTATACTACTCCAGAATATACCTTTAATAATGCAACCACTGTGCATTTCTGACATAACTTACTATGAAATTCTCGATTACAATCTCTCATGAAGATAAATGACAGATATGTGTTAAAAATGACAAAATATTTAAAAAAAAAAAAAAAAAAAACTGGTGAGTGTATTTCCTTGAATTTCTGTTCTTCACAAGACAATAAACTGAAACCAAAATTATTTGGTCACTTAAAAAGTGTGTGTGCGCCACATAAGTCAAACCTTTAAAAATGTGTACAATTAGATAAAGAATAATCAATCTTCAAGAAGAATGGTCAAACAATGAAAGATGAAAGGGAATTAGATTTTGTTTGATGCTTCTAAAGAAAATCACGTTTCTTTGTCACTTCTTTTTATTCCATACTGCATATACTTGATATCATTCCTTCATATTTCAACAGCTTTTTATTTTATATACATACATATATATATATACACACATACTGTACAAATGACAATCTAGTTGTAGCTCCGTAGAAATGCCTTTGGCATTAGAGTATTTTTCTAAGAACTAAGTCTTATGAAGGTATATCTTATTAAGAATAAGGGTTATTAAGAACTCTGAAAGTTGAATGCGCATTATTTCACGACTTCCACTGAAAGTTAAAATTATAAAAAATTTTCTCATCAGCTTCTATTTTCTGAAGAACCCAAACACCATCCATGTCTATAATACTGTTCTGAAAATTACCTGATGTTAAAGTGAGCCTAATTGCTTTCCCTACTCTATGAATTTGATAAAGGGTTATTTCCCTCATGTGGAGAACTAGAGTTAAGCTTTCTGTTTGAGAAAAGATTGATCGGTCATTAAAATAATGATGGAACAACATGTACTATTTAAAATGATTTTAGAAGAAAAATTTTAAATAACCAATATTGTATGAAGAGAAAATCTTCTTGATCCTTTTTTAAAGAGATAATTTTCTTGTTCATTACATTTTATTTTATTAACTAAAATATTTTTAAGTGGGTTGTGTGTTTCACGAGATATTCTCTTTAATAACGTTGTATCATTTATGTTAGCTTAACTTAAAATATTTTGCATGGCATCTTAAGTCGCTCTGAATCTTTAGCATTTCTTAGTAAAAAATCTTTAGCATTTTTTATTTGATTTACACACACACAAATATAATTTAGTTATTTTTTATGAACATTAAACTTTTAAAACTCTTGTTTTTAACGTTTTTAGTCTTAAAATTTTATTATCAGCTTCTCTTAATATATTTAGGCATACTTTTAGCTTCATAAATCTTCATCAAATTATTATGATCTTTATAAAGTTAAATGAAGTAACCAGGATAATATACTTTCTGAGAAACTTTACCCAGCCTTCCGATACCTTTTTATTCTTTTTTCAATTGCTCTATTCACTTTCTAAAATTTCAAATATCTTTCTCATCACAATAAAATGAAACATTAGAGGGGATTCAGATTGTTTTCTATAAAAATCGCTACATATGCAAAAAACTATATGGCAATTTATTCTCTTCAATTCATTTTTATTATGTAGCATTTTAAAGTATATATTTTACAGTACCTGCTATAGTGAATATTATTAGTCTAATGAAAAAGAATAATCAAATCTCTATTGAAGTGAAATAACCTAAGTAGACTGGGCCTAAAATTTGAAATGGATTCCAAACCACTATAAGTAACCATACCCAATATGGAACCTTAAGAACACCAAACTTAGTTGCCTTTCTTCCTAGACGTATCGCGACCTATTTTACCTAACGCATATCAATGAAAACGATGATTCTTTGAGTAGAGTATAAAACCGGCTACCTTCCCGTTGACGACATCTTTCCAAACAAAAAAATATTTCTACTGGCAGCCACCTGAAATTTAGGCTGTAGCAACTAACAAGTCTAGAACGCTTTGTTTCACGTTTAATCATTCCGATTGTAAATATTCCATTTACAAATTACAGAAAAGAATTTATAAAATTAAATTTGCCATACAGGCAATAGAATAATAATCTTCGTAAAATAACAGCAAAGTACTGGCCATTTAATATTATGGAAAAAAAGTTATCTTTTACTCATTTATTACAAATTCTGGATACAAACTAATCGCTGAACATTTCATTTCATTTCAGAGCTGGTGAATACTCAGTGAATGGAGTTCCGTTTGTGAGTTCGATTAATATTTTGAATAAAGCAGATCAACATTTATTTTTTAATTTTAGGTTATAATCTTTGCTTAGCTCGAAATCTAATTTAAACTACAGATCCGATTAAATTAACTCCAGTGAACACAAAGCAACTTGTGTTCACTGGAGTGTGTTATAATGGTTATAATAACCATCCAACCACACAATCCAAACTACACTCTCTATCAGCCAAACTATTTAAATAATTGGCATATGTTATCAATTAAAGATTGGGCAAGATAAATTTAAATTTATATTTTCAAAAGGAAATATTAATAATTTTTATGGAGAATAATTTCAGAAAATATATTTAAGAGGGTGTAAAATCTTAAATGAGAGGCCTGCCGCAGATTATGGTTCAATTGGAAAAGTGGAGTAGCGCGCTCCATATTACCAGCCTAGCTGGTACAAAACAAGTGTTATCAAACTCTTCCAGTTTTTTTAGCATTTGTTTATCACTCGTTTCTGCTCAGAATAATTAACTAGACATGAATGTAGTTTACATTTGAACTCGAAATACTATAAACATCTATGTCCGACTCGACATTAAAACGCATGAATTCTTAAATCGAAGACCAGAACATTATACGGTTAGGCAGGGGATAATTAACAGTTGAAATAGAAACAATAAGAGCATTGTAAGCAGTTAAATTGTATTCCGATGTTCATTCGATTGAGAGTTGTTAACGTTTTTGCTTATGCGCATGATTTTAAATTTAAAAAAACTAATTACAAGTAATAGAAAATTTGAACAAATTTTTATGCAATAACATGTTGCAAATGATTGTATTTTTTCCTCTATTACTAGAAGAGAAGATTATCTGACGGAAAAGGCTATTGAGATGGGGAAGTAGTTAAATCCCTATTTGACCCAGCCAAAGATATTTCGTAATGAAATGGCTTATACACACTCAAAAGTTGCATGTTATCCTAGGTCTCTGATGGATACTGGTGGAGAAAAAAGTGTCAGACCACATATTAACCTCATCGCATGATAGTAGTTTTAAGCGATTTATATTTAGCGGTTTTTCTATCGATAGAAATAAGCAACTATATATTGCAATCAATATGTGATTGATTTATCTATTAATCGAGATTTGTTACCCATTAAACATTTACTGGTTATTACAGTACTGGTATGTTAGGTTTCTCTTTCCTTAATTTTTAAAATATGCTTTTCAATGTGAAAGGAAGGTTTGTCACTCTACAACTACTTTTGTGCATGACGGATAACCAGACTGAAGTCAAAAATTTTATTTCGATATTGAAAAGCACTAAATAGGGTTGGAATGGCACTTGTAGAACGAAAATACCCAGATAATTAATGTTCATTTCATTCATTTCGCACCATTTCTTCAACTGAATTTCCAGCCTGCTTTTAGTCTTCCAGAAAAAGAAAACTAAAGAAAAAACTCAAATTTCGTGTTCTGCGTAAGACACAGTCATGACTGACATCGTCTGTTTGTTTGTTTGGTTTGTTTGTCGCTCAACGGTCAATTTTTCACACGAGGACTAATTAGATTGGGACCTACGGTTTAAAGTGGATTCCAAACCACTACAAACACCCATGCCCAAGTTGAGATTCGAACCCACGAACTGTTGAACCGAAGGCAAAAGTGCTAACCGTTCGGCTTCCAGCTCGGCTTATCATGACTGACGTCATCACGATAGTTGATAGGAAAAGCACCACGAAATGCGAGCACGTATGCCACTTTCAGGAAAAAAACGTGGGGAGAAATTGTAAAGATAATGCCTGAATGGATAAAATGCCGCAGAAACTATGAATTACGGTGAAGCCCATGCACTGTCAAAGCTGTACGAGATTTGATCATAACTTTGAAGAAACTGGTTGCACATGCTGAAACTCCCAAATTCAACTACTGCAAAACTCTGCACTCTATTATAAACATGTTTCCATATCAAGTCCAGGTGTTGGAAGTGGCTGGATTTTGCTTATCAATTCTTTAACCGGTAGAATGAACATAGTAGATAACCTTTATGCATTCTGTGGACAGATGAGGCCCATTTCTCATTAACTGGTAAAGTGAATTTGACAAATTGTGTGCGCTGGGAAGAGAATAATTTACATGCTGTGCTGGTGCGTCCATTACAGGAGGAATAAGTGACTGTGTGATATGGCGAATACATTTATCCTCGATATTTACATTTCTTGGAAGAGGTTACTGCCGGTGATCTGCAAACGTGTACAGTAATGAGTGCTCTCTATCTGGCCATGTTAACTTGTTACGCAATTCCCGAATCACAACGGCAAAATGCTCTATATGAAGTTGTGTAGATGCAAGATTGCACTCCTCCACGTGAAGGGTCTTCAGACAACAATTTGGTGACAAACTTATCTCCCATCATTTCCCGCGTCTGATCTGACAATAATAGATTTCTGGCCATGAGGATACCTGAAATCCATAACATATCAGTTTCATCCACAAACTGCATCTGACTTGAAAGATGCCATCAGAACTGCGATGTAAAAGATTTATACTGTTATAGTACGTGATGCAGTGCTATCCACTATCTAGCGCATGCAAAGTCTCATCATGTGTGAAGGTCATGTGGAGAGAATTTGTTAAATACAATAAAATACTTTATTTTATGCTGCTTCTGTGTCCTTATTGGTTGTCCTCAATTTTGTCCTAGTTACTACAGGTGATTTTCATACTACAGTTGCGTTCGAACGCTATTTAGCATTTTCACAATAGAGACCCCATTCCAATACAAAACATTTGGTGTTGCCATTTGATATTTTTGAAATTTGCTCACTCTGTAACCGTAACTTTAAGAGTGACATTGTTGCTTTCCAAATTTTTTAACTCATACCTCAAATACCTTATGACAAAATTTCATTTACTTTCTGTGAATGGTAGACAATTTTTTTATAATCACCCTGTGTACGTATATAACGAAAACAATTGACACTCGGTATTTGTCATGACAAGTACCTACTGTAGAATCGGTATCTGGTAATGAATGCAGTCCATTCCGAACTACTGTAAATATCCAAACCTAAGGTAGAAATTCAAACTCATGGCTGTTGAATCAAAAGCAAGATACTGGAACTGTTCATATGTTGTAAATATATTTAAGCACACGTTTTTATTCTTCCTCGAATTTGCAAACCCTGATGCATTTCAATACACACAAGGTCTTAAAATAATGAAGTAAATAAATGAAAATGTAAAATTTTTAAAAAAGTAGGTTTTTTTTCGTCATTTCAAGGTACTTATACTCATTATAAGAAAAGAGATTTAGTTAAATATTGATTTTAAATCTTTTTGAATGGTGATATCCAAAGAGATTTTATTAAATTTAATGGTATTGTATGTCAAACAAATTTATCAACGGAATAAAACAAATATATTTTCATTCGCATGAAAACATCCATTTTTAGCTCAAAATTTATTTAAATTATATTAAGAAATATAGCCTACCTAAGTCACTCATTTATGACTTATTTTATTTTTTACTAACAGAAATATTAACCTAATAATTATGAAATGCTGGATTTCAATATGAATCACATGTACTATCATTATATTCATCATTTTATGTTGCTATCAAAAAGAAAACATTTTTGATATATAATTATTTTCAATGTTATAGATGTTTATGTAATATTTTGCAGTAAATTAATTTTAAAAATAATTTTATGATTGCAGAAGTAGTAGCTAAATATTTAGAGCTCAGATTTTTGAATTCCCCTTACGGCTTGCAATCCATTTAAACTGTAATTTTCGGCCTAACCAGCCTGCGTGTACCACAAAAAGATGCTTCATAACCATGGGTTATCACAAAAAATGTTAAGTTAATGAAAATTTACCTCCTAGACTATTATGATTTGAAAGTATTCCGAAGTGAACGTTGAACGTACATTTAATTTGGCTCATCATTCTACAGTTACTTTACGTACGTAAAGATTAACTTTCATGTCGAAGATTCGACTGGAATCTTTGAACTGAAAATATGAGCATTAAATAGAAGCAATTACACATTTTTTTAAAATTAAAGCATATATTTATATGCATTTTGTAAATTTTACTGTACAATGTTTTAAGTAAGAATAAATTAAAATACTTGTGGGCGTGATTGTCTTCCTCTGGAAGAAACTTATTCAGAAGAAAGCTTTGTTTTGTAATGGCGGATGGAGAACTTAATACGTATGGAACAATGAATAGTTTGTAAACTCGCACGAAATTACATATAATGGCAATGAGTTAACATTCATATACGAAAAACACGTTTCATTTTAAAACTTAATAAACAAATCTGGTATGATTAAGTATTCGTACATTATTAAATTTTGATTTTGATGGACAATAAATAGAAAATAACAGTTAACGACAATTTAGTAAATTTAGCATAATCTGATTAACTTAGTAAAGATTCTGTTAAGATTTTAATATTAATTGCTATAATAGTAGGAAATGCATATATAATCCAAAAAAAAAAATCATTTTATACTATGCTCATATTTTTAACAGAAAAATTGTTTTTAAAAATCAAAGCTTCAACAAGTGTCATAATCTTACGCAGCGGACAGCAACAGCCTTACACTCGCTTCGCGAGTAGGCTGTCCGCCTGCGGCGTCGAAGTGGCATAATTTATGCATATATTTAAGAACGAGTCATTAAAAAGCGCAAGAATGAATTACTTATTTGGTTATCGAGATGTTCCTGACTGCTTTGTGAAATTGAACAAGTATAAAATGATGAGGTCAACCCTTTAGCTGATACTTTTTTCCTCTTTATTTTAGTCTACACGAGTGAAGAGAATACTCTGTAGAAAATACTCATCTCTCCACTGAAGAATTGCATTAGCAATAAAAGAGCAAATCAAACTCCTCTTTTTAAACCAAAGTTCTTAAGATTATGAAATAAAAGTATTAAACCCACGTGGTAGTATATATGCTTTTATATACGCTTTCAGTTTTTGACACTTGTAATCAAACAATATTTTAAGCTTGATACATTAATATTATTAATGATAAACTAATTTTTTTATCTAATGACTATTTCATCACGATTAATTTACATCTATATGTAAATTCATTATTTTACCTTAAATAAATACTTTTCGATTGAAGTTTCTGTTATGGAAAAAACTACTGAGCACACATTTAATAGAAATACTAATGTTCTTATGTTATGTGAGAGAAATAAAGACACCACACTAAGAAAAAATTTACTATAACTAAAAATTATAAAAGTATATTTTCTTTTGAAAGTTTAGCTTTATCATCTACAGACATTATGCTTCGCTCTTAAGATTACTTTAAAAATTGAAAGAAAATAAACATTTTTAAATCATCTTTTAAATATTAACAGTTAAAACTTAAAGTGAAACAAGTAAAATAATTTATTCTTAAGATGATTTTATAAATCCTTAAAACTTTTTAAAAACATGACAACAATAAAGTAAAAAAATGTTTTTCTGTAATTTAAAACAAATTACGTAAGCATTTTTAATTTAATCAAGACCAAACTAATTATTAAATTAAATAGCATAATGATTGTGTAAATAGCTCACATATCTGTGTGCATGCAACGTTTATCTTTAAAAGTAAATAACATTTCAAAATCACCTAACAAATTACAGATTCTCAAAATTTGTCCACTGCAGTGCGAGATGTCAACAGATCAATTAAATGAGTTCTTCGAATCTTCTTTAAGTATAGTTACAAAGTTTGATAATTAATTGCATTAGCAATAATTGAAACAAGTATTACTTTAAAGTAACCTGAAATAATACACACAGTAATATAATTAACAATAGAGTTATTTAAAATACAAATATATAAAAATTATTACAATCGTGATTAAACTAAACTCCGTAGCCATGTGTGTCAATGCCTACAGTGCCCATAACTGTTTTTATGACCGAGGACCCTAGGAAGCGAAACATATGTTCCAGTTAGGTGGTCAGCCTAATGTGAGACCTCAGTGCTTAGTTCCCAAGCATGCTTGGTACTCAGTTTATCGACTACTCAAATAATGAAAGGTTGACAATCATGATTAAGAAACAATATTTTTAAACATCTAATGCTTGTATTTATATAGCATTAAAAATTTCGCATTTCGTAGCAATCTGAAGGTGTGAAACTTGTTTATTTAAATGCACTTAAAGCTTCAAAATTTCTTATCTTCTACAAGGATGAGTCTCTTAGAGATGAAACGAATTAAAACAAATTTTTAATGTGTGTTAAGTTGAAGCAGCAATTTTATCAGATCATAATATTTTAAAATCATAGCTATATGATAAATTCTTACTGAAATATATTCTTTCTAACTGAAACTAAGTATCTAATTAAGTATTAAATGGAACATATTCTGTAAGTTGATGTAAAGAATGAAGTCTGTAATGAGTGTTTCCTCATTGATCAGTAACAATTTTCCTTAAACGCCGAAGCATTACATGATAGCTTTACATTTTTGTCGACACATGATTACACATATAGTATCACTTGTCAAAAGCTAAACGAATTTACAGCTTAAGTATTCCATACTGGTCGATTTTTATCAGTGTTCAGGTGTATCCTTGAATGATTAATCAAGAAAATGGCCATGCCAGATGAAAATATTAGGGATTTCATTTGGACATTGTATGAAACGAGAAGGTGCATTACGTCCAGTGGAACTCTGATTTCAGTCAAGATCCGAAGGTAAGGAAAAAAGTTGCAAAGTTTCAGATATAATACTGGGTAATTAATTCATTTGTAATATGTATCAAGGGCTGTGAAAATAGAATAATGAGCCACCCACACTATTATACCAAAAAATAGTCAGTAGAACAATAAGAGGCTAGCAGATTAGAAAATTCTTTTCCCTATTTCTGAACTCAAATCTTACTACTATGATGTTATTTCAGAAGGGAGTTTTGGCAGAAGATGTGTGTCGTAATTTCATGATATCTTATCTTATTCTGATATATTATATTTTATATTCTAACATCTCATTTCACCATTCAAACGGATATGCTCTTTTTTAAAATTACGTTGAAACAGCATTTAGTTAATATTATAATCCAGCAATTAGTGACTCACATATCCTGTGAGATTAATATGATTAATTACAATTTTTATTAGCAATAGTAAACAAAAGAATTTTCAATTTTAGTGATACAATAAATTTCCGAAAAGATGTAAAATGAGGGACAAATGTGGTGTTTCAGGAAGAATGGATAAATAGATTTTTGGTAACATGAAGTACAAAGGTACGTGTCCACATTGTATCAAAAACAAATATAAATATATTTAAAGATTATAATCAAGTTTCATGATAGCCTACAACCTTGACGAACAATTCATTTTTGGATAGCAAATATAATAGTATTGTATAGTAGAGATTGTGCTACCGTATTATATCTTAATGTAAGAAGGAAATGAAAACATTTCATTCTCAAGAGAGACCAAAGAAACGCATTGTGTGATTTCATCAGCTGTTGTTGATGCAGCAACATGCTTCCTTATATTTAGATTTGAGTTGTGTTCTACCAGTAGGAAAAAAGAAGCCGGGTGGAGTCTTCATGATTTTAAATCAGGGACTAAGCAGAAGAACACCAATATTTGGCATGCTAACCCCAGATGTATCAGTTATCATTGTGACCACGATATATTTAACGTGCCCCAACCACCTTAAAAGAACACGATGGATCTGCGATTAAGCCGGGATTCGAACTCACTACTTTCCGATGATGAGAACGACACCCTAACCAACCAGGCAACCACTGCCTCTGATTTTATCCGTGTCAGTCTTGCAAATTGAAGGGAGACAGCTAGCAGGAACTTTGATTTCCTTTGCTGATCGATGAAAGCATAAACAAAGTTGATGAACAAATCATCATTATAAATTAACGGAAATTTTGCTACTACAGATGAATTGCTTACCCTGCAATCAGTTAAATCAATCACTATATAAGATTTGCTTGAGCGTGCTGTAAATTTAATTTAAAAATAGCTTGTCCTGCGACAAAATATCAAGCATTAAAATTAATGAAGCTAGAGAGAAAAAAAGCAAAGCTATGGTTTAACTATTAAAAACAAGTTATAAAAACAACACAGAAACGATGAGATCTTGTTTATTGCAATTTGATTCAGGAGATCCTTTTAGAAGATCCTTTTTTCCATTAGGAATTTTAGACAAGTCGTATATACTTTACACCGTATATGCTAGTGCGATGAATATAATAAAAGCAATGACGCTATCGTTCACTATCGATAGTTGTGCCGATGTGGAGTCCCAGTATGAAGACGTAATTAAGTACAGTAGTTTCAGGTGGTTGAACCTAGGCAGAGTGATAAGAGCCTAATCACTGAAGAATGAAATATTTTTAGAAACGAAGGAAGTACCTTATGATTTTGTTACTAATACATAAAGATTAGAGATACGTGATGCAGCTGATATATTTCAGAAATTAAATGAACTGAGAGACCATGCATAAGAAAAAAGATTGTTTTCTTAAGAAATATGGAAATTAAAAAATAATTCTACGCAAAATTTTGCTTACAAAACAAGCAGACAAACATTTTTTGGAGATTTGCCTTCGTTAGAAAAAAGTCTAAAATATTTCCACTGGGATTTGAGATTATTTGTAGTTTCGACGACGATATAACTTGAATATTTCAAGATTTAAAAAAAAAAAATCCTCATAAATTCAATTTTTTTTATTTTTATATTTTTGCTGATATTGATATATCATTTTACAGTTGCAGATTGACCTTATTGACTTGTAACTAGGTTTGCCTTGTTTATAAAAGGCTAATTATACTAGAACTGATAGTTTAAAGTAGATTCGGAACTATACTAAAACTGATAGCTTAAAGTAGATTCGGATTTGATTAGACCTGGACTTAGGGCTTAAAGTGAATTCCGAATCACTACAAACAACCATGCCCAAGGTGGGATTCGAACCCACGAACTGTTGAACCGAAAGCAAGTGTGTTAACCATTCAGCTGCAAGCTCGGCGTATGACAGTTTAGAGACTAACTCTCCTTAGCACAACAGACAATTTCTCAACATTTGACTTTAATTAGCATGATTGAAAATCTCTAACATGGGTACCAGAAAACCGAACGGAGAAGCAACATCAACAAAGCTTGAAGACCTGTCGTTCTCTTCAAGAGCAAGATGTTAGACAGTTCATTTTACTCCACGTCATGACTGTGAGTGCAAAATGTGTCCTGTATGACAATCGCCAGAACAAAATAAAGTATCTGCATACCAGCAAATCTGCGAAATAGAATCTCAAACCAAACCTATGTCCACAGAAGGTTTTCGTTTCCATTTGGTAAGCCATCAAAAACGTGGTCCTTTATTATTTCTTCCTGTGTGGCCGTTCCACTAAAATGGACATGTACAGTCAATAATTTGATGAATGTCTATAAACATTTAGCATGAAACAGCTAGCTGTGGTCAATAAGTTATGTCTCATACTTTTGCAAAATGAAGCACAATCATATGTTTTCGTTTATAGACAACAAGAACTCAGGAGTTGACGTAATGAGTTTCAATCCCGTCATCTTTATTCACCAGATTTGGATCCGAATGATTACACACTTCACCATTTGGATAGGCTACTGCGGGACAAATTTTTCTCCAAAGATGCTTCATTGCTACGTGTTCATGACTTCTACAACCACTATGATGCTGCTTTAAGGCACAGTAGATTATTTCACTCCAAACTTCTTGGAAGAAGTATATTTTACACGATGACGGTAATTTTACTGATAAAATTCCATTATTACAATGTGTAAAAAAGAAAGTTCATGTCGTTTTCGCGTTGCCAATGAATGAAGTGCGAGTAAGTATACAAATTAGTGTATGCCGGGTTTAAGACACCGATCAGTCGAGAGTAAAAATATTACTCGTTATAAAAGCAGGTTCACCGCACACATGCAACAATCCTAATTCTTACAGTAGCGAAGAGAAATGAACGTATTGAAGGAGAAAGTTTGATTTTGTTTGCTTTACGATTCCAAAATGAGCTTATCAACTGTTGCATCAAGTCTTCAAATGCAGCAAGCGTTTGGTGATAGTGTTGCGAGTGAGCGTACGACAAATCATTGGTTTCCCAAATTCAGGTAGGGAGATTTGTCCCTCTGTGAGGAAGCTCACATTTGATGACCGCAGGTCTTAGATGATAAAGCCCTGCAAGTGGCCATTGAGGAGTAAAGTAATAAATATTGTGCTGAATTTGCCAGACAATTAAACGGTTTTGATGAAATGGTTTGACTTCATCTACATTGCTTAGGTAAGAAATACAGGCTAAGCTAATGGACTCTATGAAATTGATAAGCAATAACATGTGGCAGCCTGTTTAATATTGCTTTCTTACCACCGTAGTCATCCACATTCAGTTGAGTGTTGATCAGTGACGAAAACTGGATCCTTATGATAACCCCAAGTGTTCCAAACATTGATTGTCATCTCAAGATACTCTTTTGCGTAGCGTAAGAACATCTATGCACCCACCCAAGATTATGCGTTTTTAAGCATGCTCCGTGACAATGTCACACTACATGCATTAAAATCTTACAAGATAAAGCTTATAAAAACAGCTTAACAAATCGATAACAATGAAATATCAAAACAAAATTTACAAAAAATATTAAAATAATCAGGGTGTAGCAAAGTGTGTAATTTCGGTGGCCATGCAAGGCCATTTAAGATAACTGTTTTAAAATCTTTGTGAGTCCAGAAGAGGGCAGAAAAATAGCACATGTTCTATTATTTGAATTATTGTAGGATCACAGGAGCAACTAGCAGTATCGGAATGTTTGTATTTAAAAAGGTATTCATTAGTTCTTACATGCCCAGATAGAATCTGTGTTAATTTATGGTTATGAGATATGTTAATGTTCATTCGATCGCTTACAGTGGGGAAAAAAAGTTTTGTTATGAGGCCTTTCTGAGAATTGTTCCACTGTATCTGCCATTTATTGAGAATTTTTTCTCGGATTTGTGATTTTATTCGTGATTTAGGGATGTCTTCAAAAGCAAAAGTCAAGTCAGAGGCAGCTGCTTCCCTAGCTAGCAAATCTGCATGGTCATATCCGATATTATTTGAATGTCCCTTGAACCAATAAATATTTATGTTATAGTTCCTGTTAGCTAAATTCCATAAATGTCTGCGAATATTTTCGATAATCGGATAGTGGTTCTTTCTGTTTGAATATTATGCGTTTTGTCTTGTAGACTAGTCGTAAAGTGTTTCACTATGTGCTGCTACCAATGGACTAAATGATTACTGTGGGCTTGTACTCATAGTAATTAGAACATGTACAATAGGCATTGCAACAGAAAAAGCCAACACTGGTTAATCGCAAGGATATACGCAAGTCCGCATGTGGGTGGCCAGAAATATACAGTGACTTATTGAAAGTTTATATACCACTCTCTTTACACACGTTACCTTTCACCATCAGATTACCACCTCTTCCATATCCTGAACAATCATTTTTACAGAAAATCTTTCAGCAATAAAGCATGCTTTGCAAGATGGCTCACGGACTTCTTTGTGTCCAACCCCTCCCCCCAATTTTACCGCAATTATATGATTAGGCACAAATGGAGACTCATTTTCAGAAGGCGCTGAATGCCGATGGTGATTACTTCCAGGACTAACAATAGGCTACAATTTTTGTAGATCATATTCTCTTGGGTCATAAAATTGTCAAGAACTTTCTTGTTTACCTTGTATTTCTGTGATTTCTGCTCTTTTTTTCTATATCATTTTTAGTCATATTTCAGAACGACCCCAAAAAGTCAATTAAATTATCATTCACATCATCAAGATTTATATATACTAGCTTATAATACTTTAAAACACAAATCAGTAATTAACTTAATTTGAAATAAGTAGGGAAAAAAACCATACACAAATATAGAATGAACAGGAAATCTAACATCGATTATAAGGCAAATAACCTATGATATATGACAAAACATAAGAAAATCAAAACCAAATAAAAAATGTATGACAAGAATTAAAGTTAATGAGCGAAGTTTATATGAAAATTTATAATATTTTTACCGTATTTTTATGAAGATAATTTAGCGATATATTGATTGAATTATTGTGGTTGTTTCAAACAAAAATCAAGAGACTAGTAAATGATATGAAAATGAAATAATTAGGAAATCAATTTTATTATTGGATATTATACTACAGCGTATTAATTTTTCTTTGCAAAAAGCTTGATTTATTTTAAAATCTTACAATTCTAACTTCCAGATACTTATTTCAAAACAGTAATTTGAATCTGAAAGTCCACAATCCCTCCCCCCCCCCCAAGTTCAGAAACCTTAGATATATCCTTTTCTTAATCGAAATTTTCAATCCTATTACTAATCGTTCTACTTTGCACATCTAATTTATTTCTGTTTCCATATTTAGAAAAAGGTATTTACAATTTTTATTTAAGTTTTTCACGATTGTAGATAGCCCAGAAGAAAATACTCCATAATTGTAAAAATGGTTTATTAAAATTCATTGACATGGCATGTAAGTCTGTATTTGTAAGCAAACTAGTGTTTTATAATCATGGAAGAAATTTATGACATGTCTTTGTAAAAACCATAAAAAGTGTTACATTTGTTAATTCATGTACATGGGTATTGATGTTTCACATATAATCGCATTTAGAAAATTCAATATTGCAACTAAGTGTATCATTTATAATTATTAATCTTAACATACATCCACGGAGCTGGCAGCGGAATGGTTAACATTCTAGCTTATGATTCTCAATTTGTGTGTAGGTACCGGTAAGCTGGGCGGTTAAGAGCTTCGTTCTCACTGTCGGAAAGTAGTGATCTCGAATCCCTTCTTAACCGAAGATCCAGTGTATTCCCTAAAAGCGGTTGATATACATTAAATAGGTATCGGTTGCAATGTCTTCCAAACGAAATGATACCATTGGAGATATTCTGCCTGATCTTTGCTTTTAAATTACGAAGACATCATCCAGATATTTCCACTAATTAGTAGAGTCTAACTAAGGTTACAAAGAAGTATGTTGGTGCAACAACAGTTCATAAAATTGATTGAAATTCCGGGCATGTATGCATGTGTAGTGAGAATTGCCAAAATCTCCATTGAATAAAAAATGAACCAAGGAGATAGTTCTGTGTCAAAAATTGAGACAGAACTATCTCCTTGGTTCATTAAAAAAAGTATACACGTTACATAAAAGCTGGATCCAGTATTTTCTTGCGATCAATGAATTTTCTGATTTCTACTACTCCATGAAATTGGGCAACAAATAATTTATCGCAATGAAGGAAACTTCTCAAACACCTACCAGAGTTGTGTTATAAAGGTTATTGTTTTTCAACAATTGTTGGAAGCAAATTCGAAAACATTTGTTCCCGTAGTAGTGCAAGTCACCTCAGATGGATAATAAAGTAACATAATTAACGTCCATCACGATCTCTATATCTGCTCCATTTCCATTTGTATGATTTCACATAAAATGAATGCCAGTTGCATAGTGCATTTTGACAGGGAGTAGAACTATCCCTGTCAAAATGCACTATGCACAGAACTATTGAAATCATTCCTGTGAACATCACATTAACCCCAAAAAATCTCTCATAGTTAGCAGACAGGATTATGATTCAAATAGGGAAAGCTTTGAAATATATCATCAAGGAGGTGTATCACGAATCTATCTCGTGACGTTCAATGATGTCGTACACTGCATACAAGAAAATTGTAGCAATATTTTGTCATGGTCGGGATGTGGACATAATAAGTAAAAAATTATGGACTATGACGTATCTACGTACATTGTAATTTAACGTGACAGAGATTCTTGATAATAGAAAGAATTTTCGTAAGATGTTGTTTTGCCTCTCTTTTTTACAATTTTTATGGCTAATGAAGAGTGCAAAATGAAAATAGCAGTGAGTTTTAATATTTTTACGACACAAAATGAACTATTTTTTGTGAGCTTGGCTGGAAATGTTTGCACATGTGTTAAGTGAGTAACCATAAATGAGAATGCGAAAATATGAGATATTTTGTTGATAGCGGCATACGTTTTCCTAGGAACTATAAAAAAGTCCGAACAACAGCACATTTAATTGACTTGAAAATGTCTTAAAGAACAAAAAATGCCCGATATCAATTATATATAGTTTCTTATGGGGTCGCGATGAAAGGAATAATGTAGTTTCCAACTGAATGATGATGCTATAGTTTTGGTGAACAACTGCAAGAAATTTATGGACAAACTCGACGCCCATGAATTCTATGCAATTAAGTAAAAATTTATGAAAAACTTCTCTTGAGAGCATTTTATTAAGTTCTACTGAATGTTGGACTGGACGGTGTAATAGAAACTGTGAATTTTTATGCGTTGGAACAGTGGTCACCAAAGTAATGGTCCGCGAGAAAATTTCGTTGGTGTTATAAAAATGTGAAATGTACAAACTCATCACGTTGTCTTAAGGTACATTGAAATACAGTACAATTCATAATAATAAGTGAAAAATTATGAAAATTCTACTTCATAGAATAACGTTATGGTAAGTAAGTCCTACCGATGTCACAGGATTGTTTTAGATACATATTTTGCCTATACTCATTTCGCACTTTTCTTATGTTTCACTCATCTGTATGTCTCATATGTATATCAGTTCAAGCATATAAAGGTAGGCATATGGACTTATTGATTTTTTTTGCTTGTTTGTCGCTCAGTGGTCATTTTTTGTACATGAGGGCTAATTACACCAAGAACAACGGTTTAAATTGGATTCCAAACCACTACAAACAACCATGCCCAAGGCTGGATTCGAACTCACTAACTGTTGAACCGAATCCAAGAGCGCTAACCATTCGGCTGCCAGCTCGGCTATGGACTTATTGAGTTCAATTTAACATATATTGAATATTTTATTGGGTTAATAAGGAAGTTTATGTGTATTTTATCTTGTATATTGGTGTTTTTTTAGACAGGTATGATCTTACGGCCTCTTTCACACTAGACGACTTTTATCGTACGATAAAAAGTCGTCCAATGTTTTATCGTGAGAAGTTATTAAAAACCACACAATATACTGCTCTTTTTCACTCTGAATGGAAAATGATATTGTGTGACCAGTTTATTGTGTGGTTTTTTAATAACTTCTCACATAAAATTTCGGACGATTTTTTATCGTATGATAATTGTCGCCTAGTGTGAAAGAGGCCTAAATCGTAGGTATTTTCTTTTATTTCATATTTATTAGCATAAAATATGTTTGAATTTTCTAAATTTTTTCATTTTTATTTTATATTTAAGTAAATTAAACTCATTATGAGTGAAAAAAAAGCATTTCTTTAACAATTCAAAGAGTATATTGAGAACAATACGTTAACATTAATAGTACTTCACTTAACCGTGAGCCGATCAATAAATCAGACTCTCCACAATCTTCATCAAGCAAAATTTGGAGAAACGTTGGATCGAGAAGTGGAGAAAATAAAAAACACAAAATATAAAGAAAAAAATTTAATTTGTAATCATTGAAGAACTTGTTAGCGAGCTGGATCCGAGTCCTCTCCGTGTTGTATGTTCCGAAAGCTTATCTACATTAAAACCTTCCAAATTTGAAAGTAACTTGAATTTAAAATATCTGGACTTAGCAAAAAAAAAAACGCATGAATATTTTGAAAGAATGCATGAAAACATGCAAAAGCAAGTTACTCTTTTAAGAAAATGACCATGGAAGATAAATCCTAACTAAGGGCTTCCTATCTCATGATAAAATAATATCATGAAATCCAAAAAGCCGTACGTGATTGGAGAAGAACTATTAAGCGTTCCATATTAAATGCCTGTGAACAAATTTTGGGAATGCAGTCTGTTCAGAAATTGAAAATAATGTCTGTGCTTGCTATTACTATCAAGTGCAGAATCGAAGGTATGGCCGAAGTCATTGAAAATTAGATAATAAAAAATGAACAGTTCAGCAGTTTATTCAATACAACTGTACTAAGTGTCTTATTATATAGTTTTTTCTCTCATACTGAGAATTATTTGTTAAATAATATTATTAACAGACACTTAATAAGATTCCAGGTTCATGTTTATTAAATTAAGTCTATTACAGATTAATTTGGAATAACACAAGTATAATAACTTACAGATTAATTTGGAATAACGCAAATAATAATTTTCAGATAAACTTGTACTAACAAATACTAATTTACAGATTAATTTAGAATAACTTAAATAATAATTTACAGAGTAATTTGGGATAACATAAATAATAACTTACACAAATGAAAATTACCAAGTAGACTGAGAACGCCGGGATAGCCCATGTGGGCAAGGGTTAATGTCGCACCGGATAACTAGGAAACCTCCTTATAATACTAATCGGGGTTACTCTCTGCTGCCTTCTTTTCAGTCTCTAGGGTTTTTGCAGAAGTGTCACAGCATCCGTAGAAGTATAATATAACTTGCTTCACCTCTGAGGCAACTCTCCCTTGTTTTTCGAGGAACTCCCCTCGCACTGCCCCAGTCCCGGCTTTTCTCCCTGGCAACTCCACGTGTCCGGTATTGATCTCGCACCATTCCAGTCTCGGGTCTTCTCCATGGCAGCTCCACGAGCTCGGCCCCTGTCTGTATCTCAATCTTTCTTCTTCCCTTGCTGGTGCCAAAATCGGTTGCTGGCCATCTCCTTACTTCACTTTATCATGCGCTCTCCGCATAAACGTACCCCGCGCTCCCTCACAAATAAGTCTCTTTGCCAACCACAGGAAAATTAAATTATATTCATTTGTGGTCAGCACACAACTAGACAAGTCTATGAATATTGCTAACAAAGGCTCCTTCTTTGTTTTGTGAGGTTTAAGTATGAAGGAGAGTTATATTAAGAATTACATTGTTCACTTAATTTGCCAAGTAAAACAAGTAAAAAATCTTTTAAGTCTACTGGTATCCCTGTAACTAAATGATCTCCCGGGTCTTGGAAAATTTCTTTATGTTGAGTAGTAAATAAATTTTTGGGCCAAAAATTGTAAAAATTAATAATAGCATATCGAAACTTATGCACTGGATAAAACAGAAATATTAAAAATGTTTTTATTGATTGAATTTTTTATTGAAATTTCTTCAAAGTACAAAAATACAAACTAAACTGAATAAAATCTATAAACAAACAGTGAGGCTTAACTCGATGATTCACAATTTGCTATCATCGAAACTCAAACAAATAAATCAGAACATTTCCCTGCCAGGTGAACGGTTCTATTTCAAAGCCTTTAAAAAGAAAATACAGCTTCAAATTGTTCAAATGACATATGAGAGCACTTCTTCACTAATGCATTTTCAGATTATTTAGTGGTATCCCTGTAACTGTTACTTTTCTGTCAGTAAAGTTTGAAAAGTTGAAACTTCATCTCAAACAATTCAAGTATAACTCTGGCGAAGATACATTTCCATTAGTATAAGAAAATAGAAACCAGATCACTGCGTTTGAAATATATAACCCAGTCTTTTTAACATACAACAGGCAAAACTATGATAATAAGAAAGAAAGATAATGTACTTATTGAAATTTACTCCTCCTGTTAAACACAATCAAAAATTAAAAGACAAATCGATATGTCGGAAGATCAAAATAAAGCAAAAGAAAAAGATATTTAGGTGGATAAGCCAATTTAAACCAAGTACATTTCGAAGCATAATGTATCTCTAACCGAACAGTTATTAGTTTTTATTATAAAATTTGTAATAAAACATAATTATGCAATGAAATTTTCCTATAGACTGAATTTGAATTAATAATTTTCATTCATTTGAAAAAAGAATTTACACCGTAAAATAGGAAAAAAACTATAGTGATAATAATTACTCAAATATTATTCTCTCTCTCTCTCTCTCTCTCTCTCTCTCTGTGTGTGTATGTGTGTGTGTCTGTGTATGTGTGTGTGTCTGTGTATGTGTGTGTGTCTGTGTATGTGTGTGTGTCTGTGTATGTGTGTGTGTGTGTCTGTGTATGTGTGTGTGTGTGTCTGTGTGTGTGTGTCTGTGTGTGTTTCATACTTTCTATATTATAACTTAATGAAAAGTATCAATATGTCCTCCAATAGACGATTCAACACTTTTTTCAATCAGAAGCATTTTATATCCCAAATAAAATGTTCAATCCAGTCCATATAAATGAACTTAGTAGTTGTAACGGCTCAGATATGCTTGATAAAATAACATTTGTTTCTTCCATTCATGCTATGACTGGACAGCATTTTAAAATTCGAAACCCAAATAAAACAAAGATTAATTGGTGAAACTCATCATTACGAATAATGAAACAAAAATTTCAATGGTCTTAGAAGAATCAGAAGCATTTTAGAAAACATAGAACACTGTAGACTATACGTAGAATAAAAATCAATTACCTTTTTTCAAAGAAAGAAATTCTGAAGGCAAAATTATCTAGTTGGATGAAAATTTGTCCGAATAATAATAGCGATTTTAGTATATTGCAAAAAATTGCAGCTGATAAATTCTTTAAACCAATTTAATATAAACCTCTGTATAATACTTCAAATAATTTCAAATCTATCAACACAATTCATAATTAACTTTTCGCTCAAGCTTTCCCTCCAATATATAACTCAAAATGAGTTGCCTTTTCACACTAATCTTAGAAAAGTTAAGTCCCACTAACGGTACTGATCCACTTTTTACTTTAACGGAGCTTAAGCGCACCATAAATAACTTCAGTGACTCTGAAGCCCCAAGAGTGGATGACATTGATAACCCAATAGTAAAATTAGTCTTTCGAGCTTGTTCATGATTCCTTCTTTCTCTTTCAATACCTGCTTAAAATTGCACTATTTTTGCAAACATTTCAAGTTCAGCCAAGTGATATTCTTTCTAAAAAAACAAGGATCCCAAATTATCTTCCTCCTATCGTCCTATATCTTCGCTACCAGCTCTGGGGAAAGTACTAGAAAATCTAATAATTAATCGCTTGAAGCACCATTTACATAAAATGAATTTTCTCAGCAATAGTCAATTTGGTTTTCGTTCCAATATGTCTACAGAGCATATACATTAATTAAAATTAAGATTATTATAAAATAGGAATATTGAACACAAATTTTATTCGGGCCTTCTTACTTTGGATATTAAACAAGCTTTTAACTTTCTTTGGTGATCAGGTCTGAGACTGGCACTTTTAAACTCGAATTGTCTATCAAATATTGTCAGAACACTGTATAGTTTCCTAGAAGACAAAAAACTGCAGATTTTTTCAGATGTATGTATGCAACCATTATCCAGCAAACTAGATTTGTCCTCGAGATTCTGTTGGCGGCCCGATTCTTTGGAATATTTATTTTTATGAAATTGTATCCCACAATTGGCTATCACACACAGACATTGTTGCATTCACTTATGACACGTTTTTCATAGTTCAATGTCATACAAGAGTACAATTAAAAAAATAAATGTAACAGGACCTTGCATATTTTCTCAGAGCTCTGTAATAAAACTAATCGTTGCTTCATAAAACAACCAAGCTAAGATAATCAGAAAATGTAGGAAACCAATAAAAACCAAAAATGACACTTAATGGATTCAGTCTGAAGTATATGAAAGTTTTGATGTATCTTGGCGTTAAATAGATAATAAACTATCATTCCTGCTCCACATTAAGCATCTCCAAAGAAAAGTTTTACTAATTGCATAAAGACTTAGTGCAATGGCAGGTAAAGACTAGGATCTCAAAAGTAGATTAATTAAGTCTAGTTATCTCACCATTATAGAAAGAATCGTCGCTATGGAACCTCATTTTGGGTAATTCAACTGAGAGAGAGAGAGAGAGAGAGAGAGCAACAAAAATAACATAACTCTCCGGCATTCATATATACATAACACTACTTTACTCTCCACATAATGAGATGCTACATCTATATAGAGCAGCTAGAACTGTGTTAGCAGAATTATCATCACAACACCTCAAACTAGAGCAAGAAGAGCTGAAAACATTAGCAGTTCAGCTTCAAATAGATATATCACTAGGATATTTTCAACAGACTGCTCAACATTTCTCAGCCGGTTCCAGTTAAGCCCCTGTACATAAAGACACCATTCATCCCTCTCACTCTGGCTTAAGAATATTCACTTGTATAATCTACCGCAATCACCAAATACCATCATCAAACCACCTATATTGAATCCATCATTTGTAGATTGTTATACAGAGAGCTCAAAGTATGATCGATGTACAGGAGCTGCTTTCACAATTATGATAAAATCGATTGAAGAAATTTAACATTTCTTCAGATTGCAAGCTTCCAATTTAATCTTTCAACCGGAAGCTTTAGTGCTCTTGAAAGCCATTAACCATGCAAAAGAAATGAAACATCCTTAGTGACCAATTGGAATGAGAGCTTATGTTAATGAAAGCCTATTATAGTTTTAATGGCAACCTATGATCCACAACAAAAATCAAACTTAATTATTGAAATACAACTATCGCTTCAACAAATACTAAAAGACACGAGAATTTAACTCAGCTGGATATGTACTCACGCAGGAACTCAGGGCAATGAGTTTGTGGATCAAAGTTCAAAAGGAGCAGTAAAGGTTACTAAAGCCCAAATAATTATCTTCCCATACCTAAAATCTGTTCTACAGTTAGTACTGAAGCAACAAACGTTAACCTTATCGCTAGAACAATGGGACACTGTGGAACAGGGCTGATTCTTCCAATAAATAATCCCTACAGTTTCAAACAATACTATCCAAACAAATATATACATCAATTACATGATAATAAGCCATGGTTCCGCTCCAATTTGTTTGAATAGAATTTTAAAAAATCCAAGCCAAATTTGTGAATGTGTGGTATCGAGGATACATTTGACCACTATCTACTGAGCTGCTCCCTCACGAATCACCTACATTTAAAAAAAAGCCTGCTAATATGTGATCCACCGCTTTTACTAAAATTTTACATTTCAAGCTCTTTTTGGAAAAAAGAAATACATTTGTGATGCTTACTCTTCACGGATGGGATGCTTGTCTGCAGAAGAGATAGTCCGCGGTATATTTGGAAACATCAAGCTCGTCTGATTTGGACTTCATGTCATTCACTTAAAAAAATGAGCAATTTCAATATTATGTATTATAATCATGTAGAACACACATTTATTTTCTCATCTTCTTATTCCTCATTCTACACTAGAGTTACATATCCTTAACGGTTGTCTCTTAAGTTGTAAATAGTATTTCACTTGTTCCAAATCATTTGTTTCTCATCTTCTTATTCCTCATTCTACACTAGAGTTACATATCCTTAACGGTTGTCTCTTAAGTTGTAAATAGTATTTCACTTGTTCCAAATCATTTGTTTCTCATCTTCTTATTCCTCATTCTACACTAGAGTTACATATCCTTAATGGTTGTCTCTTAAGTTGTAAATAGTATTTCACTTGTTCCAAATCATTTGTTTATATAAATATTATAACCAAGTATCATATTCTTAAAATTTTCAGATATGTAAGAGTGAATCATAGTTTTAGATTCTTTTTGATAGATATCTTTTTGTACAAAAAAAAAAAATACTGTATTTTAATTTTCAGACATATACTTAAAGGGTAGACGTATGAACAACTTACTCTTTGCAAATAGTTCTTTTTTTTAATAAATATGACTGATGGAGGGGGAAAAACCCGATAATCAATAGGTGCAGAATGGCATCTCTTCTCACTTTAAAATGCTAAATGTTTTGTACTTTTTACATGTTGTTAAATAAAAGATGCGCATGTGGTAATACAGACTATTTGGTATTTTTAAATTTTAATTTAAGAGGAATTTCAAAAAATTATATGTATTTTATCTCCTTCAAATTCCTGTATTGTTACGGCAATCGATTTGGCAATAGATGTATCCATGTATGAAATTACTATTGGAGAGAATATTTTATTAGCAATTAATTTTAATAACAATTTTAAAAACAATGAAATTGATATAAAAACTTAATCCATAGAATAATTCTTAAATAATCTATTTAAATGCAAAAAAGAAGTCTGTTCAAAATTAATTTTCCTCTCAGTAAATAAATTATACTAAAAAGCTAATATTTAATCAGAAAATAATATACAATTTACATGCAAATTAAATATTTTTGTAAAATCTTATAGCTACATGATTTATTATAGCAGGAAAAATTTAAGAATGCTCAATCTTCGATACAGAACGTAGTAGATTGATATGCCAATATTTAAATCATTAAATAATAAGAAAAATTATATTCCTTACTTACGAGATTTCATTTTCACATCAGCTCTAGAAAAGTCCTGTAGTACCCAGAAATCTCATCCAAAGAGACATGAAAAAAAAAATAATAAATAAATAAATAAAAACATGAATGTTATTATACCTACAAATATGAACATTTTATTATATTATCCACAAAAGCATAACTAAACAAGTAAACATTCTATAAATAAGAATATGAATTAATTTCAATTTTTGAATTTATTTCACATAAATAATACTAATGATAAATAAATGTGTTTATCCAAAAAACTATTTCAATAAATGAAACAGGAATAAATTACTAAGTAATTTGTTTATTTAATTAATTTTTTTTAAACTGTCAACTGAATTAAAAAACTGAAACCTCTAGCGTATTCTCATTTCTCCCCCTTAAACGAATCTGCTTTGCAAGCAAGCAAATAAATTAACTAAATAAATTAATTAAAAATAAAATAAGGTAATATATACGATTTCAAAAAATTAAACTTAAAAACGAACAAAAAATTAATAGAAAAATATAGCATAGGCCTTTCCAACTATTAAATGTAGGTGTAAAGCGTAAACTATTCATAATAGGATGAAAGTTTGTTAATGGAAAAGCAGCAGTGGGTAAGATGTTTACATGTGAGAAATATTACATCACAGTTCATGAAAGATTAAATATTCAGAAAAAAACAAAATTAATTATATGTTTTGCAAGTACGGTATTATTTATAAATTAAGAAAATATGAAGCATAAAGTTGTCGTAATTTTACGCAGTGTGAAGAAGTTTTCAACAACTTCAAATAAAACTAAATGAAATTTAATTAATGGAAGTGAAAAATTGTCAATTAGTATCATTTTGGTGGACACTGCTATTTATAAATAATATCCATTAATCATATGAATATCCTAAAAATTTAAGGATTTTTATTTATTTAACTCTAAAAATAATATCCGACCCATGATGAAAAGGTTGGCACCCATAACTTTGTAGCAATAGGTTCCGGTTTTGAATCCTGGTTCGAGTTTTGATGGTTCTCTCTCTCTCTCTCTCTCTGTGTGTGTGTGTGTGTGTGTGTGTTCTCTATCCATTCACTTTCAGGGCAAAGATGGCAATCCCACTGGGTGCCCCACTGTAAGAAAAATTGCCATCACCTTCGCCCCTTGTAGCACTGAATCTGATTAATTTCTAAAAGTCATCCACTCAGTAGAAAAAAAAATATCTAGAAATCATACACTTCTTTAACTTCTCAATTATTAAAACTTAATTAATGAATTGATTTCAAGCCCTAAAAATAAAATAAATAGAAAAATCTTTACATTTTTTTAATTTTAAGTATGTATTTTAGAAAGTTTATATGAAATATTTACACTCAAATAAACTTAGAAAAATAATTTGTAAAATTTAACGTAAACAACATTACCACGTTGTGGACTCTAGCCTTCTTTGTAAAATCTGATATTATTTAGTAAGTAGAATCATAAATAAATTTAGTGTTAAATCTCTCTCTCTCTCTCTTTTTCACTTGTAATATCAAAACACTTAAAGACAAATTAAATTTATTATTCCTAATATTTCATTGATTTATTCATTTTTAATACTCGTAAATTAATATTTAAAAGTTTTGAAAAATTTATAGAAATTTTTTGAGGAAGATAAAAAAAAATGTCCATTTGTTAAGAATATTCAGTTATTGAAATCCTTAAGAGAATACTAATAAGAGTTCCAAAAAAAAGTCAACATTTTATTAAACAATGAGCAATGGTCAAATCGTCAATTAAAAACTCATCTGATAAAATGGAAATAATAATTCAGAAAGATTGTACCTTTTTTACTTTTATCACTAATAATTATTTTTAATCAAAATTGGAATGAAGTTAAGCAGTTCGCTTTAGTTTTGCTTCTTATAATAAATTAATGGGCTCGCAAATTATCACTTACGATGTTTAAGTACACAGTTGAATAAATAGGTAAAATTCAAAAATGGACGCGTCTATTCAAAATTACAATCGATTTGAAATGAAACGTAAAAATTGTTAATATAGGCTAAGCAAGATAAAAATAAGTTCTTTAATTGTTTTTTTTTGTTTAAGAAAAAAAACAACCATCTACCTGAGCTTCCAAATCTAGATTATGGATAACAAAGTAATCTCATACTTCTATTCGATAAAAATTCCATTAGAAATGAAATGTTCTTAGCATTTTACTCCTTTTTCTAGATATGAGGTAAGCTTATCAAATTAATGCTGATTTATAAAGTCTTGCTTGGTGCATAAACTGATGAGGAACATGTTGCAATAAAGCATTCAAAAAGCTTAATGACGTGGCTCAGAAATAAAATCAGCAAATGTAAATGCACGATTGAAACTCGCATAAATAAAAATAAAACAATATTAAATAGAATGTGTAGGATTAGTTAAGAGACTACCATATTCATATTATTCAAAACTACGGAATGATACACTTGAATACATTTAACTATAGCAAGAATTGATAAAATGTTAGAATAATTTTTAAGCTGTCAAATAGCAAGAAATATTCAAGTGTTCGTAAAAAATATGGTACAAGCAATCAATTCTAATATTACCTCTATAAATTCAAAAGCAAAAAAAAACGTTCCCAAATTTAAATACCATTCCAAAAGTTACTGAATCACAACAAATATATTATACACTTGACTATCATTGTATTTATGTAAATAAAAATCTAATTCTATCCATTTGATAAATTATAGCCTGGGGTTGGATTCAGATTGGGTGTGCAGAATGGAACGAATAGAAATTTAGAAGTAAATATTGATATTTGATATAAAATTATGAAATTTAATAGGAATCTTTTCGATTACTTGTTTTTTTTTTTTCCGTTTCAAAACGATGAAACAAATATATCTCTTCTTTAAACTTAAGAAAATGATATTCTTCTACGATAAGACAAATTACACTCGTATAACACAGAACGAAAGTATCCACGGATTAGTTATCAGCTTTTGCAGAGAAAAAAATTATATACGAAGAATGTACTTCTACACAACACTTGACAACTTTTCAAGCACATTATAATATGGCGGTTACAAAGGAATCACCTCTAAGAAGATAGCTTCGCATGTGCAGCATTAAAGTGCATCACATTGTTATTAGAATTTAAGAAAAAATAGTTTTTATGTCTTACAAAATAGGAAAATATTCACACTCATTAAATACTTTTATCCTCACTGAGATATTTTGTTAGTGAGAAAATGAAAAAATATTTCTTTTAGGGTAAAATCAAAACAATATTCTTAAATGATAAAATAAATTGTCCTTTCATTACGCAGTTTAACATTGACTGCAATAAAGTCTTCAGAAAGAAAAAAAAAAGCTTTATTCAAATAATACATGTTTATACACATAATATTAAATAGATATTTTCACATATTCGATATTCTAAAAGTATACTGGTTGGAATGTATCTTTGAAATGAGGCAACGAGATATTTTAAAAGAATTTAAAAATATACTTGATGATTTAGAAAAAATATTCAGATTGTGTGAATGTGTGAATAATTTTATCATCATTAAGAAATTTCTTAAGGAGGAAATATAAGAACATTCTCTCTTTCAAAATTAAAACAAATTTCCTTCATTTGTGGCTAGTTTGGTTTGGTCACTCAACGGTCATTTTTTGCACACGAGGGCTAATTAGACCGGGACCTAATGTTTAAAGCTGATTCCGAACCACTACAAACATCCATGCCCAAAGTGGGATACAAAACCACAAACAATTTAACCGATGGCAAGAGCGTTCATTTGTGGTTAAATTAATTAGATTTATATGATGCAACTTAAAAGCATACATACATTCAGAATACATATGATAATCTTAATTTTATGAATATTATTACTTATTTTATTGCAACATCTTTCAATATGAGCTCCCAAGCGAATCTTTTAATCATCGCTGGGATTACTCTGTGATTACAGGAAATAGATATATTTCCTTAATATTTAAACTAACCTAAGAATATTCTTCTCTCTCGGTAAATAATATTCATTAATTGTAAATCATTGTCATAAAGATACATCAGGAATTATAAATGGTCCATGGGATTTACAAGACAACTGCCAGAAGGCAGTTGTGAATACAATACAGCTATTTAGAATTAATTTTTTTTTTATCTGAATTTTAAGAATATTCTTACATATTTTATTGCTGGATCTTTCATATGGATAGCGTAAGCTAATATTTTAAAACTAGAAATCGGGAATATATTTTGATTAATAGTATTTATTATAAATCGATATTTTTTTTTTTAAAAAAAAAGGTTGTTTTATTTTAGAAAATTTGGACTCTTTAATGCAGGGATGCTTATTATGGAAATTTTTCTTAGACTCAGCAATTGTTCAGTTATGACAACGTTAAAAGTATCTTAAAGAACTGCACGTGCATGTTCTCTCTTGCAATGAAAACTTCAACTAAAAAATGTTCATATGTTTAAAGGAACCAAATCACCATATAAACAATTCAAAAAAGAAATTCAAAGCCGGATTAATTATGTATTACATATATTCCAAAAGTTGTAATCAAAAATTGTTAAATGAAACATAATATTCCTTTTAAGTTAGCCAGCAACAAAGAGTGATATAAATTTTATTCCATTCCATTCAGTGGTTTTCAATTCAAATTTTAACAAATTTGCGGTAGTAAAAGAAAAAAATAAGAATTTTATTTTTACAGATATTTGTAGACATGTTAAGTTTATGTTACAAATTTTGATACTTTTAACAACGTTAATGTTAAACTTAGTAAGATTCACTGGAACGAAATGTCTCTATTTCGATCCCAGCAAATGAAGAAAGTAAAATGAATTTTAAGATTTTTTTTATTACACGTTTGTTAGGATGGTTACTCAGAAGAGTTCAAGGTTTTCACCCTTTCGACAGGGAAAATGGCCCTCTATTTATGAAATATTTTCTAGAAAAGTTTCTTACGATGTGAATATTAAAATCCCTTTCAAGACCATTGATCATTACGCAGTCTTACAATGTGATATCGAAGGTTAAATTTAGCAATTTAGAAGTACGTAGTTACATGTTGTTCTCTTAAAAACTTTATTAAATTGTTATATTTGATAGGTAAAAGATAAAATTTTAATCCAGTTTTAATCTACACTACTGGACATTAAAATTGCTACACCAGGAAAAAATGCAGATAACAAAATGATATTTAATGGACAAATATATTATACTAGAAATAACAAGTGATTAAATTTTCAAAAACTTTGGCTGGATAGATCCTGAGAAATCAGTACCCAGAACAACCACCTCTGGCAGTAATAACAGCAGTTATACGCCTGGGCATTGAGTCAAACAAAGATTCGATTGAATGTACAGGTACAGATGCCCATGCAGCTTCAACACGATGCCACAGTTCATCAACCATAGTGACTGGCGTTTGGTGACGAGCCACTCGCTCGGCAACAATTGACCAGACGTTTTCTATTGGTGAAAGATCTGGAGAACGTGCTAGCCAGGGCAATAGCCGATCATGTTCCGTATCAAGGAAGGTCCGTACAATACCGGCAACATGCGGGTGGGCATTATCCTGCTGAAACGTAGGGTTTCGCAGGGCTCGAATAAAGGGTAGAGCCATGGGTCGTAACACACCAGAAATGTAACGTGCACTGTTCAAAGCAGCGTCAATGCGAACAAGAGGTGACCGAGACGTGTATCCAATGGCACCCCATACCATCACTCCAGGTGATGGACCAGTATGACGATAACGAATGCACGTTGCCAGTGTTCGTTCACCACGATGCCGCCAAACACGGATGCGACCATCATGATGCTGTACACAGAACCTGGATTCATCTGAAAAGATGACGTCTCTCCATTCGTGCGCCCAGATTCGTCGTTGATCACATCATTGAAGGCGCTCTTGTCAATGACGCAGCGTCAAAGGAAGCCGCAGCCATGGTCTCCGAGCTGAGAGTCCATGCTGCTGCAAACGTCGTCGAACTGTTCGTTCAGACACTTGTCTTCAAAATGATCCCGTTTCTTGACTCACGGCTCGTGAAATGGTTGCACGATCCGTTACGGCCATGCGTATAATATGCCTGTCTTCTCGGCTGCTAGTGATAGGGGGCCGTTGAGATCCCGCATGGCGTTCCGTATTACCGTCCTGAACCCATCGATTCCATATTCTGCTAACAATCATTGTTTCTCGACCGATGCGAGCAACAATACATCGATAAGATAAACCGCAATCCCGGTGCGCTACAATTCTACCTTTATCAAAGTCAGAAACGTGCTGGTACGCATTTCTCCTTCTTACACGAGGCATCACAACAACTTTTCACTAGGCAACAACGTTCAACTGCAATTTGTGTATGAGGAACCGGCTGAACAATTTCCTCATTTAAACACAATGTAGGTGTCGCTACTGGCGCCTGCTTTGTGTGAATGCGCTGAAAAGCTAATCATTTGTATATCACAGCACCTTCTTCCTTTTGTATAAATTTCACGTCTGTAGCATGTCGCCTTCTTAATGTAGCAATTTTAATGGCCAGTAGTGTAATACCAACCCCAAAACCAAACAAACGACAATCCACATTAAATTCATACAGACCTATATCCCTAACCTCTGTTCCTGCTAAAATATTTGAAAGAATACTGTCCTATAGAATCACAAATTTCCTAATTTCTAGTCAAAAGATAGAAAAACGTCATTTAGGGATCATACCTTTCCGAGATAGTCAAACTGCAATACAACTTTTTCACTATGATCTGCATCAGGCAAAAGCCCAAAAGAAATTCATCATTTCAATATCATTGGATATAAAATCTGCATATGACTCCGTGTATATTGATGGATTAATATAAAAATGCCTGCCGCTTGGAGTAACAAGAAAAACTGCCAAATGTTACTCCCAGCTGCAGGCAAAATTGCCGGATTCATAATTTTCTACAAGATAGAAGGCTATAAGTAAGATGGAGAAATACATGTTCACAATCGGTTCAGTCAACAAAAAGAGTTCCACAAGTTAGTGTGTTATCCCCCATTTTATATTTACAATCTTCTCATGTCAGATTTTCATGAAACAATCCTCAAGGAGAACATTTAATATACGCAGACGACATACTTATTTACTGTACAGATGAAAAATTGGAAATAATTAAGAAAAAACTGCAAGAAACTTTGTATAACATAGAAAAATGGAGAAATTACTATAAACTACAGATAGCTTATCAAGTGTTCAGCAGTAAACTTGTCCGGGAGTAGAGAAAATCCTGATTGGTCAATACAGTATATTAATGAAAAAATTGTATGGAAAGACACTCAAGTTCTTAGGAATAATATTTACAAAAAATGGGAACTTCCGGCCGTTTGTAACATACTTAAAATATAAAGCAGCTAAAAGAATAAACATTTTAAAAGCACTCTCTAATAAAAATTATGGAGCAAGATCGCATCACTTAATCCAGTTGGCAAAATCATCTATCTGCAGTATTCTACATCACACTAGCAATATTTTTAGCTTAACAAACCATTCAGTCACAAAACCTTTAGAAAGAATACAAACATCGGCAATAAGAATTGTACTGGGATTACCTAGATTCACTCCTAATATCCTCCTGCTAAAGATTGCAAATACTGGCACAATAGAATCTGAATTTAGGAAAATATAAAGCAGATTTTGGCTAAAACATATCTCATTGGAACAACAATCACCTCTCAAAAATATCATCCAAAACAGCTGCAATACAGTGGAAAAGAGATATCACATACCCCTAGTGAAAACAATAGAGGAAGAAAACATTAAAATATCCCACTTTATTCAGTTTAAGTACCCACAAATTCACTCTCCAAACAATTTCTCCATCCATGTCGACAAATACAATTTCCAAGATAAATCTCTCACCAACCAAGAAATTATTCAATTTTTTAACGATTTTGACAATAGACTACCAGACCAAACTAACAAAATAGCCACAGATGCATCTAAAAAAGAAGACATAACCTCTGTTGCTGGATGGTCTGAAAAAGGATCATTTGGATACATAGTTAACAATATAAATTCGTTCTTTTCAGCGGAAGCAATGGTGATCTGTCAAGCTATAGATGAATTAATCATTTACGAAAGAAGTAATATAATATATACAGACAGTAAATCTGTCCTAATGGCACTGATGGAATGTAACCAAAAATCAGCAAGTATAATATTAAGATTAAAACACAAAATATTGAGATGGGAACCAAATCCCCAAGTTTTTATATCTAAGACCAGAATTGAAGATCCAGTGCCATACGTTACAGAGCAGAGATGAGAATTTTAAAAAAAGAATGAAAATTTTTTTTTTAATTTTATTAAAGAGAACAGAAGTCTGAGATGGTGTGGATCACGGCATAAGAAATTACACACTAAGTTCAAATCACTTAATTACTGTTTAAATTAATTTCTGAGGCTGATATCAAAATATTGAAATGAAGCATAGCTTAGCATATTGCCAACTTCCAACTTTATTCCACGTAGCATTCTCACTTCTACGTCGAGCAAATTTTCAATGGAAAAAATATTTTATTTATAGAGACTTAATACAAATACATTTAATGAAAGAAATCAAATTCCAAAAGCAGGTTTGAAAATGAGGATATAATTCGTAGTAAGAGATTAGATTAATGTGCGTTTTCCAAACCTACTTTTATGTGTTTCCACAAATTAAATGCTGTATCATTTTCCTTCAATTAATCGAAAACTATAGCGCAAAATAAGTTTTACTTTAAAAACGAATTTATTTTTCTAAATCATTTCCGGTATCAGCATTCAAACTTCCAGACTAATAAAAACAGGAAAAATCGCAAGACAATCAGCTACAAAGGACTAATGTAGATGTTTCTTCCAGGGAAAAAGGAAACATTTCTCTCCCTTTAAAGCAAAACCTGGTTTTAAAACTCTAGTTTTAGATTGCACAAGATGTGGGTTTTTAGGTAAATATTAATAAGTTGTTTTATCTTTTTTAAGAAAAGAATGGAAAGTTCTGACATTTATTCTAATACTTTTGCTTTTTTCCTTAATATATGCTTAATGAAATAAGAATAATTCGCTTTTTTTTTTACTTCTGAATGAATTATTTAATATCTTGTTGGCTTTTATTATGGTAAAGTTGTTTTGTTAATCAAATGTTTATGCAGAAGATTAAGAAGTTAGCCCCCAACCATTGAAATTTTCAATATGTTATCATATAAATTAATAAATACTGAGGTATTTACATAACCTAAAATCAATTTCTTCAATAAAAAATATTTTTACTTCTTAAGTTTATTTAATATTTCAGCATTTTCAATAACACAATATACTTGTTGGTAATGACTGAAATTTATTATTAAATTTCATTATAAATTTTAAAATAACTTTCAAATAATTTAAACAAAATATCTAATAGACAGAAAATAAAAAAATCCTTCCTGAATATCGAGGAAAAGAAGTAGATGCAAATAAACAAATATATATACTTGCTTACAAAATTAAGTATGCAACTCAGCTTAAGTGAAAAAGATCTAATTATCAAATAAATATAAGAAAAATATTATTTTGGAGAGTTGTTTATAGCTTCTGATTCAAGTCATAAAGTAATGAAAAATAAACAAAATCATTATATTTAAAAAATTTTAAGAGTAATTTTGTTAACAAGCAGTAGAAATTTAAATCACAAAAGTATGTATGCACTCTGAATTTTTTACTTTTAAATTGGTTGGATTAAACTTTTCTAGTGATTTTTCGTATTTCAGTGATAAGTTTAGAAATTCTGATACAAAGATTGTAAATTTGAGCTTTAAGTACATCAACAATTCACCAATGCCTCCACGTGAAAAAGAATTATCAAAAGATCTAAAGGATGCAATAATAAAGCTCACAAAGGAAAGCAAGTCCCAAAGACAAATAGATAAAATCATAGGCAAAAGTCCTGCTACAGTGCAAAAAATCAATGAAAAGTTCCAGGCTGAGGGGAATACTCTAAGCAAGACAAGAACAGGACGACCGCCTATTTTCACTGACAGAGAAAGGTGAATTATTGTTGGAAATGTTAAAAAAAAATCTGAAGATTAGCGCACCAAAATTGACAACACATGGGAAAAACAATTTTGCGAAGTCAGGCAATCTTGAAACAATTCGCCGTGTATTATGGAAAGCAGGATATCATGGTCTAAATATGCGAAGAAAACCATTTGTTAGCAAAGTAAACAAAAAAGAATAGATTTTGCAAAAAATATGTACAGTAAAACAGAAATTTTTGGAATTCCGCGATTATTTCGGATGAAAATTAATTTAACATCCACATTTAATTTAACAAGTAGGTGGACATCAAAAAGTTTGGAGGAAAGCAAATGCAGCTTTAGAACCAAAGAACAGTAGAGGAACTGTAAAACACGGAGGTGGTCCGATTATGGTTTGGGATTACATGGCAGCAACTGGAGTAGGAAATTTATAATCGACGGAATAATGAATCAATATAGCTATTTGTATGTTTTAAAGAATAATCTCAGTCAAAGTGCTTCTAAAGTGGGACTCGATGGATCCTTCACTTTCCAATAAAATAATGATCCCAAACATACTGCTCGAATTTCTCGGGAATGGCTGCTATACAACGTGCGAAAACAACTAGAAAACCCACCGCAGTAGCCTGATCTTAATCCCATTGAACACTTGTGGGATTATCACGGTCGCCAAATTAGAAAGCAAGTGATGAAATCTAAGAATGATCTAAAAAAAGTTCTTTTGGAGGAGTGGCAGAAAATACCATCTTCTGTCACTCAAAATTTAGTAAAATCAGTGCCATATAGATTGAGAGCTGTTATAAAGACCAAAGGATATCCAAACAATTTCTAATTTTTTCAAAAATTGTGTAAAATTTGCAATATTAATGAATTTGCTTTTGTTTGTATACTTACTTTTATGATGTAAATTACAACCTATTTTAAATTAAGCTCATCTTACTAATTAAATATTTGTATTTTTTAAATATTTTTCAATTTGTAATTAAGCTCCATTTTGCTGTAATCGAAATAAATTGTTAATTTAAAAACTCTAATAGTGTAGGTCTGTTTTTTTTTTTTTTTTTTTTTTTTTTTTTAATCATAGGACATTATCACAAACACTCTGCATACTTACTTTTGTGACTAAGTGTATATAAAGAAAACCCAGAAAATTACTTAGATAAGCTTTTTATAACAAATAATTTCCTTCGGATATCATTTATATTTACCTAAGTCATTTAATTATTTGATATCAATTTTTTACGTTAAAAAATTTAAAGTTATTAACTTTTTGATTTAATTTTAAATAAAAAAAATCGCAATCATTCCGCAAAAATCGGAATTTTCAGGCAAAATTAAAACAGCTTACAAGAAATTTTAGTTGTTTTCTTTAGAAAGTTCTTTTAATATTACCAGAAAATTTGGAAAATAATCATAAAATTCATATTTCTCAGTATATTTAAATTATTAATTTTCATGCTTATCATTTCGTGATTTTTCTTCGTATAAGTTTCATTCCCTTTGGGCCTCTATCATAGCTTTTATACAGAAGACATATTGAAAACTTTTATATAAATGCAATTTTTGTTAAGTGGAAAAAAACAAGCACATGAAATATTTATAGTTACAAATAGGAAACCGTAAAAAAAATTGTTTTGGTAAAAATACTATTTTCCAAAGGTAATAAATTTGTTAAAGAAAATTTACTCTAACCTTATTCGACCTGGGATTCAAATTAAGGAGTATTCCATCTACATAAATTGTCAAAGAAAAATTCTCCAATATCTATATATAAAGATTTATAATCAATTCTCAGTTGTTGGCCAAGAGGTTGAGGATGTCTGAGATTTCCAACACCCTCCTACCTTTGATATTTCATCTCAAAACTAAAACACGATATTCAATTAAAACTAAAAAATTCTCTATATAACAATACAAATTATTAAGTTTCAAAATCAATACACTTCAAATAATGAGAAAATATAAAATAATATAATTATCAATGAAAAATTAAATTAACATACAAAATTTTTTCTTGATATTAAATCTTAAATAAAAGTTCTGAAATATAGTTCTTAAATTATTATATAAAGTCTAAAGGAAAAGAGTTTTTGCTGTAAAGAAAAGTTCAATTCTACAACGTAAGTATTTTTATTTTTTTTAACCTTTTACCATATCAAGAGGTTGGTTCATTAAGTACAGTCTTGTCGAGAGAATCCTTTTTAGCCCCACAAACAGGTAAACTTTTAAACAGGTGTTTCATTTTCTTGGAATACTTATTTTTCATTCTTACCTACTTCTAGAGGATATAGTCTCAACAATGGACGTAGAACTACTCCATTTTTAGTCTTCATTTTTACATGTCTAATAATGCCATCTGGTAACATGAAAATTTTTAATCACTTTTTGTAAGAATCATTCCGGCCTTTTCATGTCGTTACTGGATAATAAAGCAACATCTTTTACCTTAATGGATGGTGAACTTCACACTTTTCTTTCAAACCTCTTGGATTGTTCTAAGTATTCTGTTAAAAAATATTTTCGAAGATCCTATCGTGGTCTTTGGCAATAAATATACCTTTTATTTAAAGATTTACTAACCAAGAGATCTAAATCAGATTTACCAGTTTCTTTAACTTTCTGCAAAAACATATTGGGAGTAAGAGTGTCTAAGTCATTTGAAGGATTACACTAAACAGTACTTAATTTATCAAAGTAGCGAGATACTTGTCCCAAAACTTTCCGAAATTTCTCTTGATTACTCTAATGAAACGTTCCCAGAAGCCACCCCATTATGGTGAAGTTTGGCAGGATAAACTTCCACTTTATTTTTGTTGACAGCGTTGTATTTTTCTACTGCATCCCAGTTAATATTTCTCATCAGATTGTCCGCTCGAACAAAGTTTATCCCATTATCTGAGATGGCAATAGCTGTTCTTCCTCGCATACTATAAATCTATGAAATGATTGCAAACATTGTTCTGTGGATAAAGAAAAATTTCATATATTTATGTAGCTCATTAATTAGTGACCGTTTTCAGAATAGTGCTATAATTGTTCGAAAGCCTTTATTATATTTTTCTTTCAATTTTTCATTTCAATAATAATTTTTATTGTAACAAATACTATTGAAAGGAACAGTTACAATAATATAGTTTAATATTTGCTTATAATAAGATCAACTGTTGACTCTTTCAACGAGAAGTATATGACATCAGATCCAACAAATAAATTCAATCTTAAAACTGTCTAGAATAAAATAATTATTTTGAGTTAGAAAATAACTTTTATTAATTTTAAATTTAATATATGCAAGTGTGAAAAAGAATTATTTATCGTAAAATTTAATAATTTTTTAATAATTTTTTATAATTTTTTAAATAATTTTTTATAATTAATTTAATAATTTTTTATCGTAAAATTTATAGGTCCTTTTCTAATCATGACCAATTATAGTGAATAGCAGTGCTTAAAGCAGAATTTTAAAAATATAAAGAAATACCATGTATTATATATATATTTGTATCGCAAAAATATATGTATTTTGTAAAATAAAAATTTTAAAATAAACTGTTCTAGTGTCTAGTTGATATTTTCAGGACAGAATATTTCTAAAACTGGGCAGCATTTGTTCAAAATTAGTGTTGAATTCTTAACAAATAATGCACGAGTTTGTGTTTTTATTTATCTTGTTTCTTATCTAAAGGTGAAAAAAATTTTCAAGTCTGACAGCGAGATGTGAACTAATATTAAAATACTCAGAAACAGTAGTTAACATCTTACTGAATATTTTTAAATAAGTATAATTCAAATTTTAATACTTTTCTATTAGAAGTACAACAATTCATTATAAGATGGAAATGTAAAATGAATTTTTTTAAATCATTAATGACATAAGTAGAAAGATTATAAGTGCATAAATTCTTTATTTAGTTTATTAAGGATAACAAAGCTTTCATTTTAATTTAATAGAAAAGAATCAGTTATTTAGTGAAATAAAAATAGGGTAAAATATAAAAATCTAATTTTAAACAAAAATTGACAGTTGTGTTTAATGAGTTTTAAAAATGCAGAAACGTCATTCTCTTTTAATATTAAATAAATCAAATTAATATATCGCTAATATGATTATTTAAAATATTTCATACACAATAATTAAATTTATATGTTAAATCATTCATATTTTCACAGTTGGTAAGTAGTAATTTACTTGTTTTTTGCTGCACTACTCTTTCTTTTTGAATGTTAATTTCAACATAATCTGTTTTCATCATATAATTTGTAAAATTTCCTAAATTATTTAAATTTTGCTTAAAAGAATAACAAATTCGGTACTTGTGTTTATTTACAAAATGCAATGCAAAATAATACATTTTAAGAAGGACATTTATTTTGTTCATCCAAGATGCAACAATACAGATTTAAATGATAAAAATTCCTACAGTTTGGAATAATTTAAGATAGCTTCCTTCTAATTTAGTTATTCAATCCTCTAAATTAGTAATAAAATCCTTTGTTATCATTATGAGTATTATATATGGCTAATTAAATTGGACCAATTTTGGCAGTTACCTTGGCCACCCAGATTCGTCCGATGTAGGTTGCCAAGCTTGGCCTTATCTAAGAAACCCATATAAGTTCTATATAACGAAATGCAAACCATCCAGGATTGGCCCAATATAAACCGCTATTATTATACCAAGAAAAAGCCACGATTAGCTAATATAGGACCATGCTATTTTATTTATTGATATTAAAAATGAAGAATATTGGAAGTGGGCATATGTTTTTAGTTTTATACAATTTCTCTTTAATAAGAAGACAAATTTTAGAATATAGCAATTCTTTTCTGTAATCAATAAAGTATTTTTTTAATAAATACAAAAATACTAGCTTGATAAACAATCTATGTGAAATTTAATATTACTTTTATAACAGCAATTGTGACATGCTAGTTTAAAATATAATATATGAAAAAACGAAACAACGTTATGTTGAAAAGTAATTTTAAGCTAAAATTATTCAGAGTGAGAGTTATAATCAATATTTAATACTCTCTTTATAACTTTAAACTAGATTTTAAGAACTCGGGATGATTCAATAAAATAAACTTTTAATACATTTTTGAAATTTTAGATATTTATATTTTTATCGGAAACTGTTACGTCAAATGGAAATTATTCACTACTATTCTGATATTTAATTTCTTTAATTGAACTGCTGTTATTATTAAGGTGATATTTAGTATTTAAAAATTGGCAGCCGGAAACATTTCGCTCCAAATCAAATACATATAAGCATATAGGTAAAATAAGTACATATTTGTAAATAATTTTCTGAAAATGTGTTGTTAGTGTGAACTGTTTTTACTAAGAAATCTGCCTTATTATATTTCAAGTCAGCAATAAGTCTGTTATTTTCAATCAAATTTTTTATAGTTACATTTTCATAGTTTAAATTCGAATTCGCCATGGACATGTCAAAATCATATGAAGATCTCGTGGAATCGCAACGTAAAGAAAGAAAGGAAGTTTTGGGTGAGTTTAGTTTTGATCCTGAGTTTAATCTAAATGAAGAATATTGTTCTTAATTAGTGTTAAAGTGAACTGTAATTAGTATCATGTTATCTTTAATACTTGTTTTACTAAATTAAATTTCCCCTTTAAAGTAAAGATGATAAACGTTTTGCTGCTGACAACAAACCAAGATTGAACTGTTCCTATTTGTCATTGCTTAAGCTGGTTGCAAGAAATGTGGAAAATAATTCAGATTGAGGATTCTGCTGAAGTCTGGCTCTAAACTTATTCAATCATGTAATAGAAGTAAATGAATAACGAAATTACAAATGTCTTGTTTTCTGTTTATATTCATTGGATGATAAAAAGATTTTTTTACGGAAAAGGCATGTGATCTAATTGTTATTTTCTATCTTTGAAGGCAAGAGCAAAACTGAGTATCACGTTCACAACCTCTTCAAATCGGCAAAAAACCTTTGTATTGGAATTTCATTAGCAACCCAGAATGGGCACCATTCTGCATAAGAAATTGATTTTCCCCGATTTCAAACTGCTAAGCTTAATGGTTCATAAGATAACAATCGTAATAAAAATTGATTAAAAGTTTCTATTTAAAAATATTTCAGATTTGAATGAATAAAGTAGCAAAAATAAATTATTACATTTAATAATATCTAGTTAAAAGTAAATAAAGTTAAGAATTTCAGAATTAGTAAAAGTATTTTTTATATTATAAAAAATAATTTTGATGAGTTCAGTGATTTAAGATAGAATGTTACAAATCATTAGGACATAAAAGTAGAAATTTTAAAATATCATTTAACAACTTTATACATTACATCACACAATTACACTAAAAATAACTGTTTAATTTATTCAAATATTGCAATTTATACAAAATTTTTTCATGCAATTTCTTAAATTTAAGTATTTCTATGATAACTATTAAATTCAAAAAACAAATCTGGAATAATTTAAAGAATTTAACAATTCTGTAGTCTTGTTTATTATTGGAACTTTAAATACATGAAATACAATTCAAAGAAATTGGAAAACGAATTTTATAGTTTTTTTTTATTATTGAAAATTTAAATACTTAAAATACAATTCTAAGAATTCTATGACTGCAGAAAATAATTAGAATAAAATTCTTTCCTACATTTTTCTTCTGGTGGTTTACATGCAAATCAATATCGAAAATGAATATAAAAGAATTTAATTTCTGGCACTGTTTCTATATGAAAATCTAAAATGAATATAAAAGACAGAATGATATTACCACCTCTATATTAATAACAAAATGAATATTAAGGACAGGATTGAAATTTCAACACTATGTCCATAGTGAAATAAAAGATGAATATAAAAGACTAGTTCAGTTTCACATTACATCCAAAGAGAAATAAGAGACTAATATAAAACACAATTTATAAATTCTGTCACTATATCCAAATAAAGTGAAATAAAAAAAATGAATATTAAAGACAATATTTAAATTCTGCGGCTTTACATTAGAAGAGAAATCTAAAATTAAAATCGCGAAAATTAAAATTATGTGCGTGTGCAGGGGTGAGATATTCCATCACTATGCTTGGTTACACTTTTGGCGATTAATCACTTTTGTTGAATTAATTAAGGAAGGGAATAAAAATCAACAAATTTTACTACATTTGATGATTTTTTATGCTTGGCGAGCTGTGACTATAGTAATTGTCAGCCAAGGTAAGGTTTATAAATTCAAAATAAATAACAAATTTACGAATAAGAATATTGAACTATAAAACTAGTTTCTTATTTTTAAAAAGGAGAAAATCATTTGAATCTGCTTGGGAAAATAATCAAATGTCCACTCAAATTCTAAATTAAAGTTCGGTAAAAGACAACAGACCTGTACAACGTTGGCGCAATTTCAAATTTTCTTGCCAAGCACTCTAAAGCTCTGTTGCCAACCTAAATTATGTCACTATGCGTGATAGCTGTCAACCAATAATGATCACATTCGAACTTTAGCTTTGAAATTGCGTGTTTTTTCCGAATTCCAAATTATTAAAAATTTGAATATTTTATTATAATTAAATACTGTAGAAGTTTTAAAATTCTAATAAATAGAAACAAGATGTTTAAAACTTGATTTTTAATATACCGAGCAATGGCGCCCACCTTAAAAAAACATCTGCAGCTCTACCTACTACAGTGTCAACCAAGTAATAAAGCTCAATTTCGAACGTCAACAAATTTCATTTTTTTATTTAGGCTTCATTCTTAATATACCGAGCAATGCTGCCCACCTTAAAAAAACATCAGTGTAGCGCTACCTACAACAGTGTCAACCAAGTAATACAGCTAAATTTCAAGCCTTAACAAATTTCATTTTTTAATATAACAAGCAATGGCACCCACCTTAAAAAAAACATCAGTTTAGTACTACCTACTACAGTGTCAACCAGGTAATAAATATAAATTTCTAATGTTAACGAATTTCACATTTTGTTTAAAATTGAAATTTAATGTAACGAGCAGTTACGCCCACATTAAAGAAATTTAAGTATGCAGCACATTTAATACTAACATGAAAAATGCAGTACACACAACTTAAACAATCATTTACATATGGAAACCTTCATTTTTATAAAAACTTTAGTTCCTAAATATGAATAAAATTGTAATGAAAAACAAAATAATTCATCTTTTCTTCATCGTTCTCTGAATCATTACTTTTTGACGAATATACTTTTCTGTCGCTTCTAAATAACTTATATTATGTTTTCATGATAATTCTAACTAGTAGAGAAGCGTACAGAGGGTAAAATATGCCAAGCATGCTATAAAGTGTGCCAGACTGGTTTACTGGTTCAGATTATGTATGTATGATGTGCTTTTCGTTTTATGAAGTAACGTGATCACGTGACATGCGTGTTTTGTATGTAACCCTTGAAACTTACAGAATAATCTTAAAGCATTGAGTTTCGAAATTCAATTTTTGGAGTTTGTGTGTTGCTTGCAAAAATTAATAAGTATGGATGAGAATGTATTGATTTTACGTTTTCGCGGAGTGCGTATTTTTGGATAATTTTAAAGTCTATTTGATAAAATATATCAAGAATCAGTATTGATAGACTCTTAATATTTGAAAATAAATATGCATTTTGACAAAAAAAATTTTTGCATATCTTTCAGCATTAACAGAATTTTCATCGAATGATACAAAATTCATACTAATCTATCAATATTTATAAATATAACTAAATATCAATAAAATTGACCTACAGAGCTAAATTTATTATTAATATTTCAATAAGTCACACTGTAAATCACCTCTCTTTATTAATTGCAAATGAATGTCTGCTTAATGTTATGCAAAGTAAGATAGACTTGAAATGTTAATCATTTATGTATGTAGTAATATGAGTTCACAATTGATTTAAATGTATTTGAAAATTCAATTTCTAAAGATATGTAGTATAAAATTTTTTATTTAAAACACCGTTGAATTAAATTCCCTATTAACTTCTCATTTTTAATCCTTAACCTTTAACCTGCATTTTAATGACTATTTCATTTAATATTTTCACTTTTTGTTTCATAGATCTAACATAAGTAACTTAAAGATGTAAAATCATTAGAAATTTGTAGTAAATAAACAACAAAGAAGAACAGTAACAGTTATATAAAATCAATTTTTTTTCCTGACAGCTGAATTTAAAACTTAATTTTTACTTTAACTAAGGAATGGTCAATCTTTTATGATGAGCTAAATTCAAGTCAAAATGTTGTCAGGGGCTTTATTTAGTATTTCTTTTGAAAATTTTGTAAAATCCTACAACTCTATTCACGTTTGGCACAATTTTTTAACTAAGCACTGTAAGTTCTGTAACCCAATTAAATTACATTTTATAAATCTCTGAATATCAATTTCTTACTCAATCATCAACTTTAACTATCACTTCCTTGCTTAATCTACAACTTTTTGCTTGTTCAATCTCTAGTTTTAAATATCACTATCTTCCTCAGCTTGTGATTTCGAATATTTCTGATCTATTTGGTTAGGGTGTCGTTCCTACTTTCAGAAGGTAGTGAGTTCAAATCCTGGCTTAACCAAAGATTCACTGTGTTCAGTAAATATGACTGGGTCACATTAAAACTGGACATGGTGGTAAAATCCTCCAAGTGAAATGGTACTTCTGGTGATGACAGGCCAAGTATTGGGGGTCTTTTGCTTGGTCCTTGCTACAAAATCACAGACTCCACCTGGCTGTTTCTATCTAAATGGTAGAGCCCAACTCAGGCTAATTAAGGGAAGCATGCTGTTGCAACAATAACTTTATTTACTTACCATAGTTATGCTTCATGACTAAATGCTAGAAATTTAATTTTACACTTCATAAAAATATACATGTTATGAAACAAATATAAAATCAATACTATTATTTGTGCTTGATCAATTATAAATACATGATCATATTTAAAATTATTTCCATTTAATTAATCAAACAAACAAGCTTACTTTAAAAATACTTTGCAGGTAACATCACCTAGCTAGTGTTAACAATAGGGCTATGAAGTTAAATCAACAATGCCTATACTGTATTTTCCTGTCTATAATCCACAGACTATGTGTCAAAAAAGTTCCTAACTTGTTGTTCTTATATGCTACTGTGGATAATGTGATAAAGGAACATTCTCCATCAGAAAAGTTTACAATAAAGTTTTGAAAAAGTTGCTGTTTATATTTCATAAAATAAATAACACATGACATCACGACTTGTCTGACTTGTTTCATCTATAATCAGTTTTATCCAATTATGTTCAAGAATGAATTCAATTCCTCAAAAAGATAATACTGTTGCAAAAACAGTTGCTGCCATCATTTCGCTTTTTTTTCTGCCCTGAGTTGTTTTATTGAAAATATTCAAGTTTGTATATTCCCATGTGGAAGCATATAACTTTTGAACTTCACAGCAGGTTATAAACTAAAAGCTATAGAGAAGCAAATAAAAAATGACTACAAACATTTTAAAATAAAATTTAAAAAAAAAAAAAAAAAAAAAAAAAAAAAAAAACCTGTGCAGTACAAAAGAAGAAATGTTTCTAATGCGCAATTTAAAAATAATTTCTTTCTTTCATTTAATTATTAAAGAAACAAATTTTACTTTTAAAAAATGTCTAACCTTGTTTTAAAAGTTAATAAAAAATAAAAATTGACAACTTTTACTAACTTGGAATTATCGATATCGTTCTTTCATCTCATGGTTATTGCACTTTTAGGTGAGGTGGATTAAAATAGGTCTTTTGTATAATAAATGGTTTTTTTTTGTGCAATTTATTATATTCTAAATCATACTGTGTACTTTTTTTTATTGTATGTGAAACTGACACTATTAATAGCATATATTTTTACCATTTGCTGAAAAAATTGCAACAGATTATGCTTTTTTTTACTTGGAAAAAAGATGTTGCAGATAGTATGCCACTATCAATTATATACAAACTTTATATTATATACAGGAAAAGTATTTTAATATCAATTCTTTTATTTGTGTCTCTTTAATCTGGTAATACTGCCCACCTTTAAAAATAAGAAAGAAAAAAATCTTATGTAATACACTTAGGCAATGGTGAAGAACTTAATAATAAAGCTGAATCAACAATGAAAATAACATCAGTTTTTATAATAACTTGATTTTTTAAATAAACCAGACAATATCATATACTTATTCTAGTTTTAATTAATTGATCAATTGCATTTATATACAACCAATTGTGTGTACCGCAGTAATATCACATTTATAATAACAGTTTTCACAATTGAATTGCTAACTTATATATGCCTCAGATATATCTACATTATGCTTACTAATAAGGTAAGCAATTTAGTTTATTCAAATTCGCTGTTTTATGTACCAATATATAAAATACTCACTTGATTGTCACTTGAGATATTCTAAACATAATTATTTATTTGGTCAATAAAGAATTCTTTTCAAACATACTTCAACTTAAATTTTTAAATAAGTAGAAAATAAACAAAACTTCAACAAAATATATTTTTTAACTTCAAAATGGAAACTCAAATTTAATACTTAAACATAATTCATTCATTTTCAGCCACAACTTTAAAATACCTTTCCAAATTATTAAGATAAATTATATTCAAGAATTTTTAAAACTCCCATTAAATTCTGTGCTCATCAGAACTCATAACGGAATCAAAGATAACTAATGCACCCATTGAAACTTTTCATTCAAAAGAATCCATTCTGGCACAATAATTACAAGTTTGGTGCATTTAGCACCTGCAGTAGGTTCTATGATTTACTTAAAAATTTCATCAGATGGTGAGTTATCAAATATACTGTGAAATATTAAGTAAAGATAAATGAAGTTTCATTAATAGAAATTAGCAAAATTATATTTGCTGTGCTTTGTGCCATAGTAAAATTTCTCTCCAAACCATGAAATTCTTAGTAATATAAAAGTTTTTGTGATGTTTACTTTAATTTTTCAATCTCAGAATATATGTAATGAAGCTAAAAGTTTAGCTTCATGCACATTAAAATGTATAAAGGAAAATAAAAATTAAATATGAGAAAATACCACTCATTAACACTAAGTTAATAACAGAGATGAGTTTTTTGTTTTTATTGAGTGATATTATTGACTTTTAAAAACATTCTTTGTTATCAGTAAATATAGGGTATCATTTAATACTAAATTAAAGCATTATTTTTTTATTATAATTTTATTTTTAATGTATTTAAATTGAAAACATATTACAAATATATATATATATACACACACACACACACTTTGTCACTTGTATTATATTGTTGTTTATCATTTTAATATTTAAATACTGAAATGACTTTACTTAATATGAATAGAAGGCTTATAACACATTTGAATCCATATTTGTCTATTCAATAAATTGAAAACATCTTATAATAGCAGCAGTGGAACATACTAGAAGAACAAAAATAAATTTACCTAATCAAATGTCTATTTTAAAATTCCTACTAGTCTTGGATGCAGTAAAATGCTCAAATCTTTTAATAAATTTTTTAGTGAATTTTATCATTTTTCTGACAATTTGGATTTCTAATTATGTCAGAACGATAGAAAAGTCTAAGGATATTCAATATTCTTTATTGACTACCCTTGTTCATACATTACTGTGGAACAATTTAGAATTTGATTTCTTAATGCATTTTTAAAATTTTTGTGAAAGAAATTCAAATGAATTTTTTAAAATTATTTTATTAATAAAATTATAATCAGATGTAATTTAATTATTTAGGAAGGAACTGTGATGTATAACAATAACATCAGTTTAGCAAAAATTTTTTTAATCATCAAAGATTCAAAAATGCATTTATCAACTTCAAATTCAACACATAATTTTTAATAACAGAATATTTATATTTGTACAAGGATGTTATTTTATGTAGCTTACAGTTTTCATAAGTTAAAAAAGTATGTGAAGATAGTATATTAATGAGTTACTATGTCTTATAAAATGCAAAGGTTATAAATACCAATTTTAGAACGGATATTGATTTCTGCATAAATCTAAAGAGTTTGTATACAGTAAGTAATTATTTCATTCACAGTAAAAGTGTATTTGCTGCATTTTGTGTCTTCATTGATAGACTATTTTCATTAGAAAATTTCTTTAATTTAATTTTGAGACTTTATATTATTATTATCCTCCTAAAATCTTCTAGCTTAAATCATTTGTTTGACTTTATTTTAGTCCAGTTGGTTCATTTCATCAGACATCATCAAATCAAATTTTCTATTTACATTGCATAATCTTATAATTCTTGTAAGCTATATTTTGTTCTCTCTATTATATTTTCCTTAAAAATTTATTTCTTTATGATGAAGCTATTTACACAGTCTCTTTTTATAGTAATTGTTTGTTATGGCATTTTAATATAGCAAAAACTCAGAAAATGAAACATGGTGTTCCAAAGGGTGATAAAAAGAAGAAGAAAGAAGTTACTTTTGAAATAACTCAAATCCTTGCTGAGTTGGATATAAAGCATGAAGAAGAACTGAAACAATATCAAGTTAGTTTATGATAAATCATAAATATTTTTATACATTGAACATATCCTGAAAGTAATTTTTCATTAAAATTTAAATTTACACAAAAATAAAAAGTTTTGATTGAAATATATATTTCATTGATTAAAGAGCCCTTTAAAAATAAATGATTTCCAAATTTAAAGTTATAGTGTTCTACTTGTACTATTTATTTATAAATAATTAAAATTTTCTTTCTTTCTTTTTTTTTTTTTTTTTCTTTCTTTTTCTTTTTCTTTTTTTTTTTTTAACAAATACTTATTTAAAATTTTAGCTTTTATTTCCAGGACATACAGAATTATGTAATTAATTTTTTCTAAATAATAGCAAATGCTCTTAAAATAGGAAATTGCTTTTGGATTTGCTATTTGATGGAATTTATAATGAGTCAAAAAATTATTAATATTATTTTTAACTTCAGAAATTGCACAGTTTTCTGCTGTTAAAATGAAAAACAAATGCTGCTGTATCCTGGTTGGTTATGTTGTTCTCATTATCGGAAGGTAGGGAATTTGAATCTTGACCCAACTGAAGATTCGTCGTAATCGCAGCTGGGGCACATAAAATATGTCATGGTTGCAATGTGTTCAATGTGAAATACCTTTGGAAGTGGCAGGTTAAACCTGGGGTCTTCTGCCTGGTTTCTGCTCCTAAATTATGATAGTCCATTCACTTTTGGGGGTCAGAATGGCATACCCATTGGATGCCATGATTTGCTGTTATAGCTGTAAATTCATTGAAGTCTTTTGAAATAATCATTAATAATTTAAACTTAAAAAAATGTCTCATTAATATTTGCAATTATTTATTTTTATTACTTACAGAAATGAATGAAAAATATTGCATGTACATAATTACATGCATATTTGGTTAAGAACAATTTTTAAAATAAAATAAAAAATTATTTAACGTGAATGTTGATACCTCCTGGAAATTTTTGATTTGACTCCTGAGAAACTACTGAAAAATTTTCTTAAAAATCTTGTTAATCCCATTTAATTCACACAGTAGTGCAACATTTCAGAATTCAGCTCTTGAAGAGTAAAAGATTTATTTAATTCTATAAGCAATTAAAATGAAATTCAGGAACCTAATGGTACTACCCTTCACCGAGCGTAATGTGAAGTTGTAGGGTTACTACAACAATGGTAATCATGTCTGATACACTCAAAGTACATCCCTTAAGTGTTTTACACACTTAGCAAGACACCCAGTAGGTGTACCAATCACTTGACCTGTTAAGCCAATTGATGTACTGAAGAATGAACACATCTTCCATTTACCTAAAAAAAGGCTAAGGTAATGTGTTGGTTTTTAGGGGCTTCAGTTACCAGGATCCTCTTTTCCAGGCACATGAATTTTCACGCACTGCAAACCTGCTGGTGATTTAGTCCCCAAGAGAAGCTAATAGCATCAGGATTGCAATTGCTACTTAAGGAGTCTTAAATTATTAAAGTGAAACCTGTGTGTTTTTTTTTGTGTATTCTTATAATACAAAAATATAAATAAATTATGAATCTGTATCAATATATAATTATATGGCTGAAATATGAAATTTCAAAATATGATACTATAAAGCACAATATTTGCAAAATTAAAAAGGAACAGTTTTAAATACAAAAATGGAAGCTTTCAAAATTCTAGTTTAAGTAATAACTGTAAAGGTTTCTTAATTATGCCTTTTACAGTTTTTATTTCCCAATTCTGAACTAGACCATTTCTAGTATAGAAGGTTTAAGGAAAACTTTTAAAATTTTCTATCTCTGTGTTTCATCATGTTCATCAAGGAAAGTAACAATATTGTTCTTTAAATCTATTTTTGTTTGGTGTTTTTTTTTTTACATAATTTTCAGACCTTAAATTTACCAAAATCTTATAAGATTCTTTAAAAATTTAATAGTTTTTCAAAATACAGGCATATCTTCAAGTGAATTTAAGAATTTTTCATCTTATAGTAATGTTGAGTAGGAGTTAAATTAGTTTCTTTTCTCTCAGAAGTTGACCAAATGATAGCACTTGGTAATTAATCTTCTTGTTGATAATTTATCACTAATTCAATTTCCATCAATATAATTTCCAATTTGTCAACTGCAAATGATGTTTGTCCAAGGGTTTACCTTAATGTTTTGATATTTCCCTTGAGTTTCTTGTAAAATTTATTTTGTCACTCTCCTTGTTCGATGATGTACCTCATTTGGACTGCATTATTGGAGTAATAATTCATTGCGTCAGAATGCTTTAATATCTTAAACATTTTTTTTTTAAGTTTTGCATCTGCTACATTGAAAATATAAGCATAGTCTGAATAGATAACAGTACAATTGTCTTGGAAACAAATCTGAATGGCAAGCAAGAAAGATATAGTAATAAAATCTTGTTAGCTTAAAGGTGAAGTCCTCTAGTGACTGCACATGTGAATAACATGACTTAATATTTCACATACTGATTTTTTTATGAAAAGTCTTACTTAATCAAGTTCTGAGCATCAAATGGATTTGTTTGTTTTATTCTGAATGAAGATAATGGTGCTATCCTTTATTGCATTTTCCTGGAATTGTAATGCTAGCAAGTAATGAACACACTTTTCATCATCAATTTTATTTATATCCAATTATTTAAAATCTTTCTTGACAAAACATGAGACTACTGACTATTGCCATGCATAAAATTGGCACATTTTCATCATGCACACAAAAATCATTAAATTGAAATTTTGGAAGAAAGGATAATAGGATGCTATTTTTGAAAATATAACGATGAATTTTGCTGTTTTCCCTCTGCATGCAATTCTCCATTATTGCTTAAAAATGGATTTAATCCATAAATATTAGAGGTTTTAAATTCTTAACTTCACCAGAAAAGTGTTCATATTGAATTTTAAATTTCTTTGAATGAGTTTCAGTTGTGAAATATGCTACAGTCCAAGGAATTTTGTTTTAGTTTTATTTTGTAAATTGAAAATATATCAAAAAATTTACCCAATCACTTTCATTGTTTTACATGGTTTACTTTAATTTTCAATACATTGTTGGGATTTACAGCAATGCTGATATTCGTTATAAGATTCTTCTCTTCCAATTTGGATCTACTGATGAGATAAATTTTGTAATCCATACACACACACTAACCATACTTATCCTAATTGTCATAGTTTTGAAGATAACAAATGTTCTGCAGAGCATCCATGTGACAAAATATCAGCAGGGTGTGTTTTCCCTAAATAAATATCAGGGACATTGTAATGTGATGGGACATTAAACCATTAATGTCCCATCACAATGTCTAACATTATTTGGGTTATTCAGTGCTTATTTCTTCAAATCTATTTTTACAAACATCTTTCACCAAGCAAGATCATTATGAATCCAATAAATTACTATCATTCTGTCATCTACAAATAGTCATTTTGTTCAAAAATATGAAATGGCTCTCTTATATTTTTAATAAGTTTTGATAAATTAATACTCCTAACAATTCTAACCTTGGCATTGTAACCTTTTATCTGTAATTCGAGATTTTGAAGTAACAAGTACTACCTCTCCCTTCTCAACTGATCTAAAAATGCTGCTGCATTATTTGCTTTAAAATGTCTCACAAAACAAAGAATTATTTATTTTTAATAAAATTTAGTTCACTATAAAAATATCAGTGAAAAGTTTCACCTCCATCAATTGTTCATTATCAAATTTTAGTCCCATCACTGAAAAATTTGCATAATCAAATTTGCTTGCAAAATTAAAAGATAAATGAACTACTGGATCAGAAAAGCAGTTATTACTTTTAATGTTTCTTTTAGAAATGCCTACAATCATTTAATGTTCTGTTAATTTATCTATGTTTAAGGAAATTACATTACTACTAACATATCAATTAAGCCCAAATACTTATAAAAAATTATTTTATTTCTATTCCTGGTTTTATAGTTACTTTAATTTACTTACAGTATTTTAGTTCCTCAAAATTTGTTCTTAACTCAGGCAAGTTTATTCCAGTTTCTCATACCATGTTACATGCTTAATACATAAATTAAAAGCTTGTTTAAAATCTGAAACAAATTAAATCATCTATCTAAGCAGAACATTTTAACTTCTTATAAGCATCTGGTTTTTCTGTTATCATTTTCTTTATGTTACTTTATTGTGCACAATAAAGTAAAAGGGTTGCATGAAATAGAGTGGAATGTAAGTAAGTCTATATATTTTAAATTGAAATCATCGTCAATGTATAATAATCTCAAAATATCTCTGTCAATTTTAGAAATTTTAATCTATAGAGGAAAGCTTTTTCAGTATCTACCAATATATATGTTTGAATAAGCATAATGTAATTAATTTAAAATAAAAGAATTAAAATTAAGAGCTTTTTATTAAACCATCATTTAAAGATACCTCATTGATGCACATTAATGATGCATCAAAAACTAAATGTGCACCTTGGTTTTATATTTATTTTTCTTAATAATCATAAAATGCACCATATTATACCTCACGCAATTATGATTTTCCATTTCACATTTTTCAATTATTCTATTTTACAGCTGTTCATCTATTATAATATCTTAAATTTTCATTAAACCATTAATCAATTTTTAATTTTTTAATTAACATAGTAAATATCTTTAGAACTTTCAGAACTATTGCCCTTTAATTCTTATTATTTTAATAATAAGTGTATAGTGGCATTTCTGAATTATAAATCTTTTTCAAATTTCTAAAAGATCATGAAATGTATCAGCATTTTTAATCTTTTCTAAGCCTATGCTATTCAAAAACCAAAGCTTTTAAATAGTCATTATTTAACTTATTTTCCTCTTTTAAGCTTTGCAAATCACCAATGTTAAAACATCAAAGCATTAGTGTCTGTTTTCCCCTCTAGACTTGACTGAAGACTAACTGAATAAAAATGAAGCTTATAAAGATTGTTGCTCAATATTTTCTTTTCTCTAGTTTGCACCTCTTAACATGTATCTAATCTCACTGATAATTTTGTTTTTCTTAATTTATTATTATCAGATTTATATTTTTCTGAATTTAACATTTCTAAAACATTTTGTGGTGAAATTTTGAGAATTTTTTCAGAAATAATATTCAATAAGAGCTTCAATTTCAAAAAAATAACTAGTATTATGAATGTTTTTAAGAATAATTTTTCAACATCATATTCCATTAATTTACCTTGAGTATGCTTTAAAAGTCGAATAGCTTTTCCTTCCTTCAAACTTATTTTAATTCTTTAGCTGAAACTGGCCTTATAAATGATTCTTGTGATTCTCCATCAATTAAAATTTCAGCTTACCGATTTCTGTTATTACCCTTATCAAAAATGTTAACATTACAAGTTTGTTAATATCTAATTTTATAGTTATAGTCCTATGAATCAGAAAATAATGCCATTAAATTTTTTCATCAGGATACAACTTAGATAATATAATATTAATATCAGAAATTATTTGCTGTGTCTTGAGCTATTATTCAATTATATTTTTAATTTAAGAGGTAACATTTTAATTTTGCAATTAGAAAAATGATGTCCTGTTTTGATGCTGATGAAATTTATAACAATGGATTTCAAATCTCAATGTAGTATTTTTTTGTTCATTTTTTTTCTCATATTTCTCTAATTGCAGTTAAAAAATAATTTTAGTTAGTGTGATAATCACATAGAAAATAAAAATTGTAGCTCTTTTCAAGTAATTATTTCTATTTTCCATTATACCATAATTTATTTCTCTTTTCTTTAAATTTAAAACTAAATAAGAAGCTTTGCAACTCTCAATCTCTAAACTAATAAAAATTGAGGAGTTTAGTTTTAATGTACTTTTTTTTTAAAATTATTGTTTATTAAATTTAAAGTTTGTATTATGTTTTAATAATTTTGAAAATAACTGATCTTAAAATGCTTCTTATATGGATTTCACATGAATTATAAAGCCCTCTAAATGCTTTGAAGAAATTTTTACACTCAGAAATCTATTCATGAGAAGAAATTACTAAATCTGTTTGACCATATCTTTCTTAAATCAAAGTGATTGAATCATCATAATGGTCACCAGATAGTATGAAAACTTGAAATGTCCCTCAGTTAAATATTCAAGATAATTAACTTTTCAACTTTAGTTAACTAAGTATTGTTGGCAGCATTTTCAAAAAGTTATGAAATCCCAGAACTAAACAAAATATAAAATTACCATTATATTTTGATAATGAAATTTTCATTAACCAAATATTAGTTTTGTTTTCAAATTTATCTTAAGTAGCATGGTCTCTATTAGGATTGAGTATTGATATTAATACTTACAAATTAAAAATTTAAATACCTTCTTTTTTTATCTAAATGTATGTAATTTGTTTTTACTTCAGATCTAAAACTATAGCCTTTTTTTATTTCAGACTTGCTTCTTTTAATTCATGTTTATATGTAATATTTTTTGTCAAGATCTTTTAGCTCAGTTTGTTTCAATGTTTAAGCAAAGAAAAATTTTCTTATACTGCATTTCTATCATAAATTTCTTTTTGAATCTCAGTTTTTGAAATATTTATTAGCTTTTAAACGATTTCCTGCATAATTTTTCTTCTGAATTTATGTTTATTAATTTCTCTTCAGCCATAATAATAAGCAAAGGAGTCTGCTGCTTTCTTAGTTCTTACAATGTCAATGAATATAAGTGCACTCCTTTACAATATGAAATACAGATGTAAACAAAAAGCATTTATTTTTATTTAATTGAAATTCTATTTCTAAAATTTTTATAATTTATGTTTATATAAATTGTATAATTTAAGTAAAGAATATTTTTGGTTTCAATTACTTTATTTCAAGCATTTGAATCTCAAGAAAAAATTGCAAGCAGATGTAAGGCAATGCTTAAGCAATCTTCATGTAACAATGATGATAAATTAAAACTATTTAAGCAAATATATTGATTTTCACAGTGGCTCCAATTGTTGGTTCTGATCAATTTAACTGTCTTACAAAAGTGAACTTAGAACAACAAGCAATCCAATTTATCCATTGATTTCCCTTGTTTGAATCCACTGTCAATATTACTTATATATTTGACTTTCTTTTCTACATACACACCCCATATGTTTGGGAAATCACCAAAGTCTTATCCACTAATTAAGAATTATGAAGTAATGTTGCGTGGAGTTTCTCCTAGATGACAAAATTCCAACTGCAAAATTTTATATAAAAAAGTTTCCTAAAAACATTGAAATTAGCATCCCATTGTAAAAATTAAAACAGTTAAATGAAGTTATAATTACTAATACATTTTGTCTTTTTTGTATCTTTTAATTGTCTTCTTTATGTAATGCTATGTCACATGTGAAAATGACCTGGTATGTTTTTGAAAATCCATTTGTGTATAATAAAAATAGCTTTTTTTTTTTATAAGTAGAGTTAAATATTAAACAGTTAACATTATATTATAAATTCTCTCTTTCTTTATCTAATAATGGTTTACTGCTGCATGATTGTTTTTTGCACCATGCAGACAGATTCAATCAAAACTTGATGTAAAATAAATTCTGAACCTTTTTTTTTTTTTTGTAACTATAATAAGTCATGCTCAGTTGCTTTTTAAATGACTTTTATCAAAAAATATTACTGCTATTCATAGTTATTTTTTTTTTAATTTTGTGTTTATGTTTCACATATAGTTAATAAATCCAACCTGAAAACTTATTTTTAAATTCTCTCTTCCTGAAATAAATATAAAGTTATGTTGATTCTCATATATGAAAAAGCAAATAAATTCAGCTTATGTTGAGTTTAAATTAAATTTATAACTGTTATGCTCAAATAAATTAAGCAGTTACTGCATTCTTATAAAATAATAAATTTCATAACCTTGCAGAGTAATTTTTTAATTATATTATATTTTCAAATTTGATTCCATTGCAACCATTTTTCCATTTAATTATAAATTCCATAACTTTGCAGAGTAATTTTTTAAATAAAGTATTATATTATATTTTCAAATTTGATTCCATTGCAACCATTTTTCCATTTAATTTTTAGTTCATAGTTATGATAAACTGACTCTTTATTTAAATTAATAATTGACTGCTTATTTAATAAAAAATTTAAAATAATAAAATATTACTGTCTATAATATTGTGAATGACTTTTTAATTATAATATTTTTAAAATGCATTCTTTTTTAATAACTTTTCACATAAATAAGAGATATAAGTTTGTGTTTTTATTCAAATCACTCCATAATTAAAGTGACTGACACTGAAATCAAAACTTTGATCTTCTCATAAAAAAAGAGGCAGATTTTTTCCTTTATAAATGAAAAAAAGATATGTTGTAGCAAAGTATGCACTTGTTATGAATTTAAGAAACAGTTACAAAAGTAATGAGCTTTTGACCAAAACAGAAAATCTTTTATTTACTACAAAAATATTTTACTTTAATCCATCTAAATCAAGAATAAAAAAAGCTATAGTTCTCTGCAACCTAGTATCACACAACCTCAAAAGTATAACTTGTACTTTTCTTAGAAATTAAGAATACATGTTTGCAAAATTACATATGAAAAATAAATCTTCAAGGAATATTAGATATTTTGTTCTACCCTGGGTTATTATAGATTTTTTTGTTATTAACTTGGCTGTCATAAAAATACCACAGTATGTTAATATTACATTTGTAAGATAAAATTATTTTTAATAATGAATGTGTTAAGAAAATTTTGCTCATTCTCACAATACAGAACTAGGATCCTTAATAAGATATTTAGAGTTTTTAAATATTTTTCAAAAATTAATCTAAAAAATATAAAGTTTGTCTAATTAAATTTTCATTTACATTGACAAATGATTATGAAAATTAGGTACTTAGCAAATTTTCTGAATATTGTATTATAAGTAAAGCATGGAAAGGTAAATATGTCAACAAATACCTTAAATGCTTTTAAAAAATTTTAGTGATTGACCAAAATAATTAGCTTATTTTTTTAATTTCTCCATTAATTTGCTATTTTTTATGTTGATTTATTTTTATAGTACTTTTATAATGCTGTTATGTAGCATAATATTTAATAAAACAACATTGTGATTCTATTCATTTATTAAAGATATTTAATTAGAATTTATTAATTATAATAATGTCCTAGCATTAATTCTATTAAATTTTTAATTTTTTATTGTTATTTGAATAAATTATTGCAATTATATGAGTGATACACAAAATATTTTGTAAATTATCATTAAAATGCATTTCATTTATTTAAGATGGAGCTTGTTAATTGTAGTATTTTACTCCATTATATAATTAATTATATACTAAACATTAAGAAACTAAAATTTTATTATCATTAAAAGTAGTGCAAAAAAGAGTTATAAAAGCTTAACTTATTTTCAGATTTTTGTTTGCAAAGTTTTGTATTATAAAAAATCTTTTTTTTTTTTTTTTTTTTTTTTTTTATTAATAAAATTTAGTGAAATTGATTTTTAAAATTCAAATGACTCATAAAATTATAATAGAAACCATGATCCTGCGTTATTTTTATTTCTTAGTATAATTGGAACTGTATTTGTTAACATCTATTTTAATTACAATATTCTATTTCACTATCTATGTAATAGTAGTGAAATGTGCATGCATTCAGTTTTCCAAGAAAAATGATTAATTAACTTTGTTTCATTAAGCCTTTTTTATAACACAGTTAACTCAAAATAGATTTTTTTCTGCAGAAATATATTTCCCTTTTTAAATGTTAATGTAATATATTTCATATAATTATGTTAATTTAAATAACTAAGCTGTTTATCCACCTATTTTGAATATATTCATGCTAATTTATCTGTTAACAATTCTTAACAATATCAACATATTTTCTATATAGTAACTGAAAATGTTTTAAAATATAAAATGTTTAATTAACTATTTTTTTATATTTTTGTTGAATTTTCAAAAAATGTATGGAAATTTTATTCAGGGACTGACTAATTAAATAAATTATTTCTTAAAAGTCCTAGATTTTGGTTGATGCTGTGCATCTAAAAGAGAAAAATCTAACTTGTTTATAAAATTAAAATTATTTAATTTGATTAAAATTCCTCTAGTTCTTTAAATGTGTAACTGTAGAAAAATGTAAAAATATGTTCATTGTTTAGTTAATGGGCAAGGGATTTTTCACCATGTATGTCAATTTGTAGTTGTTATTTTAAACCAATAACACTGCTTTTTTGCTTCTGTCTTATTGAAAAAAAATTCAAACAAATATTGTGAATATATGTTGTCAAATGAAAATCATGTGAATCCATAAAAAAATGTTGCTATTATGTTACACAATAGAATGATGCTAATTATTGTTAGACCATGTGTCAAAGTTTAGATTATTTCAGATGTCATATTAAGTGGTGGTATAAAAAATTGATATGGGTTCAGTATTGTTTGTCCTTAAATAAAGCATTTATATTCAGATGTAATTGATTTTTTATATCATAGCTTAGATCTGTTTTGTTCAATATATTTCTGACACATATTTTATCATAATATCTTACTTAGATTTATATTTTACAAATTCCAAAACAAACTTCTGGATATTTATTTAGCCTAAATGTTAAAGTTTTAACTAATGCATTTCTTAGTAATAATTAAGAACATACTTATTGAATGGATTATTTACAATCCATTATCACTTGTAAATTATAATACAATTAAGTTTTTGTAAAAAATCATTGTTTTTGTTTCATTGATTAATTTATACTTTTCAAATGATTATGCTTCCTATGAAGTTATGTATATTCTCTTTCAATATTTTGTAAAGAAAATTTTCTAGGTAAATAATTTGAGTTTGTTGATATCCAAGTTAGATTGCTTCTCCTTATAGGTTTTCCTCTTTGCAATGTTTATAAAATGAAATTATATTTGTTTTTTTTCTCAACAATAATTATCTTTTTATAATTTTAGCACTCAAATTATATTTAAAGCATTAAAAGACCAAAAATTGTAATTTCCACTTTCATTGTAATTTTGTATAATTTACTTGCAAGGCACATTAATAAATTCATGTGCATACTTGTAATAAAAGTATATTTACATTGTGTATCTTAAAGGAAATCTGTATTTTGAAAGTATCCAAATAAATATTCAGCTAATCTAATTTTCATGGTATTGTAATTAGGCATGAGAAAAATCTTTATTTTCCCTTTTGTTATATATTTTTGCTTCTGTTCCATCAATGCTATCAAATTGTTTTTTTCTCCCTATTCTACTTTCTTATTATTCCTTGTTGTCTACTTTTTTATTCCTTTTTCAGCTCTGATATTTTTCTCTAAGTTTAGTTCCTCTTTCATATTTATATTTATGTTTATATAGAAGTATGAATTCAGTATAGTTCAAGAAAATGATATAATATTTGATTTTTAGAAATGGTAGTACAAGGTTGAAGAACATACTGTTGCAGCTGAAAGTGCTATATATTTAAATAAAAATATACTTAGTTATTGTTAGTGTGCTTAAGAAAAATCTTTAGTTTTTAGAATACTTGTTTTAAGTTAATAAATACATTTATCTATAAGCTTACTATATTGAAATGGAGTGTAAGTGTTAAAAAGTTTCATTAAATATTATTAAGTGTTGAATTATTCATCATATCAGGAATGCTTAAGTTATGATTGATTTCATGTCTAAAACAGAAATTTTCTAAAAACTCTCAAATACAAAATACTTAGAATCATAACTTAATACTTTTTTTATGAAATTTAATTTAAAAAGTAATGCTTTTTGTTTTTCTTTTAGTGTGTTAATATATATGTGACCAACTTTAAAAAAAGAAATAAGTTTTTTAACAATTGTACAACAATATATTTAACCAACTTTAAAAAAAGAAATAAGTTTTTTAACAATTATACAACAATATATTTAACAGTTCATGTTTATATATATAAACATAAAGGGGAATTGCATTTAGAAAAATTCTTTCTTATATAGTATGCATGAAAGTTAAAAATTATTTAACTTAATTTTTTTATATTTATTTTTAAGGCACAACACTCGTTGTCATCTCTTAATAATCAGGCTCCTGATACTAAGTTGTCTGAGAAACATGAAGCTATTCTTAATGATGTAGTATTTGTAGAAGCATCTGAAGACTTGTGCAATCATACTCTAGAAAATAATGTTCCGAAACTAAGCAAAGCACAAAAGAGAAGAGTAAGTGGGGTTTTACTGAAATAACAAAATGATTACAATTAACGAGTGCTATTCATTATTTGCTATTGTCATTATTTTCTACTTTTTAAAATGCACTCTGAATAAACAAACATTTTTGATTTTATGATTTATCTGCCATCTAGAAGCAAGTAACATTTTGCTGCTTTTTTCTAATTGGATGATATCTAATTGCTGAAAATAATTTTTGACAGTTTGAATATATTGGCCACACAAATATCAATTGCATTGCTCCCAAGCGATGTTATGGACATAATTATAAGAACTTTCTTTTATTATTCTGTTTTTAAGAGATCAATTTTTTTTAATTATCTGAGTTATTGTTGAGAATAATAATTTAGTTACATGAAACAATATAAAAAACAGTATTAGCTGTCTTAGGCAGTAACACTGAAAGAAATTAGAACTTATTTATAATTCTTTATTTTTTTAAAATACTTATGGCATAAAACCAATTTTTTTTTAAATTTTATTAGCATATTAATAACATTTTTTATTTTTGGAAGAAGCAAAGAAACAATAGAAGATTATTTCTAATCGAATATTTCTTTTCTTGATTAAATTTGTATCTATTTGAATATTTAAGAACTTTTTGTTTTGCTTATTTCAACACTGAAAAGCTCACTAAATAAATATTTCACCTCTAGCCATCTTCTATATCAACTTGCCATTTATTAGAAATAAAATTAGATATAATGAAATCAGCGTAACATAATTTCTTTATTTGTTTGTATCACCATTTTTAGAAATATTTTCTGTAAAATTTTAGTTAATATTGGTGGTATGTTTAATTAATATGATTTATAAGCAAAAATGGAAGACTAAATTATGTTTAGAATAAAACAAACTATTTCCAAAAATCTTGTTCTTAGTAAATGGCAAAAAAGTATATTTTACCCATGATTTGAAACACAATTACAAATTACATGACCAAAGTGCATGTTGTAGGAGTTTGATACCATGGCTTTTCTGTCAACTTTTTTACTTTGAAAAATTGTTTTACTATGATGTTCATGTAATATTTGCCCAATTCAAATATATTCATTAGGAATTCTGAATCTGGATTATTATTGTTTAAATGATTAAAAATTTTTTTAGAATTTTCATAAGGTTTAAGGTGAATTGCTGTTTAATTATAGAACTCTAGTCTTCAATTCAACAGTTTGTGGGTTCTTGACTTCCACTTTGAGCTTAGGTATTTGTAATGATTTGAAATTTATTTTAAACTGTTAGATTAGATCTTGGTGAAACTTGCCTTTTCGGGGTAAAAAGTTAACATAGTGCAGTTAACAATTAAACTATACATTATATACAATTAACATGTAAAATATGCAACTTATAATACTATATTTCATGTATAGTAATACTATATATAATTTATAAGTTTCAGAATATCACCCTGCCAGTTATAGGGGTTGTCCCAAATTTCCTAAAATCAAGCAGGCGCAAAAATTAAAATCAAACTTTGTTAGGCAGGAAATTTCATGCTCCAGTGACAACTGTCCTTTCAGAACCCCCAACTAGTGCAGCACCTGATACAGCTGTCCCCATAGAACAAAACACTTCAAATAATGAAGCAAAAAAAAAAAAAAAAAAAAAAAAAAACAAATACAACAGGGATGCTAGGAGAATTTTTCATTTTACTAAAGGAAATAAGAGAAGTATTCTCTGTAATTAATATTTCAGAAGCCATTCGGCGCATCTGAAACTGCAATAGCAGAGAGGATAAAATGTTCCGCCTCATGCAAATGTTCGAAGGAACCCAAAAATGAAATTTAAAGTGTGTCGCACAATGGTGGGAAAAATATCAAATGCTAGGATACTATCAAAAGCCTCCTCACCAAACAAGCATGAACATAAATTTTTAACTAACATATTGTGTTAGTTAAAAAATTGTGTATTGAACTAACCAAACTAACAAGAAATAACAAAATTGAAAAAATGTATAAAAAATAAATAAATAAAATAATATATAAAATAAAAAATAAAGAGTAGGAAATTAACTCTGTACATAAATATTTTTCATTTGTATTATAGTCAAATATGATAATTCTAATAATTTTTAAATTTTTCTATGACTAACAAACTAACACTCATTTTATTTTTTTCTTTTCTAAACCACTCTGTACAAACTTGTACATTCTCATGCATGTACTATAATCTCAATATTTCCACTTTCTCTAATTCGAAATTTCAGTATACCAGTTATTTAATTGAATGAATAATTAAAGATAATTCTATTAATTAATAATTTTAATAAATAATTACTTAAATTTAATGTAAATACATAAAAAATACTTGTAATTTTTTGTATATCATAAGCCCCTCCCCCTAAATGCACTGAAATACTTTAAGGCAATCAGAATCAGCTTTATTTTTAGCATACTCTTGTTAGTAAAGAGGGTAGAGGATTGAAGATCCAGGGACCTCTACAACCAGCCAGCCATCAACTATTCCAAGTTTCAGAATACACAGCTGATTTTAATTTAGTGACTTGTAAAATTTTGCTCATTTTTCTAAGAAGCTAACAGTTAAAAACCTTCCATTAAGTACAAATTAAAAAATCCATTTGCTTATCAATGATATGTCTTAAAATATTTCTTCTTTGTTATTTCTGTCTTTTAATATACTTTTTTCTCCTTAAATAGAAATATAGTTAAATCTCAAATTTTATTATCTAGATCAGTGTTTTCCAAACTTATGACATGTGTACCACTTCTATAATTTTTGTAATGCTGAGTACTCCTTGTCAAAAACAAGGATGCATTTTAATGACAATCAAAAATATGTTTTTTTGTGACATACACTATATAATAAGAAAAGAGAAATGAAATTACTCATAATAAAATTTAAATAATAGTTATATTGTAAGTAACATTTATTTGGATCAATGAGAATAATGAAATTGTTTATGTTAAGCTGAAAGATCATCATAATTTGGTTCCCTGTTTGTTAATTTTGATCTCAAATGCAATTCTTCTAAATAGTCTTTCATTTTTTTTACTTAATCTCTACAGATGCTGGAAAAGCAACTTCACATAAATATGAAGCAAGATGTATTTTAGATGTTTTTTCTATTAAGACTACCACACAGATACATATGTGTTGTATTTGTAACCACAATGATATTAAAGTACTCTCCCTATGTTTAATTTTCAAAAATTGGTCTTTAGCCGAATCCAACAATTGCTCTTCTGCATGTGCTAAATTTTCTGGCCAGGATGTTGTGTTATTGTTAAATGAATCTCTTACGCATTGAATATTTTTACTTCAGTCAAGGAAATTATTTTCTAAGCCCATTTGCAAACTCTCCAAATGCTGTGTTGTGCATTTCAAAATATCAGCATCAATTTTCGTTGTCAAAATTGTTATAAATTCATGAAGTGAGGGAAACAAGTCTACTTCTCCACTACCAACTCTCTTTTGCAATAAATTTAATTTTACGATTGCAGAGTAAACTTAATCTTGATATATGAAGCACTGCTGTAAACAAGTAAGCCAGGGGGGGGGTATTTAATTCCGCCTGTGGTAAAAATGTAAGGTTTCTCTAATTTCAGAGATGTGGGACAGTGGACCACACAGATGATTGAACTTTCTTTCACTTTGGACAGTCATGCAATTTTTTGTCGGTTGACTTTGGCTTTATTGTACTCCCATCAAACTCTTATTATATTTCACTTCAGGAAACATTCATCTAAATCCTCATATTTTCATCATATCATTTTTTCCTTTGTGACAGAACTTGCCAAAAATCTCATTCTCAAAATTATTTGATTTATCAGTTCCAAATCATAACATTTTAATTTATTAAGTGTTGTCTTTTGTTAACTTATCATTGTACCAACAGTGCAGAGGATACTAAAGAGTGGAAAGGCACTTAATATAAGGCTAAAATCATGTTATTTTCTTGAACTGACTTGAGAAGCAACATCTTTTGTCAGTTAATTGCCTCTAGCTGACAACTAACAGACAAATAATATTTTCAACATTTATAAACAGTTTGGTTTGCAAATATTAGTGAATCTATAAAATTCATTCTGTCTACAGTGTGAAAATTACCATCTTTAATTATTAGATAGAAGAATTTTCCTGCTGTTCATAATTGGAATGATTAAATGATCACTTAAATTATCCAGATAATTTAAACATGAGTGTAAGTGAGTCATTGAATTCTACTTGTGGTTAAATATTATTGTTAATTTATTGATGTAGCATAAGGATCACTGTGAAATTTTTGAGATACAACTAGGTTTTTAAAGTTATACTTACAAAATTTTAAGTTCATTCAAAGAAGTTTCCTCCACCATCAATGCACTTTTGTAGACGAATTTTCCACAGATTAAATAGCTCAAGCCATTCATTTCTTGGAATAGATGAAACAAATGCATTTATAGCCACATCAATCTCTTCTTCTGAATAAAAATGACATCCATGTAAGTTCTTTCTTAGATTAAAGACTAACCAAAAGTCGCACATAGCTAGATCAGGTGAATACGGCGGATGTTTGATCACCTTAATTTATTTTTTTTAAGAAACTCAACTGTTAATCCGGCTGTATGTGGACATGCATTGTTATTGTGAAGCATTAGTCCCCTAACATTCAGTTCTTGTAGAATTTCTGGAAGACATTTAGTGGTATACCAGTTTACTGTTACTCTCTTCTGTCCTTCCAACTTGATGGCTTTGACCAATCCCATACTTCTGAAGAAAACGGCATACATCAGTTTTTTCAATGTGCATTGTTTTTTCACCATTGTTGGCATGGGATCATCTTCAAAGACCCATACTTTCTTTTCTTGATGTGTTGGAACATCAAAAAACGGTATGTACGTAAAAATGTAAATAGTAAAAATATTTGTATAAATATCTTATATTTTGTTTGCTTACTTGTTTTGTAGTGTTGTTATTATTTAATTTGTGAAATTGTCTAAACAACTTATTCTGTTAAAATAAGGGTTTTCAAAGTGAAGAAAATGTGTAAAATCTAAGACAGCTTGTGGCTATATTTTTTGTGCCTAAACATAGGTAAACATTCCTAAAGTTTCAAGAAAATAGAACCAATAAAAGCTGAGTTACCATAAGCTTGCTATAGAAAAGTCCTAGAAACATCCGAGGTCTATAAATATCTGCTTCTGCCAATTGGTGAGTCAATTGAAAAGTCAGATCAAGGTTAGTCAATCAGTTAGACACAAGACTCTCCAGTACTGAAAATGTCTGTATTATAGAAACTGTATAGGTTTTATTTTAGTCTGTGTAAAAAAGTCAAGATGAAGTTTTTCTAGTCTAGACTGAGAGAAAATCTAGATTTGTTTGTTTAAAAGATCTTTATTTTTGCTTCATCACAAAGAAAACATCAGCAATATTATAATAATTGACATTACTAGTTTTGAAGGAATGGAAAAATTTTAAGTATCATGTGAATAATGTACTAGGTACAACTCTTTTCTTTAAATCTATAACCATTAAAACTAACATGTTCAACTGCTGATTTTAGTAAAAGCTGTCTATTTTTTGTTTGGTATTTATATTATTAATTTAATGAGCTTTCTTAATAATTAATATTTTACTGAAGAATTGGTGATAAAGAAATATTTTAAGTATTAAGTACTAATTTTACTTGTTCTTTTTTTTAACTTGTATATTGAGGCCCTGCATATTTTTTATTTTTAACTAGATCAGTGAATATGAATAAAGATTTTAATTTCAATTTAGTAAATAACTAGCTGTAATTAAGTATGTAATGTCACAAATTAGCTTAAATATCATATTCATGACCTATAGAATCCCATTTTGTCAACTGGAATGCTTTGTTGTATTAATTAATTATTCTCAAAATCATATTATTAATTCAAATTATCTTAACATGAGAGGGAATAAAAGGGATGTTAATAAACAAAATTATATTACTTACTAAAATTTTCATTTATTTTAAATTTTAAAATTTTTTTAAAAAAGAAATGTATTGTTTTGTAAAGCAGCATGATTTTATTACACATTTCCATTAATATTTTTTTTAATTTTATGATTTGTTGTTTTATTATAATTTATTGATAAACACCACTGAATTTTATCATCTTGTTAAGAATAAGAAAGCTCAGCAAGAAAAAGATAGACAGAAAGCTATTGAGGAACAAGAATTGGATAATTTAAAAGGGTTGCGAAACATGGAAATTATAGAAATGAACAAGAAATTACATGAAAGAAGGCTTACCATTCATGAGGTATCTGTTTTAGATTCTGCATTACTATTTAGTTAACATTCTTTTATATATCAGTTTAAATTATAAAAATTTCATTATTAAGTTGAATTTTGTTAAAATTAGGTGCACTTTGTTGCACTTGTACATAGAATATTTATAGACATTTTAAAAAATATGTGTACACTTTTATATGCAATACACACATTTTAAGTCATAGAACACATAATTCATTAATTGATAAAATTTCTTTTATCAATCGAATGATTTGTTTTCATATAAATTAATCTATTCTTGTTTCTAGATACTAACAGACATTTCACTAATTACTGAACCTTTTTTATGTTTATCACATGTGTAATTTTAAAAATGAGACATTTTGTATTTAACAGTTTTATTACTAATTTTTTCTTCATTCTGTGATGCCATCAAATAGATTGCTAACCTTTTTTCTGAACTTGTAAGTTCCACTAACTCTATTGCTTCACCAAATATTAATTGTAGTTTACAAATTAGTTTTATTTATAGAGATTTGTTTAAAATATTTAATATTATCACCTTTTTGATCATCAAATTCAATTCAAGTGTCTAAAGATTGTTGTCATATAAAATGTTGTACACTTTGGATGTGTTACTGCTTTGTAGTATTTCTTATATCACTTTAAAACAATATTTTTCTGCTGAATTATCTTTTGTGTTCATAAATCCGTAGCTCCTTAGGTTGCCTAAGTTCTTAATTTGCTAGATCATTCACTTTTCAGAGTTTCACAATTTTGATTTATTAATATTACAATGCTTTCATGTCATTTCTTTTGACACTTCAGTAGTATTACATACTATATGCCCTTAAAAGTTTAACAAAATTTCAATTAAACATCAGTTGTTACAAAAATGATTTTAGTAGCTGTTATAAAAGTTTTGTTCCTTCAACCATTTTTCAATATCTCCAAACTGGAAATGAGTAGTTCATTTATAAATTAAGATTTCTTATTGAATGTAATTTAATTATATAAAATTAAGTTTTACTATACTTACTATCTGCAAATAACTCTTTTTTTTTAATATGTATCAAAACATTACAAAATTTTAATGATTTTTCTGTTGTAAATCTTGTCAGCTAATTGTATAACATGTGTAGTAAATGAAAGGTTACAAATACATGTGTAGTAAAAACAAGTGTCAGTTTGCAGAATTTTGGAATAATCATTGTGCATGTAGATATTAAAGTTATAAAAATTATACTATCACTTTTTATTTGCTTGGAACTTTATTCTGTTTAAATTATTATCTGCATTTCTTGTTCTTTGTAAGTAGCTCCTCATAAAAATATGGTCCGGGTTTATAAAGGTGACTGACTAGATAAGCAAACCAAAGTTATGCTTTCTATGCTAAGCCTTTAGATTATTGCAATATCTTTATTCTCTTCATAAAAGCTGCAAACAAATATTTATATTAACTATTTTTGTTTAAGATTGACTTTAAATCAGTCCTGTTGAAATAACAATTCCTATTGAACTCTGCTGTAAATTTTTTTTCTAAATATTACCCAAATGAAAATTATTCCATCGATGAATAAAGGTATGCAAAATATTTGTTTACATAAATAGTAATTGTATTCCTCAACTCATTTTAATTCAATGTTACTTTAAAAAATAATTACAAAGAAAATTTATTATTCATATTTTAATCCTTTATTTCAGACATAAAAGAGATTTGTTGATTTTAAAGTGTGATACCATTTTCCTCTGCTATTACAAATGTTTTATATCTTAGAATAGCTGAAAGCTGGTATGGTTTGGCAATGTACAGCTATTAGATTTTGATTATACAGTCTTATTGTGGAGCAGTAAAATTTTACAGATTTACAGTATTTTTAAACTAGTTTGGAAAGTTTTTATTTATTTAGACAAAAGTGAGAAAAAATTTTCATAATGATATTTTTGTTATAATGATAATTCAGAGAACACTATCAAAATTCAAATGTTTTAATACATCTACAACTATCTGTTTTTGTTTTGACAATATGCAGCCATTTGTGAATCTTCTTCCTGTTTACTTAAAGTAGTGACATCAATGCTTGGAAGAGAAGTTATGTAACCTCCAATTTCTTGAATGTTATTAGTTATTTATCACATAAAATTATGATTGCAAGAAAATTTAATCTTACCATTGACAACTCTGCATTTTTTGTTCTGAAGCAGCTATTTGCTTTAAATGGCTCATTTTTGATAATCACTAACTGAAATTAATATTTTATTCCTGAATTTGTGTTGCTTTTTTATTCATGATGGCAAAAACAATCAAGCAGTTACCATCAAGTATTTCTGAATTCTTATACTACAGACTTTCCTTATATTAGATGGTCTTATAAAGGAGTCAGTTTTGCTTTTTGCACCATATTAGTAATGACATTAAAATTGCTTATGGGGTTAAGAGTAACATTAAGGATTATTTAAATTAAAAAAAAAGTTGTTAAGTTGGAAATTTTTTACTGCTGGGGAAAGTTCAAATAAAGTTATAAATGCTGAATATCTCTTAACTTCTTTTATTTTGGAGTTTAATTTAGTGGTTGCTGTAACTGGTCATGCAAGACCACTCATTAGAAAATGTTTCCAAAATGTGAGATTGCAAAAATACAGGGTTAACAAGGAACAAAAACTATTGCCATAATTGAAAAACAGACCAAGGAAAATAAAAAAAAAAAATATTAGTACATGTTTTGCTGAATACAACATTTGCTATTTCTATTGCTTGTAGCAATAACTTCCTATTCAAATTATATCCTATTGTGGTTACATATTTTAATTTAAAAAAGGGCCAAATTGAAAACACTTTGCTTGCAGAGCCTGTTTTATCCTGACATTCAACTGGTTTGCATATTGGTAATTTGCTGCTAGATACTCTACATTCAAACAGAATTAACATGAAAAACTGCATAACTCTGAGCTTAGATAATACAATTTTAATCATAGGATTTAAGGCTTGGGTTTCTGCAGTTCTTAAAAGGAAAAATAAAGATTGTGTTAGGTTGTCTTTGCCTCCTTGTGCATTTATGTTCAGAAAAGGGATCAAATGTACTTATATCTGTTGATGGATGTTTTCTTTTATTTTAAAAAGAATGCTGAAAGAAAAGAACTAAAAGAATTATAATTGCTGCATAATGTGGAAACTCGTAAAAATATTAAGCATGCATGCACTAGGTGGCTTTTATTAGGCAAGAGCCTAAAGCAATTATTTGAACAATAGGATTTTTTTAAAGAATAAAATGAAAAATGTGACAGTATTTTCTCCAATTACCATATTCCAACCAAAACAATAGAGAAAAAGTAGGATGAATCTACTGGCAAAACAATTAAAACTGTAAAAGTTTCAGAATGTGTAAATAAAAGAAATATTTCTAGTGATAATAAGTTATCATAAAAGAATGAAAAAAGAAGTTCAGAATTTAAAATAAAAACAAAAAAGGTGAGCAGTTATAAAAAATCATATAAGGTTATTTTTGACATCCCATCTTAATAAACTTCTTTTTTTAAAAAAAGATTTTATCCTTCCAACTTTTGAAAAACTAAATATAATGTTACACTCTCAAGCTCCTAAAATCCCTATATTGAACTCTATGTTACTAAATTTATCTCAAAATTTATTAAGCTAGAAGTAATTAAAAGCTATAGCTCTGTAATAAAGGTACAATATGTAATTAAAAATAGAAAAATAATTAAGATTAGGTCAATGGTGCCCTCAGAATTATTAAGGAGTTGAAAGATAAGGAAAAATTAATCTTCTATTCAGCAATAAAATATTATGTTTCATGTTGTGATTACATTTGAAATAAATTTCCAGTTAGCATTCATCTGTTTAAACATGTAAACTAAAATTTTTTTTAACTAAGTAATTAATTAAATAATTTTTTGACATTGATTATTTTTTTAACTAAATTTTCCATGATGCTTTCCTGAAAAATTGAGGAAACTAAAGATAGGGAAGAAAAATTTAGCCTAAATTTTGTGCTGCACAAATTATAATCTACCTGAAGAAGTAGTGAAAGAATGGATAGAAAATGGGGTGTTATTAGCAAATTATTAGTAGATGTAATATTAAAATATAGCTGAATTTGAAAGAATACCTAGCAATGCCTATAAAACAAGAGCATGGTTCTTAGTCAAATAAAATTTCGAAAGCACTTTCTTTATTAAATGAAAATAGACTAAAAGGTCATTGCTATGAGCAAAACTTTGAGAAAGAATTTTTCATGGTGGCTAAATCAGTCACTTGCATGTGAAGGAATAAAACAGCTGAAAAATATTATGCATTTATCTATTTACCAAAATATATCTTACTATTGTATGTAATTTAAATTGTTATGACAAAAATGTACTTTTGTTTTTGAAATAAATGCCTGAGGAATTTTGAGCATGTATATTTTTATCAGCAGTATATTCTTTAAAAAATTGTTTAAGATTTAATGTATTCTGTTACTTTATTTTGTATTTAGCAAATGAAAAATCATGTATTTTTCTGTATAATAGAATACAGTTTTCAATGCATTGCAATTTATATAAAAAATAATAAGAAGCAAAATGTTTATTTCACATATTTTAGCAAAGTTTTCTGCGCTGTGCAAAAATTGTAGCAAAGATTTTTGAATTGACATATTAGTTAATATGTATTTTTGGTTTGATAAAAATTATTGATTTTGCTATTTATGTTTAAAAGGAGTTTTTTTTTTTTTTTTTTAAATTTTCTATGTTAGATTTTTATCACTGTTTTTAGTTGCCCATTAAATCTAGAAATATCTGTGCCTTGCCACAAAAAGTCTCTAAGAAAGAAAACAAAAGTGAAAGAATTTTAAAAATTATAGCTTGGTAAAAAGAATTCTGTGAAAAAAGTTTTTAAAATTCTTATTTGTTTTTAGTGGATTATTTTGATTTATGTATATTAAAATGACTACTTTGAAATAATTTTTCAGATATTTTTAATATTTTGTATTTAAAATGGCATAAAAACCACAGAATTGAAACTTCATAATAAATCATTTGAAAGTTATTGTGTTTTTAATTCTATTCTATAGTTATAACTTGTAGTAAAAAACTAGAAATCATATTTATACTGTAGTTAATTTAAATAAGATTTTGCAAATGAAACATCTCAATGTGACACAAATTTATTGTAAAAGTCCTTTTTTACTCTTCTTTTGTTTTATTTGTTAATTAATATTTGAAAATTTATAAATGATTAAACATTCCTAAGTTTTGCATATTTTGTAATAAAAAATTTTTCTTGAAAAAAAATTTAAAATTTATTTAATATCTATGAAAGTAATTTTTAAAAGAAAATTTATATGGTGCTATTCACATTAAATTTTTGTAGAGACTTTTTGAATAAGTGCACATTGCCACCTTTTAAAAATTATCATCAGAAAAATTTTTAAGGAATTTATTTTGTTTGAAACAAAATTTTTTAATTGTTCTTTTTTATAGTTTTAGTATAAAAAAATGACTTGTACCATATAAGCTTTTTATTCATAGTTTTCAAATAACAAACTACCTTAATGTGAATGGCAGTTCAAATTTAAGATTAGTTTTTTAATAATTTTATTCTTTCTAAACTTAATATCGTTTTGTTGGTCTCTCATTGTGAGAGATGTTTGAGATTTAACAAAATGTATTAAAATTAAATTTTTCTACCATGAAATTATGGTTTACCAAAATTGTGAGTATGGTTCCTTTAGTTACAAAAGTTCTTTAATTTCATTTTATTTTGAAAAAGTGGTTCATTAAGATAAATGTGCTTAAATTTTGAAGATTTATTTTGTGTGTATGGAACTTAGTGGAAAAACTTACTTTGCATAAATTGTTGATTTATTTCTTTTAAAACTAGTATAATCAATTTTCTCATAGTTTATTAAAAATAAAATTTGTTGTTTTGAATGAAATTCTAATCTGTGAACTAAAGAAACAAGTAATGTACAGGTATTAGGATCTTGTATTCCGAAGTTACATTACCTACAATTAATATTTTTCTTAATTTCTGTTAATAGTGACAATTTTATTTCTATAATGTTAAATAAAATTATAATTTATAAAAATTACTATGATTTCTTTACAGCCATTTATATTTATTTGTTTTATATCTGATAAGGAGCTAATGTTTTTATTTTTGTTTTAGATTCCTTCTGATGGAAATTGGTATGTTGAAATATGTGATTAATTTTTCTGTTTACTTTTAAAATGGTACCTTAATGTCATTGTTTGTGATGGCATCACATATGCGTGTAGAAACTATTTTAGGTATATAGTTTTGGAAAACTCTTAAAAAAATGTAGCTATTAAAAGCTATATTTTGAAGAAAAATTTATTATACATATATTAATATGGTCTAATTTTCATAGTACATTAATGTTTTAACTAATTTAAAATTAAAATTTATTATTTGGAATGAGTAAAGTAAATTTTATTGCAAGTCAATTTAAAATAAAAATCAATCATTTTAATTTTTAATATTATGAAAACATTGAAAGTATGTAAGTTAAATTACAATTACAGGAAATTTTCTTTAAGTAAACTGTAATGTTTACATAGTGATGAAAATTGAATTGCTAGAATAAACTATTAATAAAAATAATAAATTTAATTGACCTTTTTCTATCATGAGAGTAAACATATAATTTTTAATGGCTCAATTCTATGTGTATGTTTACCAATAAGTTTATGAATCATATATCTGAGAAATTTCCTTAAAATTGAAATCCTTGATGCTTTGAGATTTAAAGAAAGTTATTTGTCTATATATATATGTGTGTGTGTGTGTATATATATATATATATATATATATATATATATATATATATATATATATATATAATGTTTTACTTTCAGTTTCTGAAATGTATTCTTGTAGTGAACTGTGTTTTAGCTATCTGTTTTTCACATACTAATCACATATATAATGTCATTAAATAATGTAAATCATAGGAAATATATTTACACACACAGAGGGTTTGGTTCATACAACTCCTGGTAACACTTAGAATTATAGAAAATGTTTTAAGAGCCTTGAAACTTCTGAAATTTCACTTTTACTCTTTGAAAATTGGAAATCATTCCTGGAACTTTTATTTACTGTGATACATTTTTTGTTTGTTAAGAAATATTTTAATTTTTTGAGTTTTTTGCTTGAATATTTTAAATTTTCTGTGAAATTGTCCAAAAACAAAATAGAAGAATTACCCCTTAATATTACCACTAGATGGTGGTATAATGAATATTAAACTGTTATTGTATTCGTTACTGTTGACTATAATAAAAATCAATTTCATCCGTAATAGCTTCATGATGATCCTGTTCAGTTAGGACTAGAAACAATTTTACATTTAAATCTAGACATTTAAAATCAATATCAATCTAGACATTTAAAATTTTTGAATTAAAATATATTTTCCATTTTTATTTGGTAAAAATTGCATATAATTTCAATGAATCAGGGTGAATTAGATTATCTATCAGTGAAACAAATTATTTAATATGCCTTGTGGAAAGTGACCAGTGAACTTAAAAAAAGCCATTCAAAAATTGATTTATGTGTGGTTTAGAAGAAATACATACCCATTTTCTACTTTGCTGTACAGACTTGTTTATTTCAAATATGGTCAGATTGGTTGTCAAATCCCATATGGAAAGGAAGAAACACATATTAGAGCAGGCCAAAAAATTATTCATTTGAATGCAATTAATTATGTGCTTCTCTTTGATGAATGTTTTAGTAATCATCTGCTGACAAAACATTAGGAATGCCATGAAAAATTTGGAATGATGATACTGTTACAACAGGGATTGTTAGATTTTTTTAACTTGTTAGATTTTTTAAAGCACGTAACTAGAGATATTTTGTTAAAAAAATGACCAGGATGTGCTTTGAATTCCTGGTCATTTTGGACCAGGAAGTGCTTTGAATTAGGAAGAAGTAGATTACTTTAATTGTCAATGAATAGTTGAAATATGAACTGTGTGTGTGTGTGTGGTTCATTTTCACTAAAAGGGCTGACTTTTTAAAAAAAGTAAACAGCATTCAAATATTGTAAATGTTGGAAGCTGCAGTTTACACATTTGACACAATGATTACAGCCATGTTTGTTCCTCATTTCCAAAATTTAAGATAATAGCAAGTACTGTTTACAGACTATTTAAGAACTTATTCGTTTCTAAGAATGACTTTGGTTACCTTTAGCCAGATTTAAAATTTCCTTTGAAGTTTTACAGGCATCAAGGGTTAGAAAATATAAACGTTTGGATGGCTTGAAATGTTATGGGTGCAAGCTCAGGTATGACCTAGTCACCTGAACATGGTTCCAAATTATGAGTTGTTTGGTATGAGGTCCTGGGTGGTGAGTATTCCAAATCTGTTAACCTTAATGTACAGTCCAGGGGAGACTACACTGCAATATGTGTATATGTCTTGAAACATATACCATTTGTTCAAAACAAAAAGTTCTAAATCCTTGTACTAAGACGTGTGTTATTGTGCAGAAGTGTAAAAAAGATGTTCTTTTCTTCTATTAAATGCAATTTTTTAATCTTTATTGTTTGGGAAGTGGGACTTTTTCTGACACTTTATCAAACTGATTAATCACGATTATCATTTATTGCTAGGGATTTTTTGTACATTGTAAAAAAGTATAATGTGAAAGTCTTTTATGTATGTTTCTTCATTTGAACTTATTAGTATTGATGAAACAGATAAAGACAGTCAAAAATATGATAATTAATTAGATGTTGTATCTTGTTTCCAAAAAATTTTCAGAAAATTCTATATAACCAAAATTTTGACAGAAGACTGATTTTTTTTATTTCAAGTCATTTTTAATATCAATGTCAAAAAAGTGAATAGAAATATGTCCTTTGCAATATTCTGTACTACAAAACATTTTTTGTTTAGACCTTCAAACTCTGATATGTAATAAATCAAGTATTTAAAAATAATGCTGACACATGTTTTATATGCCTCTAGTAAGTCCGAAAGTATCAGTCTGTGATTCTGTTTTGAAAGAATTTCAGTTTTGTGGAAGAGTTTACATTATTACAACTAACTGTATGATTTCAAGATTTCTTTGATCAGAAATTTGAGCTTATTAAGGATACAATAATTTTTGTTTTAACTTACTCTCAAATAGATAAAATTATTATCATTGGAAAATAGTTAATTAGCTTTAACTAGTCTCTCAAGGTCAAGTATCTGTTGAATATGCATTTTCTGTGAACGAAGTTTTGATGTCAGAAAGTTAAAAAATTATCATCTGTGGCTAAGTGCATCATTGATGATCATGTTGTAAACATAGGAGGTGTTAACAATATTATAATTAGCAAAGACCTACTTGGTCTTGTCTTAGTATACAGGTATTTGGAAACTAAGGCATTTCTGCTAGTATTTATTTAACATTTTATACCAACCCCAAATTCAATCAAGTTCAGCCCAGACCTTTACTGCACCTGACAGGGATTACAGTTCCTTGTCAAGTCTGAAGAGTTTATTTCTCCTTTGTGCAGATGACTCTATATGGCAGCACTACAAGTTTTCTCACATCACCTGTGAAGTCTGAAGAGTTTCTCTCTCATTCAGATGACACTAGATGGCAGCACTACAAGCCAATAGTGGATTTATTTTATTTTCGAAGCAGAGAAATTAGATGTCCCTAGACCTTGGTGTGCCACCCCCATAGGTATTGATTTGGATAGGAACTTGGGAGGCTTTGCAATCTAGACATATTTAACCCCTTAACTGTCTGAGGTTCTGTGAAAAATCTTTTTTCAAATGCACTTATGGTGGCAACATAGTTTGTGCTTTCACAGCAAAGCTAGTTCATCCCCCTTAAGCATTTGTCAAGAGTGCAAAACCCTCTAAATCATGATGAGACTTATATCCACTTTTAACCTGATCACCTCAGTATCTTGATGATTCCTTTACATAGGGGATATCCATTGACTTATATTACCCATAAAGAAATCAACACAAGTTTGTAGTTTATTTTGTGAATGTTCTTTCTGCTCAGAAATTTTTACTATTATGCATTGCAGTTTTTTACTATACTCATTATGAAATTATTTTTCCATATTTTCATTATTTTTGTCCTGAAATTTAATATTATAAGTAATTATAACATTCAAATATTTAAAAATAGAGAAAAATATAGCACAGTAATAATTATTGCAAATCATATTCTATTGTATTCCGAATCTTAAATACATTAGTAAAATTCTTTTGAATTATATATATTGTACATTATTCTACTTATATTCTACTCATTCACAAATGAAAGTAATTTGTATTTATACCATAATTGTGAACTTGTTAGAATGGAAATATGTGACATAGTAACATATATAGAAATATGAGATACATAGAATTCGAAATAGTTAAAATATTTCATTTTAAAAGTTGCTAATTTCTTAAATTTTATAGGTAGGATAAGTTATAAATTGACTGAAATTGTTTTATAGTTATAAACAAATTCAGTATTTATTTCTTCATTCATCGATTTTGCAATGAATCTATTGTATTTTTTTTCATTTTACTACATTAAATGCATTATTATTAGATCATATATTTTATTTCTAGAATAATCAATGCTTTTAATCTCTTGAATTTTAATTAATTTCCTAATATTCTCAATTTTTCATAAAAAATTTAAGATATGGCAGCTGTCCAATCATTTTAAATATTTGACTACATTTATGTATCTTACTTTAAAAAAATAATTCTCATCATTTAAATTAAATAATTTATTTTTCTCATTTATGACAATTGTTTTTCTTAAAAATAATGTTTTAAATTTTTTCTTTTGACTTATTTTCAAACATTATTTTTATTGAGAGTGAAATCAAAAATATGAATCATGTGAAGTACACATTTCATTTATGGATAGAATTCCTCTTTGTAATTCGAATCATGCATAGTATTGGAATGTTTCCAAAAACTGGCAATATTTCCTCCCTTGAGACTAGCAAGCAGAGTTTAACTTCTGGGAATAAATATAAATGAAATAACAGGTTTTTGTGTGTGTGTGCGCGTGTGTGTGTGTGTGTGTGTGCGCGCGTGTGTGTGTGTGTGTGTGTGTGTGTGCGTGCGTGCGTGTGTGTGTGTGCATACATACATACAAACAAAATTGACACATACACTTTCTAATATTTGCATATAACCATTTAAATGAGATTTATTGAAAATTACTTTTGACTTTCATGGATTGAAAATTTAGAATATTTTGTTGGGCAAATATTTTTCTTTAGAATAACATCTATTATATTACTCTTATACATGTTATAAATTTGACATTCACAATTTTCTCAGGAAACTTGTACTAATGCATAGTATTCATTAATTCCGAATTTGTAATCTAAATCTTTCCTTTTGTTGATTGGCTATAATCAGTAAGATTAATTTATGCTTTTGCTATCTTTTGATACTATGCTTGAATTTCATTTTAACAATATGTGCATCAAATGTATTGTTAACTTAACAATTTTGTTAAACATCTAATTTAACATTTCAATATTGATTATTTTCTCATTCCTGAATACCAAATACGATGGTTACAGTTTAAAGTTACACATTTATGAAACATACATTATAAATAAGCACTATGCTATATATATATTTTTTTATCAGATGATTTCCCAAAATCTAATTTTCAGAAATAAACTCTCACATTAATCTAGGAATTAAAAGATTTAATAAAATGTTTCTAATACAAGAAATAAATTATCTTAGAATTGTAAAATAATTTAAGACTTATAAACAAAAAACATTAGCACAGCTTAAAACATTAATACAAAATTAATGATGTAGAAATTAAACAGAAGTTTCTTGTAATTCAATTTATGTTTTCAAATAGATATATTTTATGAATATCTACTACTTTAGTCAAAAGAATTAAAATATTTGATTAATCTAATTAAAATCAGCTCGATATTTATTTTCATTTTATAATGATTAATTGAGGAAACAAATTTAAAAAATATGTTTACAACTATATGTTTTTAAAATATTTTTCATTAAACATTTCATTTAGCATTTTTAATTATTTGTATTACAAAACATATATTTCATTGAAGGAATAAAAATTAAAAAAAAACTTAAATTTTTAAATAAATGAGATTGTTAAAAAAATTTTTGTAAATATTTAATTAATTAGAATTACTGTTATTACCTATAAAGTATTAAGATTTGCAGAGTTTTAATTTTTTATTCTTTTTTGAAAGGCATTTTCATTTTACTGATACGTTCATTTTAATAGTTGTTCAAAACATTTGGAACAACATATAAAGATATATAGTTAAATTCTATATATATATATATTCATTTTTAACGAAACTTAATGTTATGTTAGCAATGAAAATCATTCTTAAAACATTTGATAAGATAACTTTATTGATTAAGCATTCTGAACAAGATCTATATTCTACATCTTTTAACTCTTAATATTTTCCTGGTTTTTTCTTCTTCCTCTTTTTTAAAAAAAAAATTATGGAAATCTGAATGAATGCATATTTTAACATAATTTTTTTCATTCATATGTGTTGAGGTATATGTAAAAGAAAATTTTTTATGCTCTTACTCTTATAATTTTTGAAATTACTTCATATTATTCTAAACATTTTGTTGATTTTAAAAAATGACTTCAGTGGATTAATATAACTATCAATTAAAAAATTTGTTGGTTAAAACCAATTAGATAACACAACTATTTGAAATCAGAAAAATTTGATTTATTTGGGAAATTAAAGGAGATATAGTTCTTTCTGATTTCATTAATGTTTTTCTTATAAAAAAAATAAAAGCAACTAAATTCGAACTATGATTCAAATAACTATTTTATATTTTACCAAATAGTTTTTTTTTTACTTTTAGAATAACTTATTGAATAATTCTCAAAAAGGGCAAACAGAATCTTTCTGCCATCCATTAACTTTTCAAATCAGCAGCATACTTAAACTTAAATCTGTTTCAATTCCTTCATATTAACAAATAGAATTCATTAGTTTGTATGCATAAAATGTGCTAATAACTTTGCTTTGGTTAAAATTTTATCCTAGAAAAATATAATATATACGCACACACACACTTTAATATGTTGATGTGGACTGAATAAACTAATAAGAAAAATATCTAATGAAGATATACAATATATAATTCAGCAATGTAAATAATAATGATTATTTAAATAAAAAAAAATTTTACAGTGTGATTTCATTGAAGGCTTTTGAAGTAATCCTTAAATATAATTTTTATTAAATAAAAAATGCTCTCTTTAATTTTGCAGTTACTTCTATAACTTACGAATATAAATGAAATATATTGTATATGCAAATTTAGTTTAGAACAATTTATAAAAAAAAATATTTCATGTAAATGTCGATACCACCTGGAAACTTTTGATTTGAGTCCTTGAAAACTCCATAACTTTGTTTCATGGAAATCTATACAAGCTTTGTCATTACTAACATGTATACATTTGATGAATGTATTTTTTCTTGTAATTTATAAATTCTTTTACATTGTTGAATATAATGTTTTAAGCATTGATATAATGTTATAAAAGATATATTAACTTAATAAAAATTTTCACTTAACATCTTGCTTTCACATAATATTTTTTTTCAAAAATATTATGTCTAAAAGAGCCATTAATAAATTTTATGTTAAAATTTGTATGAAAATTCAATATATTTTTTTTTACATGAACATATTTATTACTAAATAAATTTATAATTGATATTTACTAAATTATTAATCATTTTATAAGTATTTTTTTGATATGAATATTAAATAAATTAATATTTTACCATAAAAATCCTCTGCATGGCTAATTTCCTTTCAAAAATTTCTACTTGTCTGTTTATGTGAATTATATTAATTATGTTAAATAGCTGTTCTTTCGATTATTAATTCAAATTTATAAATTTATTTTTCCACCAGCATGCAATTAAAATTATATTTTAAAATTCGTCAACTATTTTAGTGGCATCATGTCTATATTATGAGAATGGAATCCTGCTATAATAATTTCAATGAATACCTGTTACTAATTGCATAAACCTTTGTAAAGAATCTAGTTATAATGTTCAAAGCAATGGGTAAACTATAGATAGTATAATATGCATGTGTATATAGCCAGTCAGAAATAAGTTTTCTCTATGTGCGTGTTATGAAATCACATAATTATAAGCTTAAAACTGATACTCTGTGTGCATGCTTGTACATAGCTCTATGTCAATTGCTTATAAACCCCTTGTGTTACAAGTTATTTTTATTTTGTACCTTTGAGTGCTCAGTAATAGAAATATATATTTAAGTATTATAAACCAAATTCCTTCCTTTTTTAAAAGGAAAGTTCCCTTTTTAAAAATGATAAGACTGAAATAGTATTAGAAACAAATTCAATGTTCAGCATAAAAGGGAAGTTTTGGATATCTATATTAATTGTCATTATATTTGCTTTAATAAATAATTAAATTTAAATAACTTATATAAATACTTAAGCTAAAGCAAAAAAGGTTATGAGCATCAAACATTTAAGAAAAAGTAATTTATTATTAAATGTTTTATGCTCATAACCTTTTTATAATAATATTATATTAATTTTAGTTTAAAAAGGGCTATGCTGCTCACACACACAGTTTTGTTGCTTCTTTGTCCTTGTATGATAATATTTTGCACAGACTTTTATCTTTTGAACAGTTGAAATATTTAAAACTATACATGTGTCATATTTGTTATATATCACAAGTATTTTTAAATAATTAATATTTAAAAGTTTTTGTAAAAGTTTACAAGTGTTCCTCAAAGTTTCATTTTATTTTATATTTTCATTTTATATACCCATTAGTTATGAAACATTTATTTTGAGTTTTAACTTATTGTATTTATAAATTTTAAAAGTGATAAAATAAACAAATATAATCAGGTATTTTTTTACTTACCTTTTATTTATTTTCAAATTATGCATATCTATAAGATAATTTTTTTTCAGCTTATACAAATCAATTGAACACCAACTTTCTACTTTGAATATAAAGGTAAGAAACTGCATTTATTTGTAACAGAATAAACTTTACCCCTTGAAAATCTTGATAATTCATTTCTATACATATATTTCCAACTCTGAAGAAGTTAAAAAGAGTAAAAAACCATTTACAAATTTAGAAAAATATCTTAACTATGTCTACATTGAATCATATGACAATTTTTTAACAAAGTAAATACAATTTAAAGCAATAAATATTATTATATAAAGTATAGCCTATTAAATCAAAAAATACAATATCAACTAATCTGTATTACTGGCAATCTAACCAGTGCAAAAACAGCTGAAAAGAGATATGTTATTTCTCATTAATTTGAGGTTCATTCAATCCAAAAATAAGTTTAATGCCTTGTGGATTAAAAATATTCCCAAATCAAATAAACCAAAAGGACTTCAGTTGATAATGTTTCACTGCAGCGCTGCTTTTGTTTTCTTTGTTGGGGTATTTGGTCATGCTGAGAACTTTTCTACAGTATATACATTATGAAAAATAAGAAAATAGAAAAACAAACCTAAATTTTACATATAATAATACTAAACATCAATTTATAAAATAATTTACTCTGAACTCACATATCTTCTAATATCATGATTTATTATATGACTAATTTAACATTAATTCCTCAAATTTGTTGATTTGTATTCGTTCATCAAAGTATCTATTTTAAATATTTGTGCAGTTAAATTTTTTTTTTGTTATGAAATATTTTTACCATTCAAACAACTACCATGTGCATATTTGCAGTGATTTATATTAATTATAAAAATTAAATTTTGGTCTAATTTGTCCTTATAAGTCAAAGTTGGCATAGAAATATAAATTAACTTAATTTTATAATAGTTTACTATTACTCATTTTATTACTGATACATTTATTTCATGAATATAATCAGTAACAAAATTTTTGTGATTGTAAAAAAGGAACAATATCTAGGATTAGAAGTTTGATTTTATCTTAGAAATGTATGAAAAAACTCATAAAAAAGACAAAAGTTCTACTGAAGATTAATTTAGCAAAGCATTAGGCAAAATATTAATTTTATCCTTGACTTAAAGTCAATTAATCATTATTAATTTTATAATCAATCTTTTTTCTAGAAAATTTTCATGAATAAAATATCTGATACATCTTTATGTGTCTTTAGTGGTAATTCATGCAATTTCAAATTATATTAAATAATATTTTGTTTATTACTGTCTGCTTTCTTAATTGCTCTTTAAATTAGTTCCTTTCATTGCCTCTTCATAAACTACATGACTTAAGAGCCTTAAAAACCTAATTAGAAAGAATTTATTATTAGTATGCTTATCATAACTATTGCCTGTATCCCATCACTATGTGCTGATCTAATGCGCTAAAATTAACAAAAGTTTTTGGATACTGCTGCAAATTAACAAGTGTACAAATTTTGAGTTGAAATTCTTTAAACAGATATGCTTTTGTGAAATATAAAGCAAGTTGTTCTCTATTAATTATTTGTTCACTTTAGTAGAACTTTATCATTGAAATTGAATTTACCAAACTCCTTTCAGACTCATATTTGGAGAAATTATAAGGAAGTTACTCAGAATAGGCAATTTTCTTGCTTTAGTTATTTCTAATGTAGTAATAGAAGCAAAACTAGTAGAAACTGAGAAACTTTGAAAAACCACCTAGCCCAAATAATTTGGCAGAACAAGCATTGTGAACAGGCATCTCAAGTATTGTAGGAGAGATTGGAAATGCTCTCTGGAACTGTGTTAATATTGAACTCAACCAAAAAGTGGTGAACAATTTTGGTTATCTTAATATGATTAACTTCAAATTATTGATCTCATCTGTTAAGAAAATGTACTTTCTAGCTTGGTATGTTGTTCTTCAATTCTGGATCATTAAAATTGGAAAACAGTTCATTTTTTTTTTAATGGTACCATTAAAGAATGAAAAATCTTGGTTTTCAATATCCACATTTCTCATTTATGAATATCTGTGATTTAGGTTTCAGTTCAGACAGATATATTCATTCAAACTGCATTCTTTCACTAGTAAGTATGGAGGAAGGTTCATCTTAGTGTCTTTGTTTTTCCTGATTAAAGCCCAATAGAATTTTCATTGTGTAAAAAAAAATCACTCACTCACTGGGCTTGTGTTTCTAGTTCCATGAATGCTGACACTGACATTCGTGTTAATTCATCTTTTCCTTTATTATGGTAATAATTTTGCTCTGATAGTTTCTTTTTGAAAAATTAAACTCCATGAGCTACTGCTAGACATGTGATGGGTTAGTTTCATACAAATGAGTGAATTTGCTTGACTGATTGATACAGGAATTGTATCTAAATATATGCAGCGTAAACCTATCTACACACTTAAAACGGTTCCTACAAGATGAACTGTAATAAGCATAACATACCTTTCATACTCATCATGAAATTCTCTTTTTAATCTTGCTAAAAGTATGATAAATTATTCTGATCTACATTTGCAGAAACTTATATTGTGATTAACCATTATCATAGGAAAAAAGTCCAATCTGTAAAGAGACAAATAAAGCATTGTTTTTTTAAAAGATTTCATGTCCAAATATTTTTGTCCATAGAATAAGATAATTTAGATTGTTAAGAAATTTCATATTAGTAAATACCTATGAAATTTTTTAAACATGTCCGTGTTTACTGTACAGGTGCATGAATCTTTATAATCAAACATTAAAATGCATTATGAAATTTTATAATTCATATAAAATAATTTAAGTGAAAGGTACAAATAAATCATAATATTTAAATTTAAAATTTTATATATGTGTGTATACATTATTACATCAAATTACTTCTACAAAAGAAAGTGTAAGAATTCTTAAATAAAATTTTTTAGTGTGTGAGAAATCAAGCAAATTACTGAATTGCTGATATTAATTTATTTAGAAAATTTTATGTTTTATACATAATGATTACATTAACATATACTGGAGTAGAAATTTTATCTGGTTATTAAATAGTGTTTTATTTTTTCTGCACTTAATTTAAATGTAAACTTTAATTTTCCTGAATAATTTATCCTTTACTGCACCATGTGAAGAACTATTGTTAAATCCACTTAAGAATTTTATTAAAGTGAGTATTTTTCAAGTAAGAAATTATCAAGGTTGTAAAAAATCCTTTTTACTATGTATTTGTAAGGTATTTTTTCCTCCAAGCTCTGATCTAGTACATTAGAATGAATTGGTCTTAGTAATTTTCTTATAAAGATTTTGAGGATAATAAATAAATTTTATCTATGAATTTTCATTTTATCCTCATAATGTGATCTTATGAAATATTCATTTAAATTACAATAATTATTTAAACTGCATTTACATCTTCATCATCATATTTACATTAGCTATACTTTGCAAAGTCAGTAATTAAAGCTTAATTTATATAAACTGACTAATAATTTGGCCAAATTTATTTATTTATTTACGACTTTATTTAGAACAAGATGTATAATTAGTATATGTTTGAGGTGCAAAAGTGTCTTTTTTAGATTGATTATTGTATTCATTTAATAGTGGTACAGTAGAACTTCATTAATCTAGACTAATAGATGATTTAGTCCCTGCAAATTAATGAAAATGCTGATTAAACAAAATACCTATAAATTGAACCAAGATATGTTTCAAAGTACACATACACACAGTAAAAATTGTATTTTGAATTCAAGGAAAGGAAATATAAAGCCACATATGAAAAAATGTAAGTATAATATGTGCATACATCATTTTACTTACAATAAATATCAGATGAAAAACTACTTTAAACATGATGGTATAGGCTAATCTTCACCTACCACACTTGGCATACTCTTTGGTTGGAACAAACTCCTGACCTTTTGTTTCACTTTAGTGGTGATTTCTTGAATAGTTAATGATAGTCATTAATAGACATGCCCTTTTGAAATTTCTCTGTTTGGCAATCAAGGAGATATATGTTTAAGTTTTTCCCTTCAATAGGTTTACTGAACAGCATTGGATTTGTTTATATTCAAACATAAAAACCGCTGCTTAAAAATACGGAATTTTTAGTTAAATACAATGCATCACTAATTGTGATGAGGTGTATATTAGTAGATCGGCAGAAAGTAAATGGGCTGACCTAGGGATAGTAGATAGGCTTGAACAACACTTCAGCTGCAACAAAATATATTATTGCACTAACTCACCTTTTATTTATACAACACAAGCATGTATACACATCTAAATGACTGTCTGCATTAAGCTAATCTTGGTTTAATAGGATTCAGATTAATGAGGGTTTACTGTATTATGAATATAGTATTTAAAATATAAGTATATATTTATTTTAGTGGTACCTATATTTAAATTATCAAATGTAAACATTTATTTATATGTTATTTTAAAAATAACATCCTTTTATACATGTTTGAATGATGTTATGTTTTTAACCTAATTATATATTTTAGTACAAAGTATGTATTCTCTTTAATATCTATGATATATTTGTATATATTGTTCAATAAGTTTTTATTTCTCATTGTTATTCAAATATATATCGCTTAGGTGAATTATTATGAGCATAAATTTAACAACAAGTAGCACTAACTTTTGTTTAATTACAGCTTCAAATATCAAAGTGTAGATTTCTCTAAATGTTGAGTGTTATTTACAAAGTTTCATTGAATGGAATAAGCAGATCAAGAACGCAAATAAAGTGGGTGGTAATAAAAAATTTTCAGAAAGAAATTGCATGAATTCGTCCATGGGTATTATGATTACTAATGTGATTGTGTAAATATTTGCTGTTGCATGTTTGGCCCCCATGATTTTGCTTTAAACAATTTCATCAGCTTGCACAAGAATACACAATTTTTCCATTGCAGAAATGGAAAATCATTATTCCCTTGTTTTCATAATTTATTGTCATCAAAGTGTGCATATTTATGTGTCTATTTGTTTCTTTGGCTTTTGTGTATTGATGTGATACTGTGGTGGTGTAATATTGGCTTTTGTATTACCCAATTATTTACAGCTTTCGAACATTTGCCCTTAGTTTATGTTTTTTATCCTTTGTGTCACTTCCATAATATCTTCAGAAAGCTTTTAATATTTTATGTTTACATTTATTACTTGAGATTTTATTTTCTGAAAAAAGATCTTGTTTGATAGCTGTTCTAAATGTAAAAATATCCTGTGTGTTGTTTACTTTTTTGTTTACTTTAACTTACAGAAAACAGTAAAAGAGTTACGAAAAGAAACTGCTGAATACTTGTTCTCACACAAAGAAGAGTTTTTACCATTTCTTACTCATCCAGAAACTGGAGATATTCTATCTGATGGTGAAAAAATATGTATATTCTCTTTATAATTGTCTTTTATTTATACTGTTGAAATTTTGTTCTTAAAATTCCTGATTACTCTTGAACCATTCTATTGTAAGTTCAACATTTTATAGTTCATTGTGAACTTAATGTGGATATTTGTAGTGTTTCTGAATCTATTTGAATTTGTGTTACAGTCATATTTGTGTGCAAAAAAGATTACACAGATTAAAAAACTAAGTTATCTATTGCACTTGATATACTTGCTGAAGCTTCTTATATTTGTGGCAATTTTGATATCATTCAATTCTAAATCCCCCAAATTTCTTTTCATTCTTTAATTTTTATGTTTTTCTACATAACATTTTCAAATAGCAGCAAGGAATGTTGCATTTTTACTGTCTGCAAATCTGTCTTGTTATATATTTTGTTATTGTATTATAATTAAAAGAAAAGGGAAGTAAATGAAAATTTAATTAAGTTCTATGAATGTATTAGAATTATTGCATTGCCTGAATCAACCATTTTGCACCAGATTCTGCTCTGATTTTTAAGACAGTTTTTCAACTTTTTGATTAATTATTTTACTGTTAAAAAATTAGTTTTTTGTATTTTGTGTACTTTTAACAATAAAATGCGTAGTTTCAATTAGATATTTTTATCATTGATGAAAGAAAGAATAAAATGTGACTTACTAAGATAGAGTTTTTCCGTAATCAAGTGATTTGTTTTATGATATTTAATTTTCTAACTGCAGTGCGTCTTCTAAAACTTTTTTTTGTATTTTACTATGTGTAAAAATTATTAATATTTAGAAAAAGTTTGGTTTTATATTAAAATCTTCTCTGAATTCTGCAAATTATGTAAACATATTTAGGCATAGGTAAATGTAAAATTATTTGTATAGCGAAGTTCTAAAAATTCCAAAAAGTAATTCAGCATCTTTATTAGTAAATATTATGAATGTTTTCATTATCTGTTTAACTATAGGATTTTTCATATTATGTTTATTCTTATGATGTTTTCTAACAGTAATTATGTTTAACAAATTTGGTATACAGAGCCTAAAAAAACACCAATGCAAATACTTTTTATATCACTTTTTCATTTCTTATAGTGTCCATGGTAATAAGTGTCCCAGTCTTGCTATTGTTATCTCAGTGTTTTGCAATTTACTTTAAAATCATCTCTGTTTAATGAAACTTATGTTTATTAATGTGTTGCTCAGAAATAGAACAAACGTTATATCTCTAAAATGATGTACTTAAGTTATTCAGTATATCTTTATTGCAATGTGCAATTTTAAAATAATTAATTCGCTTAAAATGCTTTATTTTTCAATATTAAATATGTTTTTATTTTTGGTAAAATTTGAAAATTATAAATTTCTTAAAATACTCCTTGATTATTTAAAAATAAATCTGTTTAAAAATTAGTACATTTAAATATTATTAATACTGCATTCAAATGAAATTACAGAAATACATCTTATAGAACAATTCAAGTATAAAATAATGTTAAAGATATTCGCAATATTGTTTTACTTTCATTTCCATATGTGGGCTAGGAATGCATTTCTGTTATTTACAATTGTTAAAAGACATAAATTCACCTTCATGGTGCTCTGTTTAAAGGGAAAGATGCACCTTTCTGATATAATTTTGCATAGGAATCAGCTAGCAAGGTTGGTTTGTCCAGGTGCCATAAGTAACAATAACAACTAATATTTATTTTTTTGCATTGACTACGTATTTCAAAATAGTCTTAGATATATTTTTCTTTGGTTTTCTTTTTTACATATAGTGACTGCAATTTTTCCTTTTTGAGGTATAAGTATTTATATTAAAAATGTTGTAATAAACTACATGCTTTTCACTTGTTAGAATTAGTACCTTTGCCGTTATTAATTTTATGCAAACGCTGAATTTTTTGTGAGATTTCATTTAAAATGAAATCCCAATATTGTTTAAATTATAATTTAAACATTAATTTTAATTATAATTTAAACATTAGTAATTTAACTGTTAAGTTTTGTACACTTTTATTCTTTTGCTTGCAAAGTTTAAATTAAGGTAATTCACAGTTTTTCAAGGTATTTTTTCGTACATTATTGCGTGATCTTTTACCAATAACTGTGTTTATACGTCAGTTATATTCAGTATGTCATAAAAATAGAGTTTCATAAAAATATTAAAGTGTATTTATGATTGAATCAGCATTTTTGAGGTTTGTGGGAACTAGAACATTGTCATAAAATAGTGAATGTTAATAAGGAAAAACGTGTAACTATTATATTTTTAGCCTGTAAAATTATTTGTTAGAATAATTTCTGTTATGAATATCTTGTAAAATGGCTTGTTATTAACAGTACATTTCTGTAATTCTTAGTTATTTTATCAATATACCAGAGAATGCCTATTGGCAAATCATTCACAATAGTATCTATTCAGCATTTTCATGAAATATGTTAGAATTTTATTCAACTTTATATAAGGTACCTGTCGCAGAATTATGAATTTACATACTTTCTGAAAACCAGTATTATTGGTCTAATGTAACTGTGCATAGAATAAAATCAGTATTTAATTTTCATATAATTTACTCATTTTTTATGTTTATATATCTGTATATTATTTTTGCAGTTATTGGAAACAGCTTCCATATTTATGGACAGCATTTTGTCCTCCCTATATATATTTACCGATACAGTGAAATTTGCATTCTTTCCATTTATTCTTGTTTCCAATAAGCTAATTGTTGAAAATTTTTTAAACTATATTTTTCGCACAAAAGATTTTCAAGTTTCTATTATAATTATAAAAATTGATCTTTTGAATGAAAATGTACTATACTACAATATGTATTACAGAGTCATAATGATCTACTAAAAGAAAAAACTCCATGATCTTTGTAGTAATTTATCTTGATGCCAAATTGGTTTTCTACTTTTCATATTTTATTGTCTGATTTCTAATGTAAAATTGAGAGATTTTGAGACTGGTTTTATGCTCTAATGTATGCAAATATAATGAAATAAACATTTAACAAAATGAATATTATCAAAAAGTTTTATCTTAACTATTTACTTAGCAAATTTTTGCTAAAGAAATTTAAAAAAATTTGTCTTTGTCTGATAATTTATTTCATCATTTTTATGTATTCATATTATGCAGTGCATTTGTGATTGATTATAAATTTTGTTATCTTTTTTCAGAACAATTTCAGAAATATTGTGATGATATTAAAACAACTTCTTCATGGGGTGGCCATCTCGAGGTGAGAAAATTATGAACTCGATGAATTTTATCCTATTAATCCTATTCTTCTGCATAATTAATTTTCATGTGGTATGATAATGCTTAGTTTGAAATAAAAACATCAATATTTTTTTATAGTTTTATCTTGTATAGCATGTACTAGACTTAAACCACTTGTATAATTTTCAGATAAAAGCTTTATCATGTATATCTCAGAGACCTATTGAGATTATTCAAGCATTTGGTCCCAGTATTATTATTGGTGAGGAAAAGAAAAGGCCTAAACTCATTATAAGGTATATATCTCACCTATATATTAAAATTTACTTTTGTCACATTAATTTTAAGAAAAGTGACAATACCTTTGTTTGAATTTTTTATATACTCTCAAGTATATCATTCATAAATGAGTATGCAGCTTTCAATAATAAAGCGATGAACAACTATTTTAATTCATTTGCTGTAATTATGTGCTAATTTTTATTATTTTTACATTGCACACACAAAGAAGAACTGAATCATCTTGAAATGAATAATTCTAGAATCTTAATTCATAAAAGGGGTAAAAAAATATTAATTTAAAAGTAATATGAAATATAATGCAGGAGTTGCAAAGCTAGTTATAGATCCTATTGACACATAATGGTGTGTGCTTTTTCCCAGTATGAGTTTTATGATGTATAAAAATTAATTGTTTAAAAATCAATGTCTATTTAAATCAGATACTCTCAGAAAGAATTAGAATTAAAACATGATTTTAATTTTACTATAAAGTAAAATTAATGTAATTATAATGGAAAATAAGGCGTTGCAACTAATATCTAATAATGAATCAGAATTATTGCCTTCCAAATAAAAGCAGTATACATTTTGCAAAATTTTATGTTTTAATTCATTTCTGGATTTAATTTTAGAAACAGAATTGATATTTTTTTTTTTTTTTTAGTAGTCTGCCCGGTTCAGTGGAGAAAAAGATTTAATGATTCAGAAACTATTTAAACTGTGGTCCATAATTATTAACTCTGATATACATACATTGAGTCAGTATAATTCGACGCTTTTATGCAAATTAAAAAATATTTTATTTCTTGTTGTTAATCTCAGGACTGTATGGCACAGCTAAATGATTCCCATGAATCCGAAACTATCCAAAATCTCTGGAAAAAGGTGCAGGTTCTGTGAGTCCTTGTCCTTGCTAAAATTTAAATTTACCAAAATATGAGCAGGGGAAACCATGTCAGCTAGGCATCAATAGAACTTAGGGAACATGTTTTATTCTGTTTAGAAATGATGACCTTGCATAAACTACAGTCATATCTTTGATTATACTGAGTGGTGGGTGTTGCTATATTGATATTAAAAATAGAGTCATGATTAGAGGAATGGGCAGCTTCAATTGACTCGAAGCTCTAGAGCACCAACATGAGAAGTTTGTCTTAACCCTTGGTGCCTGTCTGCTTTAGCTGCACAAAATGGAATGGCCTTCATGCATAGGGTATCCCTACCAGAAGTAAATTCCTGCAGTACTTCACTCATTCCGCACGGGAACACCCCTTTCCAGTTATGAGGTTATACACAGATCTTGAAGGGAATTGTTTTTACTAAAATCATTCAGAATGGATGTAGTTAGGAATTAGAATTTGCTTAGAACACTTTTATAATGGCTAAATCAACTATTGCTAATCATTTCAAAAAAATTAAATAAAAAAAATCATTTTTTTTAATTTTTTATTTATTTATTGTATATTTAAGTACATTGTAAAAGGAAAATTTTGTAATACTTTCTTTTAATTATATATTTGTATCTAATATATTTTTTAATTAAAAATTGAAATTAACTTAAATATGTATCTGTTCTTTTTTTCCCAATAATTAACTGAAATGAATACCTTTACTTTTTACATTTGTTTTGAAAAACTCCTTTGTTTTTATACATTATTTGTCACGATTTGTATTTATTGTAGCTTATATTTTCATCACAACCAAAATGTAACAGAATTCTTATATTCCTGAATAAATTTTGCTATCTCATATGTATATGAGTGGAAAAATTTTAGTTCCATAATATATTTTCAAAAGTTTAAATGTTGACTGATACATTTGTAGCAAAAGATTGGTTTATATTCAAAATTGTGATGAACTTTAGTAAAATATTGCGAATTCACAAAACAAAATTGATTATCAATGTACAGCATGTGAATTCATCAACTGCCTACCTGCTGGATTTAAAGCTTTTCAAAGCAATAACATGTTGTACAATAAGGATTATTTGCTTTTTATCCACTTAGAAAATTTTAAGGAAATGCTTGGACTATTAATTTATCATATTTCTCTGTAGAACTGAAAAGCTTCAATTAAAAAAGTTTGCTGTCCTCTGGTATATTTTGCATTCATTTAATTCAAAGTTTGCAAATATTGAACTTAATTTTGATAACTGGCAATTCTGAACACCATATTGGCTGAAATTACTAAATTCTTTTTTGTTGTTTAAGTAATATTTATAAAAAAAATAATACAACTTATGTGTCAGATGTCTTGTGATATCACTCGTCGATTTTTATAATTATGAGTATTAAATATTCATGATGAATTGTATTTATAACTTAAATGAAATATAGTCTCATAAGTATAGAATATATTATTTGAAAAAAAGTATAACTTATATAGTATGTGTTACATATTATGCACACACAAAAAGAGTTTTGTGAATAATATATTTGTTTTATACCAAACTTTCCTTTATTTTATTTAAATCAAGTGTGTAATAATATTATATTTAAAAAATATTTAATTAGTAATAATTTATAAAAAAATCAGACGTGTAATTGCTTTATTTTTCCTTCATAAAATTTCAAGTTCTTGCTTGCTCAGTTATTTTAGTACATTTGCAGGTTATTTTAGTAACAAATAGAAAGCATTTATAAAAGGTTTATTGATAATTTAATATTCTGAAGACCTATATTGAATTCAATTATAATTACCAAAATTGAAAACTTATTAAAGATTTGGTAACATGTACTTATTCATGATTTTAATTTAAAGTATAATTTTGTTGCTAATAGAGATCATTGCTTTAAACTGTGAATAAATAATTTTAAAATGAGTATGAATAATATTTTTTATTCATTGAAACATTTAACCTTTTATCATTGATTTAAACATTTATTTCCTTTTCATTATTAAATAATTGAAATATTTTTTTAGAATAATAAATAATGTATAGTAGAAAGGTATAAATGAACATTATTTATTAATGTTATTTCATAATTATATATAAGAAATGGTCATTCATAAACGAAACTTTTTTTAGTTATTTGATTAAAAAATGTTTTTTAAATTCTATGTTCATCTGATTGATTTTTGATAAAAAAGTATTTTTAATTTTTTCATAAAAAATATTTTTAATTATTATTGATATGATAGTATATATAAATGTGTGTGTGTTGCAAGTCTACATATGGTATGCTCTATTTACATTGACTGCATCATCATTTATTAAATTTTATTTGTGTCATATGATTGTAAATTGGCATTTGAAGTAATAAAATAGAGAACAAAACTAATATAAAGTTATTAACAAAATTTAAATTTAGTGTATTGTAAATATGCATTATAAGTTTGCAAAACAATCATAAATTAATTATTTGTCAAAATTTATCAAAAAAAGTTATTTTTAATTAAACAAAAGTTTAACCTTTTTAGTCCCTGCTCCACAACTGCCATTCCATGAAAGTGAGTGTCTCAGAAGACAACTGTGGTGCTACAGTTGTATTATGGATTACCCCCTTGATTCTTGATGACTATAGCGTTGCAATTTTCTCTTTATCATTCAGTTTTAATGTATGTAATGCTAAAAGAAATGACAGCCTAAAATTTTTAAATTTACAAGAGATTTAAGTATTTCTGAACAAATAAATTCTTTCGTTGAAGAACTTGAATTTTTAAAATTTGCTATTTTCAGAAGCTATTTTAAGTTTTATTGTGAATGAAATAAATAGATATCCTTCACATAAATAGAATATATTACTATATATATGTAAAAGAAATGTCTTGTTACAGAATACATTCTTACACATTGGTACGGAATATATTTTAATTGCTATAAAAAGAAATTTAACTATAGTGCCATTGATAGTATTTAGTTGTTGGTTGTGGCTTTGAATTAAGCAATTTCGTATTTATGATACTTTAAGATTCTCAGTGAGGTATGAATTGAAGTATTTTGCATTTCTTAACTATGAATAAATTGGCAGGCCGAAACTGACATTGGTCAACTCTTTCCTATTTTCATAATACCCTGTAAAAAGAACATTTCCCTATTTTTTGTTAACAATTATAATCCATAACAACATGAGTATTGTTGATTCAATTCTGATCGAAATTGCTGGTTTTGAGACTGCTAATTAATCAATTTATAGATTAAACTGTTAATGGAATATTAAATGATTTTTAAAATTATTTATGTATAAAAAATATGTTAGAAAAATACCAATCAAAGATTCAATATGAAATCTGTTGTTCTTTGTTTACATTTGTGATATTTGTAAAAAGAAAGAAATTTTTGGTTTGATGAACTTTATTTCAATTCTTACGTGCTTTATTTAATAAAAAAAAAATATTGAATTTCATGTTTAATTCTGATAGAGTAATTTGTACACTTTAATGAAAGTGTTAATGCATTAGAGTTTCCTTTGTTCCATGAAACATTTTATTAAGAAACAAATCTGATTATAATTTGACAGCATAACACTTTCTTCCATTAAATAATTATGATCTAGTGTTTGGAACTTGCTTTTCAAGATGCCTTCTAATCCGATTTTGCCCTCTACTGAACAATGAAAACTAAATGTTGTGTTTCTCTTTTTCTTGCATACACATGTGTTGGAATAGAAACTAGATGACATTCAGAGTTTTTTCCTTGTGACATTTAAATAAGGTTTATTGTTTATGAAATTATTCCAGAGCGAGCTTGTACTTTTTGATCTCACAGCAAGAGCATGCAAGTGGAAATGAATAGAGGTAAAACTTAAAATGAAAGCATTTCCCATTCATAAAGTGAGCTGCAGTGCAAATTTAAAGTTTATTTACTATGCAGATTTAACTTTTGCCTGAAATTAATATATTTTTTTTAAGATAATTTAATAAGCCATCCCTTTATACAAAGTTTAAAACTCTAAAGATTCTAATTTATATTTAGTTTTACACCACACTAATACATTTTCTTCTTTCCATATAAAAACGTTAAAGAAATATTTTATGAGGCTAATATGTGTATATTTTGTGATGTACTCTTTTAATGAATAACTAACAAGAATACTTTGTAACAAAGTAGTGCAACTCAAGATTGATCTCTTAACATTCACTGAGATAAACATTTCATACATAATCACAGAAATACTAAAAGAAAAAGGTAAAAGAGCATATATTTTAATCTGATGAATATAAAAATTTCTGATTGGCACAAAATATTTATAACAATAGGAAACAAAAATCATTAGTATTGTTAACATACAAATTATAATATTTTTTTAATGCAGCTTCAGTAACTTACATGTATTTACTTATAATTATTACCAGCAAAGTATGAATCACTGGCATTCTATATAATGCTTAGACACTGTATATGATGTCAGACGTTTTAAGGCAAAGTATGAAATACAAAAAGCATTACACAAGTAGCTTTGCCATTCAATAGAATGACAAAATGCTATTTAGGCAGAGTATGAAAAAAACGTCCTGAAGAGGTTATGTAAATGATTTGTAACTCTCAAAAATACAAATGTTATTCTGAAAAAAATAATGAGTGTGCCATTAAAAATATTCATTCAGCAAGAATAAAGGTAAAGGAAAGTTGTACAAAAAATAATGTATGGCTTTCTTATTAAGGGAAACAAAATTTTCATATAAAAATAATAAATTAACCTATTTGTTGCCAACATGACAGGCTTGAATTACATTTCATTTCATTTTTCATGCAAAATCATTTCATGTTTTGACACTTTGTTTTACACATCCATTTGATGAATCCTTGGCTGCTGCCATTAAACTGAGCGATTGCAACTGACTGGAGAGGAATAACGTGATCAAAAATATCTTCGATTCTAAGCAAGTTCTAAGTGTATAAAGTGAAATATGTTCTTCAATATTCTTGTTTTAAAGTTCCTTTAGAAGTTCCAAAGTTGATAGAAACCATTTTCTGTCACACTCGTTACAGCTGCCAATAAATTGTGCAAATCACCCCTTGTGAATGTCAAAAATAGGAATGCGCACTGTAGCTCCAAAGAAACAGGGGGAAAATTTTTCCAAATTCATTTTCATTTTTTTGACATATATTTCAACTATGATTTTATTTTAAAGTCTATTTTACTTTTGATAGTATTTTCAGTTTTGAACCAAATATTATATTCTTTTGTAACTACAAAATGCAACTTACAAATTTTGACCTTGAAGCATGTGTTAAATGTAGCCTGCCTTCCTACATGATATTTAAAATGAATTGGAGTTACTTTGCTGGTTTCTAATTTGGCATTCTAAAGAATACGTAGAAAATATGTGAAATATAAATCGTTTCATGCATTGTCGACTAGTTTTAGGCATTCTATTCAATGCTAGATTACATACTTGCTGGGAACATAAACAAAAGTATTTGTTCAAAATGTCTTTAGCTATATTTTTAAATATCAGGTAGGCTGTTTTTAGGAATGTTTTTAAATTAAATTAATTTTGTTTTTATATATGTAGTTTATTGCTTATCATTTTTCTTATAGCCAAGTACATTTCATTACTTTAAAAAGTCTGCTATCTTAAATATGTATTTTAATATCTAAAAGTCAAATTAATGAAATTTATCATGTAATTATTTTAAACAATTTCAGAAAATCTTTTGTAGTCTCTATGTTAATACACTACTGGCCATTAAAATTGCTACACCAGGAAGAAATGCAGATAAAAAAATGATATTTATTAGACAAATATACTAGAAATAACAAGTGATTAAATTTTCGAAAAATTTAGCTGGATAGATCCTGAGAAATCAGTACCCAGAACAAGCACCTCTGGCAGTAATAACAGCAGTTATACGCCTGGGCATTGAGTCCAACAGAGATTGGATTGCATGTACAGGTACAGATGCCCATGCAGCTTCAACACGATGCCACAGTTCATCAACCGTAGTTACTGGCGTTTGGTGACGAGCCAGTCGCTCGGCAACCATTGACCAGACGTTTTCTATTGGTGAAAGATCTGGAGAACGTGCTAACCAGGGCAACAGCCGATCATGTTCCGTATCAAGGAAGTTCTGTACAATACCAGCAACATGCGGTCGGGCATTATCCTGCTGAAACGTAGGGTTTTGCAGGGCACGAACAAAGGGTAGAGCCACAGGTTGTAACACACCAGAAATGTAATGTGCACTATTCAAAGCACCGTCAATGCGAACACGAGGTGACCGAGACGTGTATCCAATGGCACCCCATATCATCACGCCAGGTGATGGGCCAGTATGACGATGACGAATGCGTGCTGCCAGTGTGCGTTCACCACGATGCCGCCAAACACGGATGCAACCATCATGATGCTGTACACAGAACTTGGATTCATCTGAAAAGATGACGTCTGGCCATTCGTGTGCCCAGGTTCGTCGTTGATCACACCACTGAAGGCGCTCTTGTCTATGACGCAGCGTCAAGGGAAGCCGCAGCCATGGTATCCTAGCTGAGAGTCCATGCTGCTGCAAACGTTGCCGTACTGTTCGTGCAAACAATCGTTGTCTTCCAAACCACCCTGTTTCTTGACTCACGGCTCGTGAAGTGGTTGCACGATCCATTACGGCCATGGGGATAATATGCCTGTCTTCTCGGCTGCTAGTGATAGGTGTCCGTTGAGATCCCGCATGGTGTTCCATATTACCGTCCTGAACCCATCGATTCCATATTCTGCTAACAGTCATTAGATCTGGACCGATGCGAGCAGCAATACTGTGATAAGATAAACTGCAATCCTGGTACGCTACAATTCGACCTTTATTAAAGTCAGAAACGTGCTGGTACGCATTTCTCCTTCTTACACGAGGCATCACAACAACTTTTCACCAGGCAACAACATTCAAATGCAATTTGTGTATGAGGAACCGGCTGAACAATTTCCTCATTTAAACACAATGTAAGTGTCGCTACTGGCGCCTGCTTTGTCTGAATGCGCTGAAAAGCTAATCATTTGCATATCACAGCACCTTCTTCCTTTCGTATAAATTTCACGTTTGTAGCATGTTGCCTTCTTGATGTAGCAATTTTAATGGCCAGTAGTGTATATATCATATTATAGTTTACAAAAGCGAATAATTGCTTCACATACACAAGTATTATATATCTTAAATTTTTTGTAATATTTCTAATTCTGATTATATTAAATAAGGGATGGAAAAAAAAGACAATTGCTTATTGATAGGTATAGCATTCCAGTAACATTTTCATCAAAATTACGACAGACCCAGCGTGAGGTGTCAGCCTCAAAAGATAAGGATTTGTCATGAACTCTTCTGCACTTAAGCGGTGTGAAAATGAACATCTCCTTTCTGTGAAGAGGGTAGCAAATCTCTTTTTCTCATGCGAATGAAGGAGCAGTTTTCTTAAACAGTGACACGGTACTCAAATGGTTAAAAATAAAATGTGAATTATGTAAACTATGAACCGTTTTTATTCATTGTAAGTAAATCAAAAGATATATGTTGTTTACATGTGTTGGCGTCATGAGTCACTGTTTTAGGAAAAACTGTGCAATAACAAAACTGATATTTAGTTTTTAATTTTCATCTATCAAATTTTTGTGAATTCAAAAAAATTTATTTATCCTAACCTGTTGTAAGTTATTTTAAATAAACTATATGTGTACTATGCATTTATTGTAATTTTAGAATTTTTATCATTAAATGGATCTCTTTATTTATATATTTCTTTATTTTTTTAGTTATCATCGTCATATATATGGCTTGGGAGAACACTATAATTCTGTAACACCAACTACATGACATGATCTGAATTGCTTAGTTAAGAAATTATCTCACCTGTATTAAACCATACTTAGATCCTAATTCAATAATACTCCTATTTAAATAATGCAATACTCCTATTTAAATAATGCAATACTCCTATTTAAATAATGCAATGCTCCTATTTAAATAATGCAATACAGTATTCAAATTATGATACTATATCCTGTTCCATTGCCTTATTATTGTATTTCTACTCAGAAATATGTGTTGTTTGAAAATAAATATATTTAAATTTCTTTTTTGTTCTGTTAATTTTTTAAAACAGTAGTTATTTTGGATTTATAAATGTGTAAAAAATAAAAAGAGATAGCTCCATCCATTACATTTAGTGCAGATAATTTGATATAATAAGTTAAATCATAGATTCCCAAAGAGTGGTTTAGGTGAACCCCCAGGGGTCCAAAGTAGACCACATGGGGTTCCACATAGATGTGAAAAGAAAAAAGGGGTTCACGAAAATTTTTTGGTATTTATAATAAAGAACAAACATTTTGGCTTAGATTTATCTATAGACAAGTAGCATCCTTCACTTGGTAGGTACTGAAAAATATTCGAGATTCAGTTCAAGCACAGAATTGAATGGAACAATAGATAATAGTACAAATGTCCACCACTTGTTGAGACTTGCAAAATGCCGCATGTGTGCCATCTCATTAAAAGTATGGCAATTTTTTTTAATTGTTGATTGTTTCTACTAATAAATATTTATAATTTTGTATAACCACAAGTATTATTTTAATAAATAGGACACAAAAATGTGCTACTTTTTGTCCTTTACACCTCCAATTTAGGGTGATATTTAAGAGTTTTGGGAATATAGTAGAAATGCAGCAGCAGGAGGTCTACCGAAAATAGTAAAACTTTGAAAGTAGTCCAGGAGAAGAAAAAAAGTTCAGGAACCCATAAGTTAAATTATAGTAAATTGAATTTATTGAAAATAGATCTGAAAATTTATTTGTACTATTTGCCTTGGCATTCATAAAAGATATATTTAGTGTTAGAATTCAATTTTCATTTAACTCTTCTATATTTCTACATTTTAGTTAAAATAGAACTTTTTTTAAAAAAACTTACATTTGTGTGTTTTGAAATTCTGTTAAGTTTTAAACATGCACATTGAAATTATTCAAAATTATATTTGTCAAGAATGCCAGTTCTTTTTTGCATCAAGAAATTAACTGTCTCAAACAATCAACATGAAATTGCTTATATATTCTTGACAATTCTTAATATGGATCAGTGATTTAATTGTGTAATGAAAATTATATTGTTATTTATCCTTAGTAACAAAATTATTATTGATGAAATAATTAAATATTAACCTTATGTAAGTAGAAAACTAGTTTTTGTTGTTTGAAATGAAAAACATTTAAATTTGGGGTAATGATTTGATGGTTTAAATAATAGAATTTTTTTGGGCATAAATGTTAAATTTGTTGAAGTTGAAGAGATGCTTGGATAAAAACACTGATACATTAATGAAATAAAACTTTTCTCTTGAGGTTAATAAAATTTGTTTGGGGAAAGTGAAAACAAAAATTTTGTAATTAAGAAATTATATTGAATTTTAAAATTTTATGATGGAATATTTAAATGAAAAAAGTTACATTTTTAATAAACAGGAATCATTTGTACCATCAAGATTAGAATCTTGACATATAAATTAACTAATAAATTCTTTACACATCATTAAATAATATTTAATAAATAAAATTCTTAAAATGTAAAATGTATGTTAAGATTTTTAAAAAATATTTTTTTATAATTTAGTTAAATAATGATATGATATATTGGCTTTAAAATATATTACACATAAATTTAAAAACATGAGTTTTTCAGAGTTTGAAATTGCAACACCATGGAGAAATTTGCATAACAATATTGAAATCAGGAAACAAACTTATGATAAACATGCAAAAAATGCATGTCATCAATGTGTCAATCACTATTTTAGATGCAATATGAGTTTGATCTATGATGTGTATTACAAAGGATATAGTATTATTATAACACTTCAAGAGGACAGTAAGACATACAAGTGCATGACTGCTAACTGTACACATTTTATCGGGAAACTCCTGCATTTTCATTTCTCCCGATTTTCCAATAATGTAAGAAAATCTATTGATTTTTGACAATTTCAGAGAAAAACTTAAAAACACAGCCGAAATTTTCATGGGAAAAGGCCTATTGAGTTGTTTTAGTAACTTAAATAGTCAACAAATGGAGCACTAATATGATGATAACATACACACACGCACATATATATGAGTCCACCATGGACAGTTAACGCTGTAACTACTAGGATGCCGAGACTCCTATGGTTGGCAGTCATATAATTAGCATTCAAAGCAGACACTAGGTGACTGTTTACAAGAGCAGTTCAATTAGGAGAGGAATGTTATAAATAATTTAATTAGGAAAATATTTTCGTCAAAGTAATTGTCACTAAATTAAATTTATTTAGTAATGTATTTTATGTAATTTTATATGTTTATTATTTATAAAATTCACACTAGTGGAGAGTATTAATCCTATAAAATAAATAAAGGGACATAAACGTTGATGTTTATTTTTTTACATGTAGTATTCTCTTATGTTTTATAGTTCCTTTTGGTTGATAAATATTTTATTAAAAATTTAAGATTAACACAAAATATATGTAATATAAATCATTCTTATAATGTATAATCTAAAGAGTAAAATTGTCTATTTGTGGTATTACCGTTTTAAACATTCTGTTTTAAGCAAAGATATCGTTAGAAGTGTCTCTTGATTTTTCCCTCAACATAGTAATATCTAATGATTTTTTTTTCTTCCAAAGTTGCAGGTATGCAAGTGTAATAACTTTTTGAAATCAGATTAGAAGAAAAGTTCATTAGTCTCAATAGACCATAAATATTTAATATTTTCAAAAACTTTTTTTTATCTAAATTTGCATCAATTTTCTATCAAACTAACTATAACAATTTACATAATATTTTGACTAATATTAATTATAATGCGCTTTAAGTAATTAGTTGCCTAAGTTAGAAATACAAATCAGTATTATTATGTCTCAGAGTCAAGTCTAGGTTCTAAAATTCAAAAAGCTACCAAGTCCCCTTGAAAGTGACATTCAAAGTGTAACATTTATTTTCATTCGTCTAACGTCATTTATCCTTTTGAAATGACTAAGCTGACTCAATCCACATATATATAATTGTTTGAGGGGCTTGCTTTGCTGAAATGTAGCTATATGCAACTCTGAGATGAATGTTTGAAGTCAATATGGAGGTTATCTGAAGCTAATATTGTCTACTCAAGTTAAGAATACAGAATTTTCGAAATCTATTTAAAGTTAAGGAAAATCTGTGTATTTTACAGAGATGATAGGGGTTGTATCAGAAACAAATTTTTTTCCTGATAGTTCCACTGTCTCTAAATGTAAATAACTAATCATAATAAACTAAATAACTTTATCATAGTTGATTGCATTCGGTTGGTCAAAAATAAGACTGATGGTAATATTGATATTACTTCCATTCTTGAATTTTGAATCGATCCTTTTGTAACCAAAGGTTTTTCATTCTTTTTTTAAAAATGCTTGTTAAAAATTAAAAGCCTTATAATCTCATTAGTGACAAGTTAAATGCTAGCAATTTGTTAAATTACCTAAATGTGAATCATGTTACTTGAAAAATATCTTATTTACTTCTAGGACTTAAAAGGTAATTCCTGGGGGTTGAGCAGCTACCAGGCGCGTTGGCAGGTGGTGGATCGCCAAACGTCTTGTATGAATGACAGGATAGCCTTGAATACAGAATCAGAGGCCGCGAACCAGCTCCCGTAAACCCTGGTGTTAGGCGACCCGTGCCTAGGGCTATTTGACACCGCAGTAATGGTGTCTTAACAAAGCTTCTAGTTGCCTGACGAACTTCTAGAGCTTTTTTGCCTTGCCCAGTAACTCAAGCGATGTTGGGTGGACTGTTATATTATCTGAGCCTATTAATTGTTATCTTATGGCTGAGAAAACAAAAGAACTAGCAAACCTTTCTGCATTTGCAGGTGAAGCATCTGAAGTAGGCTTTGCTGAAAAAGACAAGGGAACCCAGAGGCAATCTAGCGAAGGAGCAGCAATGAATCCCTCACAGGAGGTAAAAATGACCTCCAAACCATCTTCTGATGAGAGTCAGGAAGCTATCGCTATCATGATTGACTCTCTGACCAGAATCAAGCTTATAAAGAGACTTTCTGGTGCCCAGAGGAAGCTGGTGAAGGAAAGCAAAATCGCCGAGGGGACTTGGGTTGAAAAACCCAAAGCAACCAAAGGCGAGAAGCGTCCCGTCCACCGGACCGACAAGGGCAAATATGGAAAGGCTGCCAAGAGAGAAGGACATGGGTGATTTACCTACAGGGCGGCTCTCACGGCGGTCAAGATGGATGTGCTCATAGAGGGCCATCCGGAAAAACGGCTAACAGAGGAACAGGCCTCCGACCTGGAACTCTTGTTAACCGAGAAAATAGTAAGAAAAGTTTTGCCCGAACCTTCCTATCCTGTAAACTTGAGAATGGGGCACTTATTGTCAACTGTGCAGATCTGGGAAGCTCAAAATGGCTGGAGAAGACTGTCAGTGACATAAACCTTTGGCAGGAGCAAAAACTCTTTATGGGTGAGGCAAGGAAACTTGTCAGAACCTCCAAGATAATTGCAAAACTGCCGAAAGTCTGGAGCCTAAAGAGGTCCTGAGGAAAATCGAGGCACAGAACACTCCAACGGAGTGGAACATTCTTAACATCAAGAACGACCTATCTGGGCAGACCATCGTTCTTAGTGTACCCGAACTAGATGCTGCGACCCTTGGTGCAAGGGAATATAAATTTCATATCGGACTTCACTAAGTGCAGGCAAAAGTGCTTGACAAACCCGCTGCTGCTGATGGGGGTGAAGGTAGTTCAAGCCAACCTCAACCACAGTAGAAGTGGTACCACTAATCTCAGTACGAAGTTTCTTCCTAAGGATATACACCAGGCCCTGATTCAAGAACTCTGGCTGGTTTGGGGGAGAATCAGTGTCATCAAAGGAACTAAAGATAAGCTTATTTATTGTACCAATAGTAACGCTAGATCTTGCATACTTTTACATAAAGCATTGAGGTTTTACCCCTCTCTGAATTTATCCTTAGGAACCTGACAGCTGTGAAAGTTAGACTCAACATAACACAAGTAAGAGAGGTGAGTGCCTTTTAGAATTCATTCTAAACTACGGGTTAGATATTTTAAATGTTCGCAACTAACCAACTTTCATTTCTTCCAATCGATCTGAAGTAATTGACATTACTATAGCGACAACGCTAATCAGCAAAAATATCAAAAATTGGAAAGTAAATGGCAGACCTTCTGGTTCAGGCCATCAAGACATCTATTTTGAAATTCAATCTAATGTGTGTCTGGATCGCATGTTCAGAGACCCTGTTGACTGGAAGAAATTCCAGAAGGATTTACTGGGTTGGTTGAGCTCGAGAAAAGACCTATTAGAGATGACGACGATTTAGAAGTTACAGCAGATTTTCTGCACAGTAGTATTCTATATTCTTATCATAATAATTGCCTTATTCGCACTAGGGGATCTAAACTTCAATGACCGTGGTGGAATGATTCTCTAGCAGCCGAAATGGTAAATGTTAGGAAACTTTTTAATAATGCTAAGAAAATTGGTGAATGGGAGAACTATAAAACGGCCCTCACTAATTATAGCAAACTTGTTAAGAAAGGCTTAACTCCTGGAGGAAGTTCTGTGAAGAGATGGATTCTATCTCTGAAAGATCAATACTCCAAAAACTCAAAAGGGATAAACCTATTTGGGTTGGCTTCTTAAAGGACGAGGAGGGTAATTTTGTTGCTTCGGGGAAAGAGGAATTATGACCAAAACCCACTTTCTAGGTGCTGGAGATATTTATAGTAACGAAGGAGAGCACTGCATTGGCTCTTTGCAAAGAGTCAATAGCGATCAATGAACCATTGCTAAAAATATCATTAACTACAACAATGTTAAATGGGCAATCTCTGCCTTTAAACCTCGAAACAGCTCAGGGCCTGATGGAATTGTGCCCATCATGATCCAGAAGGTAGAGGAGGTTGTCATACCAGTGCTAACTAGAATTTACAGAGCTAGCTTAGCACTGGATTACATACCAAAGATATGGCAGAAGACCAGGATTTTTTTCACTTCTAAACCTGGCAAGGACACCTATGACCAGGCCATGTCTTACAGACCTATCAGTCTTTCTTCATTCTTTCTTAAAATTATAGAAAAAATCATTGATCGGCATATTAGAGATTACTTGGATAGTAATAGACCCTTGCCTGCTCTTCAATTTGCCTATCAATCTGGCAAATCTACTGAAGCTGCTTTACATCAACTAGTTTCTAAGATTGAAACCACTCTGGATCGAAAAAAAATTGCCTTGGCAACTTTCCTCGACATCCAATGTGTCTTTGATAACACTTCCCATCTATCCATCCTCAATGCATTTAGAGGGACAGGGATTAATCAGACCCTGTGTACTTGGATTGAGGCCTTGATTTCAGATAGATTTATACAAATGAACATCTTCGGTGAATCATTTGAAAAAAGGCTAAAAGGCTACTAGAGGTTGTCCTCAAGGAGGCGTTCTTTCACCATTACTTTGAAACCTAGTTGTAAATAGCTTTATAAAATATCTAAATGATAGAGGCTACTATACGCAAGGATATGATGACATTGTCATCCTTATCCTTGGTAAAGATTTTGACATAACTTGTCATCTCATGCAGGATGCTCTTAGTTGTATAGGTCAATGGTGAATGGATAGAGACCTGATGGTTAATCCTCAGAAAACCTACCTTGTATCTTTTACACGCAAAAAGAAACGGGAGTGTTTTTTCATACCAAGACTTTTTGATGTTGAAATCAATGTGGCTTCAGAGTTGAAGTATCTGAGCATTTATTTAGACCAAAAACTCACCTGGGATAAGCACATTGATGATAAAATTAACCGTGCAAGGAAAAGCATTATGATTTACAGGCAAATGATTGGTAAAAATTGGGGTTTACATACAAAACTGATGTTTAGGATGTACACAGCTATTGTCAGGCCCATTTTCACATATGCCTGTGTGATCTGGTGGCGTAAGGTGGAATAGAGGTCTACAAAAACTGGCCTGTCTCTGTATCACAGGAGCAATGTCCACCGCGCCAATCAGAGCATTGGAAGTTATGTTGAATCTGACTCCCTTAGACATCTTCATCTACCAGAATGACTGCATACAGAATGAAGTTACAAAATCAATGGTACGACCAGCCTGTTGCCAAAGGGCACAGAGGTATTACCGGGAAAATTCAAGATCCTACTTTCCTGATGCCCTCGGACATCATGGAAAAGTCATACATGTTTTAAAGGACATTTGAAATAGTTTTTCCAACTAGAAATGGATGGGACAACAACATGTTCGAAACTAAAACAGGAGATCTAATCTGGTACACAGATGGATCACTGAAAAATAGCCTCTCAGGACTGGGAATATGTGGCATATCACCAAGAACCAGCCTATCTGTAAGCCTTGGACGATGCGCTACGGTCTTCCAGGCAGAAGTTTTGGCCATTATCCACTGTCTACGACTAAATAAGAGGAAGGGCTACCACGGTAAGCGGATTCTCATTTTTAGTGACAGTCAAGCCACTTTAAAAGCCTTTAATTCTTTCGAAATCAAATCTAAAATGATTTTGGAATGTAGAAACCTTCTTACAGAACTGGCAACTAGAAACACGGTGATTCTTGTATGGGTGCCAGGGCACAAAGGTATCGAAAGTAATGAAAGGGCTGATGAACTTGCTAAACAAGGATTGTCTTTTGTTCCCGTCAGTGCAGAACCTTTTTGTGGGATCAATTTGAAGACCGCAAAAACCAATGTTCTTAGATGGGAAAAACCGAAGATGTATGAAGCTTGGCTCAACACTCCTGGTGAAACCCACGCTAAAAGTATGATCTGTGGATCATCAGCGAGGATTGCCTCTGAAATTCTAAGATTTTGTAGGCAGAAGATACGTTTAATCGTAGGCTTCTAACTGGGCACTACTATTTCAGAAAACATCTCCATAAACTTTTACTGTTTCAGCAAGACCCTATCTGCGGGAAATGTCATATGCAAGAGGAAACGGCCAAGTATATCATTTACGAATGCGTGGCCCTTGTCCTCCCTGGATTAACTTTTTTAGGCATCATCCATACTAGAGAATTACACCTAGACTTTATTAAAGGGTTAATGGACTTTATTAATAAAGTGGGTGACCCGAGCAACTGGAACTAGGAAACATTGGGTTTGTAGTTAACAGTACAAAATGATGATAAAAGTAAAGATACCCAATCTCAAACAAACCCAACTTTAAGAAGAAGAAGTAAAAGGGAATTTATCTTTCGCATAAGATTCCTCTCATGAAAATGCAATCTTTTATATTGTAACTTGCTTATTTTCAATAAGAAGCATATATGAATCTTTTTTGCTGACAATAGGAAAGAAATCATTGATTTAACCATGAGTAACCGCAAACTTGCAGAATTTGTTAAATAGTGGGAAGGATCAGGTACCATAAATTCATCAGATAATCTGATCATTATTTCCCTCAGATTAAATGTGAATGCTTAAATCTCAAAAACTCCAATCAGGTTTCTTACCGAATCGAGCTGCAGAAAAGATTTCATGATTGAAATTTGTACGTTGTGTTTTATAGAAAATTTACAGTTCGCTTTCCAATTCGATTCTGAAATTATAATCAATAATTTCAACAAATTCATAAGGAAGTGATAAGATGCAGGTTCTTTATCTTTTTGCAAATTAAACAGCTGGCCTTGGAAGTCAAACTACATTCTTAAAAATGGTCTTAATAGCTTGACTGGTGTCAGCAGTATGACAGACCTAGCCGGTTGTATCATTTAATCTGAAACTTTTCAGGAAGATACTTATAAAATGTAACCTAGACTCCTGTTCAATATTCAGAAGTGAATAAATAACAATGAGGGATGCAAAGCTATATTATATGAAATCGATTTCAGATATCTGTGGATCCTGTTTCATGGCCAAAACTCGCTTCAACATATGACTCTGGTTTTTCTTAGGCGTCAAAACTTTAAATATTATCTAAGATGAAAATTTTTCTTCGTATCATGAGGTGCATGTTCTATGTATTCAAACCCATGTATGTGAACATTGTCGGCGGACTAAACTACAAAGGAAGGTTATGGTCACTCTCAGCCCCTTTCCGCCATTATTCTCAAGAAAATATCTCACTAAATATGCCAGGAATTATGACTACATGCCCGGATTCATTAGTATATGGATAAAAGACTGGGGATGACTCTAACGTGTGAATGTAGTTCCTCGATTGCACTCTAAATTTATCCGTTGACGAATAAAAGGCCTCTTCATTTTATGGAAGTAGGAAGACTTAAAACTTGCACACTGCTCTTCGAAAATCAGGCATCTATCAAACATTTTTGTTATTTATCATTTATATATGGGTAAAAGACAGGAAATTAGCCATCACATTTGGCCTAGGTTTCTCGATTGTGCTTACTAAAACATTTACCAGTGGATATCAAATGCCTCTCATTTTAAAGCAGAAAAAACCTGCACTCATGACCATCAAGCTTCCATCGAGTGTGGTTTTATTCCTTTGTTCTTTTTCGGAAAATATTACCACGAATTCACCCAATGAAAATTAATTTATCTTATGGATCTTGTCCGACTAAATCGGACGCCAGAGAATTAGTAATAACAGTCAATAGTATTAACTCAACAAAATTATTTCGTTGATAATCTTAAGATTCTCACTGACAGACAATGATAAAAGATATTTAACAGAATGAAATGTGAAATAGTGAATTATGGAAATGTGCACATTCATAATGAAGCTTCTATTGGATTAAAAATGGCATTTATTATTGCTTTAAATGAATCCCTTTCATTTTATATAGAAATATGTGACAGAGAGAGAGACTCCAAGGGAGAAACTTGTACCGCCATGTTTTCCGGATCTTAATATATTACAGATGCATTTTGTTCGAATAGCCATATTGTATACCAATTATCTATGGTACAAGTGCCATATTTATCATACAGAGCTGTTTTTAGTGGCACTTTTTTCACTGATCTAATTTTTTGTGCAACATTAAATAGAGTGGTGCAGAGGTTACATGTGCATTTTGAATTTTTCAATTATATTGAAGAAATTACTGTATTTTTTATATTGTTTATTTTTATGCTAATAAATATATTTATAAAAATTATGCATAATTTATTTATAAACCTCAAAAACTGTATTCTGACCTCTATTTCTAACTGCATCGAATCATTTAAAATAATTATTACCTCTTGGCATCCTGAATCATAATGTTAGATTAGTTTGGCATGCCACCCCACATAATTACAAGGTTTTAACCCCTGTTGTATATGCAACTTTTAAATTTTATACTAAAACAGTAATTAACATAATTTGCTATACTTTTGATTCATTCGTACCCTACTTGTTTTCAAACATAGATTATGATAATGGAATAAACCTTGATTATAACACTCATAATGATAATTTAGGAATTGTATTCTCAACCTTAAACATACAACATGCACTAGTTTAATTATTGATTATTAAATAAATAATATATAATAGTTAGAGAAATATAATATGCTGATTATCTTAACGTCCAATTTGAAATGTAACTTGACCTAATTTATATTTAGTGAACATTGTCACATTTTGTTCTTTTCCTGTTGTTTTCTTGTACTGGATTTCATATAAAGTAAAATCTAAAATGTTAGATTATTTTTTATTGCCTAATCTTCATGATAGTTTTAAATGAATGAAAAGAATAATGAATGTGTTATTTAATCAATTTTGAGATGGTTTCAGTTGTATTTATTTTTAGCATTTGAGTGAGAAATTAAATATAAAATTAGGAATTAGAAGGTGATCTTAACTAAAATAAATGTTTCTGGAAAAAGAAAATCCTTGGAGATGTTTAGGATTAGTATGTGTGGTTAAGCATTTCATTCTTTTTCTAACAGAATATGAATGTGTTACAATATTAGTAATGGGACAAGCAAAACAATTGTTAGTTTTTTTAAGTGTATTCGGCACTTTGTTACTCTTATGGCACATTTTTCCAAGAAATATAAAAATTCTTTACTACATTTGTTTTTCTTTTTAGTACCACACTCTAAAATAATATGAAAATAATATATGTTGTGTAGAATATTAAAAAATAAAGCTTTTTTATCTATGTTTTCATGATAAAAACTTGATTTTCTTACCTTATTCTCAGTTGCATAAATATATTTTGTGAAATGGAAGATAATATTGCAAAGGAAATTAATTTTAGAAATTCTAGCTTTTATTTCATACATTTTCTAGCTTCAGATATACTCAATTGGATATCCGCTTCTCTCAAATTAGATGTCTGAAATTAATGTAATATATTTTTCAAAATTTGCATTTCTTAAGAAAATCTCATTAAGTATGTAATAATGAATATATTTTTTTAATTATATTAATTATTATATATACTTAATTAATAAATTACCTGTCTATAATAATAATTATTGTGTAGACTAATTTTCTAGTCTTTAAGAACTTTTAAAATGTCTAATCATATTAATATCTGTTTCAATATAAGCACCTTTTATTCTTAAAAAGACAGATGTATTTGTTTCTTTGAATAGTTTTTTTTAGTATAGTATGAATAATAAAATGAATTTATAAAAAATAATCTAAAAATTATTTCTTTGAATAAAATATTTAAAAAAATAATGGAATTGAAATTGAAATGCCTTAATTAAGTTGCATGTTTTACATTTATTTTGTATATTGTTCTATGTATTTTTTTTCTCGCAAAAACTCTTAAGAATAGTCAATCTTTCAAGTTTCATTCACATAAATAATTTTCTCTAAAATGTGTATTGATTCATTTTTTTTAGATTTGTTTAATTTTCATGTTTTTCGGAACAAAATACAGAAGAATATATTGAGAATGCATTTCTTTTATGTTTAATCCAATATAAAGATATTAATGTTAATTTCAAGGGAGAATCATCATAGTTGTTTACATTATGTCAATTAACAGTGAGTACTCTGACCTCCTTTACAACATATCATTTCTTTGAATCTGAATCCAGTGTCAACAGGATCACTTCCACAACTCTGTACAAATATACCTATTCTCAGATTGCATACATCTCTGTTCAAAGCTTTACACATCCAATCACCAACTCTTTTGTGATCACCTGGCATTACAACACATGTCCTTCCATCTTCTGTTAACTCTTTATACTGTAAATACATAAACAAAAAGAGAAATTTGATTGACTGTTCTGTTTGTTATCAAAGCCATTATTCATAATTAAGGATCATATTTAATAATAATAATAATATGTAATCATTTCTAAAATATTACAAGCATGTTAAATGCGGTTTCCATGTTCATGATTTTTTTTTTTTTTTTTTTTTGAGTGTGTGTGAAGCATGTTAAATTCTTATTGTTTTCTCAACTATAACTTTTAGAATACCTGGTGTAATATAACGAATATGTGTCAGTGACATATTTCACGTTTTGGGATTCGCCAAACTGATATCAGCATAAGCAATGGTGTGTTGAGGTAACCGTTAATGTTTTAATTTTAAATCGACGTCTTCGTGCTATATTGCTTTTAACATGACTATATAATACGTTTTCCGTTGGTAGTGAGGTCCTGTTGCGAAAAGAAAACTGTTGATCCCTTATAAATTGTTGCCAAGTTTGATAAAATTTATTTCTGTACTTTCCTTTCACAGCGACTTTTCTAAGTAGATTCTAGGTAATTAGATAATAATTGTACAAGTGCATATACATTTGAACAATTATTGTGCATAAGTGAGAGAGAGAGAGAACACAATCAAAAGAAAGAGAAAGAAATGCCTAATATCACCATAATATTATTTTTCAAGATACTTTTTCCACATATTGTTCAAAACAAATATGCATTTTAAAATTAAAAAAATAATTTAAAATCCTTTTGTTAATTAAATGGTGCTTCTCTCACCTAAGTTTCATAAAATTTACATTTATAAACTCATCATCTTATGTACTGAAAGATGACTGATTCAGCATCAGACTTTTCCAAATATCGTTATCCTGAGATGATATATGTGAATTGAACTTTTATAGAGTCTATAGTTCTCTTTCCCCATAATTATGCCATATGCTGCTATGTAATATCATTCTTAAAAAACCTAATTTTTTATATATATATCTATATATTTATATTCTAGAATTCGAGTTCGGAACAATCATGTAACTCACTACACATTATTTTAAATCCAAATTTAACTATGGGAAGGATTTTTTTAGGTGTCTTGATATTTTATATAATTTTTTTTTTTTTGATTTCTCTTTATTTCAATTATTAGTTCTAGCTTTTATTCGAAATAGTTATAATTTAATTTACATATACACTAATATTTTTAAGAGATGCCAACTTTCTTCATTCTATGTTGCAATAACCATAAGTTCAAATTTCAGGAACGAAAATTCGCAAGTTTTTAAGTCAATCTAAAGTGTTTTACTCAATCCAAAATCTAGTTCAATCATGATTTCTTGGCATTTTATAACAGGCATCATGTAGAAGTAAAAAAAAATCATTGTCACTTACATGATTTAAATATCACTCACACACATGCATATAAATCACTGATAAGTATTGTCACTCAGACAAACATGGCTTAATTGTAGAATTGTGCTTTACAATAGCGCTGAGCTATGATATTATCCGATACGTGGTTTCAAAATATCTCTATCCTTTTATGGTTAATGAAATTATAAAAAATTCGTGTAATCGCAATAATTAATACTTAACAATTTCTATTCTGTATTATTTTTATATTACTGCATTCTCAACAGTAGCTGTTCATGTATCTGGAGGATTGTTAGAATGGCGATCTCTTTCCGTTTCGATTTCATCAATAGTTATGTTCTTGAAAATGAAAATTCAGATTAATTTTAGATATTTGATTTTTTTTTATAAAAATCGTAAACTGAATAATCATAAGCCTTCACGTCACCGCTGAATTTTACCCTATGATCTCCTTTGTGGTTTCTTATTTTTACACGTTTTTCCGCAATTAGTATAAATAATAAAAAAAATGTGAAATGTAAGTATCTTGTAAAATCATTATTTTTTAACTTGTAATTAATTTCCCACAGCAATCGAAGGTATTTTTTATTTAAAAATTTTCATGTTTGAAAAAAATCTAAATATGTCATTGTAATTCTAAGATCAAGTCATTTTTGTAAACTTAAATATGACTGGTATTTTTTTACGTCTATAAGAGAATGTTACATTAATTACATTGTATATAGTTATCTTAGTTCGTATTGTGGAGTCGCCTTAAGAATTAAATCACTTAATTACAGTTCGAAAATTAGTTATGAGGAACATCCATTCCTTAGAAAATTAGAATTTTATACAATTAGAGAGAATTTTACAAAGATTCTACTTTTGCGATACGTTTATAATAACTATAAAATGATCTTATAAGTATAGTGTAACACTGTGTTTCTTTATTTTATATTTAAAGAACTGGAGGGGAGAATAATTCACTAATTTAATGAATACATAACATTAGTGTTATTTATATTTATTCAGCTTTAAATATATTGCTTATATATTTTTCTCATTCAATGATATTACATTTTATAAGTAATTTCACATTTTAAGAAAATTGAAATATGTGCATTTCTTTTTCATTTCAGTGTCTCTTATTCTGTGACCAACGGAAAAGTTACAATTGTCTTAAGGTCATCACTGTATGTGCAATTGTTATCTCCTATTCTTCTATTTTTTCTTATTGTTTCTTACATTTATTTTACTTAAGAATTCCTTTTCGAAATCAATGTAATGTGTATAAGATATTTTTTTTTTTTTTACTATCAAGCCTATTACTAAAAATATTTTCCCCTATGAATTTTTCCTCAGGAATTAAGTGATTTAGTTTTTTGAAGAGATTCTCTTTATAATATATTGGGACATACTATGATAAAAATATGTCTGCAATACGATTAATGTAGCATTTTATGGACCTAATAAAATACCTAACTTGTATAAGGTATTTAATCATCAATCCTTAGTGCCAATTACTATTTAGTTGTCAATCTTTTCAAAATAATGATAGAGTCATGTATTGTAATTAAAATGATTCAGTATAGGTGATCTAGAAGAAAACACTTGTAAAATGTTCTGATAACTTAAAAATTAGACTAAGTACGATAATAATTTTAGTATATATATATATATATATATATATATATATATACATGGAAAATAATTTAATGATACTGAATTCCTAGTGTAGAATTCCGATTACAATATTTAGGTTTCACTTTTAAGACATGTGATTACAATCTATGATAAAACTTCCTGAGATCCAACAAACTACGGTGGATGTCAATTTTTCTTCGAACATTTATTTATTTATTTATTTATTTTTAATCGGTTAACCTCTTTTTTTCTTCGAATGATTTTCTATACGAAAACTGCTAACTATATTTCATATAGCACAATTGAAGTTACATTACAAGGTTTCAAATTTTTACCTTAAGTAACTTGAATCCTTCACATCTGAGGCTATGTTAACTAATGTCCAAACCAGCTGAATCAATTTACCGAGGTCAGCCCAAAAGAACCATGACTGAAAAGGCCAAACAAAGGTATGCTGTTGGACCTTTCCAGTTCCCAAATTAGTCATCCTCTCTTTGAAGTATATTTATCAACGGAATTCTTTCTGATGATCATTTTAAATCAATTTTCTGATTTTGAGAAATGCAATATCTAAAGCTAAATTATTCATTGTCACTTAAGATATTAAATAATTTAAGATCTTCAAATCGCATCATCAGTGCGTGTACAAATAAAGTTTCCTTCTTGCTTAACATATATTATTTAGAATATTTGCTATTGGGACTTAGACCAGTAAAATTTTACTAACTTAATACACGAAAATAATTGTCATAAATTTTTCTTCTTTAGAAATTCAATTAATTCTTGAAATCTCATATGTACGTTTCATTAAGTGAAATAATGTTAAGTTAAAATTTTTATTTTTGAATGAGAATGTGGAGGTAAAATTTTTGAAAACTTAAACTACCTTTATTTTAATGATTTACACAAGGCGCAAAAGAAATGAAATAAAAGAACTGTTGAAAAAGAAAAGAAAAATAATTAAATAGATTACATTCATGATGTACACACGTTCATTGTCACAAATGTTTAAGCTGAATTGATTAACTTTGAACTGTTAGTTTTTGTATGTTCTGAATGGTTTCAATAATGCTGTAGGAATTTTTAAAAAAAAAATAATAAGTTCCTCTTCAAATTTAAACTTACTTGCAAAGTAATATAAATGATTTAACTTATAATATTTTTTATTTTTATAATATTACTTCTAAAACATTTTATGCAAATGCTGTTTAATGAATATTGGTGGAATAAAGTGAAACATATTATGTATTCCTATTAAAACTATTCTGTATTAAAAACTCTGCGATGATTAGAATGGTAAGTTGACTTTAATGGGTTCTTTATACCGAGAATGAAGTATTTAGAATGAAAACAGTTGATGAATTTATTCTTAAGACTGTCTTAAAGTAAAAATTGTTGTTGCACCAACAAACTATCCGGTACTCAGTGCAAAGTTGGGCTCTACCAGTTAGATGGAAGCAGCCGGGCGGGAATCTTCATCATTTAAAAGCAGGGACCAAGCAGGAGATCATACAATATTTGGTTTGTCCTCCTCCCCAGAAATATTATTTCACTTGGAGGACATTGCAACCACGATCTATTTAACGTACCCCCTCCACCTTTGCTGAAAGCGACAAAAGAAAATATTATGGCCGTTATTAACTGATAAAGAGATTTTCTGAAGGTCTTTTGAATAATTTCAATGTTATTTAATGTAAATTTGTTTTAGTTTTTCATTGTGTGTGTGCGTGTGCATCAGACATGCATGATGTTTTCCACAACAAAAACATACTGAATACGTTCTGAAGTTCAAATCTTTACATACTTCCAATGAATACTTAAAGTTAATAATTTCTAGTTACTATATAAAAAGGGTAGATTTTTTACACATTTTAAAGATATTCCACTCATTTAATCGTTCTATTTCTAAATATACCTGCAAACTGTCAGAAAAATTAATGACAAGAGTGTGATCTTAACATATTGAATCTTAATATATTAATCCACATTGAATGCTTTAATTATGTATGTAATTTTTATAAGTGTGATAAAAAAATAATTAAACATTTAAAAAAAAGTAAGGAATATTACTTATTGATGAATTTATTGTATTATCAAATCTAACAATAAAATTCCTTTGAATATATGTTAATTAACTCTTTGAAATAAAAATATTTGTCCATGTTACATCAGAGGGAAAATATTTTAGTGATTCTTTCATAGAGAATGTTTGAATAGTTATGTTATGTAAGTATTGTATTTTATATATTTACTTACCATATCAACACAAAACCCCTTGCATTGCATGATGCCATCTCCATCGCAATTAGTATCTTCTATATCATACGTAGTAGATGTAATTTTGTTTTCATTAGAAAGCCCATTTTCAGTTAAGAGATAGCTCACACATTCACAGGTTTCTCCATGAACTTTGGATATCAATCTTAATTATAAAAAATAAATATAAATAGAGAAAAATTACCCTTTGAAGAATGATTGATATGAAGAAAATAAAATATAGCTCGCACATTGATAAAGATGCAAAACCTGAAAAAATTGTTATCTGATTAGTTAGAAATATTTATTCAGCTGTATTAAACCCGAAGTTTCCAGATAATTTTGCATGCGTCTCTTGTACATACATCTATATTTAGTTGGTAACAGTTCAAAATGTTAAATAGTTAATATAAAAAAGAGTAAATAGATGCTGTTTCATTCTTAACAATTTAATTTGAACAATTTTGTTCTCAACAATTTAATTTGTTTCATTTTGAACAAAAAAAATGAAAAAAAAGTGTCGTTCAAGAAAAGCAGAAAAATTGCTTTCTCAAGAATGAGATGGATTTGATTATGCCAAAAATTCAAAATCAAAATTTGTACAATATATATTTTAATAATCAGATTTTGTGCCAAACAAAAATTACGATTTTTGTTTGGCATTGGATATATTTATTATAACGGAATATAAATATAGACTATGTTGTTAACACAAGGATTGTTTTCATTTAAAGATGCCACTGAAAATTGAAATGTATCTTCGACTATTATCTCAACACATTTTTCACCAAAATATTTTTTATTAACTCGCTACTAATATTTTTGTATAGACTTTATTCTATTTTCCAAAAATAAATATCTGAGTGCTCATATTTCATGTTTCAGCTTTAGAAAATTTCTTGTTGGGAGAAAAAGATTGTTTTTTTCAAAATTAAATTAAAAATGTTAATAGAAATCACACACCTAGCCAACCCATAAATATATACTTATAATTCCCAAGCAATAAATAAAGAAATTATACTTACCCAATCCATAACATAAAAAATACGGTAACACAAAAATGCATTTTTAACTTTTTGTGAATTAAGCTGACGCTTCCTTGTGAAGCACTAATATTTTGATAGTTTCTGACAAGTACACAATTTTCCAAGAATTTTTTCTTATCTGATAACATCTGTTCCAAGTGGAATATTTCCGATGGATAGAACACATCCGACAAAAGAAGTGCCGATTATTCCATTTCCTTGATTTTCTTTTTACAAATTCTAAAATGTTACCTTTGGCTAACAATTAAAATCATGTTTCCTTTGAAGGGTCAAACTTTTATACTTTACTCTTTTTAAGTATATAAGCATTATAAAGAAAATCTCGTTATTTTTTTATACTTCAGAATGTTATTCCCTTATAACTATTATACTTAAACTCCACTGTTATATTTTTCAAGGAATTTTAGAACGAAAATTTATTTATTATAAGGAGATAATTACTGTAAATAGTTTATTTATAGTGTGAAAGATAAAATTACAAATAAAATTTATAACATGCGCTGTAAATATTTTGATTAAAAATAATTGGTTTAAAGTAATAAAGAAAGCAGAAGTAAATTTTCATTCAAAAATAAGAACCATATATTTTATCAATTTTACTATTTCTTTAAGAAAGAGATATAATAGATGCTCGTTTTTACGAACTCGGAAAATCGAAATTTTTTAAATAGAATTATAAGTGTGTGTGTGTGGGTTAGATCTTAAAAGTAATTTTTTTTTTTTGGTATTAAACTGCTCTCTCTTTATAAATAAAATGCTATACGAAATACTTATAATATTCATTATATAAAAAAATATATGAAAAATATAATCCAGACTTCGAAACAGTTCTTTTTTTCCCTTTTATTGATGAAAAATCAGGCAAAGTAATTATTTACCTCTCTCTATTTCTAAGCGTAATTCACAAAAACATATTTTTTCATTTTTTAAAATTGTTTTTTCGATGTAACGAAGTATTTTACTTGTTTTTCTTACAAGAAAAGAATGGCTAATTGAAAAGTACCCCAATCTATTAAGTCACTTATCTGATTGTTTGGCAGATGTTAGCAATATCACGTCATTTCCTTTTTTGTTTAATATCTGAAAGTATTTTTTTAATTCTAATTCATTATATGTGTTCACGGTTATTTGATTGTCCGATAGTTCTTACTTTCAAATTATATCTGACTATACATTCAGAAAGCTCTTAAGGGAAATTTCGTCCAGCAGTGAGTTTCTTGTCGAAGTTCGTGGATAAGTAACACATCCTCATTCATGTCATTTGATAAGCATTCTTGACTTCCTTCAGTTATAGTGGTTATAAAATCTACTTGTTAAAATGATTTAGGTTCGTTTTTTATTCTGCAAAATCACTATAAATATAAATTGACAAGTTTATTGTGGCTGAAACGTCAATTTCATAAGGACATGATGAATCCTTGCAAAAGTATCTTACGCTGTTTACTCGAGAAGTTAATGATTATACTTTGATACATGGACTATTAGATAAGGATAAGATTAGGTAGTAAAAATTTCGCACACAAATTGATTAAAAATATATTTTATCCAGCAGGATTTCATCAACAGTAGCTTAGTTTCTTATCCACAATTTAAAGGGTATACGTTCCTCCTATGGAAACTTTGATGCAAGTTTCTTAGCCGTAAATTAAAGAAAAATTAAAAATTACATTAAATTTTTTATAAAAATTAAAATTAATTGTTTTATTTATAGTATAAAAAATAAACTGACTAAAAAGAGACAAGGAAATGTGTTCGCAAAAAAAGACTTTTTTTTACAAAATTTTAGTTGGTAAATGGGAATTTAGGTTATCATTGTGTCTAGGGGACCATGTTAGAAACCAACCGCTTGTTCGCAAAATTGAGTTTAAAGATTCATGAGTACACTACTGTATACAATCAAAAGTGTGTGTGTGTGATTTAAATTTTTAACTATTTCAATTCTTTTATCAAGACTAGAGTTTAATATTACAGCACTTTTTCAAAATCCAGTTACAGAGAAACTTAGTTTTAAACATGTCTGTTATCACATAAAAAAGCTATGTAAATTTACGTTTTTTTTTTTCCCATAGCTTTTTTTATAATATTAAGAAACTTAATATTATTTCTTTATTTTGTTTCTTGCTATTGAGCGAATGGTTATTGCCTTGATAAGTTCTATCATTTTTCTTGTTTTAAAAAAAAATTCAGCAATAAATTTTTCTTTATGTAAATCTTAAAATTATATGTATCACAAACTATATTTTATTTTTTCTCACTATCCTTTGTGTTTATTTTACATTGAGTTAGTGATAATAACTTTATTTGGGGATCTTAAGGTTATAAAATCTGTGAAAGAATATTCCATGTATGAAAAATAATGCATTCTGTAACCAACAGATATTGTGAATATTGTGTACTGACAAAAAATACTGACCCTCTGGACTGACAAAATATATTACAAGGGTTATTTTTAAGGGGTACAAGGGGTGTTTTTATTCAAATAATTAATTCAGTGGAAGTTTTTTTTTTTATTAGGGGAAAAAATAATTTATTTCTCTCTTTAAAGAGTACAAGTAAATATTCACTTTCGTATTCGTTCCACGTATTCACTTTTTACGCAATGAAAGTATTTTGAACATGCACTTATATGATTCAAGAGTTCTTTGGTAGTAATATTTATTCATATTTTTTCATATCGCATTTTAGCAACTATTTGTTCATCGTGTGTCAATACTTCGTTATTTATGTAGATACCGAAATATTGTAAATCCTCTTACATGAGTATCTATAGATTAAAATTAAGCATGTGCAGATGCTTTTCAGATCTTGAGATATATATATATATATATGTTTAACGTAAATTAAAGTTTCAAAAATATTTTCGTAATTTAAAGTGCATTTTAAATAACTTGATTTGTAAAGACGTGACCATTTTAGTAACCAAATCGACCAAACTGTGGAAAGAGAGACCCAGATAATTATTGTCACACATTCGAAAGTCGATTAATAGAACATTTTGAGTTGCCAGTTGTACAGAAGAAAATGTCACATGCAAAATTTTGAAATCGGAATTACATGTTTTGCAAGAATACTTTTTTATTTTATTTATTATTTAAATAATATATGTACACATAACTTTAAATTTAAACATTAAAAGTGACCAAATTTAAATCATTTCTCTAATAACGTTAATCTTTATAGTTGTTACTCTTCTCTAATTTTTATTTTAACATATTTTTTACCTAAATATTTAATCCTATTTTTATTAAAAATTGCCTTCTGAGTTCCCAATTTTATTACATTCCACAAGAAACTAATTTGATCATTAATTTCTTATACGTAATACTAGATGGCGCCATTTAATAAATTCTTATTCAGTTCGAATATTGATCTTTACCATACTTGAGAATATGGTTCCACATTTCATGTCAAATGAAAATTATTCTAGAGGAAAAAATAAATTAAAATATATCAGAACTTCTTTTGATACATAGAAAAAATTCTACTTTGAGAGAGTACTTTCTGCAAAAACTAATGAAATAAAATACAAATGAAAAACAAGATGTCACTAAAATTATTATCTAGAAATTGTTTCTTTCGTAAGATATTTCAAAGGTCACGCTAAAAATATATGCGAAAAAAAAATTCTCCCTTACTAATTTTTCTGTTAGGATAGATATTACACATCATGTTAATATTTACTATAATAATAATGTGCAAAATATTTATGAAAAGTTGCATGAGACGATAAATTATTTCTATATAATGTTTTTACTATCAAATTGTTTTTATATTTTACTTTATGTAAAGAGGAAACAATACTTAATTTTTGGAGATAAATGTAAAATATATGACTTATTCTTCTCGCATATATAAGAATCATACATAAATAATACTCATCTAAATCAAAATGCCTAGTGTTCTTTGAATTAAATCTGTAAGCATAATCGCAAAAAAATATGCCTGTAATGTTAATGGTAGAGATTATTTTATTATTTCTCACTGGTTCTCTAAGTTTTTAAAAAAAATTTCTAATACATTTCTTATCGACTGCGTATGGAGAAAAGCGTAAGCACATGTTGCAATGGCCAAAACCAGTGCTTTTTCAAAAAAATCAAAGAAAGTAGTAAACATCATTAAATTTTTTAAAAAATTTGTAAGAATGCATGGGGGTTGATCCCATATCGTAAATATTTTTCTCTAGTCCCAGTGGTTACCCATAGCCGACTTTTTAAAAGGGAAAAAGTATCACATGACTCGATTATTGAAGCAAAAAGAATTGCGGAATGAAATTTTACATAGTTTAAATTAATTACATAGTGTCACAAACTATGCTACAGGGAGTTCAAATTAGTATTAGTACTGTTTAAATTGATGACAAACGCTGCAATCAAAACTTTGGAATGAAATATAGCTTTTATTTTAAGTTAGTCAGTGACAAATATCCTGATATAAGTTTCATTTCATTCTGTGCTGCTGTTCTTACGTCATCCCTGGACAAAAATTTGGCTGGCAAACAAAATAAAGATTTTTATTTACATAGAGGTATATTGTTTCTTATATTTCTCACCATTTATTGGATTCCTTCTCTTCAAAAATGGACCAGTTTCTTTTTATAAAATAATTTTTGAAACAATTCGGAAGAATTAAAATAATCCATATAAAATTACTTTCAAAAAATTAATTGATTCTCGAATTCGTACATTTGCTTAGATTCATTCTGAATGCATAAGCTATGTATTACAAATATTGCGTTTAAAAATATCTCATTTAACTTGAAAGATTTTAAGTGAAAACTTTTTAAATACAAACTAAGAGTTAATATGCAAATGATCAGAAGTTCCTCATGGATTATTTCCATAATCCTATCTTGTTGCTTTCATGGGCTGATTCTCCCCTCATGTCCTGAATGGAGATTAAGTTGGCTAAAAAAAAAAAAGTGGTAAGGGGTTTGTGGAAAGTTTGAATGAAATGGTGCTGCAAGAATCGGAAGTTCATTTCCGCCGTGGATTGCTTTATCTCAAAGCATAATCAAATAACAACTGATTCAGTGTGCATGTCTTTTTTCACTTTTTTTGATATTTTTTAACTATTTATTTTCTTTCTTAATGCCTTTATACATATCGATCTAATCCGCTCATGGTAGCTTAGTGAAATCCAAACAGCAGCTGTTGTATTGAAAAGTCAATGTATGTCCGTGACCAGTTCACAACAAATGTTTTTTTACTGTTTCTTGATAAACGTATAATATTAGGTAAACTTTTGAAAAATTTATAGAGGAAAGTAAATCTTATAGTAGTAACCCGATAAGTAAATAAGTGATAACTATTAATATTATTTCATTCCATTCGTGTTTGTTGGTTTTAATTTTTCAAAATTTCCTTTGTATTGAATTAAAATTTAACGCCTTAAAATATACGTTACAGATAGTTTAATTTAAAAGTATCGCATATTTTAATAGCTTAATTTGGTTCTTATGTGTATTTTGTGGGTTATTTATTTCACTTATTTTAAGATTTTGTTTTGAAAGGGAATCATCAACTATTTGCATTTAATCATCAGACCTTTCGGAAATTACCACATTCTATTACGTATTTTAATTAAGATACCTATATTGCAATGTTAGTAATATTTTGAATTATTTCATTTACTGTATTTAATTTAACGTAATCTGGAATACTATTTTGTTACTTTTCTAAAAAAAAGTATTGAAAACATTATTTAAAAATGAAAACTTAATTTATAAGTAACAAAATAAATTTTGCACGAAAATATAGTAAATTTATCTTTAGCCTGAACTTAACTTTATTTTTCATTTGAATCGATATCATTTTGTTCTATGGGATGTTCTTTTTTTCTACAAAATATTTAGAAGATAAATTTTATTTTTCAAATAAATACTGATGGCAACGATCTAGGTGCTAACAGTTATGTAAGGAATCTGCAAAACCGAGATAGATAATGTGATGAGAGAAATAGTAGTTAATTACGTTATATAAACAGTGCAACCAAGGAAGAATTTTAGGGATGAGAAATCGTCAGCATAGAATATAAACATAAAAAATAATATTCTTGATTACTTTTTATTTATTAGAAAAATAAGGAAAATTTACTGGAGAATTTTATTTTAAATTTAATCTTAATCATTATTATAGAACTTCTTTTATAAGCTTATAGATTTTTTTCTGATAACACTATGATATTTTTCATAAATTCACTCTGTTAAGAATGAATTTCTAAAAGATGATGAAAACTTACAAAATAAAATTTTAACAGTTTCTCTCTCTTTCTCTGTATGGAAAATAAATAAATCGGTTCATAGAAAGATATTAACTGCAACAGGAAACTTTATATGTTTGTCTTTTTGTTAGTTTTTGAAAGAAACTTTATAAATTTGTCTTGTTAGTTTTTGAAAGAAACTTTATAAATGTGTCTTGTTGTTAGTTTTTGAAAGAAACTTTATAAATGTGTCTTGCTGTTAGTTTTTGAAAGAAACTTTATAAATGTGTCTTGTTGTTAGTTTTTGAAAGAAACTTTATAAATGCATCTTGTTATTAGTTTTTGAAAGAAATTAATGAATATTTCGACCCAAATTTTGAGTAATATTTATCAACTTTGTTGTTTCAAAATGAAAAGCATAGAATTTTCGTACATTTTCTTTGAAAAGTTTAAGGGTTAGTACATTAATTTCAATGTTGAAAATTGGATATAAAACATGAAAATTATATTTTTGAGAACAATTTCTAAACTTTTTGTTTTAAAATAAAAGTTCAAACATATGCATGTGCTATATTATTCTATAACATATATTTCTCACAGTGTTTAACAATGGCTTCACTTTCTAACAACTATTTCGATGTTTGTATATTTAGATTAGAAAATACCAAATGGTAAAATTATTCTAAGCAACCTGTAACTTTGGACTTAAGAGTTTAAATTTTTTTAGAATTTGCTTGGTTTTTGTCACTCTATCGTCACTTTTTGCATCAAGAGGACTGATTCTATAGCGATAACTTAAAGTGGCTTTTATCTTTCATAAGCATCCACAATCGAGATAAGAATCAAGTGCACGACTATTGCGATGAAAAGAACGCCTTCCAAGAACACCATTGAAAAAGATCATTTATAACTATTGCAATATGACCCCGAGTACTGTCATGCAACACTATCGGGAGATAACCCTGCAATATGCGTTCACGTGGTCTTCAGATAACGTGTAGAGAGGGGTAACAGTAATCTGTGCTCAGCGATTGTCCTTGAAGGACAGTATATGTAAGAACGACACTTTCTCAGTCATGTTCTTCAATCAACATAACCTTCAGCCGACTGGGTTTCTTAGGAAACTTCTGTAGACATGGTTGAACTTGGGCGATGCCATTCACTAACTTCATACTTTAATTCAGGCTCATGGGAACAAATCTACGTCTCTAGCCGGTTCAAATATATGGTGACAAGATGCTGCAGAAATGCGTATCCGTTATTTTAATATCAGTGAGGGGGACATTAGCTGGTGCATACTTGTGTCGTTTTTTATGCGCCAGTGAGTCTGGTATCAAGAGGGTAGGCATTTTCCTTATACTAAGATTTTTCTTCAGTATACGCTTCACCAATTAGGGATTGAGTCTAATTTCAAAGGATAACTTCCAGACAATCCATAGGTGATTTATGAAAGGAAAATCATTGACAATGTCGATATGTTAATCAATCGATAACTGACTTAAGCGATGCAGAATCGCAATGTCTGACCAACTTGCATTAAGTGCTTTTAAAGACAATAACTTTAAAATTCTATTAATATGGCAGTTGGTCAGTGTTAATAAGAATCATTTAAAAAAACAATCGTTTTTTTAATTAAAATATTCTTTTACCTGAAGTAACTTAAAGGAAGCTTAAATTATTACTGTTTTTAACTTCGTTACTTAACAACTAAGGGTATAATAAAATATGTAATTACAATTTAAATGTTTCAAATTACATTAATGAAAATCCTTTATAATGTATTTATTTTGCCACAGTAGGAAGGACAATATCTTGTTTTCATCAATCTAAATCCTTTAGCAGTGGCTGAAGAAACTATTTGTTTGCTCTTATATATGACTAAAATGATAAAGGAATATAAATTGTAAAATTTTACAAATTAATTTCCTTTATAACTTTAATTTCAACTATAGAAAATTATAATAATAGCAAAATTCTCTATTTTCATTAGATATTGAAAATAAGAATAAATTTCATTCTGTGAGTAGTTAGGAAAGATACAATTCTTGTTTAATTGAAATCCATATAAAATATTCACTGAAATTTATTGATGCAATAAATAGAAATTGAATTTCTATACACTTGCAAATTGTTTGATAAAAAAATGCCTTGTTAAAATACATATGAGCTTCCCAGAAATATATATAAATATATGTGAATGTGCACACCCACACACCCCACGCATATACGCATATATATATATATATATATATATATATATATATATATATATATATATATATATATATATATATATATATATATATATATATATATATGAAATATAAGGATTTTCTATGTAAGTGTAATTTTAAAATTGAAATATAATCTTACGAAATTTAGTGTGAAATAAGAGAAAATATATAAATAATAGTCTAAAATATTCAGAAAAGTTTAAAGCAGAAATATATTACTCATCAAAGAATCTCAATTTATCCTCTTATGCAGTATAGCAAAAAATTATAATTTATGATGTTTATAGTATATACACATCTATTGTTGTTGTTGTCTTGTCTATGACGTGCATCGGAATTAAAATTAGATTAAACTAAAGGCGTTTAAAACTTCTTGGGTTATGTCCAAGACTTTTGGTGTGTAAAGGAGTTGGTGGTCTGTTGAATTTAGGTCTATATTGTAGGGGAACAATTAAAGATACTATTTGGACAAAGTTGATGCTGGGACACTGAGGATAAGAATTATAGCTTCTTTGGCCATTCGAGGATATTTTTATTCCTTTATAGTGTTTAGTGCGAAGTTTATAGTGCTTAGGCTAATGTAGTTAAAATTACACGGTTGTAATTAAGTTCTGGAAACACATCTTTTAGGAATCTTATATTAATATACAGTTGCAAGTAATATGTTCTTGAGCTTTAGAACTACTTTGATAGAAATTGTGCTCAGTGTAATATTATATACATTTTCACATAAAAAGTTATGCATACGAAATCGGACTTTTAATAATTTAAAAGATATATTTTCAATGTATAATATATAAAATGTGTATTTTGCGATTACATTTTGTGAAATAAGTTTCAGTCAAATATGTAAACATATATAATTTCTTTGTCTAACTTTATTTGCTAGGAAACTTTTTTAAGAGAGTTCTTCATCTTTTGATGTATTTTTGTCTGATTCCTAAAAATTGAATTTAAAAATATTCTAATGTTATACATATTAATGAAAAAGTTAAAATTTCTAATACACATTGAGTTATATTTTATATTTTTGTGATTGCTACATTTTCATTAGTATTTATACATACTTCTTTAAATGGCAGAGCATTTTAAGTGAATTAAATTTAAAATGAAAATAAAATAGTAAATGTACGTTATTACATTTCTCCTAAAGTTTAAAACTGAAATGCAGTGCGTTACTTTTTGCTTCAATTCGACATCTTTATTGCTTAGAAAATATCTATGACAAAGTAAACTAAATATCGCACACAATAGATAAACATAATTCTACTGTAAAACATCCGGACGAGTGTTTATATTCGGGGGAAATACTGATCGTTCATGATGAGAACTACCCCTGTAGTATCTGACCAGTGTCCGTTTTGCATGAGGCGAGACTAGCTGACGGTCGCCGGCCAGACTCCATCCTATTTCCCATGAAAACATTTCCGTGGTGAGACCGCTAAATGTCTTATCAAAGGAGTGTAGACACATTCACTGATTTCTAATTGAGTCTCCAAAAATGAATAAATGTCTCTTACTTGTCTTATTTTGACCACCAGTAGCTTAAGTGGGAGTGATAGTAGTTATTTTTAATATGCAAAATATTTGTTTAAGTGTATTTGTAGTAGAGTCTGCCGTTTATTTTCTTTGTTTTCATTTCCTAAATGCTTATGAAGAACATATACTGAAAAATTTAGAATAATAGAATATTCGTTAAATATAAATATATATATATATATATATGCGATGAATCTTTTAATTGTGTCAATACATTTGGCATAAAATTTTGTATTTCCAATCTATTTACAAAGTTAGTTTATAAAATTTTGTTATTCGATCTTTTATTTTTTTTTATTCAATCACAAAAGAAACACTTTTATAGGTAAGTATAATTTGATGGAAAATTTGATCGTATTAAAAAGGGCAAAAAGATCAATCAATAAAAGTCTTTATTTAATATGTATCCAATTTACGCAAATGTGTAATAAATTTTCTTATTATATTTTATAAGAATTTAATAAAAAATTTTTCGATCTTATTCGAAAGGACGTATCGTAATTGAATTTTTTTTCTGTTTAATTTTTGTTTTTATGAGAAGTTTTAAGGAGAAAAGCGTATTATAAAATATAATGGGGGATTTTAGTCACATCATATTCATTATTGAAAGGAAGAAGAATATTATTGAAGTGGAATGTTATTGTAGTAGAATATTAAATAAAGTTATACACGCACACACATTTGAGATACTTTCTTAGAATATATTGTTATGCACCGTATTAGATATAAAAGCTAAAGAATATCAGTTATATGTTTGTTCTAGTTTTCTTTGTAAATGTATCTACTTACAACTATCAATGTGCGCATAAAACAAAAATTTTTATTTGAAATTTGGCGAGCTGAAATTTGATTTTCATTCTTTTAATTTAAAACGAAAATTTAATAATTATTTCAGATGTTGTCATTTAAACAGTTAATTGAAAAATGTGTTTTTTTTTTTTAAAAAATTTTGTCCAACATTCTGCTTTTCCATTCTTTATTTAAGTAAGCAGATGAAACTAAATTCTGTTCTTCTGAAAATAATTATGTATAATCACTTATTTAAAAACTATTCGCCCCTTTATTAGATAATCATTTTATTTTAAATGGATCGTGTTGAGTCCTAATGCATAATTGTAAAAAATATGGATATTAAGTTTGATAATTCAAAATAATTATTTTAAGATTTGCTTACGGATGTATCAATGTTTGAATGCACGAAAAATTAGAATTCAAATTATTTAACCCGCTTTTTTTTTTTTTTTTTTTTTTTTTTTTTTTTTTTTTTTACGTGAAGGATTATTTAAGATACATATTGCAATTTATATTAAGTAAATCTTCTAGAAAACTAGCTATAATTTGTCAAATGAAGATTTCAGAAATTAGTGAGTTTGGACAGCTTCATTTATAAAAAAATTAGATCTACAACAAGTGCTTAAAAAGGAAAGGTGGATTGATAATCATCACTAACATTTTCCGGAGATAACTTCTTATTTTATGCTCTCTGAGGCCTTAAATTTTTTATACTAACCATTTGGATCTTTCTAGGACAGTTTATTTTACCTATTAACGGCAAGTTTAAAAAAACATGGAATGGAATGTTAGATCAACCACATTAATTAAGTATCCCTGTCGTCCTTTTCTCTCCCTCAACAGTTTTATCTAAAGGCCAATCGAATGTAATGGAGCCTGTATCCCTCCCTCGGTTCCAGGGAAAGTGCCCTGTGAAAAGTGAGCGAGAGAAAACAAGTAGTTGACCCAGCAGCAGTCTGAATTCCAGAGATGAGATAAATAGTTTTCGTCTGGTGTTAATAACGGTACCTCCGAAGTCTATTGTCTCTCGCTGTAATACAGCCTGCCTTTCTCATTCAGCGCGCATTTTCTCGAACCTTATTGGAGCTTTCAATCAAGCACCGTCACGAAGAAAAGAGCCACTCAACTGGGCACCCCCACTTTAATTTGCCCTGGAAAAAACACATTCATGATATATTTGTCTTGCACTGAATACTCTTTCGTATTGGCCGGGACAAAAAAATTGGCAGCTAAAGAAATCGATTTAAGTCCTGTGCTATGCCATGACACGCTCATGTAAAAACAAATGGCTCATTTCAAACTCCATTGCTTGTAAGAAACAGTCTAAGCACTTAGACATTTTTGTTATGCTAATTTACTTAATTTAACGTCTTTAACTCAAAGTAATGAGGCAAAATGTATTAAGTTTTAATAGCCAAAGAATAAAACTTGTCAAATGAAATTTTAAAATATGACATATTGTATATGTAGTGTTAGAGATAAAAAGAAAAAAAGAGAGAGAGAGAGAGATCCTTGAATGAAATTAGTTTTACAGAGATTACTCATCTCAATAATAAACCATTTTTTATATTTTAATAAGCCTTTGAATAAAATAATAAATTGCTGCTTTAATTTAATATTTGTGAATAATTTAATAATATAAACTTTTAAAATAAATAAAAGTACAAAACTTAATATTTTTATATACTTCTATTTAAATTTCAAAATCTACATTTACTGTAATGATATATTAATGATAGTTTCTGTATAAGAAATGTAAAAAAGGAAAGGTAACGTAAAAAGGAAATTTTTATGTTTCCCTTTAAGTGAAAGATAGCTTGTTTCTTGCTAAGATGGATGCGCTAAAATAGCTTAAATACTTAGAATTAATCTTCAACAACTTATACGAAATTTGAATTTTCCTTTGAAAGATGGTTACTTTTTCCCTTGCAAAAATCACATCTTAAGAAATATCCATGCTACTTCAACAAAAGTTTTAATTATGGTTATTGTAAAGATATTTCGTAAGATAAAGGTTCCTACAAATGAAAATCCCCTAAAATTAAATTTAATTCGTATGATATGGTATGTATAACCCTATTAGGAAATTTAAATATGTTTATTTATTTTTAAATTTATTTAAAAATTTTAATTTATTAAAAAAAAACCCTGCTGTACAGTTTTTTTTTTTTCACTTGAACGCATTCTACATATTGTTACTGCCACCTATATTAATCGAATAATTTGCTTATGAGTTTCTTCTTCTTATCATTAAAATTTCATGCGTGCTGTATGTTTCCTTCTATGTGTAACAATTGTAATGGTCAGCAGAATGAATTATTCTAAAAACAATTCAGTTTAAAAGTTAATACCTGAAAAAAATTAATAAAACCGCACTGTTTGTTTAATTTTTAACGGGATTCTAGTAAATTTTAAATCGTAAAAAATATATAGATTAATTATAAATTCAAAATGCTGACCGATGGCGGAGTGGTTAGCGACCCTAACTTTGAAACAGTAGGTCCGGGTTTGAAACCTGGTTTGGTCATGGATGATCCTTTCTGTGAATGTGTTTCTCTATTTCTCTATCTGGGGCAAAGATGACACACCTACTGTTTGCCCCATTATATAAGTTGCTATCACCTTCATCCCTTATAGCGCTAAGTGTATTAGTCCTAACATCAGCCCGGGCTTAAAAAAAAATTATAAATTCAAAGTTATCAAAATATTTTCGATTGGAGCTGTAATATTAGCTAAGAATCATGTATGTTTTGATAAAGTATAATGAGAGAGAGACATGAGCCTTAAGCAAAGAATGTATACATTAAAAATAAATATATTGTAATTAAATTTAATTGTGTAAAGCCATTTCTCCTACAATGTACCTAATTCCTAGATAAGTTCCTGTTTTGCTGTGTACATATATATATGGGGAATACGTATACATTGTTTTCATGGAAAATGGCAATTTGAAAAAATATATTTCTTCAAAATGCTATCTTTACCATGAAAGCAAGTTTTAGGAACATATCAGCTATAAGCAAACCGGATACAGAAAAATTCCTTGTAGCTACGAACGAAATTATTAAATATTGAAAACTCATTTTCACCATGCTCAATATTTTACTTATTACCGCGTTATAATGGAAGTTATAAATACATACGTTACGGAAGAATAATACTCCTTCAAAAATCGAAAAAATATTAAAAATACATTGCGGAAATATAAAAAAAAAAGAAAAGAAATCCGATGTCGTAAATGATTTTTTTTGTTCCTAGCATTTACAGATAAGTGATAATTTTAAAAGAATAAGACGAACCGTAAGAAAAGCATCGAAGCTCAATGTTACACTGTATCAAATAATGTTACATTGTGCAGGGAGTTTAAATCAGCGTTAATTATGTCTCAAATTAATTACACTGTAATCGATATTTTGAAAAGAAATAACTTTCTCTTTAAGTTAGTTAGAGAATGACATCTTGGCATAAGTTTTGCATTGTTCCGTGCAGTTATTATTAATTCAACCTCAGACAAATATTCGGTGGATCAACAGAATAGAATTTTTATTTTTATGGATACTTAGCATCAAAAGTTTTCGGAAATCTTTTGCTCAGTCTATTTGTATCGATAAAGTAATGATTCTTTTTATCCTTCTTATAAAATCTGCATAGTAAATCAAACTTTCTTATAGGTATAATATGATAATTTTCAAATATTATTTTATTTGAAAAATATAAAATAATGTTTGAAAAGCATTTACCCATAATACTTTTCAAATTTATGTAAATATTTTCCAATGTTAGCACACACATATTTAAATCAGAGATAATTTGTTGCAGATTTAAATGCATTTTTGACTATTTTATCGATTTCACTCATTAAATTTCTAAGAAGTTATTCAGCTTCAAAAAAATAAACTATCATTATCAAGTTCAATAACTGTTTTGAAATGTTTGATTTCGAGTGTGCATCTAAACATTGAAATCGAATTTAGTACATAATTTAAATGTTACATTAACTTTAACTCTATCAGCCCTACTCATTATCCTATTCGTGAGTTTGGAATGATCTTGATGTGCCAATCAAAAGAAACAGACTAATGTATAATGAATAATGTTTCTACCAGCTGGCAGTTTTTACTGAGATTCCTGAATCTTCGATCCTTAATCCTCTTCTGGAGCTATTGAAGGAGATGTAACTATATCTGAAACTGAAATGGCATGTTATTGGTTGGAATGTCTTAGTGGACTGAGCTTATACTAGAATTTTACTGTAAAATAAGTTACTATTTATTTTAATTAAAGAGTGATTACTAGTTGCATAATTGTTGGTTTTACTTTATCTTTAGAGTTATCAGTATTGAGATAACTAACAGAGGGGGTTTTGCTAAATCAGAAACAATATAGTCACCTGTTCCAGTGGTCTTCGCAATTTCTATGAAGGCCTGGATTTGCTTATCAATTATAACGATGACGCTTTGCTGTGAATGATTTCCATCAGTGATATTACCATGTAGAACTATGCTTGGCAATGTCAGCTCTGAATTATCAGTTCTGTCAGGTCCATGAGAGTCTATTCAATATAGATGATTATGTTCGTTCCGTTGGGAGTATTCATAGTCCAAGTCAAGTCCTGTTAGTATCCGTAGAAACAAAGTTTATTTTAGAAACCGATTATTAGCACAGTAAAAACTGCTGTTTTATTTTTCCTAATGAGATAATAGTTTTTAGGATAGATTGATTACATGGGTGCAAAATCGTTGGAGTCAGATTGATCCATATCGATTATGACTGAGAGCCAAAGACTGAAGAGAGTGAATAATGTATCTCCTTACAAGGCAGGGACAAAGTCTCGAATGAATGTCAGGAATAAATGATGTATATATTCATTGAATATAATTTTTTTATCAGGGCCTGTTTGTGGTCCCTAGCCAATTTTATAGAAAAGGAACTTACACAGAATTTTATGATTTGTTTCAATAGTTGGTGATTTAAAAAAAAGTTGAGATTTGTCCTTGTAGGTAATTCTGACAGGTTAAGATTCATTTAACTTCCGATGAATTCCTACAGATAAGGTGAGTATTCCATTCCATTTTCAAATAAATAATCTCTATGAAATATACACTGTCTAACAATAAGTATTTGGATACCCGTGTTAAGAATATAAAAACACAATTTATTTATATTCATTAATTGACAGAGCCTCCCCGTGAGGCAATTACAAGCTCACATGTGCTCCAACGGATCATAATTTCCACAAATGTTTCATTAAATTTAACTCATTTAGCATCAGATGATGGACGATAGTATTTTCTTCCACATGATTTTGAGAAACCCTATAAGTTCTTTCGCTAATTTTGGACGGATGCTGTAATCATGAATTCAGTGATCTAACTCAGCTCAGAGGTGATCTATAAGATTCGAAACTGGACTCTGGGCAAGAGAGTCTAATCTGTTCACCCCATTGCCAGAATAGCAATTCAGGTTGGACGTGGCTACAAGACAAATTATGCTGTCACTTTGGAAGTAGCAATAATCCAACCTGTAAAACTGCCTCTGATTTGGAAACAAATGGTTGTCGAGAATAGTGGAGTAAGAGTCGGCGTTGAGTCTGCCATGAATTGGGATTAAGGGTCTCAGACGATAGGCCGAGAAACATCTCCAGATCATAATTTCACTTCCGTTAATTTTTACGGTAAGATAATGTATTCTAGCAAAAGGCATTTTCCTGGCATAACCCAAACTTAAACTCTGTAATCCGGCTGGTGAAGCTGAAACTTGGATTCATTATTCAAAAGAACCTATTTCCATCTATCTGCGTCCAATTTGGTATACTTCACTCTATTGGCTGTATTTTGGAATAAAAGACTTGTGCATGACCATGGAAACAAAGCAAACGCGCTTTCTTGGGAATGGTATTTATTGAAACAAGTCTTGGATGTTTGGCGGAACAAATGGGGAATGTATGCATTGGTTTGGACCGGTTTTTAGGAATTTCTTTAGACAGCACTAATCGATATCTGTCATAATTTCGAGCATCTGCCGAGTCGAAGTCCATTCCGACAATCATCACTCACCTTACACTTTTTAATGACAAAAACCACTGCCGATTTTAGAATACGTAACTTTCAAGTATCTTTCAAGTATTAAGGCTCGGCTATTTCAATATCTGACAATTACGTCTTGAAGTCAAAGAGTCCCAAAATTTGTTGATTCTAGCATACTGTTAATGCCAATGAATTGAATTAGGTAGTTGTGCACAATTGAATATGAGGAAACTATAAAGGCCTGAGCAGAAATTCACAAATTTGAAACACGTGACATTCAATAGATCTGTTAAAGAAAGTGTGTGATTTTTTACAGTTTGTATTTTCATTGCTATATTTTATGTCAATTGCTCTAGATTCAGTAATCAACATATGATAAGATTGGAAATTGCCCTTATAATAAATAATATATTGCTTTTGAAATAAGTAATTGATATTGTAAAATAAAACCAATAAAAATATTGAAAAAGGCCAAAATAACAGTTAAATGCAACTAAAAGTGAAAATTCATAGTTAGGTTAAGATTTGTGAATTTAAAGGTTATAAAATATTTTATATAAGGCGGCATAGAATCAGAAAAGCGTCAGAATGCCTTACAAAGCATATTAATCACGCTATTTTTGCTTTAACATTAATTTGAAAAATAAAATTTAGCTTCCTATGTAAAAAGTATATTGTTATCACAGTACAATTTACATAGAGTGACTTTGTTCTTGATTCAAGACAACTTTCTCAACGGACACCATGAATGCAGGATTTGAGTTGGTAGTTAATGATAATGGTCTTGATGAATATGGGAACATCAAGAGAAATCTGAGTTAACCATAAAATGTCGATTGAAACCTTATGTGGGATCACCAGCGCGAGACTACAGATCTTCGGTCCACACGTGCTGAAGTCCCTTTAGAGATTCGGGTTTGTCCTACTTAATTGATTTAGTATAATTAAAATATGTATCATAAGCAATCCAAAAATTCAGAAAAGTTTCATAAACTATGAAATGTCAGAAAGATGAATAATTTTGAGGAATAAGGCAAATACTACTGAACCAAAGTTTGTGGAAGCAATGAAACTCAATTTGTACACCATGACAGTATGATTTGAAAGAATTAAGAAATGCGAAAGACATAATTATTTCTTCAGCAAAAATTATGACTTTAGAGTCTATGGACATTGTCTTTTGGTTGTACTGCAGAAAACAGGTGTTTCTATACCATCTCCCGGAAATGCCATTATAATATATTGGACTTTTTCCTACACAATATTTACAATATTTAGTAGAAGAGTGATACAAACAAGCTACGATGGATTAAATTCGCAATTCATTTTCTATAAATGAATAGTGCTAAACGTTCATGGTTTCGAAATTTCCTGTGAATTGAGGTTCATTTCAACCTGAATATGAGTAAGAACTCAGAATTGTCCGATTTTGGATACATCACGAATTGATTCTTTAAAAAATTTTTTTAACTTAAATTCACTATGTTTGGCATTTATTTTTAGCCCATTTTTTAAAGAAATCATTTAATAATAACCTTTGAATATTTTGTTATGGGGGGACTGTAGAAGACCGTGTCTACAAAAATATACTGTGCTGTAAGCAAAATAGTTAAACTTAATTAACCTCGCAATCCATAAACCTTTATTTCACCATTCATGTGGTATTGCTACTTCACTTACCATATTTGACTCTTTGTTATACTGGTTATAGGATTACTTACATAATCTGCTTTATCTTAATGGTCATCTTGTGGAACGCTATTCCTCTTCCTGTGTAAAGCACATGATCGAATCTGTAATTTTCCCCACTGTTCAATGACTTGTAAATGCACACATACAAGACAACTGCATCATTGAGCAAATTTCCAATACATTATCCAAATTATGATTTAAAAAAGCTGCACTGGTGACATTTAGCCATTATATCTACCTTCTTTCACGAGCTGATCCTCTTTCTTTTCAGTGTGAAGCTAAATTTTTATATTCAGAAAACACTTATTAATCATTTATTCACAATGTCCTGTTGTCCAGGGTTAGGAGTTAACTCTTCAGACAAACATCCTTTTTTGAAATCACTATACCTCTAAAAATTTTGCTTAAGCATTGCAAAATTTTTTAGCATAACGCATTTCATTATTTAATTCTGAAGAACTCATCACTATTTTGTAGGCAAATGTATAAAATGTGGTTACGAAAAACACGAAAGTAGGAAAATAAAATTGTCTGTGTTAAAATAAAATCGTCTTCGCTTAGAATTATAAGCTTGTTAACATTCTTGAAAAAAAATCTCCAAAACATTTCTTTAAAATAGCATGAAATTAAGAAAATAAATGTCATCTGCTTCATTTAGAATATTTATAAATGTTCAGTTAAAATTCTGCAAAAATCTCTCCAGCGTTTTTATTTTTTTTATGTCGTAATATTCTCACAATGTAAAATAATATAACTCTTGGTATTTATGCAATTCTTTCTGTATAATTCAGAGAGATACATATATTTTAAACAATTTTTTTATGTGAAATTATTTTACTAAGATTATTGAGACTGCGCTTTCAGCAAATTGTAATATTGAAATGTTAATACTATCTAGGGAATCACGTCAAAAAATTCGCGAATGACATGTAAAGATATGATGTCATCAAATAACATTTTTGAAAATATTGATGTTTCACATTCTAGGAATCTTAAACTAACTATTAAGAGAGGAGACCTTCAGATAAATAGGTATGAACTAATCACCAGATAAATAAATGAAGTTTAAATCACAGTAAAATAAATAATTATCAAACATTCATCTACATTATGAATTCAATAATGGTATTTTCCTTTTCAATCTACTTCTAAAAGTTTTTCAAATTCACTTTCTTTAATCACTGATTCTAAATCTGCATAACTTGAGCATTTATAAAAGAATTAGCCACATATATAGGGAAAAATCTATTTCATTGAAACCATTTTTTTCACACAATTAAAGTTAAAAGCATAAAAATGAACGTCAATCATGACATGAATCATTGATCGCAAAGCAAAATAAGCATCACAAATGAATATGTAAAACTTTTTAATTAAATATCTCTGTTTTCTTAGACACATTAATAAAAGAGGAAGAATATTTGTGACGAATTATCTTCATTAAAATTGTTGTATATACCTAAAAAGTTTATGCATTCGTAAGTTACTCTATTTGGCAAAATTTTCAGTGGATAATTCTTTGCTTAGATTATCGAATACAATAACTTTGATTATTTTATCTATACAATTTAGTTCCTTAGAGTTTATAAAGCCAGAAGAAAAAAATTAAATATTTTTTGTACAGTTTGGAAAGAAAAATATGAATTAATTTTGTATCAAGAATTTAACATGGAGGGATTAAATCAGTTTCTAATTAATTGCATTACTTTAATTTAGAAAATACATATGTATTTTATTAATTGAAATTTTTTCAGTATGGTATACGAAAACATTTTTTATCCTACTGGGAATAGCCTTAACATACAAATTCAAACAGCGATGGTAAATATAAATATGTTTAGTTCAATAAATAGCAGTTATCTCCTAGAATTTATAAATATCTTGTGGTGGTCCTTTAGTTTAATTTATATCATATCACAGAAATTGAGTAAATTGAAGGTTTGACCAGAAACTTAAATAAATGTGAATGATAAATGAAACACACACCTGAACACTGTTGTTAACTTTTACAAAATGCACAAAAATTAAACGCTGTTATTTTCATGTAGAAATGAATGAATAGCTCTATAAAAATAAGCAGTTAAATGCTTGTAATTATAAGAAGGTAGCTTTTTCAGATAAAATATTCCACTTTATAAGTATTAATAGTATTTTTTAATTACCATCAATTTGGAAAAATTAAACCCTTGGTGCAGTATAGGGCTGCTTCCAAAACTTAGAAATGTAAATGATTGAAGAAGATAACAGAGCCCTTTTTCTCTAGTTTCTTAAACATTGTTTATGTAATAAAAATTTTCCATTATTGAAATAGAATATTTAGTTATTTAGAAGTAGAACTAAAATAGGCATTGAAAGTAATTCTTAGCATTACAATAAACATAGATTACTGATGAATTTAATTATATTTGAAAGGTCTTCGCTTCATTTTTAGGTTTCTATATTAAGTCACACAGAAATATGTTTTGACGAAGAGGATATTAAATTCCTTAAATATTAATGGAAAATTAATAAATTATGATTTTGTAACTAAATGTTTCTATGCTATCATGTCTGAGTAAATAGTGTTATCAAAACTGAACACCTCCTCCTTGGCTTTACAATCCATGCAGGATTTTGACTTCCTTCACCGAGCCACTTCACTTTTTTCTATCCTTTAACTTTGCTTCCAATTTTCGATCTTCATCTTTTTCGAATCTTCTTCCACCTCCTTCAGTCACCTCTTTCTGAGACATCCAATCTTTCTTTTACCATCCAGTTTTCCTCTATATATTTTCTTTGTTGCTGTGCTGTTTGTCATCACTCATTCGTACCAGATGTCCGACCCATTGTAGTCTTCTTGTTTTTATGATATTTAATATATCTTTATAGAGCTTACTTAATTCTGAATAACTCCAATTCCTACATATATCGCCCTCCGTAATTGTTCTATATATATTTTTTAGAACTTTTCTTCCAAAACTGAACATTAACATAAAATTTTTTGAAAGGAATACCATTTCTCCAAATAAGTAATTTCTAGTCAGACAATAACGCAATATATATGTCTTCAATAGTTATTGAGTAGAATTGCACGGTAGAAAATATCAATATAAAATTAAAAAATTTGCTTAAAAAATTAAAGTTATCATGTTATTCTCGAAAGCAAAGAAGCAGCTACTGATAAGAAATAAAAAAAAGTTTTTTTATGTGATAAAATATAAGTATATTGAAATGAAATGTGTATCGAAAGAATAATTTTCAACGGATGAAGTGCATTCAGTTGAACAAAGTATTAATAGTTACAAACTCGCATTATACTAAGTGACAAATATATCGCATTTAGAATTTGTCGAAATAGAAGGAAAATTCTTATATATTTCACTACGCGAGATGAGTATAGGATCAGAATTTCTGACATTGAGTTTAATTTGTTTCTGAAAATTCACAAATGAATTATCCTACAATTTTTTTAAAGCAGTTCTTAAAGAAACGCAAGATATTATGAGCTGTATTTATAATATCTTTCATTATATGGTTTCTTTACCTCAAATGATAGGAATAGGTTTTAAATCTACCAGATGTGTGGGACTCTACCTAATCTTATTTTAAATGGTCTAGTGGAACTATATCTGGGAACCAAGAAAGCGCTTAATCTTTTCTCAGGATTAAAAATCGCCAAATCAGAATAAAACCATTATTTGAGGTTTGATTACAATTCATTCGAACGTAATTGTAGTGATAACTTCAAATCGGCTTAAATTCTAGTAATGGTCATTTTTAAGGAGGAACCCTTCAATCATGTTTTTCATAAAGAATTGCATACTACTTTATTTGATTATGTGTTGGTTCGAAGAACCATGATTTCCGTTCATCCCAAGTTGGTCATTCGAAAGAATTTAGCAATACACTAATAAAGCAAAATATTCAGCGGTCATTTAAGTTGTCATTCATGATACAACTTTCATAACAAATTTTTTCTGGAGAATTTAAGAATTAAGTCCTAGAATTTATCTAATTTAAGAATTAAATATAAAAATTTATCTTTAACCGATCATTAAGGAAACCCACTATTTATCATTTGTGAAATACAATCTGGTATGATAAATTGAACATTCTTGCATCATTCACTACATACTACTTTTTTGTCAGAAATATAAAATAAACTCCTAAATCATCATTTTTATTTTGACTTTTTCAATTCTAAATTACCAATTTTAGTAATTTTCATTTTAATAACATACTTATATTGACTTAACAAACACATAAACATCTCTGACCTGTCTTTTAAAGGGAATGGATTTTAATAAAGATTAAAGCTTGATATTCTTGATAACTCTTTCTTTATTAATGCTGATTGAAACATTTTTCTTAAAGTTAACGTGCTTATTCAAGGAAAAAAATAATGCATTAAAAACTAAGCAAAATATTTATTGATATCTACCATGGTATCATTATGATGTCAATGAAGGTCTGATTTGACTTAGTGGAAATGCTCATAAATTTTATCGGGCAAACTTCAACTATGATGCTAATGGAATTAGCCATGACAAGATGATGGAAAACTTGGTTGCCTTTATCCTTATTCCTAACATGGAAACATGGTAATTTTGTTAAATAAAGTTAAAAGATACACTTGAACATCATAAAATTCTCTAGAAAAATTTGTCTACCCTAAATGCTTAAATATTTCTACCTTAAATGTATCCATTTTGTGATATTTATCAATAAAAGACGATTTAATCAGTGTGTCGCTTATAATTTATGGTTTAATCTCTGTCGAATGTTCTTAGAGTAAAATAATTACGCTATCACACAAACATCAATTATTAATAAATAATAACTTAAATATCTTGAAATTATTCATAGTAAATTATTTCTGTATATTGAAGTGTGTTTGTTTTTTCATTATTACTTTTATTATTTGACTTTGTATTTCATTTGAAATGTGGAAAAACTCATAAGACATTCATACGTAAATTATAAAAAATATGTTGAAATCATTCTTTAATTTAACAAAATGCAATATTACAGTTTTGATTAAGTTAATGGCTTTATTGAATTTAGTTGTCTTAATTCTCAGAAATATTAAATACTATAATTAAAATTTGAGTCATTAAACATTCTGGCAATTTTTAACAAAATTCCATTTATACTTCATCCAATCTGAAAATTAGAATTTTAAATTTATTTTATTTAATAAGTAATACTAAAAATTTATAATAGAATAATTACAATGATTTGCTTGAAATTTGGTGCATTCTAATGACACTTAATTATGATAAAAATAAATGCATGAAGAAAGTGTTCGCAAATATGTTTATATAGATGCGAAGATTCAGTAATTTCTAGCTCTATAGTTTGATTTAAAATATAATGTTTGTTATAATTAGAGTGACTGAACAATTTTTCCTGCTTTTAAAATGATTTATAATCCTATTTGTCATGAATAATAATTGAAATTATTATTAATTATTGCAATTTTTAGGAAAGAAATTAAAAAAGATAACTTTAGAAGGAAAAAAAACTATGAACGAATTGACTACCATAAGTTTTGAGTTTTTCCAATATTAAGGTGATAGTTAAAAAATGTGACAAGTAATTTTTAAGAAAATAACCATTGAAAATGGAATATTTCTTCCCTAAATAGAGAAATCAGATAAAAATAACAGTCCTTTAATAGTTTCGTGTGTAGTTGGAACATTTTAATGGGAATTATAAAATTAATTAAATTTCATGTTTGTTTAATAAATACATTTGAATGTGTGTTTACTCTTTTCGATTGTACTTTTTCGGATCTCTCTCGTTGGATTTGAATTTTTTTTTTTATTCTTTCACCTTGTACACTGGGATATTCTTGGCAAATTTTGTAGGTTTTTTCAGAAATGAAATTAGTCAATAATCATAATATTACTACATTTTCAAACAATTATACGGGCTGTTAACTTCTATGGATTTAAGTAAATTCATAAAGTCTTAAAATTTGTTGATAAAACGTGCAGTTAGTAGTCAAATATAAGTATAGAAAATTAACTTAGATAAAAATTTTCACATTACTTCACAAATATTTTTTGTTTTACTAATATCTCGATAAAAAAATTTATCTTGAATTACGAAATATCAATTAAAAATGCATAGTAACGGGATATTATTGTTATTGTTTCAATAGCATGATGAATTTCAGCGCCAAAGTTATTTATTATAAGGAAATCTCGAAGTCAATCACTTTTGAAATGTCACATGATTACAAATATCTATCATGTGATGGTGTTATTTATCTTAATTTGTTTCTAAAACTAGGGAATAAAATTATTTAACAAAACTATTTTTCACTTGAAAACTATTAAAACTATTTTTCCACTACAAAAGTTCAGTACCTCATTTCGTCATAATTTTTAAAGAATATTTAGTCACAATACTTGCTGCATCCCCCTAATTATTTAAATTGCCTCTGGGTGTTTTTATCGATTCACAAAAAGAGAATGTTTCCAGAAATGGCCTGTTATGAAAAGATTGTGAAGTAATTTAATTTGTAAAGAAGTGCTGTGAAAAGTACTACTAACAAAGCGTTCTTTGTGGCTTTTTTAATCTTTAGACATTATAACTGGTGGACAAAGGTAAATTTAAAATATTTCTGAGCATTAACTTGGATCAGTGAGTTTGTAATGACCAAGATATAGAATCGGTCTCTTTTGGAATGGTTAGTTCTATCTTCATTGTTAGCCACTAATGAAAGTTGGGAGATGAGCGTTGCATTTCTAATTTCAGTAGATGTTCTTGTAAAATTTCTGGTTCCTCTACGTTGCGATACGCAAACCAGCATATCGCAACGCGTACCAGAGTTTCTATATAAGAAAACACTTGCCTGAAGACAAGGATATTGAAATGTTTTACAATAGGTTGTGTCCGTTAAGCTATCTATTACGTAGTGTCAACTATATTGTACCACTGATTTGCCAATTAAAAAGCGCACTTACATGGGAACTTTGGTACAAATCATAACAGCCAAATTTGCATTCATTAGTTGATTTAGAATTGTGCAAAATCAAAAGAATCCATAACTATCTATATAAAGCTGTAAGTGGCATTTTCAGCAAGGAAAATCTAAATAACGTAATACCTCTTTTTCTTAGAAAACCAAGGATTTTGAAAAAATTCTCTTGAAATTATTTGATCCATTAAGGTTTCTTGGACCAATTCAATTTCCTCAACTAATATTAGTAAAAAAGATAAATCTTTTTTTTTTTTTTTTGTACCTTTAGTTGATATGATGTGATGAAGATTATGTGAGATTGAAACAAATATAGGAGAGAAATATAACATAAACTTTAGTTTTTACATTTATCTGACAAATACTAATGCACTAAATATTGTACAGAAATTTATTATTTGTTATATATAACAGTATGTATCAAAAATGTGCAAATACTTTCAATCCATTTTTACAATAGATCACATCCTTAAAATCGTTTCCGAGTGCTTCTATTCAAACGTAAAGCGGAGCGTCAGTTTCCCCGCTTTGCTGTTTTTCCCCTTCTCTAAAAAGAACTTTTTCCCCTTCAGGAAGACAATAAAGGGCAGGAGTATTGAGCTAGGGGGAAAAATAAAAACACAGTATCATTACAAATCGGGAAGAGAATGATATGAACTGTCTTTCTTTTTTCAGTGATGATGCTTCAGGTGGGTGGGAGGGAGGGATGTCACCGAAGTAAATTGCTTTCTGTGCATCTACGTCACTGATATGACTGCCATATTGTATTTCCTTGTCCACGATGGCATTCTTGAACAATCTTCAACTTTTCCATCATCAGGGAAGAGATTGGGGAAGAGTTACAAATTAAAATACCTTATAAATTCTGATCAAATAAATGATCACCATATTAAACGGATAACAAAAAGTTACAATCATTAAAACAAATTCCTTAAATATATTGAGTACTTTGATTTCGTGTTTAATTTTATAGTGATAAAAAGGAATTATTATAAATGTGAAATGGCAACACTTCTTGAATTTATTCGTTCTTTACAGGGTTCTTGTAAAACTTGGAAGTGAAAATAACAGTGACGAAAGTAATATGATGAAAGTATATTTAGAATAAAATATTATGAGAGCTATTAATGCAGCAAAATGTTCAAAAATTAGAATCAAAGTACTGCAATCATAAAATACAGAAATAATTTGTTTATTTTTACGCTTATTTTTAATAGATACTTCAAGTTCTTTTGTTAAAAGAATTAAAGGTGTAAATATTATTTCGATACTTACATTTGTTTTAATTATTAAATATGAATTAAATTTGTTTCAATAACAGAAAATTAAAATATCCTTCCAGTTTCATTTTTTAAATAATCTGGTGATACTGGATAAAGGAGCCTATTATAGTTCAATATTTCCATAACAGATAATTTTGTTTTTATTAATAATTTATAATTTAATCTTAATTTCTACAAATACATCTTAATGTACCCTAAAATTTGCATCGGGCCCGTTGAAAGTAAATAAAGATTCAAAACAAATCTTTAAGTTAAAGTAAAACTTAAAAAAGAAAATAAAGCAATCCAAATTTTGGAGTTTTTCAACAATTTTTATTATTTAGAAATACACTTCAATAAGAATAGAGAAGAAATATGTCAACAAAATATCATTTTTCAAATGTGTGATTAAGATATTCAAGTTTCAACAATGTAACTTAAAATGTTTGTCATTTGGAAAATACACTGAATGCTTTACATTTAGTTAATTTAATTTCTATAAATGAAGTTAAATGTTTTCTCAAACTTAAATAATGTTTACCGAAAGTATATGTAAAAATTTAAAATAAATCGTAAAGTAAACGACAATGCAACCAAAATAGAATTGATGTGTCAGTTTTAATTCACTGTGGACTGAATAAATACGAATCAAATTATTGCTGAAAATGAGATATTTTATTTCTCACAATTATACAAATAATTTGTCAAGCGTTAAATAACTAATTTAATCATATTTACTTAGTAAACAAATAATATCTGCGCGTTTCAAATCTAAATGCATTTTGTAAATTTTTTAATAAATTTTGATAAAATAAGTTTTTAAAAAATTAAATGAAATAGTTGTACATTTATTTTTTGATTATATAATCAAATGTTTAATAAATACAAATTTTAATTTATAATTTGTTAAAAATCTGATCAAAAGGGTCTATACTCCAGAATGCGTGATTATAACAGTGAAATGTTTTGGTTTCAGTCTGAATAGAAAATTAATCGTACATTTCCCTGAGATTTTGTTACATTGTCATTAAACATGAAATTCTCAAGAGAATTTCTCTTTTTTATTATTTAGTTTCTCGCTCAAATCATTTCAGAATCACTGATAACAAACTCTGGATATTCGAAACCTGTTACTTGTCAATTAGAAGTGGCGACACTATTTCCGGAGGTTTTCCTGGCGTCAGAAAGGTCTATCACTAAGTATTGTTTCCGGTAAATGTCTTGGAATGGTTCCTTTATGATCGCGATACGAAATTGTGTCTTATGTTCACATCATTTTACAGATTAAAGTTAAATCATATTTGATTAATAACTTATAAGTAATTACTTTTGAAACACAATTTAGAAATGGATAATTTTCTTCCTAGCTGAACTTTACAAGTCAGAGATTTGTCTCTTTCGAAATTAAAGATACATATTATTAATTAATTGTATTAAGCACACACACACACATTTACACATAAAGGATTTGGAATTTTGAAAGTTGTATTAGCTATTTCAATTTAAGAATGAATTTTTTTTTTCTAAATTTTTATAATTACTTCTACCACGTGAATAAATGCATTGTTCATTAAAATTTGGAAAGTAGGGTAATTTTTTTATTAGATACTCTTCAGAGTTTATTAATTTTTTGTTTAAAATTTTATATTAACTTCTTAAAATGTTGGATGAAGAATTTTTAAGCCGATTGATTAAAAGGGTAAACAATGAAATATTGCATGTTTGATTTATTTAAACTTTAGTTTCATGTTTGTTATATTTCAAAAAGACCAATATAAAAATGGGAGAAAAAATTATGTGGAACACATTTTATAATAAAAAAAATCATTGACTTATTGCCTTAATGAAGCAGAAATTTTCAGACAGTTATTTATAATAATTACATAACTATTTAAAGTAATTTATATTTAAATTATAAATTTTAAATTAAATGTAATTAATGCTAAATTTATTTAAAATTGAAAGTGGCTTGACATTTTAATTAATGTATTTCACAACTTTTCAGTATTTTTTTCTATTTCTTGCATCAGTCAAAGGATCACATTTTGCATGATGATAAAAGTTCCATAAATCTGATGATAATAGAAGTAAATATTTGACAAATACATTTTAAAGTTTCTATAACTGAGCAAAAGCTACAGACATTTAAATATAATAAATATTAAAACTCAATCCAATATTTTGAGAAACACTTAAATTATATTTTTCTTCATCTTCTATACGCCCCCACAACAATGATATGACTAGGCTTACGCATAAGCGACATAGATATTGCGAGATGACAAGTCTGGCATCTCTTTAATGATGAAACGTTGCCTTATATAAAAGCTGATTTTTCCTTTAATAACCTACTGCTATTATAAGGAATAACAAATTGATATCCTTGGCATCTCCCTCCCCCTTACCACTCTATTCATATTACCTCTTGAGTGAACGCGTAATGCGGTTTATGAGGGAAAAAATGGATCCTCTCCATTTTATTCATTTTGGAGCGGTTTTAACTCTCAATAAATTAAGAGCTCTGTGTATTAAGGTCGTTCTTTACGACTGGGTAACATACCATTAGATTATGCTTAAGATAATGTCGAGGTCAATATCAAGTTGGAATAAATATGGTGCGTTATATATGAAGTGATTGGGGGGAATTTAAATTAATACGAGAGCTTTTGTTTTATTTTATGCAAATTCTATTTAACTTATTTTTGTTTTCTGTTCAAATGTGTGGATCAAGCCCTGTTTTGCTCCTAGCAGATTTCATTTTAAATATTTGAATCAATTTATCTTTTTGTCTTCGTATTATATGTGTTAATATTGTATGAAATTTTTTTCTTCACATTTTAATCATTGTTCACAAATGAAACCCATGTAATTATGTGTGCTTTACTTAAAAATATAATACCTTTTTATAATATAATATCTCTACCTATTTAGTAACTTAATTCTTTATATTTATTTGATATGTAATATTCAATTCAGCAATACAACTAGGCTCAGATAATTAATTCTAAACAGCCATAAAAAATAAAAATAACAAAAGTATCTTTCAATAGCTAAACTGCATTTGTATATTTTTGAGCCAAATATTGTATTTGAAGTATTTCCAGTTCATTTTTCTCAATCTATAAGGTTGCTAAGATGTCTTATTGTTCAAAACTAAATATTTTAATTATGGCTTATCACAGACATTTTAATCTATCTTTAAAACATACGTTTTAAGTATTTTCCTTTATTACTACTGTTATCAGAATTATCTCTATGATTATGCATTTGAATCTGCGCATTTATTTCATTATTATTAAGAAATCTTGTTAAAAGTTACTAAAGATGATATTTATGCATTTTATTCAGAAATAAATTGTTTTTACAATAAAAAGTTTATTTTTAATACACTTTTGTCACTATATATATTTAAAAAGCTATTTGAGAAATGCTACATATTCTGAAAGTTAATATGAACACTTAATTAGAATTTCTTAAAAATATTTTAAAATTTGCTAAGTAAGTTTCCTGCTGAGTGAAACTAAAAACAAAAATTACATCTTTTAAATTTATTTTTAAATATTTCAAAAGGAAAGGCATTTTTATCAGTTGTTGTTGTTGTGTGCCATCCAGGCTGGCAAAATGGGATGTACTGCTCCATTTGTCCAACTGAACCATATTTTGGTGTAGAGTTCGATTTCCTCAGTACACACATGCCATAGGTACCCGTTTATAGGGTAGGCAACCATTCACAACCCATTCATACCAGGAAAGGACAAAGACAGGATAGATAGAGAGAGAGAAAGTACATCCATGCCCGAACCGGGATTTGAACCCAAGATCTTCCTATCCGCAGTCAGCCCAGCTGACCAACCACTTGACAAGTTGGGTGGCATTTTTATTAATAAAAAAGGGATTTAAGAAATCTTTTGATACAGTTTCTTTTAAATCCTTCATTTCATTAAAGTATATATATATATATATATATATATATATATATATATATATATATATATATATATATATATATATATATATATATTGCTTTGTGCTGTGTGGACAAAGGCACTGTTGTACATTCCCCTGAAATATATTAAGCAATTTCCATAGATATGTTAACTTTTGAAAGGTATTATATAAAACAATTATCTGAGAACAAATGAAGATCATAAAATCTCTTCGACACAAAGATAACCTGTGAAACACAGGAACAAGTGGGGGTGGGTTTTTTTTTTTTCTTTCTTTGACATCCGCGCTGTGATATTTGATCCTCAAATTAATTTCAGTATGAGGTTACTTCAATGAAAGGAAGAGAACAAGATGTTCGGAGGAAACAAGTTTCTGTGGTTCAAATAGGGATCAGAGAGGGATCCCTCATCATACGAAAGTGACTCACTTCTTTTTTTTTATCCGCTCCTTTTTTATTTTGCGGGTAACAAGATAGGGATAGAATTTATTTGCACAATTTGTTTCAGTGTATTGTTAGAGGAGTATCTTTTTATTGCTAATGGATACTTTTACAGAGGTTAATTTATTTCCCAAAGCTTGTCTGTTTCATTACATTCTTCTTTATTTTTGTGTATTTATAGTGCCGGAAATATGCTTTGAATGAATATTAAACGAAAATTTAATTAGACAATTTTCTAACAATTAGCTTTCGTACTAGTCGAATCAGCAAGTGTTAGGGTGATATATAAATTCAAATTTATATATATTTTCAATGGACTATTTTCACTAATGAAGTTTATAAAGTGTAAAAATGTATAGCAAATTATTGAAGGAAGGAAAATTATTCTCCAAGGTAAAAACTAACCATGAGAAATAAAAATTCATAAAAAGAAATTTATCATTATAAAGTTATTAAAAATTTAAAGAAAACAAATATTCCTTTTTACAAAAATGTATTAAAATATTGCTTTTGAATTATGAATTTAACTTCTGTTCCAGTGCTTGAATAAGGTTACTGAAAACTGCATATAATTTTCCTACATTATTAGATTTTTAATTTTTATATAAGATAATGAAAAAAATTACAAAAATTCTTCATTGGTTCAAAAAATGCTTCATAATAACTAAAAAATTGTATTCATATAAAATTATTTCAAGCATATTTTTATTTTATTATATTATTTAAAATTCATTTTAAAATTTAAATAAAAAATTCAACTTTATTAGTTATTTCTGTTAAATATGTTTTATTCTGTAGCATTGTACCATAAATTCTATTTCTTAAATTATTAATTCTATTTCTTAAATTAAATAATTATTAGTTTCCTTTGCGTTCTTTAAGCATATATCTGATTTTATTATAGACTTTTTCTTCCTCTGAGTAGTCTCTTTATGAAAAATGTAAAAATTAAAAGCTATTTTCTCTAATGTCGTTGGTCAATTAATTACACCATTATTTTCTATCTACCCTACCTTGGATAAATTTTAATGCTCTACAAATAAAAGCTGATAGAAAAGTAAAAAATTATTATGGGATACAAATAAAAGTTCATTTATTTGTTATTCTGGGATCCTTTTCTGCACATAAATGCTAATTGGACCGAGACCTATGGATCAATGTGGATTCTGAACTAATGTAAGCAATAACGCTTTAATTGGGAACCGAATCCCCAATTGTCGAATAGTAAAAACCAGATCGCTATCTCTTTCATTCTTTTTGTTCATTTAAATCAGATTAGATCTGTTCGTGCTGCTCATTTAATTTTTTTTTTCATAGTTATTGATCATCAGATCACTAACAAACGAAACAAAATAATAAATATGTATAAATATGCAGTTAATGATATATTTTTTTTAAAATAAAGTTTTTTAAGTAGTATACTATAATGTTGATGTATTTTTAACTTTATGTTTATATATATTTTTAATATTACATACAAACTTATGAGATTCATTATTTTATTAATTCTGTAATTGTTTTGCTGGTAGAAATGCAATGGAGATATACACACAAATGTGTATAAAGAGAAACATTTTTACCATTTCTTAAATAAGTAATGTAAATTTGTGTAATTTAGTTTTTATAAGTACTGTGTGTGTAAGTAATGAATTCCGTGAATGGTAAAAGTGATTTTTATTGCAATATTTGATTCTTCAGTCTTTAATGTTTTTCACACGGTCTTTAATGTTTTTGAGGCAGTTTAGATTTTTGTGTTATTTCTGCGCCAAATATCACTCAAACTATCTATTTACTGTTCCCGGACGAAAAAAAAAATTTTTTTACACTAAATTTGATAAATTTTTCAACAAATCTCTAGTAATAGAACTTGAAAATCACAGATTTTCTCAAGCAATTGTGAATTTCTTTTCATTTGATATCCAAAAATAATGAAAATCTTTTTCAATTTGTAAGTGGTAGATTCTGGTTATGAAATTCAAATAAATTTTTGAAAAAAAAATCTTAATTGAAAATGGAATCTTATTTTATAGTCAAAAATTACAGGTATTCAAATGAGAAAGGAAATTTTAAGATTCCTATCGCAGGCTTATACTTTGAGACGTTTTTCTCAGTCGGTTATTTTACCAAGGAAAAATTTCTACTTATTTTTAATACGAATATTTATTAATATTTTTAAATATATTTCTTTATTGAAATTAAATCTTATTTTTTTATTCTGATTTATTTTGGAATATTTTTTAAGATTTTGATGTGCATTTTTTTTAATTAAAATTAGAGCATATTTTTATTCTGAATTATTTACGCAATGTTTTAATTAAAGGTAGCTGAGCTGGCAGCCGAATTATTAGCGTTCTCAACTTCTGTTCATCTGTTTATTATTTTGAATCTCATCGATAGATGGGTTATGTGTAATGGTTTGGAATCCACTTTAAATTGTAAATCCGATGTATAACTAGCCCTTGTGCGCAAAAAATGGCCGTCGAATTGACCGAACAAACATCTGTTCAATGCACTTCACAACAAACATCTATGCACTGTACTTTTCAGTTAATAAATTTATTTCATTCAAAGAAATTTCTAGATTTTAATTTTTCACAATGTATTATTATGAATCCTGATTTCATTATATTCCCTTAGAATGACTTCTTTCAAGTTAAAATATGATTTAATTAAAAAATTACATAAAAGGAAATAATTAGTTCAAAAATAATTATCAAGAAAGATTTTATGAATAATTAAACATAAAAAAGAAAAATAATTAATACATTGATGTTTAAATGTTCGAAAAATAAATTTTTCAACCTAAAAATTTAATATAAAGGTAGCAAAATTACATGCCATTAAATTATATTTGAAAATGATCAAATTTTAAACTTGATTTTAAATAAATAATTTTATCTAATAATTAATTTAATTTTAAAACTATAGAGGGTTGTTAGTAAATATTTACGCTAACTAAAAAACGGTATTAAATAAGTAAATGTAAGAATACCTAGTAGACAGAAAATAAAACTTTCTGGATAATTTTTTGGTTTAAAAACTAAATATTTTGAAAAGTTAGAAGTATTCTACGAAGTCCATCGTTTTTAATAAAACAATATTATTTGGTAAAAGACAAAATATTTTTAGATATAAAAAAAATTGATATTTATAAGAAATAATGACATAATAACTATGTAAGCTGTAGCATGAAAAGAGCATCTAAATTTATGAACATTAGTAAAGTTTGAAGACATTTACTCTTGGTTTCCCTCAGTTGTATCTCATCTCGATATCAGGAAGACAGTTGTCTTCCCAGAACTTCTTCAGAGCTTTTTTTCCCCCAAATTTTCCCCTTTTTTCCCATGACAGTCAGTTTGCGGCTAGTACAAAATATTTTGAACAAAAAGTACTTAATGAGAAACATTTCAATAAGAATTTTCTCACGATTATAATGAGACTCTAGACAACATGGCTACAACAAAAAAAAAGTTTATGATAAAAACGCAAAACCTTTCTTTATGCTGAGTAGACGTACAAAAATATCACAAAGAAGTTTTCTTGAGACACAATTACATTTAACGTTTCGATTAGGTTGCTTGATTTTAAAAGTGAATCTATGATTTTTCTGATGGTATCAATACACATTTAGATGAATTTTAGAAAATGAAATTAACATGAAAATTGATATTTACAAGTAATTTGATCAGTTTTGATGTTTTTCCTTTTTTTATCCTTGTCAGGTTCATCTTTGTTTGATAAGAAAAAGATGCAATTATATTTCATTTAATGACAGAAAAAGAATTTAAAGTCAAGGTCATTAGAATTTTTTGTGCGACATTCATTACTTTTCCTTTAAAAAACAATGGTTTGCAAAATTTTGACTCACTGTAATACGGATTTAGAATTTGACTGCTGAAATCTTAACTGTCGATTGTAGTTGTACATTTGAATAACTATTTTTCTACCTTTATATATTAATTTTTTTCTATTCTGGTTCAGAATATGCATTATGTGGTAGTTTAAGAAGATAATAATATGGATATTTTTCAAATTGATAAACCTGAGATTTATTATAATCGGAGGAAATTTTCACGATACTAAAATTATTTTCTCATATTTCTATATTGTCTAACTGAAATTGCAGTGAGTAAAATATAACATAACTTACATATTTATAATAATATTAATTATAAAAGTCATTTATTAAGGAATGGTAAATATGAAATACTTTACACATAATGATTCATTTTATTCGGAACGAAATTTTTTGTAGGTTATAGACATTTCCTATTGATTAATAAAAAAGCAAATTTTAAGGATTTTTAAAGAAATATTTTATTTGAGTTTTAATTATAATTATGACAAGTTTTTTTTAAATGATAATTCAATTTTGTGATACTTACTTTCTTAGGAATGATATTTTTCACATTTTTTTATTTACATAAAAAGAATATTAATAATACATTTATTGTTAAATAAATTATGTTAATCTCTTATTAGAAAATTAATATCTTGTTGAATGATATTTCAGTACATTAAAACTTCTATGAAAATTTTTCACTCTGAATTCCTAAATAATAAATCATCACATCCAGAGATATTCTAAGAATGAATTTATCAGTCGAAATAATATCAACTAGATATTATATATTTTGAATAGATTAGGTTTTAATTCTCTAATCAATATCATAAATTTTCAAAAGCATGTGACTTAACTGGGACTTCTTGGGAAAAAAAATTAGTATTCATAAGGAACATAATGAATCTTGCTGCATTCACTAAGTTAAATAAGTTATACCTCATGGGGTTTCTTTTTTTTTTTTTTTTGAAATCTTTTTAATTATTGATCTATAAATAAGGATATATAAATGCAATATCAATATAATTTATAATATAATTAAAAATTAAAACGAAAACATTTCAAATGCACAAAAATGGAACTGATCAGTATAATATTTGAAAAATTTTATCAAAAAAAAATAATAATAATAATTAAAATAAATAAATAAATAAATGCAAGATATTTTTATCATTTACACATGATAAAATTTACAGTACAAAATAGTGATATAGCGCTACAAATCTTAAGCAAAAAAAAAAAAAAAAAATTCTGGTATACGTGAAATCACAATTCAAATAATAAAATTTTTAAAAGAAACTAAATTAGATAAACTTATTAATATTTTTTCCCACGACGAGCAGTTGGGTAAGGAACCCTATACCACAACAAGGCCAGAAACTGCTACTCATTTATCTTTACCCAGATGGCACCTGTCAACGAAATCACGCAGGCGTGTAGCATTGCCCGCGTCCTACCACCACAAACCCGTTTATAAGGTGGGCCTCATTCATACATCATCACAGAAGAAAGGACAGAAAAAGAAAGTAACAACCATGCCAGAACCGGGATTCGAACCCGGGACCCACCAACCAACCAACCGCGAGCTGTTCCCTTCACCCTTCTCTTTTTCGCTTTTCACAAACAATTTTTTCTTTCTTCCACATTTGAATCTCCTTACTAGCATATCAGTATAGTTCGTAACTAAATAATTAGTAAATTTAAAATATATTTTTCCTAATAAAATTAAAATTTCGATTAAAATAAAATTGAAATTTCCTGGGAAATCCTGTTTGCCTTAGCCATTACTTAATGCCGCTCTTCAAGTGGAGCCTGTGCTATGATAGAACCCCTCTCCCTATTCACTAAGCCACGGATGATTTCATATTGAAAATACTCTTCATTTTAATAAATATAATATTTTACTTTTATTTTTCAAATTATTTTTAAAACTATGCAAAAGTTATATATTCAAGTATTTCAACAGTGCATCAATAATATTTTCGATGATTACAACGCATTGATAATAAGATAAGACTCGGTTTTGTAACGGTAGTTTTCTTATTTATTATAAAACTCAAACTTATGTCATGCAAATCAAAATCAAAATTCATGTATATAACTTAATAGTTGTGTGTAAAAAGTATTTAATTTATTATTTATATTCATGTAACTTTTGAAATGAACTCTTAGAATAACATTTTGATGAATAAAACAAATAATTTAATTGTCAATGAACTATATATTAGAATTTATTGACGATGAACTATTCGATAATTAAACATTTTCTTCAAGGATTTTACATGATATATTTAATGAAAAAAATTTATATACGGATCTCTTATATTCTGTTTTGACACCAATTTTTTTTTTTATTTATTTATTTTTTTTTAATCGAAGGTTGAATTTTCTACAAAATAGCTACAAAAATGATGAAACTTTTATGAGGGTGTCAGTCTCTGGCTAACATAAAACACAAGTTATGTTTCATTTCGAAATTTTGTAAAATTACAATGTTTGTAATTGATTTAAGACGTAATTAAAGCTGATTTGATCCCACTGTAAAATAAACTGCTTATGATCACTTAGCGATGTCATTAATTTAAAAGATGTAATACCATTCCAGAACTCTGCTCGTTTCAAGAACATCATAATCTCTGTATAATCTCTAGGGGTAGGGAAAAAATGTATGACTTTGGAGCTTCCGCCTTTTTACTATATTTCCACAGTATTATTACGTTTAAAAATATATTCACTATTTTTTGGCTTTTTTGCAAAAGAATTTTTTTTTGACTACTTCAGTTAATGTGTTTATGCCTTTCTCAATACGCTGCCAATCAGAAGTATATTCGAACCCAGATGAAATGTGTATCGATTTCAACATTAAATGATTTCGTAACTATAGGAGATTTTACAACGTTTCTCACCTCATTTCCTTTACTTTTAGATGATCTACACGTGAAACTATATTTCGTGGTGTAAAACAATTTTTGAAAAAAATCAAAGAAATAGTAAATATCATTAAAAACCGGTAAATGTCATGTAATTAGTAAAAACTAGTAAATAACCGCTGGAAGCTCAAGAAAACTGGTGGATTTGGCTTTTTAGTATAACTTATGATATAACAGATGAATAATAATAATAATAATAATATTATATGTTCAATTCCCACACTTCCAGTGAGAATGTTTGCGGTGATTTTAAAGTGTAAGTTCCGGTCTAATTAATCCTCACGTGTGCAAATAAATTACCATAGTGGGAAACACAGATAAATGCTTATAATTATTTTATTGCTATGATTATTATTACTGATAAGAAAACATAAATAACAGATTTGAATGAAAGAGAATTTTATATGAAGTAAACTTTCTATTAATGACCGACTGGTGCATAACTTGATTTTCAATTTTGTTTTATGAAGCCTTATGACCGAAAAGTTAAAATTTACTTTTAATTGAACACCAAGCACTAATCAGAAATTTATAAAAAAGAAGCATTCAAGTCAAATAAGTTATTCTATTCACATAATTAGTGTGATAAAATAATTATGAATAGAATAATTCATAATCAGTTTATCGCTAATTAGGAATTATTACTTGAATTGAAATACTATTACAAATATATATTAAATTGAACTGAAGTACTGTTTAGGAAATTTAATATTCTGTTATGATTTTAAGTACAAATAAGTTCACATATGTAATGTACTTTATATTTATTGAAACATTTTGGGGGATTGTTAATTCATCAAATTTAAAAAATATATGTTATGCTTCTTAACTCATTCTCCACCAAAACTTTTGAAATATAATTGTAATTTCAAAAATTTAGTTCATGAATAAAATGTTGATTTTATTTTATGCCGTAGTATATCGATACATTTTTTCTGTAAAGCTGAGAAACATTTACTTATTAAAAATCAATAAAAAAAAATACTAATCTTATTTTTATTTTGTAACATACATTAACAATTGGTAACTTATATAGGAAGAAACACATGGTGTCATTTGCATATTTAACACTGATCAGGTATGTTTCATTTGAATTTTGAAAAATAAATAAGATATTTAATACAATTACTAAAATTTTTCAACTGATAATAATCCAATTGATAATAAACTGAAAAGAACAGTCATCCGTGTCAAGTAAGACACAAGATATTTAGAGATGCAAAGTGGAGAGAATTTCAAGAGTTTCGATTGAAACAAATATTTTTACTCAAATACGAGGGTCACTCTGAAATTTCAGATTTAGACCTCAAACATTCTTCATGAATACCTCATACTGAGAAAAGACCTTTAGACACAGCAATTAATATTACAATCTAACAAGATTTGAATAGAGAGATGCCCCTCCACTTTTTTAATTCTTACAAAAACATACAAAATCCCATATCCATTGTCATGTGAAGAGATGATATTCAGCACAAAACTTATGGGACATATTTTCATCTAAAAACAGGCCATTTTTAAAAATAAACATCTTAAATAATGTGCTGACCTGTTGTACAACAATGATATTTTACAAAATCTCTTGGAATGTTTTTAACTCACTCTCATGAACTCTTCTACTTCTGATCCCAATTAAAATTGCATTTAGAGATAAACAAAAACATTATCACGAGTTAGTTATTATATATATATATATATGTTTATATATATATATATATATATATATATATATATATATATATATATATATATATATATATATATATATATATATATATATAAATACACGAGGGTCACTCTGAAATTCTTTTTGAGATACAACTAGGTTTTTAAAGTTACACTTCAGAGTTTTAGATATGTTCAAAGTTGTCTCCTCCAGCGTCAATGCACTTTTGTAGACGAATTTTTCACAGATTAAATCCCTCAAGCCATTCATTTCTTGGAATAGATGAAAAATTATATTTATAGCCACATCAATCTCTTCTTCTGAATGGAAATAACGTCCAAGTAAGTTCTATTTTAGGTTAAATAATAACTAAAAGTAGCACATAGCTAGATCAGGTGAATACGGGGCTTGTTCGATCACTTTAATTTGTTTTTGTTTAAGAAACTCAACTGATAATCCGGCTGTATGTGAAGATGCATTGTCATTGAGAAGCATTAGTCTGCTAACATTCAGTTCTTGTAGAATTTCTGGAAGACATTTAGTGGTATACCAGTTTTCTGTTACTGTCTTCTGTCCGTCCTTCCAACTTGATGGTTTTGACCAATCCCGTACTTCTGAAGAAAACGGCATACATCACTTTTTTCAGTCCGCGTTGTTTTTTCACCATTGTCGGCGTCGGATTATCTTCGAAGACCCATACTTTGCTTTCTTGATGTGTTGGAACGTCTAAAAAATGTTATGTACGTTTCATCACCTCCTACAATTTTAGAAATGATGTGGAGGCCACCATCATTTAGCAATTTAAGAGTTTCTTTACTGATTCTGAAACGCTCCTCTTTTTGATACTCAGTTAGATTATGGGGAACTCAACGGCAAACTACTTTTTCCATATGTAATTCTTCATGAGAATGATTTTATGTACGGCTGAGGATCCAATGTTAAGTTCCTTCTGTATCATTTGATAGGTACAGCGATTATCATCCATTAACATTTTTCGTATGGCAGACACATTATCTGGGATTACTGACGACGGCGGCCTTCCTGTGTGTTCTTCATCCTGAAGGAAATTGTTACCTCTTCTAAATTCTCTAAGACATCTGAATACAGTAGCACGAGCTGCAGATGTATCACCAAATGCTAATTGCAACCGTTGAACGCATTCTTCCTGATTTAATCCTGCTTTAAAATCTTAGAAAATCATAGCGCGAAAATGTTCTTGCGTCAACTCCATTTTCTTTTCTGTTTAAAATTTATTCTACGCTAAACAAGTTGAAGTAAGTCAGTAAAAATCGTCTTCTGTATTAAAATACTTTGAATTTTAAAATTAAACTGTTTTTTTTTTATTTTGTAAATTCTCGTCTGCGCGTACCTCAAAAATTTCAGAGTAACCCTCGTATGTCATCATATTTATATGCAAAAATCTATATTTTGTAGTAAAAGTACATAAACACTTTATTTGGTTCCTTAAGAATATTTTTCATCGTAAATGACTAGATGTATAAATTTTAAGGGAATCTAATTTGATGAAGAAACTATTTTGATATTTTTTGACTCAATACTATATTAAATTAATTATATTATTTTTCATTCAAATCAGCATTATAATACTTATTACAAGCTCACTGTTTTTTATAAATTCCTATTGTTATTTTTTCATTATATAGAAATAACTTTTGAACACGTCAGAGCAAAAATATACACAGGCGATTTTTTTAAGCATTATGAGTTTAAAAGAAAATTTTCTTTTATTCTTATAATTAATTTCTTATAATATAATTAATTGGATGATCATTATAATATCTTTAGTTCTTTTTATGCAAAACATCATTACATTTTGATAAAATAAGATGAATTAAGGAATTTAATAAAACCTAGATTTTTTTCCCTCTTTTTGCTTACTTCAATTAATGTATATAATCTCTTTTCTCAAGTATTAATTTCTGTTATTAGCATTTGATAAATATCATGAATGCTAGGCTGGCAATATGGGGTGTGCCTCTCCACTTTTCCAACTGAACCTTAATTTGGTGTAGAGTCAGACTTCCTCAGTACACACATGCCACAGGTACCAGTTTATAGGGTTGACAACCATTCACAATCCATTAATCCATTCATATCAGCAAAGGGCAAAGACGGAAGAAAGAGTGAGAGAGAAAGTACACTCATGCCCGAACGGAGATTCGAACTCAGTCCTCCTATCCACAGTCATGCTGATCACTAGACAGAATAAGCGGCATTAATTTCTATTATTAACATTTAATAAATATCGTGAGCTCTGATTACAAGTTTCCAGAGTTATATGAAATAATTTAACTGTAATTTAAGTCCATTTCTATATTTCTTTCTTACTTTTATGTATGTTTATACATTTATAGTTTTTCGAAGATTTTACAATGGTGAACAAATTCGAGTAAATTAAAAATCATATTATTTTTGCCTTCTTCATCACTAGGTTGGCAATATACAAGAGCATGTACATTTTCTTTTATCAAGGAACTAATGCATATAGTAATTGCGGTTTCACACATTTAAAAATTTTCAAAAACTTTTGTGCTTCTATTTTTGATAATTAACTATATATATTACAAATACCTCAAAATTAGAGCCCCGTTTATTTTTAATAAAACATTTAAAATTCAAAGTAATGGAAAACAAATGTATAAAAATTCGAAAATGCATTTCCTTTTATAAAGTTTTACTAGCCTAACTTCATCACAACATTTTAGTTATTAATAAACAACAGAAATGTACATAGTTGTGTTTAAAACGAAAATTTGAAAGTAACCAAGTTGTAAGGAAGAAATGAAATAAGGTGTTTCTATTAAATGATGTAAACTGTAAGATTTTTCATAACATTCTGTTTTTTATAGTGTTGAATTTTGAAGATATTTCATTTATAATTAAATTTTTATTTACATTGCGTTCATTTAAAAGGAAAGCTCTTTTTGTGCATTTATTAACTACTTAAAAATTTCAGCCAGCAAATATTCAATAGCTTCATGGACAATTTTAATCAATTTTTTTGTTTAGTAATTTAAATACTAATAAAAATATAATTTAGCTTTGTTAATTTTATAATAATATTGATATAACAATTTAATGTATGTACACTTTTTAGTTTATGAGTACACATCCTAGAATTATAGGAATTTAATATATTGAATATACTTTCCCTCTCAAAAATTGCTTAGTTGTATTTCAAAAGCAAAACTTATATTTGTTTATCAGTATTATTTTTATATTTGTGTATGGAAATACTTATCAGGTGTAATTTAAATTATATATATTGTTTGAATATTTTATTATCAGTTATACATGTAATTAATCTTAATGTAATCATTTATGTGTGTTTGTTTAGTTATAAATATTTTCCCTCTAATTGAGTCTATACTTAATGCGCAAATGAAATTTTGTGAGCAACTGATTCATTCTATATGACTGATTTTACACATTTTCTTTTCTTATAAATTTTATCTAAGTTTTCTAAAACTTTTTTCTAGTGTAAATTTCACAATTCATAAAATGTTGCACTATAAATAAAACAATGATAAAGTTTACATTTTCCGTAACCCTTTTTACATATTTTTAAAAAATATCAAAATTACTTTAATATTACTTATTTAAATTATGATTCTCTTATAAGTAGCTTTAATATCTGGATATGCGAAATCATGAAATTTCTCTTAATTTACTCTAAAGAATGTTCAAATAAGTGTTAAAAAGAGATCTTTCAATTATCACTTTCAAATATAGAAAAAGGTGAAAAAAAATCCTTTTCTGCATTAATTGTTTGAGGTGAATGAAATAGTTAAAATAAAATAGTATTACTTTAAATTCTTAATATTGAAAAGAACGTCATTAAATTCTGATAGATCATCCATTTACGTCATCGCAATAATCAGCTGTTAATAGGGCTCATTGTGTTTAATGGGCAATGGTTACATTTGCCAGGAAATCAGCTAGGGAGAGATAATACGGCATCTATACATTGATAATGCTCTGTCCAGAAAGTTCTAAATTTCCCGATTCTAGGAATCAAATGACAAAATAAAGAGAGTCAAGGAATTCCAATCCCACTAATTGAAATTCAGAAGATAATGGAGGTCGCTAATTCCTGACACCTTAAAATTCTCTCTTAGGCTAATTACTTTAATGAGATTCCCTCCCCATACTGAACTCCACTGACCCTGCCTTTCAAAAGCAGATTACTCCCATCATTCCAGCGCCGTGGAAGGGGAAACACCCCCCACAAACCCATTACACTCGATCTCTACCAACCAAAATCTACGCTTTCTCCTACGTAATCAAGGAGAAGGCTCTGTCATTGGATAGCGGAAGCTCCGGAGTTGAGGGGTGGAGAGCTGAGCCAGATAACTGTATATTTTATATGAAAGAAATGAGTGCTGTCGCTGAATCAAGAACAGAGACGGGATCCGAGAATTTAAAGAAATTCCCGATGCTGAAACGTGACATTTGTTGTTTTCATCATTAGGACAGTCTGTGTCAAACTTTTTCTGTCTCTTCTGAGTTTCAACACTCTATCACAATGCATACTTTGATGCAGATGCGGTATCCTCTCACTTGTCAACCCTTGGATGTATCCATACCTGATTCTGTAACTTTTTCCCCTTCTGGCACTCCAAGCCCCCCTTCTTTCACATTCGTCAATCGCTACTACGAACCCCTGATGTCCACCCCCCGATTACAAAACAATAAAACTATATACCAACAGCAGAAAGGATCGGGGATGCCCGAGATGACGGGGCCGAAGTCCACACTCAAAATGACTTCGAAAAAAAGGGACTTCACCATCAATGCTATCTTAGGACTGGACAGAAATAAGTCAGACAAGATCAGTTCGTCTGTGAGTCGCATCTGCGACGACGGCCGCCGAGAGCATCGAGTGCTGTCGCCGAAGTCCTACCCAGTCCCAACGGCTGCAACTCGTCAGAATCTCCCTGTCCTGTATCCCGATAGTATAGACAGCGGTAAATGTTGCTCTTTATATACTCTGTTATTGATATTCACTATGTGAAAACATGTAATATTTTTAATGTTAGCACTCCTGTATCGTTCACACTATATTAATTTGTCGTTAATTTGAAATTCACTTTATGTATCGCTAATTTGCTAGAAAAATAATTAAAATATAAAAATATCTCTCTTAAAGTATATTTCAATTTAACTTAAAGTTAAAAGCAAATATTTCGTGACAAATAAATTATATATATATATATATATATATATATATATATATATATATATATATATATATATATATATATATATATATATATATATATATATATATATATATATATATATATATATATATATATAAATTTAATGCACTCTTTAACTTTACCATTTTCAGATATAATAAGTTTAAATTGTTTTGAAGATGAAGTCTTAATTTTATTATATATAATTTTAATTTTTCTTCATTCAGTTTGCTGAAGAAATGCTAATTATTTAAAATATAACTAAGTAATATGGATATTTACCTATCAAGTAAAATCAATATTTTTTTCATTAACTGTATAAAAACGAGAGTAAAATTTATTGTTTCCTTTTATCACTATTGTTGTTAAATTCAGGTAATTTTATTTTAAATAATTTCAGTTGGATTATTATTCAATTATCAATATCAGCTTTCAATTTTTATGTCTAATAATATTTATGAAATTTTACTGATGCTCAGTTTACATTTATAAAAACGTCATCTAAGATTTTATCAGAGATAAAGCACTTAAATAATAAATTTACCTCTTAAATAATAAATTTACTTTTATTTTGAAGTCAGTATTTTATCAAAGTAGAAAACATCTAAAATAATAATTTAATCATATAATTAATAACTACTGCAGTTTTTTATAATAAAATAGAATTGATTTCATATTGATTGAACTAAATTAAAAAAGTTATTAGTTTTAAATAATTGTACCTTTAAACAAATTTTTAAAGAATAAATTATCAATAATACTCTGTTAAGGTTATCAGAAAATAATTAAGAGCACAACAGGAAAATGAGTCTCTTGGTTATTGTTACAATCTTTCTTCTCAAAAATTTTAAAAATGTTGGTTCTTTCCAAAAAATTAAAATAAAAAAAAGTTTCTTTCATTTTTTACAATGAGAACAGTCGCTAAAGTATATATTTCATAAGTAGTTGAAAGAATTAAAAAGTAAATATAATACAACATACATTTCTAGAAGCCTAACCACATTTTTAGATGTTAAGTCTTCAGCCTAATTTTCATTTACTTTAGCGACTTATAAATTAACACATATATCAAATCAATACTTGTGCTGTTAATAATAATTTTTGCAGTTTTAACCAACTTTGTAAAAAAATTTTAGTATTTGGGAAGGAGTTTAATTCCCTTTTAAGAGAATATTATTGTTTCATTTCCTTAATTTGAAAAATAATTCCTTACTTTTGTTGGTGATCTTATGGATTGGTTTAAATATTTTCTCTAATTTAATGAAGATGTAAGAGAATCTAATTTGAAGTAAAATAAATGGTACGTAGAACAGAAATGTTTTGAAATTCAAATAGGGAGGACAAATTTTTGAAACTACAATGATTTCTCAAAATTAAATAATCTTATTTTCTTAAAAACATTCCCCATAATGTTCTTTCCAAATTTCTTAGAATGCATCGATGTGATTTCAACTAAGTATCTTTATAAAGAAAGCCAAAATTTTGTATTTATTTAAAAATTTATAAAAATTATTTTGATTAATTCATGCTCAAAATTAACTAAATATTATAGAATAAATATTCTCTTGTAATAGAAATATTAATTTACATTAAATTATATACATATACCTTAATATATAAACATTTCATACCCATACATTAGAAATTTTAATCTTAATGATTTTAACTACTTTTCTGTAATCTGAAAAATTTATGTATGAATATTCATATAAAGCTTCTTTATTTATAACAATTATTTGCCTTTTTTTTAGTGTTTATTACATTTTTCTTTTTACATATACATAGTTTTCTTATAATTTATACCAAAAAAGTTTTCTCATACTTTACTGGGTTTTTTTCATTATTATTTTAAGAGTCTTGTTTCTTCATTATAAATTAAAAGAACTACTTATTTCTTTTTTTTCCCTCATTAATGACTTCAAATATTCCCAATTAGTGTCAGAAACAATCTCATTTACAAATTCTATGAATGTGAAATATTCGCTTGATTTAAATCATTTGATTCATAATTTAAATAAGCATGTTTTCTTTCAAGCATAATGAATCTATATTTATACAATGTCAACACAGAAATATGTTTTATAAATATACTTCATATTTGTAAGGAACAGTTTTAAGTGTACTGTTACAGTAATTAAAATATTTTTAAAGCTAATTTATGAATAATTTCACAAGTGATTTATGCTAGATTTTATATATAGATTATTTAAAAAAATAACCTATAATATATTTCTAATATTAACTAACAATTTTAATGACTCATTTCTTATATAAATTGTTACTAAAATTTTATATAACCATTATAATATTACTGGAGATTCACATTTTAATAAGAGCTTATTAATGCGTTCTGATATGTTAGAATTTAAAATAACATTTTCTCATATTCAAATGATATTTTCTTGAGTATTGAAAAGGCAAAGTCAAAAGTATTAAAAAGGCAAAGTCAAAAGTATTGAAAAGGCAAAGTCGATTTTAATTTTGTCATTCCTGACTGAATTAATAATTCTGCACTTTTTATAGCACCTTTCCAAGTTAAACATCTATTAAATAATCAAGCTAAATGACAAATTTTACTATTGATATGAATTTCAATGATAATTTTTAGAAAATGTAGACATTAAAATGAATCATGAGTAGTAAACATTCATCGATTTAGTTTTAAAAAGCCACCATTTTATTGAACTATATATTTTAAAAATTTATTATTTTATTAATAATTGAATCATTTAAATTTTTACAGTATTCTACAATTTTATTAAATTATTTTTAAATATTAACTTAAGGACTATTTTTATGATTAATTTTCACTGGAAAAATTGTTTTTAGAAATTGTAAACATTGAAATGAAAATATATGTTGAACTTTCATTTTTTTTTTTTTTTTTTTTTTTTATTTTTGCAAATTTTGTATATAATTACGTATTTTATTGATTTATGATAGAACTTACCTATACGTTTTTTCTTGACATAATAAATTTTATATTATTATTTTATTAATATAACATTTTATATTAATAAAATAATAAATTTATAAATTTTTAACAAAAAATATACTATATGAGTTTCATAGAGATTAATACTTCTTTTAAAATAATCTTCCAAAATGCTTAAGATTATATTATAAAGAAAAGAAACATATGACCTTTTTTAAAAATTATTTCATATACTAACTACTTTATAAATATATTTGCATTTTTTATTATTATATTTTTAGATGAATACAATTCTTTTAAATTTTGTAAATATCTGTGTTTTGGAGAGTTTTAAACATAGTTTTATTGATACAAAAATACGTATTTATTTACTCAAAATAAGAAGAAACATTAAGAGATTATGAAAGAAGCATAAAAAATTATTATTATTTTATAATACTTCATTAAAAAAGTGTATTGATTATGCTCAATCAGAAACTTTAATTCCATAAGAAAGGTGTAATTTCATAAATCTTAAAAAAATTAATGCCCTTATTAATATGAAAGTTTCTAAGCCTTTATTAATATTTAAGGTAATTTCATATGTATTTTAAATTGAATTTACTTTGAGAATCTAAAAGGTAAGCCAAATATATATTATTTTAAGGTATAAAATTATTACACCAAGAAAAAGCAGTAAAATTTTAAGTGTTATCATTTTTGCCCATAAATATGTAAATTAGATAAGTTTGAAAATTTTTATGAAAGTTTTCGTGTATAAATAATTGAATGTAATTTAATGTAAATTATCTTTGACAAAGGACAAATATGTTTTTCTCTCTTTACAAAAAAATTACAAAATTATGCTTTATAGAAATGTTTTTATAACTTCCTTTCAAAGAAAATGTTGCTAGATGAAAAAAATACAATTTATTTTATCTGTATTAATGGAAGATGTTTTGCTTTTAAATTATAATTTCATAAATTACAAGAAATTCTATGAAATCATTTTCAATCACCAATTATAACTTTTATTATTTAAAAATGGTATGATCTTAATTATTCAAATAAATTAAGTTTAATAAAATATTTTATTGAAAGCTAAATTTTTGCTTAAAAATAAATAAATAATCACTTTCGCATTTAAATAACTTTATATTAGTTTTGTGTGTATATAAAATACTTTAAAATATATTATAATTTAAATTAAGTTATACATTAGCTAAAGTATAAGAATCACCTTTTTCAAATTTTAGTAGCAATTAAAATAGTTACAAATATTTATGTGGTACCGTATTATAAAATAACAAAGTATTTTTATTTTATAATACGTATATATATATATATATATATATATATATATATATATATATATATATATATATATATATATATATATATATATATATATATATATATATATATATATATATAAAATATTTTATTATTTTTTTTCTCCGAAAATATATTAGGATTTTATCAAAGGGTATTGGTTTTTTCCTTTTCTATTTAATATCAATATGTAAATGATATATATTTATGTGATATAATGATATAAATTTTCCATAAAATATATATATGATGATGTATACTTTACAGGAAAATACTATGAAAGATACCAAATGTGTTTTATTATTGAATTTTTGTCTTTTATTATCAAAGTTTTGATATTTCTCTAGGTATATTAATATTATGATTTCTCATTCTCTCTCTAAATTATTTCGATTTTAGCACAATTAAGTTTCTAACTAGTAGAATACAATATCAGAATATTAGAGGTTGATAAATTGCAATATCTCTGATGGTTAAATGTTTTAACAAAATATAACTCATTATTTTTTTAACTGTCTAATAATTTTTAAATTAAAATAATTATTTTAAAGTATTCTTGAAAAAGTAATGTATCAGAACAATTGTCTTCCATTAAATGCATTATAAATTATGCATAAGTGTTTTGCATTATAGGTTAAATAATATTTAATTTTATTTTTCAGATATTGTAAATAAATAAAATTGAAAATTGATTAAGTGCGAATTTATATAAGTATTCGCACAGTAATTTTAAATTTTATATCTTTAATACATATAAAGATATACCTAGAACGATTTTTATTTTATTAATGATGTTTTATATAATTATTCTAAATAATTCTTTAACTTATTCACAAAATTGAAGGAGAATTAACTTATCATAAGTTATAACAAAAAAAGTTACTCGAATTTGATGAATAATGAATTAAAAATATATATCGAGAAAGAGAGAGAGACATACTATAAAAGAAGAATAAAGAGGCAAATTTAACAAATCCTCTTATTGTTAAAGAAATTTAATAATGTTAATTTAAAGCGATAACAATTTAAATATGATTTTAGAAATACAATATATATTGAGCATAAAAAGATATAAATGAAATTTAAGTAGATAAATGTAAATGTGATCAAAAAATTCCCCTCTTAGGGAGATTAATTCACTTACATTTATTATGAGAACATGTTATATGAATTTATGTTAGGAGAATCTACAAACCTAACTTTAAAAAATAATTTCATTTATTTATGCAAAATAATCTATCTTCGATCATGGTTTCGCAATGTGTATCTTTCTGCAGTTTGCTAAAATGCATTAGACAGAACTTTTATTATTTAAAAATACTTAATCACTTTCAAAAGTATACATAAAGAACACCTCAAGCAAAAGAATAAAAGACATGTGTTATACCCAAAAATAATTCGTATTAAAAACATTTTTATTGATTACAATTCCATTCTGAAAAAATTGTTTATTTTTTTTTCAAATAAAGTTGTATTAGGATTTTTTTTATTAAGGAATTCTGTTATTTGAATGTCCTAAATAATTACAAGATGGCCTGCTTGAGATATAGCATGTGAAGATCCAAAATCAAAATCCTTCAAATATAACATACCAATATTTTTAAATTGATACAATAATAATAATAATAACAAAAATATTAATAATGTTTTTAAAAATTTTCACTTTCCTTACAGTTTTCTAGACAATTGTTTCATAACTTGATTTTATGCTCTTTTTGGTAGTGATAATTTTTGCTACATGTTCTGAATAATAAAGAGGGAATATTCTCTTTTTTTTTTTTTTTTTTTTTTTTTTTTTTTTAATCAAATGAATTTTGTCAAAATTCGAGAAACTTGGGATTATTTTGAGGTGCAGAGAATTACGATTTCAATATTAATAAAATGTTCAGGTAAAATGAACCTGAAGTTAAAAAAAAAATGGGGAAAAAGTTTCTTATTAGTTTAAAATAAAATATTTTCAAATACTTAAATAAAGAATATTTAAATTTTGTTTTCATAAATAGGAAGTAAATTATTGAAATTTTTCTGAATATTTAGATATAAATATCAAACACTCAGATATCACATTATTGCAATAAATAGTAAACAGGAACACCAATTGTTTATTACGTTTTGCTACTGTAAATAAGGAATATGCTGAGACAAACTCATACACAGGCATATGCAAGCTTTTGCAATAAATAGTAAAATTTGCAATTCATCTGAATCAATTTTAAAATATTTTCTTTAAATAACTGAGAGTGTTTTCAAAATTATTTAAAAACATTCATGAATATTTATTAATCACTATATGGAAACATATCCATGTAATAACATCATCAATATTGATTAAGAACATAAACATAGAATTTTGGGTCTTACTGAATATTTCATAGAAACTCAAGGATAATTTAAAACTGAAAATATCTGTTACAAATAACAGTACCAATATGATATTGAGATCCCTGAGCACCACATGATCACCAAAACTTTTACAACACGCATATCAAGTCTATATCAAAACCACAAATAAATTTACTAAACTTTATTTGCTTAGAAAAATAGGGCATTCTTAAATCACATATTGATATCAATATTTAATAACAATGTTTAGTTTACTTTAATACAACCAAATGTATATAAAAACCAATTGATAACTGTGTATATTGCGAAGGAAAAACAATAAATCTCAATGAATAATATATAAAAGAACATAAGCTGGGGAAGTCCATTTTTTTTAGCTAGTTCCACCACCCCAGTCCTTATCGAATCGCTAGGCGTATGACTGCTGTCGTTTAACGGTACAAAAGAATAGGTCGTCCGCATACAACTTGTCAAAACACTTGACTCCAATATCAGGGTTTTGACAAATTGCCTATCTCAAAAGCCAAGCGTTCGTCAATAACCATGGGTTTGCTATTATCGGTGTCATCGTAGGGGTTACCGTAACAAATGAGAGTTATCGCTCCAAAATGTAACCAGATTTGTCGCCAAGGTGCTTAGTTTCATCCTTAAAGAGGAAAATACTTGATGAAGGGGATGTTTTTTTTACTTCCTTTGACCAAAGATCTTAACAATTAAAAAGCGAATTAAAATGAATAAAAACTGTTGAGAAGCGAAATGAAATCGAGATTTTTTCTCTCTTTTACTTGTAAGTAAAACCCATGAGTATTTAATCTCACAAAAGAAGGAATTTTTTTTATTTAAACTAAAATTTTGCGTTGAAAATAAGTTGTGAATTGTTTGTTTATATTTTTAAAACTGATTGCTTAAAAAATATTATCAGTTTTAAAATTTAATAAATCAATTATTGAAATTAGTTTTTTTTAATCGTTTTGCCACTAATAATTGTTTGCTCTAAAAGTTTAATTTAGTGTTAAGATGTAAAATGTTGACTAACAAAATATCCTGATTATGCACACTGTATTAATGATTAATTAAACTAATTAAACAAACCGTAAAAATAATAGTATTAATTATTATTTGATTCCTTTGATGGAGGATCAATGATATACATTTAAAGAATTGCATACTTAAAACAATTGAAATTATTGAAGAATATTCAGAATCAATTGATTTATTTTAAGGAAGCAAAATATACTAAACAATAGAAATAATCTAGAAAATAAAAAAAAGAAGAAGAAAAGTAACAATATTTAGAATTTTTACTTTAATTTTAATATCAGCATTTGAGAGTAAACATAAAATTAAACATAGTAACAGTTAAAAAACTAAAAAAATTTTTTTAGTTATTAGTATCTTCAAAGGGAATTTATTCGTCACTGACAGAAAAGCTTCAAATGACTGATTAAATCATGTTATTACGACAGCAATGCTAGTTAAAATTTTAATAACATTATATTTAAAACAAAAATTAGCTGCTAGCTAACTAAAAAAATATGATTGAAATTGTAATTTTTAAACAGTTCAAAGAAAAAAAATATTAATTGCTAATTTTAAAATAACAAAATTAATAATATAACAGTTGACAAGTTTGCTATTTTTTAAAATGTATTATAATATCTTATTACAATTTAAAGAATCTTTAAGGTAGATAAAAATATATATTCATGATAATCGTAACAGTGTCATTCTATCATCATCATGAGTATTATTAGAAATTAAACACATGATTATTATTAGTTATTAGATACTCTTACTGATAAAAGATACACATTAAATAAAATTATTCATATATTAAAATAAGGCATTTTTTGTTTGCAATTTTTGTCAAATAATTTTAAAAATAAAATTTAAGATAGATTGAATTTTAAGAGAGACTTAGGAATCCAAATGCTGTGGTAGACTTAAGTGTATAAACCAAAAATAAAACAGGCAGTATGATTCGTATGATTAGTTTAGAAATATGCTGCTCTTTTCGGAAGTTATAAGCTTTCCATAATGAAGTTTTGAAAACGCTTTTGCTATCCCGTGACCAAGGTTGTTAAAAGCTTCTTAAAAAATTGGTTTAAAAATAAAAACTACAAATAATTAAAAATTCAAATCAAGCAGTATAGTGCACAATCAATGAAAAACTCTCTTGGCAAAAATCATATCGTTCTAATAAATCTTTTCAAACAATCAACTAGCTTGCAAAATGAGGTGCTCTTTTTTCATAACGTTTCATTAAAAGCAGTTTTGTTACTTATTCTCATTTTTATTGTGTTTCAAAATTTCGCCTAGACAGTGCAAAATAACTATTTTTATGTAGTTTGTCAGTTCTACACTATCAACAGTTACTTAAATTATTCAAAGTATTTCTTTTTAGTAAATGATTGAATACTATTAGTAAGATAGTAAAACGCATTTCCAAGATTTGAAGCTAATAATTTTTTGTTTCTGAATCATTCAAATGAATATCATTATTGAAAATTTTTAATTTTAATCAAGTTGGTAAAAGAGTGTCTTTTTTTTTTTTTTTTTTTTTTGACAGGATGCACATTTTTATAGCCATTTCGTGATAACGATTCAACTCTTGGTAACCCCATTCCACATCCACTTGAGGGGGAAGAACAGCTGTTAACGCCCCGTACGGTCGTGTGTTGGGGGATTTAACAAGGGTATTTTCACGCGCTGCATTGTTGCTTCACTAGCGGGGGTAGGGGAAGGTATGTTGAATCCATGAGGAACTATGAGCAACAAGAATGCGTGCAAATCGGAGGATCTGAGCTTTTATTAAAATTTAACATAGCTACTATGAATGGGCCCCATAAAAGACACATCTTCCCATTGTCCTCTAATTCTGGGGAAATTTATTAATGAGTATTCTTTGAATGAAAGCATATTGAAAGCTGTAATGTTCTTACTACGATTAATCCATACTTGATGTGCACTCTCAAAGACATAGAAAATCAGGAGTATACTCTATTTCATTCTCAAAGAGTTTATGAAAAATAAATGCACTTTTAATCAGTCATTCGTTTTAACTAGCGAAAGCCTGAGTTGTATCGTTTTGGATGAAATATAATATTCATCATCATTATTATTATTATTTTGAAGTAAGGGATGTTTGAGTGTAAGTTGGAAAAGAGCATAGTTAGCGAAGTGGTAAATGAAATTAACATTTTTTCATCTCTCATTTGGTTCATAAAGAATACCACTCTTAAAAACACGAGAATATTTAAATGTTTATTTTAATACAAGAAATTGAGTGTTATCAAAAAATATTTAGTTATAATATAAAAAAAAACTTTTCTTTTTTTAAAATAAAATCTTTTAATATTTTTCCAGTTGTAATTGCTTATTAAATATTAACTTTTTTTAGCAGTTTTATATTTCAGTATTATATTTCGTTAGTAGTTTCTTTTCCGCTTAAAATCAGCACACTTAAATATGTTTGTTTGGTTTTTAAAAAAAATGGATATAAGATTTTGTTATACATTAGATAACCTTGTCGTTTCCATAGAATAAGCATGATTTAAACTACCAAAATGTAGCCATCTAAATTATTAAAAAGAATTACATATATTGTTGAAAAAGCTGGTATCTTTTTTAAATAATGTCTTACTGTCAATTATATTTAACCTAATTAAAACATAATTAACAATTAAATCTTTTTCACAGTTTTAAAAACTTAAAATTTCTAACTCCCACACAGATTTTTGGCTCTTCTTATTTTTGTTATTGCCTTTTAATATATGTGCTTTAACAGGCTTTCTCTTTTATCCTGATATATATATATATATATATATATATATATATATATATATATATATATATATATATATATATATATATATATATATATATATATATATATATATATATTTGCTAAACTGTTTTGTTTATTTCCCTCATATTTTTGCAGAGTATATATCTTATATTTGTAGAGAATTTATGCATAAATCAGATAAATAAGGAAGCCAAACGTTCACAGAAGTTTAATAACAATTGCCGAGATTTCAAACGTAATACCATAATATGATAATGAAATAAATATAATGTGAATGAATGACTTATATTGAATATTTGAAAGAAATAGATCTGTATTACAGTTTTATTGTAAAAGCTGTATTTGATATCATTTAAAAGAAACAAATGACAACAAATTTAAGCCTTGCTTTGTTAAAATATCAACTCTCTCCAATTTGTTTAATTAATATCATTCAAATTTAAAAATATGTTCCGCACACAATATGTTCACTTTTTCTGAATGACAAATATGAAATACTAATTTAGGAGAAAACATTTTTAATCTCAAATGATTTTAATTAACACTTGAATGGCTAAAGTAATTTAAGGAATGATAAGGAATTTGAATCTAAAAAAATTTAACAACCCCATGAATATGTTGCAGTTTTTAATTTGAATTAATAGTAAAGACGAAAGAAAAATTTAGTCTTCAGAGCTATTATTATTAATTATTTATTTATTTATACCTAAATTCCCTACCTTTCTTAAAATATTGCAAAGCTAAATGTTTTTTAAGCGTTCCGATTGAAACAAATATTTTTAATCAATTGTGTAATCATATTTATATGTAAAAATCTATTAGATATTTCGTAGTAAAAGTGTATAAGCACTTTAATTGCATTCTTATGAATATGTTGAGATGTCTTAATATGTTGAGATGCGAATGCTCATGTATAAATTTTAAAGTAATCTAATTTGATGAAGAAACAATTTTAATATTTTTTTATTGAACACTATATTGAATTTTTTTATATTATTTTTAATTTAAAATAATATAAAAAAAATTCAATATAGTGTGATTATTATTAATATAACAGTGTACTTATTATTATAATAAGCACACTGTTTTTTTATAAATTCTTATTGTTATTTTCTCATTATATAGAGAGAATTTTTGCCCACGTAAACGTTTTTTTAATCATTATGAATTTAAAATAAATAAAAAAATTTTAATTGGATGATCATTATAGTTTTTTTTATACTGAACATTATTACTTTTTGAGAAAAAAAAAAGATTTAAAAAATTTAATAAAGCCTGGATTTTCTCTTCCTTTGTTTTCTTCAATTAATGCATATAATCTCTTTTCTCAAGTATAAATTTCTGTTGTTAACATTTAATAATGGGCATTACAATGAATGTTGATTACAGATTCCAGAGTTATACGAAATAATTTAACTGTAATTAGCTATTTCTATATTTTTTTCTTACTTTTTATTTATGTTAATAAATTTGTTCTTTTTTCATAAAACGTCACTATAGATTTTCTGAAAAATTATTTTTCATTAAGAGTTGTATTTTTCGTTTAAATGTAATTTATTTCAAATTACAAAATATTTTTTCATTTCTGAGATACATTTAGCAGATTATATTTTGTATATAAACCTTTTTATATGAATACATTTTGTTAGTTCTTATTCTCCATTGATATAATAGGAAAGCTTTTAATGGTTATTCTGAATAAATTAAAAAAGGCAAATATAGCAAATGTTTATTTTACCTGCTAAATACTGTTAAAATTTGAAATTGGTTATTTTGTAATTGGAGAATATTTTCAGAAAATTTTATAATGCAATATTAAGTTAACAGAGAATTAAAATATTGCTTTTATGGGATAAAAGAGTATTCTGTTAATTAGGAATCGATAACATAAAATTTTAATCTTAGTCTTTGTCTGAGTAACTCACTGACACAAGAATTGGTGGTAGTTTCTGAGAGTAAGCATGGTGTCATTTGATGGTAGCCACAGTGGAATATTTCAGTGAATAAATCTGTTAAATATATACATCAGTTAATTTAAAATATTCATTTCCCTTAATATAATTTTTTAAATTGTTAGACAAGTTCAAATTAACATCACGAACAAATTCGAAGTTCTCAAATTTTCTTTGTATACCATGTTTTTATTGTTCTTCTAATGGACAAATACAAGGTACTTTTAAAATTCTTTGTTTATTCATAAATATATTTTTTTCTAATTTAATTGTATATTTACCAGAACGATTTTTCATGGATTCAGTAAGAAAATTGTCATTTTTTATGGCAGTTTAAAATTTTATTAAATTTACAAAATCCATCGATTACACGAACAAATATATTTTCAAAAATTAACTAAATATTTAAATGAAACTGCCTTTTTTTTATAATTTTAAAATCGAATTCCCTTAAGGAAAATCAAACTTTATTTATCAAATTTGTAAATAGGAGTTAATTGTTTTTATAAATTTTTTCTGAAAAAATCATAATATTAATAACTTTTAAGTCCTTAGATAATTATAATAATGATTCTCTTACATATTTTTAATTTATACTAACAGTGTGCGTTTGTGTGTGTGTGTGTGTTAAATTACAGCATAAAGTTTAAAAAAGTTACTCGGTAAGCAGAAAAAGTTGAAAAATATTTTACTGCCTCAAGCAAACTAAAATTCTCTTTTCCTTTTATTGAATTCAGAAAGGAGGAATATCCAGAATTCTTACAGGTATACTATCGATACAAAGTAATTTCTTCGGCAATATGAATTTTCAGTTGAAAACACTCGGACTATTTATTTAACTTTTTATTTTGTAAAGCTATTTGAAGTGGAGGGTATCACATTTCATATTTTTAAGTCAAAAATCAAAATTTTAAAATATGTTTGTGCAGAAAAGGATTGAAAGGCAGTAATAATGAAATAATCTAACACATTCTAGTTCGTAGAATATTAGGTACTATAATTCTTGGAACGTTAATATTGAAATACCTCAGTTGAAGCACCCTGGCTTCGTCTGAGATGATACACCGCGTAGGAAAGAAGATTGGTTTAAAATCCAGGAAAGGAGAGGAATATTGATTGGTATTGCACATTCTTTGTCTCTTTAAATGCTTCAAGAGACTGAGAAATCTTTGCTTCTCAAGAAACAGCGAGCTTTTTCTGAATAGTCAAACTATAGAAAATAGTAGTGTCTGTGAACTTAATAAAAAATGGTACTAGTATTTTTTTTTTGGAATATCCCTTGTGATTTCACCTGTGATAATAACTGATAAAAAAACACACACTCCACAACGAAGTAAAATACATACAAAAGTGGATCAAATAAAGTATATGGCTCTTACAGTTTTTTAACAATAATAAAATTGCTTAAATGTATAAAGAAAATATTGTATTCGTATTCATAATCCATTTGCTCTGAAATTATTGAATATACAGGCTTATTTAAGAAGCTTTTATATTTTCTTAAAAGAAGCTTATAAAGTTTTTCTTTCTTTTTCAAATAAGGGTGGAATAAATTCAAGTTAAGTTTTATATTATTTATACTTTGTAATTTTAAATAATAAAATGGTTTTTTAAATACTAAAAATATTTTTTTAAGACATATTTTGCAGATTTAAAATGTAAATTCTTTATCATAATAATATTTTATAAACAACGTTATAAGACTACGACTTTGCAATGTTATTTTAAATTTATTGATATTTAATATAATTATACGCACATTTTAATACTATTAAGAATACCTTTCGTAATGATTAATTGATAAAATATTTTAGTTTTGTGTTTGTAAATACTCGTTACGTTTCAATAAATTTATATAGAAATGAAGGAATTTTTTGAGCAAGTTTATGAAAATATAAGTTACAATAACTTTTGCACAAGCAAATAAAATTCTTCAATAATTAATACAACTTTTTTCACATTTTTCCATGATACTACATTTGAAAAACTTAAAGGACAATTTGCTTATTAGAAATGGAGGATTCACTGATTCAATTTCATATGAAAATTTACCAATTACAAAGGAGCTAATGACAGTTTATACCCAGAGAGTATGTTATGGGTTTCTTTTCTAAAATATTAATTGTTTTGAATTTTAAAATCTTATACTGTAATATATAAATCGTTATAAATGTATCGTAAATATATTTGTTAGGTCAAACTTTTTCAACTTGTAGGAATCTCGTAAGTAAATTGAATGTGTTTTTGTGATGTATTAAATTTCAAAATTACACTTTTTTAAATAAAATTTTGGGAATAATATCTAGCAATGGGAGCATAGAGTTAAGCATGTAAAAATTTTCAAAAATATTTGCTTATTGTTTTTCAGGTAAAAGAGGCTTTTTTTTTTTTTTTTTTTTTTTTTTTGACAATTTAAAAGCAAAGCTGATGCTATTAAAGTAGCAAATTATGCAGAAAGAAGTTTTTAAAAATATTTCTATGGTGAAAATCACTGAAAAAAATTAAATTAATCAGAGTATGTTCAACTATAAGATTGAAGAGGGCCAGGAATTCTTATGAATTGACGGGAAAAAGTACAAAAAATCTTTTTAAGAAAAAAGAATTTAAAATTCAAATGCAGTGAGAAATTTGAAAAACTATAAGAAATTTTGAATGCAAATAATGTTTTCGAAATTAATTACGTGAAAGTTTTGAAATGAAAACCCTACATATAAACTTTGTATAGAAAACTCCAAATGAATGTCGAGGAATTTTAAAAGGAGTTAATCTATTTTTCAAGCTAACATTAATAGAGGTTTTATACAAATAAAAATAAGATGTTAATTTTGTATACAGTATTAATATTTTGTGTATATAGAAAACTAATATATCATTTTCCCCTTTCTGTTTGGCATCAGAGATAAAAATATACGAATTGCTGAAATATAATTCTTTTGATTAAATATCGAGAAATATAAATTTTCTGATAAGAAATGTGTTTAACTAGCATGAACAAACGGATTTTAATGCTTTTGGTACAATAATAAAAATCTTTAAATCTCAATATATCGAGGGATTAATAATTGTTTTTGATGCGATTGCAGCAAATAAAACCAATTATTTTAAACATATAAAAGAGAAAATTTGAGAATTCTGGGGATTCTTTTAGAGATAATTTGTTACCAAAGCCCTATTAAGGGACAATTTTTAAAGGATTATTTTTTTTAACAAGTCAATTGTACCATATATGTATTGAATAAGGGAAAAACTTGACGTAAGTATAGATAATTTTAGCTTTAAATCAATGGGAAATTTATGGGGGATTCTAAACCAGAATTTCTATGAAAAAGTAAGATTCTATGCATAAATAAATAGTATTTTGTAAAGGCTATTAAAAAAGATTAATTATTGAGATTTTGCAAGTGTTAAAAACTTAATTACTAAAATGTAAGTTCTATTGTTCAAAGTTATCAAATATTTAAAAAGGCAATTTTTCGATTATCAAAAATAAAGAAAAAAATTAAAAATGTGTTCATTTTTTCATATTTTCGCACATGCATTGTATAATAATAACGTTTGTTGAATTAAATATTTTTAATTATTTTGCTTTCTTTTATAATTAATAAATACACTCACACTTTTTACTTAAGACACTTACATTAAAAATTTTGTAGATTTTATGAAATTAAAACTAAATTTTTATTTCTTTAGAAGCTATCCTAATTTTTTTCGAGTGATATATTTTGAAAATTTATTAAACGTGTAAAAGTTGAATATCTTTCATAAAACTAAACTACAAACATTCGCTGTTTACTCATTTAAATGAGACAATTGAGATTTTTATTTGTCTCTAAAATGCATTTAAGTATTTTAGATTGCTATCTACTAAATCAAAAAGGATGAATATTATTTCAACTATCATTTCAATATATATATTAATAACTGTAGTTTTTTTTATTTATTTCAAAAAATTTATTGTATCAACTTTGGATAAAAGTGAAAAATTAAAGTATTAAGTCGGAATAATAATTCAATTTTATATCTGAAATAAATAAATCAGTTTATTTTTATTGCAAATATGGAACGAAATTTCTTAAATTGAAATGATCTTTACTTAGAGAGCAAAATCAGGAATGAAGAATCAGATGTCGATACAAGATACACTTTATTGGGACCTTCTTCTAATACCAACACCAAACTATCGAATTCCAGTCAAAAAAGTCCAACACACCACGGAGTGAACAAAGCAAAAAGAGTCAGAACAATTTTTACAGCAAACCAACTGGAAAGACTTGAGCTAGAATTTGAAAGACAACAATATATGGTAAGTAAATTCTTATCTAAATAATTGCTCGTAGGGATTAATTGAGATAAGAAAATCAAGATACAAATTTCAGAAGATCAGACTATGGAATAATGGATAGATATATATAACAAAACTTCTTAGAGCATCTTTTTAGATATTTTCATACTATCTAGTGAATTTCGCACAATTGGTTAAGTGAAATTATATGCATAAGTTCAACATACGAAAATAACTATGCTGAATTTGCATATTTTGTTGATATATTAGTTGGATGTATAATTCTTATTTAAGCGATTTTTAAATACAATTGTGCAAAAATATTATAAAGATTGACACTTTTTAGAAGAACTCGCTGGTATAAAGAAAAAGCATATGAATTTATTTAATAATGCTTAATTCAATTTTTTTAATTTCATAAGTATAATCGTATAAGACTAAATCAACGTATAAAAATGCATTTTAAATAAAATCTTACAAGATTGCGTTAGTTAAACGAAATGAAATTTGAAACGAATCTTCACTTATGTGATTGTATTAACAAAATTTTTAATGCAATTATTAAAAAAAACTTTGCAGATTACCTTTATATCAGTATTTGATGCTTTTTACATGAAGTTCATTAAAATGTTTAGGTTTTCATGATAATTGTGCATGGAGTTATTTAAAGTCAAAAGTTCATCAAAAACTACCGAATAATAATTTAGAATGATAAAATAATGTATCAGACTATAGCTCTTAAGGAAATTGTATTTTATATTATTACCAAACATCTGATATCTAAAGATTGCCAGAGAAGGGTCGAAATATTTATCATTCCAGAGACAGCCTGCCATAAATTATCACAAAAATGTTCTGGCGTTTGATGTTTTAATGGTATGTTATGCGCAATTTAATAATTCAAGAATACAAGCATTTATGACATCGATATTATACACTTACCAGGAAAACTTTAGGATATATTCTGGTGTAGGTTATGTATCACGTAAATGGGCTTTATTCACAGTTAGTAGATAAGAAAACCATTCTGAAAGGTATGCTTGTGCATAGAAAAGTGCAAGTTAAAATCACAGTTGTTTACAATCTACCAGAATCTTGTATTTTTCCCTCCAAAAATAATATCTTATTAATTAGATTGATGATTATTTTACATATATTTTTCTTTGTTAAAATATCATGTCTATTTATATCAAAGCCCTTTAATGAAAGATGTAAGGAATTTTTAAGAGATGTACTTTCTATTTATGCGATAGAGATACAAGGTGTTCAAATTTTTATTTATATCATTCTTTAATAATCATTCTTTTGTTTAATTACTGCTGACTGCAGTTAGAAACACTTTCAAAAGTGTGATTACGCTGATTTCTTCGTTTCTTAAAATGAAATTAAAGAGAAATATACAAATTTTGGTATTTTTTGAATAAAATGTATCGAAATTAGTTCCAAACATCTAGCTTACCTGTAATATTTTTATTGTTGTTAATCTTGACATATACCCATGAAATACTCTGTGGATAATATAATAATAATTTGAACTAGATTTAAAACAAATTTTCAAGTTATGTAATATATTTAAGGAAATAAGTAAAATATATAAATAGCAGTTTTTTTTTCAATATTCATCACATAAAAGAAACCCTTGTACTGTTTGAGGCTTATTTTTAGCTACAATATCAATGTAGGCGCAGTTCATTAAATTTTTTGTACCTTCCTTTTGTTTTATATGCGTTTTCTCTTAACTCTTTTTTCAGGTTGGTCCAGAAAGGATGTATCTCGCCTCTGCACTCAATTTAACAGAAAGTCAAGTGAAAATTTGGTTTCAAAATCGACGAATAAAATGGAGGAAAGTGCATCTTGAAATGCAACAAGCTAGACTAGCTCAGTTACGAGAAACAGAGACAACAGAAAGCGAAAGTGATCCTGATCAATCCAGCATGATGAAAGATGTCTCACCTGCTCATTGGGACTTGACGAACGACCGGAATTGAACATTCAGTCTGCGATACTATAACTTATCAAAACTGACTTCTCCAAAAAGTGTGTGGCTATCAACGAATAATACAAATTTTCATTCTGGATAGCTTAAATTTGAGCATAACAAAGATCTAGATCTTTCCAAAGAAAAACATGATGTACTTGTGTTTCAAGGGTAATGGACTAGGTCGAGTGGGGAAATGGTTACATTTCGTACATGGGATTATTTTAATAGTACGATGTTTTGAAATGAGAAATGTGATAATGATGTTGGAGTTCCTGATCGAAACAATTTAAAATAGGTTTTATACCGACAATTTTACAACGTGATTTTAATCTCAAAAACAATTATACTAAATGTGTCAAATGTTATTTTTAAATTGAAGTTGGTTCTGTATTTCCTTATCATTATCGGTCGCTTCTAAAAGTATTCATATTATAAATGTATATAAATTTAGATCATAGATTTTTAGAAAACTATGATTTGTAGTCAATATATATTCATTTATTAACCTTTGGTAATTTTTAAATTCAATTTTCCCTATGTACAGGAATCTTTTGTTTTATTGCAAATAAAAATAAATAGTTAAATCCAAAATATTCAGAATAACCAGAGCTCCAAATAAGATTCATGATGGTTAAGTATTTTTCGCATCCTACATATAAAAATAATATTTACATTTATGAATTTTATCAAAAGATATAATTATTTTAAAACAAAATTTATATTAAATTAAATAAATTTAAAAATTATTTTACTTTACATTTTGTTACAAATATTGCTCAGCATTTTGAATGACTCTGTCTAATTCCTGACTCCAAGCAATCAAGATAGTTCAAAAATTGATTTCAATATTTCCAGTAAATTGCAAAAAAGCTATCTTCCAATTTAACAGCAAATATTGATCAATTACTTATAGCTCATATTAAAATACTGTAGATGACATCTGGTAACGGGCCATATTAGCAAAATACTCATGAATTAACAATATATATTTTTACATATGCTGAAATTAAATTCAAATGTAGAGTTTAATTGATTAAGACATATTTGTCCTTATCAGCTTCTAAAATTTTAAAGTTGACTTTCAGTTAGAATTTAAAATTCGAATGTAAAAAGTGCTCTGATGCTCTGATTTTCAAATTTAAATTAAAAATATTTAAGCGTTATTGTATTCAAATGACACTGAAATCTTGCATTTATTCACTAATCCTACCTTATTTAAATTTTTATTTCCTAATTATTAAAAAGTTCAATATTTTCAAAATGTTCACGAATTTGAAATTATACTTAAGAAGAAACTAACTAGAATTAAAAATTGTTCATATTAAATAAGACACTAATCGATAAGTGCACAATATTTTAACCTATGATTATATGAACTATCTTTTTATCACGTAATTTTAATTAGTAACAAAAATACTCTTAATTAAAAAATCATTCAAAGTAAGACTGTTAGGCAACAGGTAGGAAAGAGACTGGACAATAATAGAATTTTTTTCTGAAAAAGAAAAAACGTTATCAGTTTTCTAAAAATCTCTTTTTTATTGGTTTGTAAATCAAATATATTAATAACTTAAGATTATTTAGCTCAGTATAATATGCTAAATTTTAAAATTTTGTAAAACTTTGATATTTATTTATATTGAAGAAAATAGTTTTAATACTGAATTAAATTAAGAAAATTTACCTCTGAACTGAACCGTAGTGAGAACATCAAATTGTCAAACAGTTTAGAATTCAGGAAATCCAATAAACTTGGTGAATTTATTCAAATGAATTATAATAAATGTATATAATTTCTACCAATAAAATATTATACTTTTCCTGAGTGCAAAATTTCAGGATGAACTTTTGAGGCATCAAGAATAAATACGTCATTTTCTGCGTTTAATTAAGAATCTTTCTTTGGTTGAACAAATTGTCACTTAGGATAAAATATTCATATTCTTACTGTATGGGGCCAAAAGAGGAAAAGCGCACACCATCAACCAGTTTGAGAAAGAATGTTTCATGACTAGAAAAATCAAGCCCTAGTGTGAAATAAAAGTGTGTCTTAGTATGAAAGATTATATACAATAAGACCAGTGTTGGAAGAATGTATAAATACACTGTATCCATATAGAATACAAGTCTTTAAGGTAGACATAGTTTTGTGTTTATCATTGCAAGCAGATTCAACTGGAAAAGAAACCATTTTGTGTGCTTAGAAATACACAAGAAAAGAATCATTTCGAATTCTAGTCAGTTTTTTGTATTGTATCATAAAAATATGGTTAGTATATGGCTTCTTGAGATAGTGCTGTTTAAGTGTTTATTTAATAAATTATCATTCCATTTATTAGAGCTTTGTAAAATTATTTTCTCTAATTGACCATATTACTTCATATTTTTATTTATAAATTCTACGTAAAGAGGTCTTGTATATAAAATATATTTAAGAAAAATTCAGGTTGATTTGGATTTAAAAAGCAATTTAGTTGACTTGTTCTTTTAACATATCCTTTACCAAAAAAAATTTTTAGATGAATATTAAGATATTAAATGAAATATTGTTTTAAGATTCTGCTAAAATGAAAAAAGAAAACATTTTTAAAGATAAATCATCATTTTATTTCTAACCCAGAAAAAGAACAGATAAATAAAATACTATATTGTAATCAAGGAATAAGATTTACTTTAATTTGTGGTAGACAAGGGTGCACTAGTGTAAACTCCAGGATTAAAAAAATTACAAATTGCACAGGAATGAGACGCATTAGCGTTAAAGCCGCGCTAAGTTAAATTGCTAGTGATATATCATGAACTTCATAATTAAAAGATTTTATTATATGAAATTATATACAGCACGTTTCATCTAAAGTAAAAGAATAATGTGAAAACAACAAAAAAAAATAGATATGAGAAATATTGAAAACATATTTACGCTTTTAAATGACTTATATTTATTCATGAAAAGAAAAAAAATTGATTTGTTTAATACTCATTTTGTATTATAAAGAATATCATAATAATGACATATTATATTGAATAAAAATGGAAAACTTTTTAAAGTTTATACCTTAACAAAAATAATTACAGAAAATAATATATCATTTGAAAAATCCTTGCAATCTGATAACTTAAAAATCGGAATAAAATAAGTTTTCAGCAAATCCTGAATACAAAAATTAGAATCTGAATAATTCAATCTATTAAGCTGCCACATATATATTTTCTCGCCGCAAATCTCTTCTCCAGGCAATATAATTGCAGTATCTTTGAATCCTGGTTTTCCGAACAATATTTCAAATATTTTCATTATTTCTTCTACATTTTGCATATTACAGCATAATATTCTTAGTGTGCTTATAAATGCTGAACATTTTAGAAGCGTCACAAATATAAAAATTTTATTTATCCCGGCAAGAGTTATGTTAAATAGTACGTTTTTTTTTCCTGTATATATATATATATATATATATATATATATATATATATATATATATATAAATTACAGTAATCAATGAGTTTCACTTTAAAATTTATACATTCTACAAGTCAAATTTATTCAGAGTACTCAGAGAATAATTTTGATTTTGTTTATTAACTTATAATTACATAAAATGTTATTGACTCTAATATTTATTTATTAATCGAAAAGGTCAAAATTAGTTAAATATTATTTTCTGAATATAACATTCGCGTAGTTATTATTTCTTACATATCTAATAATCTAAGTAATTATAGTTAATTATTTCACTGAATTTAAAGTATTTGAGTAGATGAGGAGTGAAATTACACATATCATAGAAATTTTGCTCACATTTTTTCATTTCAAAAGTAAAGGAAAGCACAAAATTTTAAGCGAATGCATAAACATATCATTACAGAGAAATTTACTTTTATCAGTATTTCATGCTCAGAGGTCATATTCTTAAGAATAATGGATCCAAATAGTAATCAAAATGTGGTTTTGAAGCAACAAAATGCAACCAAACAGATATATAGAGAGGAAAATTAAGACTGAAAAATTTCTTTTCTGGTACTCAATTTATAGAGTAATATAACATTTGTGGTCTTAATGACTCTGATTTGGTCCATGCGTTTGTTTGTCGCTCAACGGTAATTTTTTGCACACGAGGGCTAATTAGACCGGGACCAACGGTTTAAAGTGGATTCCGAACCACTAAAAACATCCATGCCCAAGGTGGAATTCAGACCCACGAACTGTTGAACCGAAGGCAAGAGTGCTAACCATTCGGCTTGGTCAATGCGAAAAGACAGTAAATATTAGTATACTTATAGGAATATTTCATGAAATATTAACGTAATTTTAGGTTTCTTTGACTTAAATGCTTATTTTTATTAACTAATGTGAAAAGATTTTTCATTAGTGGATAAAATTTAAATTTTTAAATGTAATCAAGAATAACTTTAGTAAAATGCAAAATATTAAGACAAATTATAGTAATAATGACAACTTTGTGCAAAATATTTTAAAGCTTAGTATAAAAACAATTTTATACACCTCGACTAAGAATTGGTAAGGGGTCTATATTTTACTCTACACTTGGATATAGTATCGAGATTCAATGGTTATAAAAACTTTTTTTAAAACTTATATAGTAAATAAAAGAATTACTATTAAAACTTTATTTGAAGAAACATATATTCTTCTATAATTTCACACTTAATAAAAGAAATTTTTAAAATTAAAAATGCAACTGAAATTATCATTGAAATAATTACATTTTTTAAAGTAAATTATTAAAACAACAAGTTCTTAGCGAACATTCAAAAAATATTATTCTAAGATTCCCAAATGAGCAAAAATGTTTTGTATAAACTGAAAAACAAATTATTGAGAGTTAGTTAATTATACGATACAAAATTTGATATTTAAGAGTTAAGAAGAAGTAAAGTGATTTATAAAACAATTTAACGGGGAAAAAAATCAGGCTTTTGGGAATGAACGGAGAAATAAAGGAAAAAATCCTTTCTCCGATTGGCTACAGTAGTAATCGCATCAACCCACTTCGATTGCTTCATTGGCCAGTGAAAGGAGATGGCGTCATTTTTCGTTGCTAAGGCAACACCAGAGAGAATCATGAGCCTCTGTCATTGAGAAGACAAAACGCAATTAAAGTATCGCACGCGTAATGCTGTCTGATTTGATCTTTGCATGACTGCCTTACACTGGGCAATCATCCTTAAACTACAGTATTTATAGAACTTGATCTCTGGTTAGTAATTACCGACAGCGAATGAAGCGAAGTAAAATATTTATGTCTCCTTTGTGTTCCCCTTTTCGTTAATTAGCTGTAAATTAAGCTTGACTGGTGGGGAAGGCGATATCGCCTGAACACTCGCGGGCCTTTTCGAAAATAGCATAAATAGAGGAATTTTAAATTCACGTAACGAAAGATCGGATTGAGAATTCCTCAGAAAATCTTCTAACTTATAAATTGAGATAAAATCATATTCGTGAATTCTGCCAGCTTTGAAGTTAATCTTTCAAGTATTTTCAAACTAATTCTTGTGTTTACGAGAAAACAAGAAGTATTTGCTGCGGGATGGTTACATAAGAATATATACGGCGGTCTTAAAGTATTCTGAATCAGACTATCCTTGTTTGGATTTGATTATTTGAGATTAATGAAATTAACTTGTAGGAAAGTATTGTCTGAAAGGATAAATGCATTTTAAGGAAACTTTTGGAACGAACCTTATTAAGGAATATTCCAGAATTTTCATCGATACCACCTAATACTCTGAAGATAAAAACTTTAAATTGCTTAGATTTATCAACAGTGTTATTTTGTAACAAGAATGAGCTTTTTTCTCTGTAAGAAGCTTCTTTCTTCCATTTGCAAAGTAAATATCCAAAATTACAGAAATTGTATAAACACATCAAGAGTTAGAGATAGAATTTAGTGTGAGATACCATATAATTAATTTAAAAATTAAAACAGAAATTGCTTTTAAAAAGAAACCTATGTATTCATTGAATCAGTAATGTGAAAAATTTCCTTTTTTATGAAAATATTCCATGTTATGTTGTTAGAAACTTATGCTGTTCAGTAAAGTCATTAATTACATTACATTCACTAATTTTGAAAAAGAAAAAAAAAAAACTCTCGTAATTTTAAATTTTATTTCATGAAATATACTTCCTTAAAATCCTTCTTTGATTCAAAACTGAGACAATTTTAGTTTGGAAAATATTGCTTTTAACAAAAAAATATGCAATTTATGTTCTTAATTTAAAACACAAAGAGTGATGGTAATATGACATATAATATTGAATAAATTGAAATTATTTGGCCGAACTTTAATAAAACTGCTGAAAAAAAGTAATATTGAACTTAAAAGAAATTAGTGCTAAAAAATTTCGATTGTGCATTGAAATTAATTCAAAAATGTATTTAATTTTCATACAATAGTTAACAACGGTACATGATATCAAGTCTAAATAAGAGATGGTTAGTTTTATGCATCGAAATTAATTTGTTTCCCCGAGTTTAATTATTAAAATAAATGATATTTAGGTATCGAAAACATTTCACATTGAAACATTTCATCATTAACTTACCTTCAAAGCATCAATTAAGAGATTAAGAGAGAAATAAAATAAGAGGGAGATATATAAGAGATTTAAAACATCAATAAGGTAGACTTTTGAAGAACTCTGTACAATAATAAAATTAATTAAATTTTTTTTGGAACCAGTTTCTTTCAAAAGCATATCTGCGCTATGATATCCTTAATTTGTATCATTTGGTTTGAAGACATTATCAATAGGCTTTTAGAGAAAGATAAACTGCTAATATAATAAAATGTTTTTTTAAAATTTATACTTGTACACAGATTAGGTTTACGTCTTATGTACTCAAAAAAATAGTAATAAACTTATTCTTTTCCAAAAAAATTGCGAAGCGAATTGGTATGTCTCTAAATGTTTATGATTTCTGGATCTTTGGATTCGAGTTTATGTGATGAAGGAATACAATATCGCTCTTTTTCATGATAATTATGATCTTTTTACAAAGACAGTTTATTATATTAAGAGAATTCTATTATTAATGCTTTATTGCATCAAATATATATGCAAGCTGTAAACAAAAAGACAAATTTCTTTAGAATAAATGCAATATCTCTTTCAGATCACTGTTTCTGATTTTTAAAATTATTCCTTCAGTTCTGCAATATCGTGCAAATGGACCGTCTCATTGTTAATATAAAAACAAATCATAACTACAAAGATGAAAACAAGCCCATGAAATCTTGATAGAATATGTGTTCTGGTCGAAATTTTGATTATTGCTTAAAACTCCTTTTCTTAGTAATACAGAAATTCCCCGGATAGATTGCTATTTGCTTTCTCTTATCCTTCGAATGTCTCCTTTAACTTATTTTGATATTCGGAAAAATTATATTTAGTGGTGACGTGATAATCCCTTTAGAGACAAAGCTTATCATAACAAGCTTATCATTAATTTATTAACATTATGCGTCCACTTCTCATTTTATAGAGTGTTAATACATTTTTATTGACAACATATAATTATATTTTAATTTTAATTATTTATTTTCCTGCTGGTTTGGTTTGCTTGTCGCTCAACGGTCATTTTTTGCACCCGAGGGCTAATTAGACCGATTTTCCTGCTAGATACTAGAATTCCATGTTTTCGCTGCATTAAGGAATTTTCTAGATTCCCGAAAATTTTTAGAATGAATTCATAAATAATAAAAATATTCTCCTGAAAAATGGTAAATTTAATACTTGTTATAACAAAAAATGAAAGTTAATGAATAAAAGCTAAATTTTACGTATGCATTGGATTTGCACTTAAAGTAATCAAGTAATTTGAATTTGTGTAGGAGTCAAGATTTCTCTTAATAAAAATGAGCTATATGAAATTTCTCCTTGCATTATTATTGAGAATAATTTTTCATTACACTGCTATTATGTGCTCGCGTGCGCGCGCGATTCATGTCTTTATTTTATTACAAATCTCGTATCCATGAGTTTAGATTCTATAAACTTACTAACAACAAATAAAATATATAAAAATCAATTCAGATATTGCCTCGAATATATATTCTTTGGAGACTATTTTATTTAAGGTTATTCTTATTGTTAAGAGTAACACGATATTTCAAATAAACAAGTTGCAAAAAATCGTGTTTCAAGGATTTAAGGAGAATTTAATTCCACGGGAGATATAATGTTTCACTATATTTCTCCATCTTTAACAATACTTAAATTAAATTTGCTATTATTTTTGGAAATAAATTCACTTCAATTTTTAATATGCCTAAACTTTCTATTTAAAACGTTTTTAAAAGAAGAATTTTGCTTAAAAAATAACAAGAATTGCCTGAAGTTTTTAATTTCATCATGTAATTGGCTTCTTTAGATTTATTCAGTTGCATTTAAATTCATATTACATGTCACCTTAATAAAAACAAAAATTTATAATTGAGTTGTTCATGCAAATTTTTATGTTGAAGTAAGTTTTTTCGTTTTTAATAAATTTTCGATCAAGAAAATATATGACACTCGATCCTGATGCAAATGAAAAAGATTTCTCATTTATGTTTAGTCTAATATATTTAAATGATAATATGCTAAAAATTTGTCTTTTAAATGAATTATTAAAAATTGAAATTAATGTAGATTCAATTGTATGAATACCCATAAAATTCTACCTCTTTATTTTTTAATCTAATTTTTTGTAAATAGGGATTTGATGTGTGAATGTTTATTTTTAATGAAAAAATGTGTATAACTTTTATGCACAGCTAATTTTAAAAAAGGAAATTTTTCCAATAATGCATCGGTTTTTTTTATTGTACTACGCTAACTGAAGGGAAAAAAAATATCTTGATTCCTTCACATTTAATTTCAAGAAACTTGTCATGGCTTAAAGAGCGTCAATAAATTTAAATATTTATGTACTGTAACTGACATTTTTTCGAACGACCATACGTGTTAAAGGATGCAGGTAATTTGAGAGCACAATAATATGATTATATACAAGAATACTGAGAAACTTGCAACGCAATTAAATTCGTAGCAATATTTTGATTTATTAGACGTAAGAAACAACGTGCCATTGATTTCATTTATTCATATGATAAACAAATTCTGCATAGATAAAAATTTAAGAGTTATTTCCTCACAAATGCTGTTTGGTATTGATTGATTTATATATACTGTTGTCAAGTTGTCAAGCCTTTTAAAATACAAATGATTTCAGATAAAGTAGAGTAGATCTTCACAGTGTTCACACACACACACACACACACACACACACACACACACACACACACACACACACATATATATATAACAAAAATGTATTAAAAATAAAGTTTTATTTATTTTTGCATACAAAATTTACATATTTAAAGTTTTAGTTTATATAGTTTTAAATATCATATTGGACAATTGACACCCGCCAATGGCGATACACTAGGTAACTGAATTCTGATGTTCTTATCACTCTCTCCAGCACATAGGCAGGTATGTTCACCCTTTCTCTTTGAATGTTACTTTTCAGATCTTTCAAAGTTTGTGGGTGGTCAGTATAGGCGCGTGACTTTAAATAACTCCACAAAAAGAAATTACATTGGACCAAATTGCAAGAATGCGCTAGCCACTCCAAATCATTTCTCATTAAAATGAGGAACCCTGAAAAAGAGACATCTACCATAAATCATCTACCATGTTCATTACTCCATACTATAATGGCGACTGAATCACAATGTAATACAACTTTAAGATCTCTCTGAAACTGCAACACATTAACTTCATAATATTTACTACTTTTTGTGTTATTGGAATTCAAAATACGGAATTTATCTTGCCGCACCCTGTATATATATATATATATATATATATATATATATATATATATATATATATATATATATATATATATATATATATATATATATATATATATATATGCATGTATACTTATAGTATAATAGAATAAATAAATACAAATAGTAAAAATAAATATTAATGACATAGAAAGTAAATATATAAAATAAATAACACCTTATGAATCCAGTTTTTGGTGAGAAAAAACTAGAATTTCAAGTAAATTACTGTATAAGGCACCAGAATAATAAATTTGGTATTTCTATTCGAACAACTAATTTTATAGTTATAAAGATAAGTGAATAAAAATATTTGCATCTTTTCTTATCTGGTCTGTAGAGGTTATATTTGCTTATTTTTGAAGGAAATAGTCTAATTTTTTTCATTTTATGGAAGTAACAATTTTATGAAAAAAGTAGCAAAGCGCAGCTATGTTTTACTTAATACTTTTTATATATTTTGAAAAGTTCGAGCTGATTATAAATTATACTTTTACTCAGTCTGTTCAGGTTGTCTACTTGTATTCAAGAAAATCATTTTCTCTACCATTAAATGCAAAATTTGTTTTATATAAATTTTCTTCCAAGGAATGAAAATGTATTCAGATTCACAAAAGGTAAACATGATTCTTCACCATAAGCTGTAGTGCTCATAGTAAAATAGACGTTTTCAATTTGTTTGTATTCCGGAGGAAATACATAAATAAGTAATTGTTAAAATACATGCTTTTCTTATCAGCTAATGATAAAAGCTTATAAAAAGATATGAGCGTAAGAAAATTGTCAAATGTTTGATGGAATATTGTCTAAATGAGACACACAAATGAACGACATTCTATAAATTCAATATTTTGTGTAGACATTTATAGAGTTATAAAACATTAATAAGTAATTAAGTTACATACAGTATTTGCAACTAAAAATGCATTCATAAAAATCGAAATTATACTTTTTTTCCTTGTGGTTTTCCTAATTTTATATAAAATATTATATTATACTCATTGTCTAGTGGTATTAAATTTTTCTTCAATTTTTATAAGTCTTGAATGAAAAAAAGTACAATTTTTACATATTCTAATAGGAAATCGCAGTCAATAAATGTGATTGAATTTGGTTTAAGCATGAAAAAAAGATCAAATTCTGTATTTCGTTATTTAGATATTTAACGTTTTAATTTCTAACTAGATATTCTGCAGGTTAGAGTAGAAAAGTCTAGCCTAGAAAATTATTTAACATTCCTTTGACAAGAAAATATATTAATTAAAAGATTTTGCTATTTCGTTTATCATTCTGCTGTCACTTTTTATACATAATGCTGGTTCGATCAGAATGAAAAGTTTAGAAAGGAATTTCCATTCAAAATATCTACATCCAAAGAATAGGAAAAAGTATTCCTGCCATAACTATTTTAAGTTGCTATTAAATACTAAGTTTCACCCTTTTTGTACATTAGTTTTTCAGGTACATTTATCCCGTTGAAGATCAAGAATTTGTTCTGGAGCTCCATAAAATGTAACATCGTCTACCCTTTTTGTGGTATTTTGGAATAGCATTCTAAGTGAGAATATGAGTAATTTTTAAATAACTCCTTAATAAATAAAATTATTAATTAGTTTTTTATGTTTTATATAAATTTTTATTGTATCTAGTCGACTGGGGGAAAATATTATTAAAGAATTAATATAGTTCTTTTCCATAATATTAAATAAATTACTAACGTATTTAGTTATTATTGGAAATGAATATTATTTTAATAAACATGAAAAATTACGTTTTCCATCATGATTAATTATCATAATTGTATTTGTATATTATTAGTAAAGAAGGGATACTTATCAAAATTAATATTTATCAAAATGATACTTTTATAAATATTGAAATTTTTTTTCTACTAGTGCTTTTTATCTTAATGTTACTATATTCAGTGAGTATGTAATGAAAAATATAAGCCCTATCACATAAATATTGAAACTTATCTTGCATTCTATAATTTTAAGCGAATTGAAATAATCAAATATAAAACTTAGACTAAAATATCAGCATATTTTCTTGCATAAATAGAACATATTTTATGATGAGTGCCTTATGAGAAAAATCTATGAATTTAGAAATGCAAATACATGATTTAAATTTTTAAGACATATTTAAATGAATTCTTAAGAAAATTTTTGTCTTAATGGTTTTGTTTTAAGAAATGCTTTTTAAAAATGCATGTAACCGAAATTAAAACATACAACATATTTAATAAAATTAAAAAGGAACAGGAAAAAGTCATAACTAACTAAATAGTTGGACGCTCAAGTATTAAAAAAAAAAACTTAAGAAAAAAGTCTAGAAAGTCATGCAAAACAAAACAGAAACTACGCAGTCATTTTAACGCAATTGAGTTTTCTACTAAACGCAAAAAGAAATTAAGAAAGCTTTTAATTTTGCCAAGCATAATGTAAAGAATATAAAGAGATGTTTCTGGTTAGTAATTTAATTAAATAGAAATGGTGAAAAAAAATTCATGGTTTAAAAAGGATGCAAGATATTTAATATGCTGTGTGGTCCCCTCGAATAGTTAAAAAGTTTTCATGTCTTTTTTTTTTTTTTGGATGGGAAAGAGGTTATAATCAGGCTTTTGGCAAAATTTCCATTTTTCTCTTTAGTATATGAAGCCATGCTGGCAGCCGAATAGTTGACGCTTTGGTTTTCAGTTAACAGCTCGTGAGATCGAACCCCAACATGCGATTAGATGCTTATAGAGCCTAAGAACTGACTTTAATCTTTAAGTCTTAGTCCAAATATCCCTCGCAAGTAAAAACTTATTGTTGAGGGACAAATTCTTTTAAGTTTATCTGGATTCAGGTTGTTAAACCTAAACAATTGTGAAAGAAATCTACTTCCGGATAGCAATCGAGTATACTTGTTTCACCACAATGTGCCATTCAATCTTCAAATGTATTTTTTTTTATCAAATGTAATTTAGACGAGTACAAGGATGTTACTCCTTATATTCATTTGTTTTGGTCTTTAAGCATGTTCTCCTAGAAACCAATTGCTTAAGTTTTGGTATTATAGTACATCAAGGAAAAGAACTCTTTATCCCTATAGAGTGCAATGTGTTTGATATGCGCTCCTCCAATATCTCACCTTCATACCAAATTCACTTTCTTGGACTCAAAGTGATTTACAAAGTGATATTATTCTTAGGCCTGAGTACTTTTATGTTGTATAGTTCTTAGAAATACCAGCAAACGTCTTTACCATTGCAGTGGTTTTTTCAAAAGCCAAAGAAGGGTTAATTCGAGTTTTTCTACCACGACACAGAACTCATTAGATGCTGTGTCATATAGAATTTTCACTATAATTTACGTAAAGAAAAATTTTCTAAAGACTAAACCATGACACATTAGTACACAAAATTTAAGCAGACTTGAGTCATGAGTTTATTATCCCAACTATTGTGTATTTTGAGGTAAAAAAAATACATTTAATTAAGTTACATGAATGGAGAGGCTTGGGAATTCAAGTTTATTTAAATCTCTCAAGCTTTACGTCGTATTTATCTATTTCCAAAAGAAACTGTTTTTAGAGACTAGTAGCCTTCTGCTTCAACGAGATATTAGCTGCAAATATTGGCTATCATTCGCTATTGTGGCTTTTCGGTACTCTTTCCATGGTCAATGTCTAATGCTCACTAATTATTGGTATCGATGACAAGATTATTTTTCCCTCACGAGCGGATTTCATTATTCTTTTAAGTTTATCTGGATTCAAGTTGTCCGATAATTCAAGGGCCGCAGAATTTTGAGAAATTTTGAGAATCATATTATTTTTACTTTTTAAAATTACTTTTTCTAAAAGATTTACTTTTTAAAAATGAGACATTAAAGTTTAGTTTTTGACCTCCTAAACACAGTTTAAGGAAATTTTCTTATACTTTCTATATGAATTTTTTTTATTTCCTTCTCTATTTCATACATTAAAATTGTTCTTTTTTGCATTAGTCTCTCTCTCTCTCTCTTCTCTTCTCTCTCTCCTCCTCTTTCTTTAATAGGTATATCTCACAAAGTTTATTAAAACTTCATGTTCCCGTAATTTATTTAGATACATAAATTATCATTAGCTACATTTATATAAATAATTATTTACTAAATTTAATCATTATTAAAATCAGTTTGATATTTTAAATTTGAAAACATAAAAATTTAGTATAAACATTTCATTTGAATTGTTATTAATGATTCAGAGAAAAGATACTATACGGGTAAAAAATTGAATTATAACAGCTATACAGTGACTCTTTTGAAAAAGTCTTGTAACATTTTTACTTATTTAGTTTATAAGAAATTAATACCTTTTGGAGAATGTATTTTGGGTTAGTGTGGCGTTAAAGTCGGTCAACACAATAGAATAAATCCATATTATTCTAAATACGTTTGAAAATTTTATGACATTGAAATTTTTGCATTATTTAATTATTTCAAGCAGGCTTTTGATAAAGCCAATAAAACTAAGCTAGTGTTAATTATAACCGAGTTGAAGATATAAAATAATTTAGTCAAGTTAATATATTTTTTTAAAGATTCTAAAGCCTCTGTTGACCAACAAAATGACATTTTTAATGCTCTTGATATTAATGCTTCTGTTAAGCATGATGATTCCTATTATCGTCATATTTTATTCTTGCACTCGAGTTACTTATTCATCAAAAAACCAATCTTAATTTTTTTGTAAGCAAGATTATGAAATTAGCAGAATATATTGCTCGACATTGAAAGTGCAACACCATGAAGGAGTAGACAGAAAATCATGCAAATTTCAGGTTAAACGCTCTTTACCGAGTAATGAAAATAATGTGAAATGCGAAGGTCTCCATCTCACGTAGGATAAGATGTAAGGTGAGGAATTGTCAAAGTGGGCAATATTCTCGCCGTTATAGATGCTTTGAAAATAATTATTCAATGTTTGTTCTTGTCGCAAAGGATGCCTGTAATTGCAGAGAATGCCAAATCATCGTGGACGGAGTCAGTTCCAGCAGACAGACGAGTTTACGAGGGGCATGATCGGACTGAGAAGGGCAGACTGGTCTTTACTTCAAATTGTAGCTGACAGATACGTGGACGCGTTCACAGGGCATTGGTTGCGGCGAAGATGGTTGGAACAAAGAACTGTGGAATGCTTGGGGGGTGCGGATGTAGACGTCAGATTAATGTCAGTACGCGTGAATCGACATCCAAACGTACTACGTCAATGTCGACATCGGGAGGTGGTGGCGGCCCCTCAAAGCATTTCTACCAAAATTCTGAAGCACGTGCAAGACACCACGGGTGCTCCTATATCGAGCAGAACGATTTGCCGTCGATTCATTGCTAATGATCTGCTCTCATGGCATCCGTTAAGAAGACTGTCATTGACTCCAAAGCATAGATGTCAACGTCTGGAATGGTGCCGGATTAGAGAAATGTGGACGACGTAGTGGCATATGTTTGTCTTCTCATACGTACCACGTTCCTGTTTCTTCAGTGATAGTAGCCGCGTATGAGTGTAGCGTTGACATGGAGACAGGTCCAATCTTGCAGTAATTGTAGAATGGTCCACCTTGCGACAACGTGGCATAATGCTTTGGGGAGCCATTGCGTACAGTTCCATGTCACTTCTAGTTTGTTTTCACGCACTATGATAGACCAACACTACGTGGATGATGTGCTGCGGTTGGGGACACTCCCCAACCTTCAGTTAATGCCCAATGCCCTTTATCAGCAGAATAACACTCAAACGCACATTTATAGCATTAAGCCAACATTCTCTGCAAAGTGTATAGTTGCTTCCCTGGATACAGTGCTTGTTAAATTTCTCACCAATAGAACACATTTGGGATGTGATTGGATGCCATTTGCAGATCCCGTGACAGGGAATGGAGATCTATTTCTCAGAACGCCCTCCGTACTCTCCTTGACTCTGTGCCTAAACGTGTTGCTTCATGTAAACCGTCCACGGTGATCCTACAACCTACAGACACGATCCTGTTTTCGCTCTGTATTATGCAAATCCTTTCGAAATACAAATCACTTATTCTTTGTTGCTGTTTGAGGAATTTCATCAGTTTCTAGCAACACCTTCTTGATGTTGAATTTTCAGTGTAGGCTGGTCTTGTTAGCGATGAGCGCAAAACCAAATTTTGCTCATCAATATAACAAGGTAAACCTCTTCAGATAAAATATAGAGCGAAATATATTCCTATGTTTTGTCTGCACTAAGGGTAGATAATTGATTATTTAAGTGTATTAATAGAAATTGAATCTTCGGTTCAATCACTAATAATTGCAATAATATCTTTGAAGAAATTAATTGCAAAATTAAAAAAAGAACTAATTTTATTTTCTAATATTTATTTAAGAATAAACTTCTTATTAAAGAATTTGAAGATATACATGATTTAGTGTGTTTTTTTATTCACTTCCTTAGATGGCATGGCAAAATTTAGTACACCTTCACCTTATAGTTACTTAAAATTTTAAAAATATTTAATTCACCTATGATAAAAATTTACCTATTTTTTCATTCTAAGGGCTTTACTGTTTCTGCAGGAATTATAATTGAGTTAAAAAGTTTTAAAAAAAGTGATTAAATATTGCATAGCATTGAACATCATTGCAACCCAAGCATTCTTGAACACCACGAGTTAAAATTCTAACTATTTACTCACCAGTCTGGTTACAAAATTGCAGAATATAAATCAACGGTTATTTGCTGAGAAAATAGGAATAGTTAAAAATATAGAAAATATTTGATGAGATTAAAATAAAAATAAATTAAACTTTATTAATATAAAATGAATTTGTTTTCACTTTATCATTTGTAAGATTATTATTAGTTGTCAGTTTTTAAAATTGTGTTTTAAAATATTAAATTACACACATTAATTCCTTAAATTTTATTAATATGAACTCATCAGAAGAAAACAATGTTTATTTATAAAGTCATCTCTTAAATGTAGAAAAAATTAATTAAATCTATTTATCTGACAAAATAAGAAAATCTGAGTGTAAAAGACTTCCTAGATGAAACTAAAAAAACTATAACTTGTGAACTCTTGTATACTGAAATAGATATTTAAAATACAAAAATACAAGAGACTTTCATAACCGGGATGAGTAAAATGCTTAGAAAATAAACACCGGTAGTTGGGATGCCTTCTCTCTATTTGTAAGAGACAACATAATAATATATATATATATATATATATATATATATATATATATATATATATATATATATATATATATATATATATATATATATATATATATATGTTGAGGATTCTACTTTTCTGGGAGAGTTAATTACATTAGATTTTTTTCTGTAGCATATTTTAAGTTCTAATTCAGTTATGAATTGACAAGCATCAAATCAATAAAATTAAAACAAACATATGATGTATTGAAATAAACAAAATCCCGAACATCAGAGGCTAACTTTTTTTTTTAAACATCAAAACATTAAATTCAGCAGTTTAAGTTATAAAAGTGTAAACATTACAAAATATTTAAATAAAGTCTTTTTAACTGATGTTTTGCATTACGAAATGAAGTATAGCTTAGCTAAAAACAAATTGATTGAGTTATAGAATGCTTGATAATTACATCTTTAATTAAGAATTTATTAAATATTGAAATCCTGATTCTTGGATACCGGTGATATATTGGGAAAGTCGAAAACGCATTCGGTATAGAGGACAAAAGTAATACAATATAATAAATACCATTTTTTCAAACTAATAGCATTGTGGGAATGTAGAAAGAAGAAGAATCCAATACGATAAATTATTTATTTTTCTCTATTTAACATGCATAGCATGATAAATTTTCCGGAGTTAAATGAATACCATCATTGTCGCAAAAACACTTTTACAGGATATAATTAATTTAAAATATGATTAAGTCACCATTCATCATAATTTAAATTAATTACCGATGTTGGAATCAAGCTTTTGAAAAAAAAATGATCTTTGTTTTTATTTTAAATTAGGCAGATACTGAAATCTTGAAATAAGTTTTTGTCTCCATTTCGAGAAGTCCTTCTCAACTCTACTCCGAAAATACTTTAGGCTGCCAGAGAGAATAAGAATTCTATTTAAATAAATAACACAGATAATGAAGTGGTAATAATTTTAATAACAAAGTTAATTGGTAAAAAATACCGGTAAAATTATTTGTCCAATAAACTTTATATGTTTTAATTTGTGTCATTTCTTTTTGATCAGAGAAAATTTGATTCTTGTAGCATATTTTATATTTAATATTGTTTTCTAGGATTGATATATATCATTGATATATATTTTAAAGTTGTATATATTAAATAGAGATAGTATTGATAAATATATAAGTACAAATTAATATATATATAAATTTCTTAAATCCAATATAAAATATCAAAATACTCCTATAAATTGAATTTTTGTCTTTCATTTATTCCATCAAAGTACTTTATTTATATTAATAAATATTTGGTAGAATCCAATAAATGACAATTTAAAAAAAAAAAAAAAAAAGAGTTCAAGATATTTTTCATGAGATTATTTGAAATACTGAAAATAAAAACTTTTTTTACTTAAAAAAGCTATTTGTAAAGTTTTCTGTATTTATTAAAATTTTAAGAAAATGTGAATCAATTTAGATTTTTTTTTAATATTGAGACAAAGAAAAGTGTTGATCAAACTCAATGATAATCATTAAGCGAAATTTAATTGTATATCATCATTAAATGAGTGACTGACTGATAATTGATATTTGTTCAGTATTTAAAGTTATTCTTATTGATATAAAAATCCCCAATAGTACATCTCAAATAATTAAAGTACATCTCAAATAAATTTCTTTTATTGATTCTTTTCGATGCCATCAAGAAATGCGATTCTTTGGAGCATAATAAATTGCTCCTTATGTTTAAATGACCAAGTACTATAACTAAGCAAATTTTGACGAGTTATACATATGATCTGGCCTTACATTTGATAGTGAAGAGGAATTTTTTATGGGAAAGCTTAGCGATCCCAGATATCCAGGCAGTCCTGTAGCAGATTTAAGAGTCCTGTTTCACAAATGGTTTAAATATGAATTCGTTTTATTTTTAACTCTTTTGAGGAACTTCTCCATTTTCCTGTACAGCCGACAGCAAATTGGAATTTCAAAACGAATTTCCCTTTTTCCAAGAATATCATTTCAATCAAATTTTTAGGAATAGGTCGTTTCTATCTTCAATATACACTTCTGAAAAAAAAAATGAGAGGAAGAACGGAATCAATTCGATTTAAAACGAAGTTCCCAGTTTAGAATTTCGTAAGAAGTAATTGGTTTACTCTTCTTTATATAGAGAGAATATATGTAATCTTACTAGTCAGAAAATTTCCTGGAAATATCACTTTAAAATTCATGTAACTTATTCAGTATGGGGAATGTCGCCTTATATTATATAAATTCTGCGATGAAATGCAGGATATAACTTCTTATGCATTTAAAACTTTAAAGTCTAATTTAAAATTTTATCAAAGTATTCTTTACCGTGTGATCGTATTATACAAATCTGCGTTTCCTATTACATACGATGCTTTATTGCAATATACCTTACAATCCATTAAACATCAAATATCACATCACCAAAGAATTTTACATTCGATTTCGTTTTATATATTATTATTTTTTTATCATTTTATTCCTTTTTTATTTATATTAATTTAAAAATTTTATTTATTTTTCGAGTATAGAGACAGTTTATGTATATTTAAAATGCATTCATGAAGCAATACAAAAAATAATTAAGGTTTTTAAAAACAAAAACTTTATTTCTTAAACTTAAAATAATACCCAATGGAGTGAAAGAAATCTTTAATTTAAAATTTAAAGTGGGGTATACTTTACCATGAGATATTGACACATATGCATAGTTGGTTCATAATAGATTATAATATACTTTATTTTGTGACTGCATCAGCAGAAATAATAATTTAAGAAAATATTCATAGTAATTTAATGAAATATGCAATTATAAATTTTATAATATATTTTAATAATTATACCTAAAATGAAGCTAACATTGCTCTTCCTCTTGGACTAATTAAATTATCTGAAAGTAATTACATTTAAAAAGATTTCAGTTTATCTTCCTCATCAATTAGAAAATAGATGTGAAGGCTAGAAATATTACTTGGTTAAATTACATCATCTTCTGTGTAATAAATTGCTTCTAAGGTATTTCTTCAAACGAACAAATATTGCTACAAACAATTGATCACAGACTTCTGCTTTCAATCGAATTGTTTAATATTACATTAATATCATTTGAACTCCCGAGAAAAATGTGAGAACCCAAAAAGAGCATTTCCCAGCTTTGAAGAGTATTCGATAGCCCTCCAGGCTATTAAGCATTACTCAGCTATGTTTGCATAGCAATAATAAAGATTGTGCAAGTTTTATAAAAAATTTTAAATGTAGAGTAATTATTTTTGGACAGAGAAACAAAAATTTACTTTTAATCAATACTTGTCTTGAAGGTATTAATAAAAACTTAAGCATATAGAGAAAATGCAATAATTGTGAGTTTTTACAGTTTATATGTTATATGGTCATACAAATTACAGGATACAAGTTTTTCTAAATTATAAGTGAAATTCGCTTCAATGGTTAATGTAACTAGTCTGGTCAGCAAATTTTTATTGATGAATTAACAGTATAAATGTGAAATAAACGCGGGTAAGTATTCATGGCTAATTTTTTCTGACTTATAGTAAAATAGTTTTTTTAGATTAGTTTTTGTCTTAGATACTACTTGAAACATGCTCCGTATTAAGATGTCCCATTTAATAAATTGGCCTAGTTTCAAATCATTAAATTCTGGTGACTTAGTAGAATGTGGGCTGGTGCAAAAAAAAAAACTTTTACAATTAGTGCTATACTCAGTGTTAACAATGAATGATGTAAGTAATAAAGAATATTGTTTTTATTCACAAATAAATATGTATATGAATTTAACTTTTATCATACATTATATACTCTAAAATTATATTGTACTTATTGGTTTTTCCCTAATGGTAATTTCATTTTAATATTTTACTTCTTAATACTATTTTTTGAATAAATACTAATCTGTATTACCTTCAGTAGCAAGAAAATAAGTTATGTGGTCATTTACATTCAATAGTTGAGTAAATATATGTGCTTTATGTATTTTATAACATTTGTGTTTTCATATATACATTATTTTTTTAAACATATATTGGCAATTCCAGATAACAAACAGATAACTTCTCAATTCCAGATAACAATACATAGAATTGTATAAATCCTTTGAGGGGATTTTTAATAACATTTTATTATATGTTATTTAGTATAATGTTTCAATTTTAGGCATATATTGCAATTTAATTAAATAAATAATAATAATAATAATAATTAAATTTATAATGTACTTTTTTCGAAAGGTAATGGGTCCCAATAAATGATAATGAATAATCTCTGTGGGAATACTCTATTTCATTAGTTTTCGCGTGCAAGTAGGAGATCAAATAACATGCATAGAGGTGAAGCTATTTCTTTTCTCTCGTAATTCTGAATATTAATCTATAAATCTTTTAATAAAACGTTTTATAAAAATTATTACAGTAGTAAAGTCATGGTTTTGATAATTTAAAGCTATTTTATATAGTTCTGAAAATTTTAAGAAAAATATTTTTCATCTTCAATTTTTCTAAATTTTATTTGGTGCTCTGCATTGAAAAATTCCAGCATTCTTAAAATCTTATTTTTATTTATTTTCGAGAGGATATTTCAGGGAATCGAAAAATGAATTAATTGGAATATGAAGAAACAAAATTAATAAAATATTGAATCATGGAATGCTTATCAATGCTAACAGTCCGATTTCGTTAAAACGTATTCAATCGTGTAAATAAATATGAATATTTTAAGAAATGTATATCATATTTTTTTTACATTTCCAAACAATTTTTAAGGTATTGAAAAAAACTTGCAGCTAAAAATGTCCGTCTACCCACAAAATAAGTAAAAGTACTTTTTTAAAATTTTTTTTAAGTTTTTCTATATTGGTCTAAACCCAATTTTTTCTTACATTAGAAACTCATTATCCAAATTTTGATTTTAAAAGTATACCATGATTTTAAAAAGTATACTATATTCTTAAAAAAGTATTTTTCTATAGATTTCAACTGGGAAAAAATATTTTATTTTCAAAATGCCACATTTAATGAGCTTCAAAACTGAATTTTTTTTTTTAATAGTTTTTCATAATACTTATTTTTAGTGATAGTTTAATGGTTTATTGTTGGAAGAAAATCAAAAATGTACTAATTTTAATAATTTTTTTCGTAAGATAATTTAGGCTATTGTAAAAGCAGTTTTTAACGAAGTTAATTATTACAACTTATATACACTTTTGCTTAGTAATCTTACATCATTTGCCAATTTTTTACCTTATTATATGTATTCAGTAGAATAAATGTACCTAACAGCACATATAAGTATTTTTAATATTAAAAATTGACAAAATCCATTTATCTATTTTCTCATTACATTTTAAGCAGCTTTAAGGAATGTAGTAAAATATTTATTAAACACACTTTTTTTTACTCATGCTTAATAAAAATCCAGAAAATATAAAAAAGTTGTGCTTGCCAAATTTTTGCAAGAGAATCACTTGAGTTTTGCTAAAAAATATTTTAGTGCTTTTCCAACAAAAAAAATGCTTTATCTTATCTTTTTTAAGAACACCCCCATTCTAGCTAAAATATTTGAAACAAAAGTTAGAAGTATTTTAATTTACAAATAATTTATTTAGAATGTTATTTTTTAATCCAAGATACTGATTTTTTAAAAATACTTCTTTATAATTTGTTTTAATTAATTTTTATTTTTAAAGACATTTTTTAACTTGTAATCGTTTTAAAAGTACAAGATAGTTCCAGGAACACATTTATATTGATAAAAATGTTTCTGGCGAAATCACATTTCACAGAGGAAAAAAAGATTGTAATAAAATATTTTACTTTTTTTTTTTAGATAGAATCAAAAATATTACAATTAAAGTAACAATTTTTTTAAACTTTCTCGCTTATTCGTAAAAATGTATTTTTCTATGATGTTTACCTTCTTATTATACTTTCCGAACACGTTTATTATTTGTAGGGAATACTTGAATTTAAAAAGTAACTTTAAGGGGTATGAAAGTTTTAACTATTTAGTTTCTATAAAGTTTTCTTGAAAAATTTATTGCCAGAATAAAGGACAGAAATAAAATTTTTGTTGCACTTCCCCAGTTAGTAATTTATTTAAATAATTTTATTAGGGCATAATTTCTATTTATATGACAATTGCTTCAAAATAAAACTGTATGCTTTTACTTTGGTCTATTCCGAGATATTAAAGCCTGTATTAAATAAAAAAAAAATATGTAAAGTTTTCATGGCCCAATTGAGGTGAATTTGAGAATGTTATGTGTCATGACACACGGGTTGAGAAACACTATATATAAAAAATCACACTATAAGATAATAATATTCTCAGAAAACTAGTTTCTTGTTATACAATTCTCTCTCTCTCTTTGTCTGAATAATTTTCAAAATAAGAGAAAATCGTAAATATGATTCTTCAGTATACAAATAATTCGATACAATTCAAAGATAAGATAAATACATTTTGTGAAGTAACGGAAGGTGAAACAAACTATAAAAAAATCAATGCTCTGAAGCTTATTATTTTCTCTTATTACCTCACTTCATAACCACTTGTATCACTGAAGTGCACTTTCATTCAATAATTCTGGCTTCTTAACCCGCAAACGCGCCCCCAGAAAATGTACAGAATTAAGGACAGGGCACCGTGCTGCATCCCCAAACCCCACCATCCATCGTATTACAGTTCTCTTCTCTCCTCACGATTTCGAAAAGTAGGGGCATTTCGGGGCAATGCAACTTCTCCGCACGACACGGCTGCTCGATCCAGAACGTCGGCTGTAATTGCATTCCTACCGTTCCTTCCTCGATACAAAACGCTCCAGTACCAACGTATCTCAAAAAGAGAGGTTGGGGCACGTTAGCCGGCTAATAAAGGAAACAGGCTCAGGCGCGGGCAATCATACGGAAAGAAACCTACTAGCCGCTGTATCAAAGGTTAATAACAGAGAAGAGCGCTGTGTACGGATTATGTGCTTCGAGCCTGTCGTCATCTCAATTAAAGCCTTGTTCTCCACGCCGCGTTGAGCACTGTCTCGCTCAACATCAAATTAAACCTTGTCTTTTCTACCCCCCAGTTAGGGACATTTCGGACCATTTTTTTATTCTTCGTTTGGTGCTCCGTTTTTTTTTCCCCATTCTCTTATAGTTCGGAAAGCATTAGTTTCCGTAGAAACGGCAAGGAATTAGGGAAGAAAATCTCTTTCGCGCCGAGATAAAAATGTCGCTAATAATATAAACGTTTCAATCTTTTCGTTTCTTTGCCCGCCAGCATCATTTGGGACGAGGCTTCCGACAACGGTATCCAGCCGAAATTAATTATCTTCACTAAATGAATCTTGTCTTGGACGGAAAAGGTTCTGATACGATTACCCTGTCAGCGTAATTAAAAAACACGCTCATCCTTAAAAAGAAAACGTTTCTCTTTTGTCTTTGGAATAATTATAAAAAAATTACTTGAGCGAATTAATCAAAAGTTAATATACTGAAGCATCGGTAATTCAACGCTTTAAACTATTCGCATGTAAAAGCACACACACACAATAGGACGTTTTAAAATAACTTCTTTCAATTTAATTAATTTCATAGAAAAATGAAGATATTTTTCTTGTCATTATGACTTATTTTTTGTTATGATCTTTTGAAAGTAAGTTTGTTTCCTTACCGAACTTAAAAAGATATTTATCTATTTACTTTTTTTTAATTGTTTTAAATCACAGATAATCTTTTTATTTTTATTTTTACATGTAGCTAATAATTCAAGAAATTTTGTTTAAAATGTTTTAAGAATTCAAAAATTTAAAATTTATTGATATTTTTATTTACGAATGAAATGTAACAGTGAAAATATCTCTGCATGTTACTTATATTAGGAATAATAATAATAAAATATTAACTTTTATGTGAATATGAAATTATTTTTTCAAAATTATTAAGTTAATATCTTTTTCTTTCTTAAATTTAATTCTTTGAATGTATTATGTTTATTTATTATTTTGTATTTAACAAAAGACTAATTCTTTCGCTCTATTGTTTATTAAGGAATTTAGATTTTCTAATATATAATCGCTATAAATTTATTAATTTAATTTTTTACAAATGAAAACCAATCATACATTTCAAAACAAAATCTTAAAAATATGAAATGGAATTCTATTCAAGCGAAATGAATTTCTGTTCATTTACTCCGTAAAACCTAATTAATCTTAAAGAAGTATAATTAACTCTTGAAAATCAATCAAATCTTAAAAATCAATTAACTCTTGAAAATCAATCAATCAAATATTCAATTCTAATCAGAATGAATCCATTCTGATTAGAATTGAATATTTTTTCACCATTAAACACGAAAGAATGTTTACTTAGGCGAATCTGACACTTAGCAGTATCAAATTGCTCGTTTTTTAAGAGTATATTATTAATATTTCCAATTAATTTTTATAATCATATATTGATAATTTATAATATCAATATATATCAAATCCCTCTAGAGAGAGAAAATATGTGTTAAAATAATTATGTAAACAGAATTTTGCACGAATTGTACCATTATTAATAAAATTAATCAATACAATATGCATAATAAAAGAAATTAATACCATAAATTTGATTCAAATTAATTATGTTTTTATTACAAGTATAAGATTTTAATTTATGCAGTCTTTGATTTTTGATCTAGTGTTAATAAAACTATAGTAAAGATAGTGTTGATTTCTAATATGTACGTTAAAGTAAGTTATGAGAGTTTTTTTTTACAACACAATATAATATAATATTCAAAAGCAATATTGTATATTTTTACACATTGCTTTACGTTTCACTTGCTCAAAGGAATTTTTGATTATTTGTTGATAATTATTCAAGGAATATGTTGCTTTACCAAAACAAACATAGGGAGATATACCTGCATTTTTCACATTAAAGCAATTTTATTTTTCTTGATAGTAAACGTCATTAGATGAAAAATTTTAACCCATCATTAATCAGTTTTTGTCCATCTTCTTCAGATAGCTGCATGATATTTCAACAATAACCTAACACTCCTTATTATGAATAAAAATACAATTCCATAAGACTAATTCAATTCTCTAAGAATACAATTCCATAATACTAGAAATCTATATGTGTTATAGGTTCACATTAAAACTTTTTAAACTAAACTTTTTTCAGATTTTTGTGAAATAAAAATACTTTTGTTTGACGCATTATATTTTTATATTGCTCATTGTGTTTCGAGGTTAAAGCTAGCATATTTTAATTATTTCAATTATAATGTTAGGAAATACTAATTAACATTCTTTCTCATTTGTTATATTATGAAAATATCGGATAAAAGTGTTGACTTGTAGGGAACTTATTTCATTTCAATTATAAAATGAAATACTAATTAATGCTGCTTTTCATTTTTTATATTATGAAAATATCGGATAAAAGTGTTGACTTGTAGCGAACTTATTTCATTTCAATTATAAAATGAAATACTAATTAATGTTGCTTTTCATTTTTTATATTATGAAAATATCGGATAAAAGTGTTGACTTGTAGTGAACTTATTTCATTTCAATTATAAAATGAAATACTAATTAATGTTGCTTTTCATTTTTTATATTATAAAAGTATCGGATAAAAGTGTTGACTTGTAGCGAACTTATTTCATTTCAATTATAAAATGAAATACTAATTAATGTTGCTTTTCATTTTTTATATAATGAAAATATCGGATAAAAGTGTTGATTTGTAATGAACTTATTTAATTCGATTATAAATGTACGCTTTATGAGTAGAAACTTTATATAGATATCTGTGAATGCTATCTAAAATATATGAAAAATAATTTAATATTAGAAAAGAATAAGAAATGGCAACTAAGTATAAAGTATAAAAAACACTATTAAGTGTTAAGTAAAGTATAAAATTACAAAAACAAGTAAAGTACAAGAAAGCGTAAATTAAAGCAAATAAAATGTTATCTATAAAGGAATTATCAATAATTAATTAAAATACATAATGTAAAAACACGAGTAATAATTTAAGAAAATTATACAACTGTATATAATGCACCAAAAATATTGAAACGTAAAAAAATAGGCATCAAAATAAAGAATATCAAATTTAATAAATTATTAAAAATTTGGCATCTCTTTCTCACTTTCTTCATGAAAATGAGTTTTATTAAAAACCATATTTAACTTTCAAAAATAAGAAAATCATAATTTTATATAAGGAAGTCTAACATTTCAATGTTTCTGTTGTAATGAATTTCGGAAAATATTATCAATTTTGTTGTCAACTGCTAACAAGGTCTCTCAGACTAAATACATCTTCAAGAATAATAGATAAAATGTCAAAAATGTTGTTCGCAGAAAAATGACGGTTATTTTTAATATAACATGAGTTACATTTAATACAACTTAAATTTAATATAAACTAAAGTTGAATTTAGAATAAGAAAAAGTGTGTTAACGAAATGCTTGGAAAGTGGAGGGGAAAATCGCTTATTCCCTAGAATAAGTTCCATTAATAAAGTGCCAGTGAATCCATTTAAATTTCATTCTCTATTGACTGAGCAAGGGTTTTTGTAAAAATTAAAAGTTAACTAGGTTTATAATTATTTGACTTATTGACTTATAAAAATATTTTTTGTATACAGATAGTTCGGAGAGCAGATTGAATGTTTTGACTTGAGAAAACACAGTTTTGCAAACATTCCTTTTTGTTCAAATTGTTAAGAAAATAACAATTTTTTTTCTTGAGATGTTTGTATTTATTATTTGCTCAAAATATTTGCGTGTTGTGCAAAAGTGCGATTTTAAAAAGTTTAATTTAATTTCAATTGTAAGATTCCATGACTATTATATGCTAAAATGAGAATTGACGTCCATAAATTAGTAAATCTTTGATTGTCTATTTTTATTTATATTTATAATATAATAAAACAATACGAAAAATTCTTAGTTTTTAATAAAATATGTATGATTTTTATCTTGTGTTTCTCCTATAGAATAACTCACAATTAATTACCATCTTTTTAAATAAATGTATTCTAATATTTATCAATAAAATATAACCACTTACAAAAAAAATGCTTTCAACTGAATGAAGCATTTTTTAAAATTTATAACACTATTTTAAGATTTATCATTAGAAAAACAACACTCACGTTTCCTTGATGATAAGTACTTAAAGTTCACATAGTGATTTTATTTGAATTAAAATGTCCCAAGTAAAAAGAATCTAAAGTCACAGCTCATTTTTATATAAATGCTAATTTTTGAAAATGTTACTAATTAAATTGAGTATATTACCAAACTATAATTTACAATCAGAAATTTTTTATGTAAATAATATTCTGTCTAAAGGCATCAAAGGACTAATATTTTCTCCATATTCAAAAATTTTAAGAAAAGGTCTCATACAAAGTGTGTTTCTCTACTTAGTCATAATTAAAAAGATGACTGACATTGATTGGTGAGAAGCCCGTCTAAAGCTGTTGTAAGGAATTTTAGTTCTAACTACGTAAGTGTCTTTCCTGGTGGATTTTTCACAGATAGTGAACTTTATTCTCGAGTCATAAGGGAGTAATTCCCAATCAGGAAACTCCAAATCATAGAAAACTCCCAAGCACCCACCCCGACAGATGTTCTCTTGGAAGCCCAACATCCATTCTCCATTCTTCAACAGGGACTGAGATCAAATCTAGTACTTCAGCCCATAGTTTATATCACTCATAATACCGCTCTGATTTGAAAATGTCTGTTTTACAGCTTTACAGAAATGTGCACAATAAATGATGTAATAATACTCTTAGCTATTTATAAATTTTAGGCGTGAAAAGTACCAAATGCATAACAATATCGCTGCAATTTATAATTTACATAAATTCAGATACTGAAAAGCTGAAAAATATAGATACAAAGCATGATGAATGAATTATATTAAATATGCACGTCGAAGTTTTAAAAAAGCATTTTAAAGGAAGATAAATATCGGGAGAGAATAATTAGTACATGTTTTAGAGAAAAGTAAAAAAGTCTCACTTTACAGACCAAAATTAATTTATTAAATATTATTTAATCGAATGTGGTGGAAAATTCAACATAAAATAAATAAGTATATTTCAAAGAAAAGTAAAAAAAAGTCTCACTTTACAGAGTAGACCAAAATTAGTACATTTCTTTATGAATTAGAATAAATGTGTGTGCCCAAACATTGATGTTCTATTATGGATCAAATTTTTCTAAACTTTCAAATTAAAAAAGCTTTTGAACAATAATTTGTTGACATAAAATCCCTGAATTAGAAAATTAGGATTTATAAGTGATTTTTAAGGTTACGATATTTATGATGCTTATGAAAAATGCGATGTTGCCAATTTAGAGTTTCTCTTAATAAATTGAGCTTATTAGACATTGAGATTTTAAACTTATTACATTTGTAATTAATACAGTTTACATATTAATTAATTTTTGCATTTTTATTTTTTGAAGAAGTAAATTTCACAGTTGTGAGTTTCAATGTGTTTCAAAATTTTAAAAGTTTAATTAATATTTTTATTTAAAGATTTTTAACTTTAATTTGAAGTAGACAATCTATCTTATAATTATGCCTAACGCTTTGAATTGAAGAATTAGTTTCATGCATTAAATACTTACCCAATTTTTGTCTAGTTAAATAATTTATTTAACAATGATTTGACTGTAGAGATAAACCACATCTCATCATGTCAAATAAATGTTATTATGGCCTTTAAAACCAACTAAAATCTCGATTTATGAGTTTAAAAACGAAAATTAACATCTATAAAACATTATTTAAATCAATCTCGCTTTATTGGAGTGAATGCTGGACAAATACAAAATTATAAATAAAGAAATTGTTAACTTTTGAAAATAAAATCTTAAGAAAAAAATTGTGGTGTAGTTCATGAGAGTATTAGCTAGAAATCCTTATTTAATTTTGAAATCTATCAAAAGTACAAGCAACCTGATCGTGTTAAAATCATAAGATGCAGTGAACTACGATGGTTCGAGCATTTGCATCGATCTGACAAGGCAAATCCAGTAAAAAATCTCACTTTTACAAATCCCATGGAAAAGAGAAGGCGAGGAGGAAAACCACCAATTATCTGGCCTTGACTCAGTCGAAAAGGGCTTTAATCGGATAAATAAGGCAGCTAGAGGAGCCTTGCCATGGATAGAACCAGATGCCCAAGACAAAAGGGCGGCCTTGGCCAGTAATAGGCTGTAGTGCCTTGGAAGAAGAAGAAATAACGTATGGGTTAATTAGTAATAACTCTGCAGTAATTTTACTAATTTAAAGCTTGATGTATTATTTTAGAAATTTTAAATTAAAATTTAGAATTTTAAATAAAATTCTAAATAAAAATTTAGATTTTTTTATAAAAAATCCAAATCAGATTTTCTCGTTTTTTTTTCTTTTATGATTTGCGTACGTATATACATTCAAGTTAAAATTATTAACATTACGCATCAAACTATTTTCTCAAGCATTTTTAAGTTTCTTAAATATAAAGCAACGCACAATCTAAAAAAAAACCGTCACCTATTATTTATGCTGTCTGAAGACATGAAACAATGAAATATTTACCTAAAAAATAATTGTTATTACTCGTATATTTGATCTATAAAATAATACAATAAGTTTTATCAAAAGTTTATTTAATTAATGATAACCATTTTGACATATATTTTTAAGAATTATTCGCCACATTATTTTTACCTTTTGTGGTATATTTATATTTTTATTATCCATTTGATATTTTAATTCCTAATTTCTTATGCTTGATTATCATCAAATGTGTACGTATATAAAGCCAGGAGAAAGCTATATTCAAAGAATAAAGAATAATTAACATTCTGTTAATTAAAATACATTTTTAAATCGTATAATATTTAAAAAGGAGTAATATAAACAATATAATTACGACATTAAACAAATAAACGTACGAGCTCTGACAATATTATTAATTAAGAAATGTGTGTTTACATTAAGTATTATTGATATGAAATTCATCTGTGAATAATTTGATTTCAAATATTTTGAGTCAATGATTTCTTATTTCGAACAATTGCTCTACAAAAATCCACAACCTAAAAAGGTAACAAAAATGTTGATGTAAACATATTCCCTTTTGGGTTGCAAATTATATTTTATCCAAAGCGAATGTATTACAAAGGTGGTTTCTGTCTTAGAAGCCTTTCTAATTCAAGTATCGAAAATTTTACATTATCAAGTGTTTAATTTAAACTAAGAATGCAAAAACACAAACTATTTTTAAAAATAGTCTAATATTTCTTGAAAAATTAGAGAATGTTGGTCCAAAATGAACAGCATATTATATCCATAAAGATAATAAAAATTTTACTGTAAAGGTCAGTATGAAATATTGATAGCGAGAAAACGAAACAAAAATATATAGAAGAATCAATAATGATTAAAAGAGAAATCAACCTTGCTCTGCTCTCTTTCTATGTAGGAAAACCTAATTTATTTCTGTAAATTGTTTTAGTTTACTAAACGTCATTAATAAGAAATAGTTTCCAGGAACACTATGATAAAAACTGCCTATTCACTATTTCTTGAATTGATTTTAATGGATGTAAGCACATTATTATTTAAAGTTAATTATAATTTCGCCATCTTCCAAAACGAATTCTAGGTTTAACGTTAAATCCGTGATAAACTTTAGTTGTATACTGCAAAATTTTTAAAATTATCTTTCATCCTCTAATGCTTCGTATATAAACAATACCAATTTATTGGTAATCAAAGAGTGCAGGATATTGAGTTCTATTAAAATAAAATTCTTCCAATATATCGATGTAAATGTCAAATGAATATCATTTTATAATTGTGGTATGCAGAAATTTTATTTACTTTCTTCAACAGTTTAACGGATGGTGTAATCGTAGTTAAAACCTCATCAAAATGGCAGCCTCGATTGGGAGAGTTTACTTGTGCTACAATTAACACACTCATACAGTCTTTTGAAGACTAGTATTTATATTACACACCCCGATATCCCCAATAAAAGTTGTACTTAGCTCTATTATTCATAAAATACATTTCTCGAATTCAAACTCTTTTTATAAGTTTAAATTCCTGTAACAAAAATATGAAAACTTTTGTGAATTATTTATGTTTCCAAGAGGAAAGTTACTCACTAGTAATCTTTTCATATTTACTTTGTCGGTCACGTGTTATTTTCTTAATCTTAATGTTACCAATCTTAAATTTTCTTTTTTAAATAATGAAAAAAAAAGACAATTAAAATATCAAATTTGGACAAAAGTAAAATGTAAAACGTAACATTAAATAGTGAACATCTAAAATTACAGAGCAATTGATGTTATGTCACAATTTTGCTGTTACTACGAGCAACGATTAAAGTGACAACAATGAAAGTGATGAATGTTTACCGGACTCTATGATCTGAAAAATGATGTATTAATTGATAAAATGTTCTTTAATGTCGCAATTATCTAAATTGTTGTAACATGTTCTGTAAATATTCGACTTCTAAAGTCTTTTTTTTTTTTTTTTTTTTTTTTTTTTTTATGATTAAGATAATTTTAAAGAAATTTAAAAAATGTATTTGCTTTATCGGAACTTGCTAAATTATTTTTACTACAGCCTCAAACTTTAAGATTTTATGCGGCAATTAATTCCTGGTCTTATATCCCCTTTAAGTTTTGTTTATAAGAAACAAGATTGAAAAAGAACATATACATCGCTCATGTTAATTCATTCGAGCTATTTAATTTAGTTTTAAAAATTAAATTTTTGATAAATATATCTTAAATTTTTTCGCAATATTTATTTATATTGAGGAATGGGAAATTGATATGATATTTTGGAGCAACAAAATTGTAACCTATGTAACTAAATATTTTCTCAACTTTGGATTTTTTTACTACCAGCTCTGTTCACTAGATGGCAGCATAAAACGATCTCATTGAATTTACAACTTTTTAAATTGACATTTGTATGTAACTTGCTATCCATACATATAAATTATTATCACTTCAGTGCTGCCCTCTAACGTTAAGAAATGGAGCTAAAAATTAGAGTATCTGTATATATTATATTCTATTTTTAATAATAAATACATCTAATATATGTACTCAAATAATTTTTTTTCACTTTTTCCCAACATAAATATTAAAATACTATGAAATGTAAAATTTAAGGTATTTTTTTTACAATTTTTTAAAAATATTTATTCTAGAAAGCATATATCGATTTTCCTTATAAGAAATATTTCTTGCGTATTTCTGAAAAAAAAATTCTACGTGGTGTAATACACTCAAATATGTCTATATCTTCCCTTCAAACATTAAGTTAAAGAATTTTCTGAATATAGATTATTTTAATGAATTACATCTGAAATTCACAGTAGCACAAATAATGTGTTGAGTCTGCTTGCTACAATTCACTGACCCATTCTTTATTAAAAAATGATTATTTAATAAAAGAAGGGGAAATAGTAAGTAAATTTAATGTTTTTTATTGATAAAAATGTAAAGACAAGATTTTACAAAACTTACAAGTGGAGTGTAAAAAATAGGCAGCAAAAATATATGTGTAAAGTAAAATGTTATGTATTTTTTACATAACATTTTACTTTACATAACTATTAACAGCTAAATATATTAAAATAAAAATAAATACTCTTAGCCCAAATTAAAAAGAATTATAATTTTTGGGATATGCTCTTAACATGCCCCACCGAAAGTCAACGATTAAAATTATATGGGGTGGGTTTCAAAGCCCGTTTTTATAACCCGTGAAGAAGAGAAAACGAACATTACCTACGATTTCACATAGTCCCCATTACTATGACCCTGTGTTATTTTCCTTGTTGGAGATGAATTCCATAGTGATAAAATTTGGACGGTTCCAAGTCAAAAATGCCTTGGATAGCAGTTTTCACAGTATTATGAACATTCACACAGTATTATGAACATTCACACAGTATTATGAACAATTTTCTGACTGAAGGAATAGTACAAAGCACGAAATAGGTCATAGTCAGTTTGAGCCAAGTTAAGCAAATGGTGAGGATGGGATAAAACTGGGCCACCAAAGCCCATTAATTTTTGGCAAGTAATGATAGCAGCATGTAATACTGATAAACGATAACGTAGTTACGTTTAACGATACCTAGCCCCTGTTACCGAATTTGAATGCAACATTCCTAACTGTTGACTAAGGTAGCATTGATGTTTTAGTTGAGTGATAGGACCTGACAGTGAATTATTCGCTGCACATGCCACTACACATTCATTAACACCCTCGAATGAAGTACAGCTTTCGAAGGGGATGCAGGTGGATTGGAAGGGCCGTTTTACGTTACGTTTAACTTAACTTTACATAATCCACTTCGCACGTCTTTTCAACAAAGGGGAAATTTTGTACCAGAGAAGCATGGAAACACAGGTGGCGATTCACTCATCCCCTTGATTCCATCAAGTCACCTCGTCAGGTTATATTAAACCTAATGATCGAAGTTTCTCGTAAAACCCAGCTTTACCACCCATCTCTCAACCGTTATCAGGTGTATGTTGAAAGTCTGAGCTAATCCTTGCACAGTTGTGTTCAAATTGTTCTTTAAGGCTTGATCAATATCGTCTTCTCCAACATGTGATGACCATAAAATCCTAACTTGAACTTGACAACTTCTGTCCTCTTTCCTAAATCTCCGAAACTATTAACGGCATGTGCTTTTGCATGTTGCATCTTCACATAAACTTGACAAAAATTACAACATGCTGTGGCACCTGCACTCTTTTAATCTAACTCATATAATAATGTCTCATGCTCTTTCTTGCCTTCCAAGTTACTCCCTCAGAATTTTTTGAGTTAAAATAGATTAATTGTGTGACATACAATATAATTATATGTCAAGTATATATCCATACATTTTGATTGGCAGCCAATTACGCACATCAAAATGTCATGCTTGGTGTCAATTTTAATGTAAATTTTTATATCCAAAAGCGAAAAAAATTTTCGCATTTACTCAATGCATAACTTCTGAATCATGCAAAAATTTCTTGACTTCTTGGAAGACTTTAGTGCTTTCTCTGCAAGGTACATAAAGTATTATGAAATAAAAAATGTTAATTTTAAGAAATACACACACACACACACACACATATATATGGTAATCTTTTTTAAAGTGGCAGCGTTTGGAACGCCCTGTAGAGCGATCGATCGAATAGTCAAAATGGTACCAAACTTGGTATTTAGACTAATCAAGACATGGGGAAAAAAATCCCTAAAACTTTTTTTAGTTCCAAAACTCGCCGCTAGGAAATTTTGTGGCGCTTTACAATGTGTAAAATGTGAGAAAAGAAAATTACTAACACATACAATCGTACAGTAAAATTATTTTAATATTACATTAACTTCCCCGGTGAGGAATTAGGCCATATTCAATATGAGCACCACGCATTCTCAGAAATAACACCATGCATTCTGTGCACAACGTTCTCCACAGCCGTACATATCATATCACGAGGAATATTCCATACTGTCTTTGTTATGTTGTCCTTTAAAATAGACATCTTTGATACTCCACCAACATAAATGCACATTCCGGTATCGTGAGAGGCATTGCCACTGGAGCTCGTTTACTTCAGCTGAGATTACTTGTGGGATCTGTCTATTGCTTGCTTTTATAGTCTCTATTACTGGCACTGTCATTGCACAACATTTTCATTTTTTTATTGATACCCACGTTTTATGCTAATTCTCGATATTGTAATCTACAATATCGCCACAAAATTCCCTATCGGCGAGTTTTGGAACTAATTTTTTTTTTCACGGAATCCTTTTCCCCATGTTTTGATTAAGTCTAAATACCAAGTGTGGTGTCATACAGGACACTCCAAACACTGTCACTTTAAAAAAGATCACCCTGTGTATGTATACACACACACACACACACACACACACACACACACACACACACACACACACACACACACACACACACACACACACACACACACACACACACACACACACACACACATATATATATAAATGTTAATATGCTTATTTAAGTAAATATTTAATGGATACAATTTAATAAAAATGTACTTAATAGTAAACAAAGTATTCTTCTATAGTAATTTAAATTATTTCTTTCTTAAATTAACAATGCTTTTAATCCTTGTTTAATTTTGTTGCGTAGCTTACTTTGGCACTTGCTTACGTCAACTTTTATGTCCGGTATAATGTATGGACTGATTTCTTCAAGTGTATGACTGTTTAAAAATCACAAAAAAATTACAATAACAGTGATATTTAACTTAAGACTTGTGAAACTCCAATTTTTTTGTAATATATTTAATATTTTGAAAATTTAATTCTTTAAATACGTAAGAAATTTTTGATAACCTTCAGAATTAAGAATGAATAATTAACTGTACTTTTTTGAAGAATAATTAAGAAATAATTATATAATGTAATGAAAGTTTAATAAAGTACATAATTCAGCTTGTTTATAAAAGCCATATGGATTTATCTTCTTTGAAATAATTTTTATTTTTTTAAATTTTAGGCTTCTTTTCTAGTATATGAAAACATCTCCCATAGGACACACGGAATCTTTCGCGCTTGTCAGTGAACTTGGAAAAGAAATCATAACTCAACTTCCTGTGTGGCAGATAAAAGTTTGGATCTCATTTATTCTCCCTTTTACCAAACTAAAGAGGAAATGGTTGACAGGTAACTTCACAAATCATCAGACTTCTATGGATTGAAATATACTGTCTGAGCTTTTCTGCTACTTGGATATAGGATTATATGTTCCTAAGTTTCTTGACAAAGACTGATTATTAATGTCGAATTTTTCACTTTTACTGTTCTTAAATTTTTGGATAGATGTAACTAAAAAAACTAGTAATTTTATGATGAAATAAGTCGAATTAAAATTTAAAATAAAATTTCTACTTAAGTACTATTTTGGTATATTTTTCTTTTTCATATTGCACACTAGTGAGGAACAGTAGATAACTTTCGTCATTAAGGATTCTGAGTAAGAAAACTATTCTCTGGCTCCCTATTCTAAAGCTCCCATAGTAAATTCTATCGGATTTTTATTAAATTTAACTAATTGTATTTGAAAACTTTCTTTTTCTCAGATATTAACTGTCTTCAAACATTTTACTTTTGAGCTGTATAAGGAAATAAAGATTAAAGATAAATATATTTTATGATAGATAAATTATAAGACAAAGATAATCGAGAGAGTTGCGTTCTTTACTAAAGTAATTATAGTATATAAGTTAAAGTAATTAAAGTACTTTATAGTATATTAATCAAATAAAAGTGCAACTTTATTATTTGTTATACGTAATCTGCACTATGACATACCCTCCAAATAGTTTCTGAGGGTTCCACATCAGATCATCGCTAACAACTTATTGTGACACTTTAGTGCAATGTTAACTTATCATTTACAATTATTTATATTTACTCTTGTAATGCATAATTAGGCTAAAAGAGCCTAAGATCAAGTTGTTTTATAGAGGTAAACAATGCTTTGAATTATTTGATATCGTAAAGAATTCCCCCTTTACATAGCTTCTTTTTTATCATTTCACATTTTATTCTATAATGTACCTTGACAGTTGAATAGTTGGCAGCAAGATATAACTTAATATATTGAGGAATTAGATCAACATGTATTGAGAAATTATTATTAATTATTAAATATATGGGTGTGCTCTGACCACGATGGCACATCCACTGGGTGACCACTATTTAAGGTGCCATCACTTTCCCCCTTGAAAGGTGGAAATCCTAATAACCAAACATTATATAACAAAAGTAAATTGATAATTGCTTCAAAATAAATTGCATCAATCGTTAGATAATATTTACATGATTCACTTGCATATTAAGTTATTTGCTGGGTATGTTTTATTTTACCAGCATTTCAAATATAGTTTAAAAAAATCTTACCGATTCAATTCCAAAGAATTTATTCATCAAAAAGTAGAACTTTAAACAAAACACTGGTTAGTTATAGATACTAAAGTAATTCTCTTATCAGATGAGATAAAAGGAAGCGATAAAGAATTTATACGACAGAAGCTGCAACCTTGATTAAACACATTAATGATCTCTCTTTAGGACTAAAACATCGTTACCAAAAGACAGTAAAGTTAAAATAGGTTAAGAAATTAAACTATCAAAATAGAGAAATAAAAAATCTGAGTACAAATGATTGCTTTTTTTAAATGTAATTAAAACCGAAAAATACCTTGTTACAAAAGAGCTACAATGCCACTAAAACACCTTTTTGAGTAAAAAACGTTATTACAAAGGCTGATTCTTACTTTTTCAACTATACAAAAGTAACTTCTGAGAACGATTCGATTCTTTATCAAACTAATTAAACTCTTTGAATTAAGAAGGAAATTTAAAATTGATTTAATATTAATTCTAGTTGAGAATTATGAATTTAAAAATTAAAACAAAATAGCTTATGCATAATTCTAATCTAGAATATTTACGGTTTCTGCAACAAAGAGTACTTTGTTATTAGGAAGAAAAAATTGTGTCATTATTGAAGATAGAGTAAATAATAGCTTGAGTTTCTTACAGAAAGTTATGTTTAATGTCGTTATCAGTTATATTAAATACACACAGACACACACTATATACATACATACATACACACACACACACACACACACACACACACACAAACACACACACACACACACACACACACACACACACACACACACACACGCACACACACAAACACACACACATGTATATATATATATATATATATATATATATATTGTTCGCAATATATATATATATATATATATATTGAGAACAAGCCCCTGAGTTTGTTTACGGAAATCCACTTTACTTATATTTTTATTTTAGAGTATTTATCACACCTTACAGTGTGTGTTTCTGAACTTTTGCTGATTTATCTTTGCTTAAAACTCCTTACTAACTAGTTTTCAAATTTAGAAAACAAGTAACAGTTCTATTTAAAAAAATTATTTTACAATATTATTCTTAAGAAAATGAAACATATTTTTCAGTAATTGTGTATTGCAATCTAAATTGTTTAAATATTTCATTATAAAATTATCATGAGTAGTGAGATATTGTAACAAAAAATTTTAATTGAGATTAAAATTATCTTTTTAAAGTAGATTTATTTTAATCAAAGACCAAAAAGCAAGGGTTGAGAAGGGTGATAAGTCATCATATGCTGTTCCAAATCTTCGTATAATTTTGAGACAAAACTGTACCTTTTTTGTAAAATGAAGTTGATAGGTAATTCTCAAAACCATATACTGAGAAAACAATGATGTGTTTATATTTTATTTTCTGAAACATAATGTGATTGATTGATTGATGGATTTTGTAAGGTTTACTGATGCAAGGTCCAATATTGGACATTTCTGCACCGTACAATATTTAAAACTGAAGGTGAAAATTCTGTGTTAAGAGACTAATCATATGTATATAATGGAATGTGTAAAAAGTTTAAGAAAAGCATATGTAAAGATTATTTTGGATAAAAAATCTTAAATGGAATTCAAGAAACCTATTGCACGTAAAAATGCAAGCAAATTTCTATGTGGTTTAAGCCCAATCAAGTCGGATAAAATTAAATTTGTGGTATTAAAAAATACAATGCGTAAATCATTGAAATTAGGACAGACAATTAAAATGTGATGTACCGTATATGGTACATTACACATGTCACAGATTGGAGCACTCCGAGACAAGAATAAGTGCTTGTGTGTAAATCTAGTATGTCCAATACGAAGCCGTGTGAGTTTTACATCAACTCTTCGTATGGGAGCAACTGGGAATGGAAGGATGTGAGAGGATATGCTATATAATTTATTGTTTTCCTGCAAGTCCCATGTTTTTTGCCAGTGGGAGAAAATGAAATCTTTGATAATTTGCTTAATGTCAAATAATGTTAATGGGTATGCAAAATGTCAGAGGCATTTTTAGCAGCATTATCAGCAAGTTCATTCCCAGCAATACCAACATGACTTGGAACCCAACAAAACAAGATGTCAAATCCTTTATTCTTCAATATATTTAATATATCCAATATTTCCATAATAATTGGATGACACTTATCATTAAAATGATCTAATTGCATGACCACACTCATGCTATCTGTATAGATACAGTATTTTCCATAAGGGCTAGAATGTATTATTTCTAGAGCACGTTTAATAGCAACAGCTTCGGCTGTATACACAGAATATGATGCATGCAGTTTATAGCTGTAAACTGTATTTCCAACAACAATACCACAACCAACATGACTACTTGATTTTTAGCCATCTGTATATACAGAGATGTGGGAGGAATAATGAGAATGAATGTGTGAAAATAATTGTTGCAAAATAAGGGGAGATGTAGCTGATTTATTGTATCCAGTAAAGGGTTTGATTATATTGACAACAGGAATATTCCAAGGAGGAAATCCTAGAGCATCTGTAGCTTGAACATGTAAATCAGGAAACTCGGATGAAGACAGGAATGAATTTGTACGTTCATAAAATGGTAATATGTTATGTGGTCGTGCATTATATAGCCTTCTTAAAGAGGGACAAGTAACCATTGATTTCAAAGGGTGTTGCGATACTGATAGCATTTTAAAATAGTAATGTAGAGAGTTGCTTACGTCTCAGATCAAGAGGTAACTGGTTGCAAATTACATAAAGGCTATGGACAGGAGATGTCCGGAATGCTCCAGAGCAGATTCGTAAAGCTGAGTGATGAACAGGGTCTAATTTGCGCAAAACTGATGATCTGGCTGATCCATAAACTACGCTACCATAGTCAATTCGGGATAGAATAACTGACTTATACACTCGGAGTAATGCTTTACGATCTGCACCCCAAGAGGTATTAGAGAGAACTTTCAGAATATTTAGTGATTTTTCGCATCTTTTGCGCAAATCTAAGATATGTGGTAGGAAGGTTAACTTTTTATCAAATATAAGCCCAAGAAATGATACCTGATTAACTACGGGAATAGTTGTGCCTGATATCTTAATTTCTGGATCAGGATGAGGCCCAGTTTTTCTGCAAAAATGGATACATTTGCTTTTACAAGGAGACAAAGTATGCCCATTTTCATTACACCAAGCAACTAGATTATTGACATCAGTTTGTAATTGCCGTTCAATCAGTAGCATATTGGAACATTGGCAAGAAATTTGGAGGTCGTCAACATATAAAGTTCCATGGACAGATGGTTGCAATACATGAAGAATGTTGCTGATGAAAATATTAAAAACAGTAACACTTAAAACACTTCCCTGAGGAACCCCCTCACATTGGATAAATGGATTAGATAAAACAGATCCTATACGGACATTAAAAATGCGAGAATTTAAAAAGCTCTGAATAAAAATGGGTAAATTTCCTCTGAAATTAAAATTATACAAAGTTTGAAGAATTCCATAACGCCATGTCTTATCATAAGCTTTTTCTATGTCAAAAATTATAGACACCAAATGATGTCTCCGTACAAAAGCATTCCTAATTTGTGTTTCTAGGTATGCAATGTTGTCCACAGTAGATCGACCTTTCCGGAAACCACTTTGATAAAGTGATATGTACTGATTGTCTTCAATTGCATAAACAAGACGGGCATTGACCATACGCTCCAAAGTTTTAGCAAAGCAACTTGTAAGAGCAATTGGACGATAGTTTTGAGGGTTAGCTGGATCTTTCCCAGGTTTAAGAATTGGAATAATAATTGCTTTGCACCAGAGACTGGGATAGACATGTTCATTCCATATTCTATTGAATAGAAAAAGAATGTTCATTAAAGATTCATGATTAAGATGACAAAGCATCTTATATGAGATACCATCTGGTCCAGGACTAGTATTTTTAGTCTGGGACAGGGCTCTCTGCAATTCCAGCAAAGAGAAATTGCAATTATATGGATGTATGGCTTTATCATGAAACTTTATAGGTTTCTTTTCAGCTTGCTCTTTGATTCTGAGAAATTTAGGATTATAAGAGTCTGAACTAGATACCTTTGCAAAAGTTTCACCTAAAAGATTGGCGATATCAGATTGAGAAGAAATTGTGTCAGTTCCTGTGCGTAGTATTGGGATAGAGAAGTCCCTATATAAACCACTGGAAGCTTTAACTTTCTTCCATAACTCTTTGCTGGAAGTTGATGATGTGATGGAGGAAACATATCTTATCCAAGATTCTTTTTGACTATTTCGCCGTATTCGACGAGCAAAAGCTTTAGCTTTTTTGAAAGCCATGAGGTTTTCCATGGTAGGGCACCTGCGGAAAATTGCCCACAACTTCTTTTGTTTTTTGTATGATACTTGGCACTCACGGTTCCACCATGGTTTATGATATTTGCGTGGAATTGGGGAGCGCTTGGGAATTGTGTTTTTGGCAGCATCTAGAAGTGTATTAGATACTTTTTGCACAGCATCATTGATATTATCACTTCTAACCATGCTGTCAGTAATAGCTGCTAAATGAGTGTAGAGAGACCAGTCTGCACGATGATAAGAATAAGAGGAGTGGAAGATTTGTGGTCTGCTTATACCAGTTTGATTTATAATTAAAGGAAAATGATCACTGTTATGTAAATCCTTATCAACATTAAGATTTAATGAAGGTAGAATTGATGGAGAACAAATAGCTAAATCTAATGAATGAAAAGTTCTTGATGGTTGATGGAAATAGGTTATTTCTGTGGAATTTAGAAGGCAGATATTGTTATTAGAAATGAACTGTTCAATTATATTGCCACGAGGATTCATATTATCACTTCCTCATAAGGTGTTATGACCATTGAAGTCACCAAGTAGAATAAAGGGTGCAGGTAGTTGATCCAGCAAATTGTTTAAATTGCTTTCATGGATGATCGCATGGGGAGGTAAGTAAATGCTACAAATAGTAATGAGAGATGTAGAGTGTATGCATTCTGCAACAGCCTGTAATGAAGTGTTAAGGGAATGTATAGTGCTAGGAATATTACAAGATACAAGAATGCATACACCTCCAGAAGTTGAATCATGATTAATATCTTTCCTCAAACAATTATATCCATGCAATTTTAAGCTGTACTGAGGTTTCAAAAATGTTTCTTGGATGGCAAAACAAATTGGATTATACAGATTTATAATTGTTTTTATATATTCTATATGAGTGCGAAAGCCTCGACAATTCCAAGAAACGAAGGTTCCCCATTAAGCTCAGCTGAATGCTCCGGCATTGGAGCACGCCATCTGTGATTCAGATGAATCTCCACTTAGGAGTGTTTCATCATCTGATGGGTCTACATTCTTTATATCTGTCTTGGAGACATTTGAGCTTCTTTTACTCTTTAAATATGATTTATGAAGCCCTTCTTTTGCATTCTTTAACTTTAGGGATCTTTGAGACTTAGATTTTGCGAAAGACAGTGAAGAAATTCCTTTTGGAATCGGTGAGACATTTATGTTAGAAATATTTGAGGATAAGTTTGAAAAATTTAAGAAATCTGTTTGGGTACTGCAATATTTCATGACTTTTTTAACTGCTTGTGAATAGCTAATACCTTGATTAGGGGTACGGGATGACACTGTTCGCCTGGCTTCAGGGTAAGATAAGTTTTGTTTTATTTTCACAGTAATAATTTCCTTTTTTAATATCCAGGTTGGGCATGATCGGGAGTATGAAGGATGTTCACCACTGCAGTTGACACATTTTTCTTGTAATTGACACTGACTACTGTCATGTTCAACAGATGCACATCGAGAACAAGTCAAATGTCCCCTACAAGTAGTTTTTGCATGGCCAAATCGCTGACATTTAAAGCAACGTAATGGATTTGGTATGAAGGGATGAACACTACAATTTAGATAGCCAGCTTTAATGGATTGAGGTAATATAGGAGTAGCAAACGTGAGTATAAGGTGTTTAGTTCTTATAATTTTACCCTCTCTTCTGATTGTAATGCGCTGCACACGTTGTACTTTTTGGTCAACAAGACTATCCAAAATTTCCTCCTCTGAAATATTATATAGATCATCTGCTGAAATTACTCCCCGTGTAGAATTTAACCTACTATGAGGACATGCCATAACATCTATATTACCAAGGCATTTTAGTTTTAGGGTGGCTTTGGCCTGTTCAGTTGATAAAACTTCAACTAAGAGATCACCAGATTTCATCTTGCGAACATTTTTTGCATTTCCAACAGTACCGATACATTTATTAATTAAGAAAGGAGAGACATTGTCAAAATTGCCCTCAGTTCTTTTAATAACAAAATATTTCTGATCCTGTATCATTTGTTGCTCCATAGGGAGTATAGAATTAGAAGTACATTCCATAGAAATAGGTTAATTACTTCAAGGCCTGACTGCACCACCCACCATCGAGCCCAACAAGGGGATGCAGTATACCTGCATCAGTGCTAGCCAGACCTTATACGCTTTCGATATATCCCTGACGTGGCCTCCACCCTTATCGAGTCACACAGCAGATATATGATCGCTTGATCCATGGAAGCCGATTGGCATGCTGAGGACCACAACACACCTCCTGTTTACCTGAAGCAGAGGCCAAAGTGATGTGTTGGTCTCTGAGAGCCTCAATCACCAGGATCCTCCTTTCCAGGAACACGGGTCTCCACGCACGGCAAACACGCGGGTGATTTAGTCCCCAAAAGAAGCTAATAGCAACAGTGCGGCAATAGCTACTCAAGGGGAGCCCTCAACCTCTTTCGAGGCAACCACACTGAGGGAGAAAAGGAAGAAAAAGCAGCAGAGTAAAGAAGAGAAGAAAATAAAGATGAGGAAAGATCACTAGGGTACCTCGGGATTGCGACACCCGTGTTTACCTAAAGAAGGTAAACCACCTGAGGGGGAAACATAATGTGTGAAGATGGACTTTTTTAAAATTCTCTTTTTTTCTTGAATAAAACAAATGCTTAAATACAAATAACGTTTTTCGCCCGAATTCTGTAAGTCGTTTTGCTATTCATAAAAACCACATCACTATGCTCTTGAAGTAATCTCATTTGAAACAAGAATGAAACATCATTCATTGTAACCATGTTTCAAATGATGGACACAGTTAGCAACGATATCTTTATAAGTTGCATTGGATCATATTTTCTTTAAAGATTACCTGCACAAGATTAGCAGTCATAGTAAAGATTTTCAAGTTCTCGATGTCTTTTATGTTGATTCGCAAAAAAAAAAAAAAAAAAAAATTCCGATGAATGAAATAAATTATGCTGTAACATTTATCATATTGCAACTTACTGTTAGTATCAGTGGTGCCATTTCTTAATGAAATTTTTTCCGCCTAAATAAATCCATATTAGGTGAAAAAATTTCCAGAAAAGAAACTAGTATTCCTTTTTGTGTGTGATGTCCTAAGAAACTTCCAGATTTCACACATTTGCTAATATTCTGCAACCATGATTTGAATGCCGCTATGTTTACTTTATGTTTCTTTATTAAAAAACGTCAGTTAATTTTAGGAAACTTTTCATGTCAGAAGAAACAAATCTTCGTTAACCGGAAAAGACATATGTGAGCTTACAATACGAAGTCTTAAATAAATTGGAGGCAATTTTCTTTGCAGGATTTTGAAGTGATAATCTGCATAGTTTTTCCACTGCGAATCCTTCAGTAGCTATCCATAATAAAAATATGTGTTGTGAAAAAAGGTTTCCATTCAGATGCTTTGAAAGTATATACGCTAAATAAGCAAAAAATAACGAATAGTTGTCTTTGTTCAACTAATTATAAATTATTTTATGCATTTCACGGTCATCCAAAACATTTTTGTATATTCAGTATGATAGCGGTATTATGGATAGATATGAGGTCATTCTTTTGGTTATTATAGGATATATATGCATAAGTATTTAATCTTATACGCAAATTTTTTCACTAATAGTTTCCAAAAAATAGGATCTCATTAGTTCCTTTATACTTAAATAACAGAGGTATTGATTTTGCTGTAGTTGAAACTCTCAACTTTTGAAATATGCACTCTCACTAAGAACTTTCTTTTTGTGAATAGATTTCAATCTCTTGACAGAAACTTTAATTTGTTTCACTTAATCTGGAAGACTAGAATAATTTTTCTTCATTCCATTTACTGGATTAGACTGTAATAAGATAGAAAAGTCACATTTTTTGCTGTCTTTACACACTTTTTCAAATAAAGAACATTCGCTTGCAACAACTTTTGTGAGAATCAAATTAAAGTAGTAACTTTAAGTTCCACAGTGTTATAAATGATAACGAACAAAAGAAATTCTTACGAGATAAATTCGAACAAGAGAGAAAGAAGAGTATATTTGAGGTGATCAGAAGTTCCACATAGTGCATACCAAGAAAAAATTCTCTATTTTAATATAAGAGGGTTTTTTAAGTACTTGTAATTTTATTTCTATTTTTTTCACATTGTACTATTCATACAACATATAATGAGATTATTTGTTTCTTTATTTTCAGCGGTATTCTATATCATTTAATAGAAATTTTTATTCATATAAAGGAAATTTTTCAATAATACCAGGCTGTCAATTTATAAAATATGTCCCAGGCTTTTAGTTCTACCATCATATAAAAACAATCGACCGCAAAATATTAAAATAATTATTGCAATTTTTCTTAAATTAAGTTTTCAATCATTTAAATGTCTTAACTTAGGTACTGTTTTGGATTAATTTCGATGATTGCTTCAAATTAGAAATATGTTTACGTAAATTTTTATTGGATGTTAATTTTAAATTGGAAAAACATTCATTAGAATTACGAAATCATACGCTTATAGTGACCTCAAGTTTCTAAAGTGATAAATAGTAAAACTTTTTGTGGCATAAAAGTGCTATATTGTAAAATAAAAATTTCTTTATTAATTGGCACAGATATATTAGATATTTAGCTCTGTGACTTTAAAGACTTTCCTATTTCTGGCCATAAGAGGAAAAAGTAAGGAATGTTGACAATTTTATCTAATTCATTCACATATAGCTCTTTTAATGAACAATATAATTTCCTATACATTCAAAATTAGGATAAACAATTATCTCACGGTAGATCTGCTTTCTTCTGAGGGAATAATAAAAAGTTCGGTCCCAACCACTGCTTAACAACGAGAGATGGTTGGTGAATTTGTGCTTTTTGCATGCTTGTAGATCGGGGAGAGTGGTAGATTTTGAGTTATCTCTTTAGTGACTCATGAAAGCAGCCGATTATCTATAAAAAATCTTCCTGAAAGCAAAACATACTGAATGTTTTGAAAAGCTTTACATCAGCCATAAACTGTTAGGCTATCTACTTTGAGGTGCCAAAAATAAAGCCAAATTAATAAGAAAAGTATTATGTTTTAAAATCTTTCTTTATTAGTTTTTAATAAGTAGGAAATTATTCTCTGTTGTCTTGGATCTTCTGAAGCTAGATCTCACACATATTATAATGACACAAACGGGTTTATGGATTTGATCTAAATATTTTTTGTTGATCTAGTAGGATAAAAAAAACTGTAACAAAACTGGTACTCATAATTCACTGAATGATATTCAATGTAAATTACTGAACTTCAATATTTATTTTAATTTGTGGACATTCTATAAGAAATATGGAAGTTTTAAATTGTAATCATTTCTTTAATTTTTATGCTATATGAATAATATATTTATAACATTAAGATTGATAGTGTGAAAAAAAGTTTAAAACGTTAATACAGAGAAATAGAGATTATTAAAAAGTAAAAAAACGTTTTCTATTTAAAAGTTCATTTTCTGGTAATTAAAATTGTTTTCAGAGAAAATGTTTATTAATTTGGAATATTTCATCAAGAGGAAAAATACATATCTATGACAAACAATAAAAAAATATGGATAATTTGCGAATTTTTTGCACTATTTAGAATGGTGTGAAAATTGAAACTAATTTTGTTGAAAAATGTTACATTTAAATAATGTTTACCTCATTCAGTTGATATAGTTATCAGTAACTGATAAAGAGACTGTAGAATTTTGCGATTAGTAAAAAGTATAATTTCAACAAATTACTTATTTCTAATTCCTGAATTTCTATTTAATATAAAGTAAATTTGGTCATATTTGGATCCTTCAGCTACAAAATCTTTTCTAAATTTGATACGTTTTCTTGTATTGCTTGAGTAAACATAAACGCAAATAATGTTGAGTGTTTCGGATAACACAATAGGTAAAATTTTTTTTAAATAACCGATTGTAGACAGACGTTATGATATTTTATTCTTGAAATGACTTACTCGTTTGTTATTGTCACACCATCTATATAAAGAAAATATTTTTTAGACTTTGTCTCCACAAAATATTGATAAAAAATTGCCACATTTAGAGCCGTGTGTTAATTTTCCAGTTCACATTTGAAGAATTAGATAATTGAGATCATGATACTTTCAATTTGAAAAAGAGATTGTATATTTTCTTTTTAGTATTTATATATATTTTTCAAGCTGTATATCTCCAAGTATATAAATCATCGAATTTTTTTTTATTTTGGTATTAAAATTAATTTTTAAAAATAATTCTCTGAATTGTGATATACTTATAATAAATTTAAATTTTGGGAAATCCATAACTTTATAGAACTGATAATTTCTAAGATCTTAGGTTAATGCTGAATTGTAACATAAAAAATGCTTATAATGATATTCCAATAAGTAAATATATTGAATATTTTATTATAAATATACAGCGAATTTATAATTTACTTAAAAAAAATTATTAAATAAACAAAAGCTTAGAAACACTTTTTGTTGGATGTGTTGTTAAGATTTAAAATTTTTTTAACTTAATAAATATAATTTCTATAACATAGATTTGGTTACTTTTGTTTGATAAACTTAATTTTTGTAACATAGTTAGTTGTATGTACATTTATTTGATAAATGTAATTTTTGCAATATAGTTTTCTTGCTTGGGTTTTATATTTTTTTTTTATCACTGACATAAATAAGACATTTTTCTAAAAGTTAAGTTTACATGTAGAAAATTTCATGACTATTTTCTATATCCTTTAAATTATTATTTTTGACTTATTAACAAAATATATATTTTTCCCACTCAAATATATAAAAAGAATAACTGTTTTTAAATACATGAAATATTATTTTATACATAATAAATGTAGCATTTTATAAAAAAAATAGCTAATTAAAATAATTATAGAAACAATATTCAAAAAATAAAATTGTAATTTAAACCGATATTCTAATCAAAGATTTCTTATATAAATTATTTTCAGTAAGAATCATAAATTATTCGTTTTGTTCTTATGGCGAAATGATTTTGGAAAAACCGGTTCTCCGGGATATGTTTTTTTCAAATATATTCTTGTGCTCTATTTTTTTAATGTAATAGCTAAATATTGTAATTTATTATTATAAATTTTTTTCATTGCTTATATAGATAAAAGTTTTTTATTTTGCAATAAATATTTAACAAACACATACCTTTATTTACTCAGTATAATGAAACTTAAACTAGCCTTAAAATCACAGTATTAGTTATAGATTGTTATAAATTGATTAATATGTTACCAAATCTACTTTATTGTATACCATTGTAGATATATATTATACAAATGTATTATTTTCAAAATAAATAGAATAAAAAATAAGCCACAAATGAAAAACTGGTTATAATTAAAAAAAAAAAAGGAAAGGAACCCGAACGAAATTTGGCAACAGTATTTGTTATAATACTTGCAAATTAGAAAGTATAAGAAATATAATTAGAATATTTGCATTTTATATTAGCAAGAGGACTATAAAATTTCCTTAATTCAAGTATGCGAATTTACTGTCGAAACATTTCTCAATAAAGAGTATGATCACCCAGAATTTCAATAAAGGTAATTACAGATATTTCATGCTATTAAATTATCAATAAACTCTATATCTAGTTATAACTAATTCTATAAACTAGGGATAATAATAGGTGCCTTCAGAGGCATTGTTAAACTAGTTCAATGCAATTAAAGTTAAAAAATGCAGATCATGCCTATGCTATGTTATGTCATAGTTTCTTTTTCAAGAATTTAGTTCATGAGAACTGCAATATCTACTTTCAAAATAAAAGTAACATTGGTTGAGACAGTAGACGGAGGAACAATTGGATGCAATATGTTACTTCTAAAGGACATAGCACTAAGTGTTAAAAAGAGCAAATCATATTGATCTATATTAACATATAATATTTTACCATATGTTTGACGGTCGATAACCATTACGTTTGGTTTGTTCTACATGTCAAGCTTCAAGAACCATTCTAGAAATGAAAGCAAAATTTCTTCATAAATAAATAGGACCATCGATCAGCTTTAATTTTTATTTGAATTTGGAATGTGTCTAGATACCAAATTCAAATACTTCTTCCAGTGAAAAGTGGTTGCCTTGCCTACACGGATTAATCAAATTTTTTACGAAATAACGGGGTTAATATGCTACACTATATAGAAATAAGAATAGCTCATAGTTGAACAATATTTTCATTTCTTTTTCAACATTGCAGTAAGACACAAATAATGGTTATTCTTAGGAGGTAATTCTTGAGAAAAGGGATTTTTTACCTACCTGCGTTAGGTTTAGGAGATGAAAAATAATCAATTGAAAATATTCTTTTCGGTGTTCATTATTTGAAAATAGAACAAATGATTATTTCTAAAATCATTTGCTCTATTACACATGTGTATAGAAATGATTTTAAACCGGCCCAATAGTTGTTAAAAGACTTATGTTTGATGGAACAAGAACTAAAACTGTTGAAATAAATCAAATTTTGCATTTCTAGTCAAGCAGAATGGAAGAGCTATTCCTACACGTACATCATAGACGATTGTAGTGAGTATTGATTAGACAATATTTGCCACTATTGTGTGCATAAGGCTTCACAATAATGGTTTATTTACTCTGTTAATACGAGTTTTTGTTCCGTTATTCCTCCGATATAAAATGATGCGATTGTAATGGTATCAACAATAGGTCAATTAAAAATGTCTTGTTTCGGCAAAGTATAGCTCATTGATGAATTAAGAGTTGTTCTAAAATTTAAAATTTGTTATAAGAATTTAAACACCCCTATACGCAAGAAATTAGCTACAAAACATTGCACGTTTTATGATACCGATGTCAGAATCTATTCAGGAAGTTTCACTAGCACACTTGGAAACTTTTCATATGGCTGATGGGTGTTCCAGTACTTCATTAACGTCTTTTTTGATTGTTTTAATTTTAATTTGAAAATTTCTTTTTGTTAATGCCTATAAAGAGATTTTTTCACCTGATATCTCAGGAAAATTTAATACTCTTTTCATAAATTTAATTATTTCTGTTTATTGAATAAAGATATTCACTATTTTCCTACCGCATTTCGATTTAATCATCGCAACTCTTGTCGATTTTCAAACATTTTAAAAACTAACGTCCAATTTTTATAAGAAAAGAAATGTAAATATCTATCAGAACTAGAATAGCTAATTTTAAATTTATTGTAGAATAATATACTTTTTAATATTGTAAGTAGAGACTACAAATTATTACAAAAACTTATTAATTTCAGCATTGTAATGCGAAATGTATTAATTGATCAGCAAATTCTAACTTTAATGATTTTTTATAGCTCATTTACTCTCTTGAAATATATTTGTTTTTCCACAAAATAGTGAAAAATATTTTCATATTTTAATAATTTATTTCAACATTCTTTCTTTAAGAAGATGATATTGTTTCAGAAAATACATGCATAAAACTTCATAAAAATCAATTCATTAGTTATTTAATCTTAAGTGCTTCAAAACTAACTGATGTGTGAAGTTGATATACTAACGAAACAATCATCCGAGTTAGAGGCATTAAGTAGACATACTTTTCAAGAATAGCTGAATGTTTCGTTTCCCCTTCCAAAACTTTCGTAATATATGTGAACACATCGTGAAAATTATTAAAATATTCTAAATATTACGTTCGATATTTATAGAATTTGGTGTATGATACTGAATGAATCATTTTGTAAGTAAGAAAGTAAACATAATATTTGGTCTGTTGACCGCATTAAATTCTGCCAAAGTTTTAAACCATTTTTAAATTTATATGCTGATAGTAAGTTATATCGATTATATTTGATTTTTTCATTAAAGACTATTTCAAAAATATATTAAACATACGTCTTCGAAAATGTATGTACTGTTTAAGGTTAATTTTAACATTATATTGCAAAATAGCAAACTCATCTTTAAAATAATTAATTTGTGTTTTTCTGAGAGATTTTCAACTATTTATTAACATTATGATAAATAACTTATGATCTAAGGTTTGATGATATATCCTGTTAAACAGCAGATGTTGTTTTTTACAATTTGTATGCCCTCCCTAATAATACAGAAAGGTAATCCACTATCAACGAAAAATCATCCATGAAGGCAGGACTTAGTTAATGCACAAATACCTTAGAAAATGTGCACGTCATGGAGTGTCAAAATATATATCATTCAAACTTTTGCAATCAGAAAACAACTAAACTGTATGGTTTGATGCAAAAAAATATTAGGGGGATATTACAATGTATAGATGTATTGCATTATGATATGACTGCTGGAAATATGACTTTCATTATTTAGATGAAATAATTTTTGTTTCCACAATGAATTAAAATGTAAAATTCTGGATTATCTTAGTATTCCTATATTCAAAATTTCTTAATTCTTTAATGTATGAGGGAGAGATAATTAAATATTTCTAATATAGGTCGAAGGGAATTAACAGTAAGTTTTGAATTGATGAAATATTATTCCCTGAAAATTATGATTTTGTAGTAAAACTCTCACACAAAATACAAAGATGTTTAAAAATAATCCCTTTTGGCATTTATAATTAATCTAAAAGAATTAAATCTAATTTAAATCAATTAAAGATTTGATGTAAAGCTATGTATGTAAGTATCATGATTTAATTCATTCCTTAAATTCGCGAAAATATAAAATAGTAAATTTATATGACATTTTTGGATTAGCAAGTTAATTTATGTAAACTTATATTTTCTCTTTAAATTATAACGATTTATAAATAAAAACATGTAATTATATTTGAATAAACGTAATGAAGTAGAACTTCATATTTATCTATTATATACATAATGTGCTTACAAGAATATTTCATATATTTGATTTCTTAAAATAGTGTGCTTGAATATTTTTAAAACTTTGTTTAAATTTAATTTCATTCTTCCTGATTTTTTTTTTATTTTTCATGTAAATTATACATTTATTGAAACATATTTTTAGAAATGAAAATAATGTTTTTAAAATTTAAAACTTATGTAAAAAAAAAATCATATGTGGAATATGCTACAAAAGATTCTATTTATGTGGAATATGCTACAATGTGGAATATTTATGTGGAATATGCTACAATGTGGAATATTTATGTGGAATATGCTACATATGGGGAATATGCTACAAAAGATGAATTTTATAAATGGCATGTTTAATAAAATATAAATGAAAAAGATATATTGAGCTGCTTTAATTCAATTAAAATTCATTCAAGGTTTAGAAGAAAAACTCATGAAGTTGGCAAAAATTACATAAAATAGATTTTTTTTAAATTTTACATTCGATTCTCCCTTATTTGTATAAATAAAAAGCGCACAATAAATAATTGTTTTAAATTTAGTATTTGTAAAGCGTTTATTGATTAATAAAAGTTATTTAATTTGATTAAATAAAAATTATTTATTAAATGTGTGCTAAAATATTTAATGTACTATAAAAGACAACCTAATTATTTGAAGAAACTACAATCTCTTCTGCAACTTATTTTATTCCATAAGTATCATACTTGTACTGAAATGTTTTCTTCATACAATTCCAAAACACAGAAATTAGTTTTAAACTTTGATTTATTCTTAATTAGAACTTCTATGAAATGCTTATGAGCAGTAATCTAGATTGCTAAAATCAGTTATGCCAGGTATACAAATTTCTTGAATCAAGCATTATAATCATTGTAAATCAGTCAAATTTTCTTAATGAGTAAGCAAAACTAAGAATGTTGTGGTTCATGGTTTTGTCAAAAAACAGTATTACATAATTTTCTGAACAAAACAATCTTTAAAATTTGTTAACTTTGAACTTGTTACGATGTACTTCATACTAAAAATACAAATAGAGTTAAAATAATTTAACTGGATTTTATTTACACAAAAATATATTTTTTAATCTTACACAAATAAAAAGCAGTGATAAATCGAGCTTTGATATAAATTTTATGAATAAAAAGTAACATTCTCTTTCTCTTATTTTTTAAAAGTTTGGTGAAAAAACATTTTTAAAAAATATGCTCAAATAATTAGGTTCGTGTTAGGAGTACATAGATAAAAAATTCTTTCTCATTGTTATTAAGTGATTTAGACTATGTTAAATAAATGTTTTTAAAAATAGTTAATCAATATTAGAGCTTAATTTTTAAATTTAGCAATTAAATCCGTAAAATGTTATATGACAGAAGTTACAACATAAAATATGTAAGTTAGATTTATAAAATATTTACATAAAGTAATCTTAATTTCAACAATCGCGTAGACTTTATTTCTCATAGTATTACATATAGTTAAATGGTTTTAGAAAATAATTTTCTCTACTTAAATTTTTTGATACATTCATAAAATTTTTTCATAGAATGTTTTATAAAATGTCAGTTTCGTTAAAGAAAATTTAACCTAAACTCTTTATTAAGGTTCTTAATCAAAAATGTTTCTAAAATATAATTCCCTTATTTCCCGCTTAAATCTTTAGTTAAATATCAATACATATAAGTTTTAATTCTTTAATATTGCTTTTAGGAAATTCTGGACTTTCACGGTACATATCTATTACTAATTCAACATTAATTAGAATATATTAAGAATACAGTAAAATATTGATTAAAGCGTGCAATTATTAATGTTGATTAGGTATTTCAAAAATTAAATCCCAGCATACACACACACGCAGTGAGATGAACCAACTGTTGAATGGTAAGTGATCAGGCAAACAATTAAATAGTATGTAAGTTCGATACTCTATAGGGATGGATGTTATAAATAATTCAAAATCATGTTTGAAGTTATTGGTCTTCAAATATTATTTCTTGTACAAAAAGAGACAGTAAAACAACGAACAAATCAATCATTATACTCAATAACTGAAATTTAATGAAAAAATGTTTCTGAGAAAATAGATTTTAATAATATATACATATATGCAATACTTATATAATATTTAAAATTTAATTGAAGTACTAAAATTCTATAAGTTTGTAATTAATGGACATTCAAAAATTAAATATTTTTGAAATATCTTATACCACTTTTTGTATCATTCACATAATGTAGCTGCCAATGAAGTGAATTTTTAATTAAAAATGATAGATTAGTTAAGTTTACTAGTATCTTTATACACCAGTGAAGCTAGAGAAACATCATTAATGGTATGTCTGTAATTATACTGAAAGCAAAAAGCGCGATACCAGTATAGCTACCTCTTGGATCAAAATACAGTTACTGAAATTTAAATTTCCTTTATTCCTCTCTATTCTAAATTATTTTAGTGAGAGAGTTATTTTCTCTCCCTCAGAGAATTTTCTTTAGTAACCTTTTCTCAGAAATTTCTGAGTAATTTCATTTTCAAAATTTTATTGATTTAGAAATCTTGATTAACAAACATTTAAACACAAATAAATATCGTTCCCTCTAGATTATTAGAACTTTCAGACATCATTCTAGGTTTAAGCACAGAGATTTTACTTTTTTAAGATATTTAAGAAGAAAACCTGATTTAAACAAAAATCGGTCTTTACACTAAAGAACTATACTTTTTATTTTTGCTCAACTAAAGGCTTATATTTTAATTTAGATTTTTAATGTATTGTGATTTTAAGAAAGGTTTTTGAAAAAATGATATCGAAATTTGTAACAGCTTGCAAATATAAAAACTGTTTATATTAAATAAATGGTGAAAAAGCTTCAAAAGTTTTTTTAAACTCATAACCCTACTAATATTGTAAAATATAAAATTATTTACACTTTTAATTAAAAATATTTTTCAAAACATAAATGCTTTTGCGTCATTTTATTCTTTCAGAAATATTATTAAGTACTTTCTTTTGTTGATCTGACATTTTAAAAACAATTCAAAATTCTTGAGAGTTTTAACATTAAATAAAGAATTAATTTTACCAAAAAAAACAGGGAATAAGTTAAAATTTTTTATTGAATAATATTGTTATTATTATATGTTAGTTTACAATAATATTCTAATACAATTCAAGAAAAATGTAGTATAAAAGATATCTAAGGAAAATTTAATTAACAAATTTAAAATCTTTTCATTTAGTCCTAATATAAGTTCAAAAAAATGAAAAAATCATTAAAAAACCCTATCTGTCTGCCATTTTTTTCATCAAGTTAATCAGTGAATTTCACTCTTCTTTTGATACTAAATAAAAATACCATTTCATTGATTAATATACAGTATTTGATCGTAACCGAATCAAATCATATCTCGGTATGAATTTGCTCACGTTTCGAAAATTATAATTATCCAGAAGAATACTAAGTTCTATCAATTGAACACATTATCTAAAAGTCCATTATACGAATGATTTCATACATTTTTTAATAACTGCTGGGTAAGGGATGAATTTTTTCATCAAGGCAATCCTTTTTTTGGCCAATGAAAAACATGACAGGAAAGCGTGCAAAAACTGTGAAACAGTGGATGATGATATGGTCATTAAAAGAAACATTCGAGAAAAATATGGTTTTAGTTAACTTTTAGAATCGATTAAGTGTAGTCACGCAAGTGGAAAATGGATCAAAACTAATCAAAAATATATATACTACATTTCATGAATCGAGTTATTTTCCTTTCAATATCACGAAAAGTAATAAGAAAATTTAGCAAAGCATATCCTTTAATAAATTTGTCATTAGTATTTCCAACTATAAAAATATGTTTAATTATCAAATGAAGAAAATGATGATTTCGATTAATTTTAAAATGCTTTAAAGGCTAATGCTTCAAATAACTTAATTTTCATTAGCAACCATTTTGGAGCATGTCAATATATTGTTAACAAATGGCACAAGTATTATCTAATTCTATGGTGCATAGTTCAAAATGAATTTTATATAGCAAAAATTTTAACATATCTAACATTATTTAGAAACACACATGTAATTCAAAAGAAATATCAAATAAAGTTATTGGTTATAATATTTAACTTTTGAAGAACCAAAACCAAGGTAAAAAAAATCACGAAATGGTTATGCACGATGGTTAACACGAAATGGTTATGCACGATGGTTAACACGAAATGGTTATGCACGATGGTTAACACGAAATGGTTATGCACGATGGTTAACACGAAATGGTTATGCACGATGGTTAACACGAAATGGTTATGCACGATATTAGTATCAAAGTAATCAAATTAAAAGTTTTTAACTTAATGCTATATTATTTTGTATTACGGAATTTTATGTTCATCACCATTTTTTAATTTGTAATTTTAAAATTCTGTTTAACACAACTTACGATTATAATTATATTACATTTTGTCATAGGATTTCATGTCTTGTTTACATTTAAATTTATTCTTGCTTTTCCTTTTTCGATTCCCTAACATTTATATCACAACAAAAAGTATTGGATTGTCAAAGATTTTTCAACAACTTTATTAAAATATTTTGTGTGTCCATAAAGGTAGAAGTAAAAAGTTGCAGTTTTAATAAATATGCTAAATCTATACATTTTATAAATCTTTATTTATATTAAAGTCTTTATATTGTATCTTTAATAAATGTGCACTCTCTTTTACAGTTTTACAAATAAATGATCCAGATAAAGATCTAATATTAATGTAATAAAATATATGTGAATGTGGTGCCACAACATTCATTGAATCTGGTTTCTGTGGATTGATTTCTGTATATAAATTGATTTCTGAGAATGTAGTACCACAGAAATTTATTTGTATGTCCATTAAGAAAGTTCACACACTAAATTTTTTTTACGAATTTTCCCTTTAAAGATGCAACCTGTGATAAACTGATTTTTAGCTGAGGTCTATAAATAAAAAATTTAATCTTCATTCTGTACTAATTATTACAGCATAACGTATAAAGATATATTATAATGGTAACTAATATTCTCAATTGAATTAAAATTAGTTTACACACAATTTAATGCGTGTTTAGCTATCAGTCTAGTAGGTAAAAATAATTGAATTTTGATAATTATTTACATTTACAAATGATTATAATTTTCGAGAAAGGATAAAAATGGGTTTTCAAGTGAAATTGAGGGTCCAGATTTATCATGTTTAATAATTATATAAATATTTAGAAGGTTTAAAAATGCATGTTACTTTAAATAAATTGAGAAAAATTAAATGCAGGATTGTGTGTAATAAGGATAAATAAAATGTATGTGAAATGTTACATGTGAAACAAAAAAGAACGAATAAAATGTAATGATATCTCGGGTTCAAATTAAAGGGCAGATTACTTATATCAAGTTCTTGTGAAATTTTTTATTCTGCATAAAAAATTAATATTAAAATGTTTATGAAATGTATATAATGAAATTTGATCGAGTTTTATTATATGTTGTTAGTGTGGAACGCACAAATTTGTTAAAGTGATAATAAAGATTAAAAATTATATATTTGTATCTTATATTTAGAGTTTTCGTATAATATGTTAAAATAAATGATTAACAAAAACTCACCGTAATGATTACTACAACTTGAATGAATAAAAAAATACAGAGAGATAAATATAAAATGGTGGCAGAATAGAAAATAATTACTGAGAAAGAAATATGAATAGTAAAAATCTTAAATCAACAAGTATGGAAAAATGTGCAATAAAAATAAAGGTGAATAATGAAAATTTATTATGCATATTTTTCATTAAGGGAACAGTGGGGTAAAAGGAAAAGTTTCTTTAATATATTTAATTAAAATATAGACAACATAGAAATGTAACATAGAAATAAACTTGCCTTTGCAAACTTCAATGAAGCAATACGAGAAAAAAATGTAATACAAAAAATACAAAGTTAACTAAAACGGTGCGCATAAAAGCATATTTTAAAAATTTAAAGCTTAAAATTGCGTACTATTGTTTCTAAGTATTAGTTAAGCATTGAATATTGAATAACATAAAAATATATAAGATTTAAGAGAATGCAGAGTAAAAAAATAGTTAATTAAGTAATTGTCTGCGAAGATAAGATAGTTCAATATTGAAAAAATTACTCATGAAAAAATTAGATTGTAATTAAATTGACAGGTAGTCGATTAAAGTAAAATGAATGGCAATCCCAAAGATTGGTGCGAAATTATTAAATATACGATTTTAACAAATAAAAAGAAAATTTTCCTTAATTTAAAAATAAAAACATGGAAAATTACACTGAAAAACTCAAATCAGATTAATTTATTAATGGTTCAAAAAACTGTCTTTATTTGGTAAAAAACGAGCAAAATTAGCAAGGGAAAAACTTTTCTTAAAAAGAGCTTAAATGTAGCAATTTTTAAAATGTTAATTAAGCAAACACAAGGTATAAAGAAGGAAATGAAAATAAAAAAGGACATTTAATTCGTGAATAATTCAGCCATAAAAACTTCCTGGAAATGAAAAGGTAAGAAATGAAAAGCCAGTTTTAAAATATGAAATGTCTCAGTTAAAGTTTTATGTACAAATACTTTTATAGTTTGTATGCAAAAAAAGTGAAATAAATTTATTAATTTAATTTTAAATTTCGTAAAAATATTCTTAAAGTGGGAGTTAATAAAATTAAAAAGTATGAAGTTATTAAAGAGACCTAGTTTTAATAGTTGAATAGCACTTTCAATATTTAATATTAGATTTAAATTTATAAAATTCTATACTTTATTTGATATAATATATATATATATATATATATATATACCTGATGCTTAGAAAAATGTTTTGGATTTTAAAATATTTGATTTAATAGCATAATAAAGTTTAAATAATACTCAAATTATAATTATTTAAGTAATACTTAGATTTTAAAATCTCTATGATCAAGGTTCCGCACAGGTTTCTAAGTAATAGACTAATAATGGCAACAGTTTTATTTTCATTTTCTCATATAACTAAAAATAATAAGTACTTTATACATTATTGTTAGTTGCTACGATTTAATCAGAATAAAGTTTGTTGTTGATAAAATTTATTTTTATCACTTATTATTATACTACTCATTAACGATATTTTAAATGATTGCAGTCAAAAATTAAAATGTCATTAATATATAAATTTATTTTAAACCCTAAATGGAGTTGTTATTAGGAAACTTTTTTTCCTGGATTTAAGCTCTTTGGTAAGTAAACGTAGATTGTAAGTTCTTTGATTAACACTATCGAAGAAAAATCATTGATTTGCTTTTTTATCAATTATCGTCAAGTTGTATGTAATTTTGACAATTAGATTAAGTTTATTTTGTAAAGACCATGCTTTATTTTAAGTAATAAGGCAAATCAAAACAATTGCGATGACTAGTAAAATCTTCAATGACATCTTCAGCCATAATGTTGAAGAAATGTTTCCAAAATGAAAAGACATTTTAGCTTTTGATATGGTTTATAAATAAATTTCTATGATCTAAATATTTTTCATGATTTCAAATTTAATATTTTCCTTAAAATAATTCCTAGTTTATTTCAAAATGGACCAAAACTTCTAAGAATGAATTATTTTAGCTAATATTTGATATTTTAATATTTTTAAGGATTTTAGAAAATTTAAACTTAAGATCATATGGAAAAAATACTTTTAAATCTGAGCTATTAGTATAAGCTAGATTATTGAGAATAAAAAACAGAAATAGAAACATGATAATGGAGTAAATAAAATGATAATAATATACAGAACTGAAAGTGCAGTATTAATAAATTTCTTACAAATGGATATAAATTGTTATCTCACTTAAATTTATGTATGAAGTTGTTTTTTGTAATATTATTTATATAAAATCTTTTCTACCTATTTGTTAACTCTATCTTTGTCCAAGTTTGAAGTGAGAATAGATGCATGAAAGAGAACGATTCATATATCACGATGCTGGTCTCTGGCTAACGTAAAACAAAAACAATGTACATGCTCACTTTTGATAACAGTGTTAGTAGATTAATTTATGCCATAATTAATCTTGACTTGAATTTTCAATAAAGTTACTCATTTCAATGCGATTAATTCAATATGACAGAATTTCTGAAATCTTCTGGATCCAAAAACGGTGGCCTGTAGCCCTTTCCCCTTTTAAAAAAAATTGCCATTTATTCAAAACCGATAGCAATGTATGATCATGAATCCCTTTTTTTCTGCAATCTCATGACGTATTTTATTTTTTAAAAAAATAAGGACATTAATATTTTTTTAGAATTTTGATGTGTTTTTCCCTAAAACTTATCTTTTTGCTTCTCCCAATACGATAGAGTTCAGAAATGCATTGGGACGCAGGAAAATATAAGTTCAGAATTCAATGTTTAATAATTGAACTAAAAGTATTTTCAGGCGTTTTATATCTTATTCAATTTGTTTAAAGCGGATTTATGCGTGAAACCCCATTTCGTGATGTCAAGCAGCATTTTTAACTAAGCTTGTTAAATTGTAAATATCGATGAAAATTGTTTTTTCCCCCCAAATCCAGCAATATTTTATAATATATATAACTTTCCAGCAATTTTGAAATGGTATTTAAAGAAAGAATTGGTGTATTTATTAATTATATTAATAATTTTGTCATATATTTATCTTTTGAAATTTCAACTGCAAAATAACACTTTATTTTACACTGTTCAGTAGTTTTAGTATTATACTATGTACTTTAAATCCCACAATTTTAATATGATTTTTAAATTCAAGACAAAGTACTTTGATTTTAATATTTTCTTATGAATTTGATTGCATTTCAAATATTTTGAGTTGAATTAAGGTGTTAGAAGAACGAGAGATATGTTTGAATATTATTCTATGAACTGCTACTAATAATTTAAAACTATTCTTTTCTTCCTATGCTTAATTTTTTCTTAGGTTTTGATGCTTTTATTGCTATTTCCGAAAAATAATAATAAATAAATAGGTCAGTTTATACCCATTTCTTACAAAAGCTGAAGAAATGCTAAAACTCATGAGTACATCTAGATTAAAACAATTTTTATTAACATATCTTTCACTGGTTTTAAGTAAAACATTTCTTCCCAATAAAAATTACAATTACAATTAGAAACTTCATGTATAGTTTTTCTAGAGATTTTTGTTTTTGTTTCTCTTTTAAAAGCAGGTTGAGGAAAATTAAGGAAGTCTAACAAATGTCATCCCATTCTAAACACATACATTTACAGAAACCACAAGAATTGAAAATCCCACTCTGGGGTGAAGAAGAGAGGCCAAATAACTTTCAGGCAGTTGATTCTAAATGAAAGAAATGATTTCTGATGTGACAGCTGCGAATTGGGCAGAGAAACAGACCTGAACCAGAGAAACCTGAAAATGGCCTCATCAGCCAAAGGGGCGCGGTGAAATATAAGGCAAGGCACAAAAATTACATTGCATTTTTCACAAATTTTCAACTAAATATACAAAATCTGAAAAAAAAATATTTAAAAAAAATCCCTAGAAATCTATTTGTGAAACTTCAGAGTTTCATTAAAAAAGTTAAATTCCCATCTTGTGGAAGCAATTTCATTCTAAAATATTTCTAAAAGACAACTGTTAAGCGTAAAATATTAATAAGAATTCTGAAACAATTATTACTGTATGGTAAGACTTCTTAATGAATAAAAAATAGTTTTATTTACAAAATGCATAAAAATGTATTCAATGAGCTGAGTTGTTTTATAATATCCATTAAGACTTTAAATAAATGGATTGTAAATATTTTATCTAATAAATTTTCAAATAAGTTAAAAATTAAAAGTTAATCAGTGAATGTTCCATTCATCGAAAAAAGTTGTATAAATTGCACTCTATATGCGTGTTCTCCTAAAATTAGAAGCTATTAACCATACTATTATGTAAATTGGAAATTTTTAGTTTTATCATTTTACTCTCAAAACAATAAAAATAAGGATTCATCATTTTTCATACAAGATGCACAATATTAAATTAAAATGTTTAATTTAGAAATATTGAACGTATTTTTCATTTTAGAAAACATACTTGCAAATTCGTACAAATTAAGGTTTACTTTGAAATTTCTAAAGCAATTATGCTCAGAATAAACTTTGTGATTTTGTTTTGAGAGTAAAAATTTGTAAATCCTGACAAATTGATTGGTCGATAATAAATTGATAATCTGCCTCACAAAGCTTAACATATAATGTATAAATTTATGTATTTGTTGCTGCGCTAAGTGATGAATAATAAGGTGATGTATTTTTTAAATTCCGATTTGTTTTAGTATACCACCCCATTTAATTGTAAATTACATTTCTTTCCATTTATCCTGCTATTTTTGTAAACGAAATATAATTTCAATGAAAGGAAAACTTAGAAAATCTATAAAGGGACGAATAATTATTACAATTATAGATAATTATATCCAGTCACCACTCTCTTAAAAATCTAATTAAGTAAATAATTTTAAAAACAAAATTTAAAAGTTTCTTAATGAATTAGAAATTTATTTGTGTTTTCTTTTAAATGAAAAATAAATTTTGAGCACAAGAATTTAATGAAACAAGGAGAAACAAATTCATGTTCCAAGGAGTTTTATGAATTTAAATCATTTCTTTACTTTGCATATACTTTTACAAACACAAATCTATAGAAAAAATTAAATATAGCCATGCATTTGGAGTTAATTTAATTGTACAGCTCTCACCGGATTAAAATAAAATATGCTAAGCTTCCTAATCTATATCAAAAGAACTATTAACTTCTCTATGAAAAAAAAAAAAAAAAAACTACTTGTCCCTATAGAAAATGAGAGGGAATAAAACCGTGATATGTTGTACAGGGTAAGTACAGAGTAATGAAGCTATATTTGATATGGAAGCTTTACACGTGGTTATGTGAAATTTTTTTTTAACATTAATTACATTATTTGTGGAATTTAGCTTTTCGATTTAGCTTTTCCCGAATAGAAGAAAACACCTTTTGAAATTAGAACGTAAGCACTCAGGAATTATTGAATTTAAAAACTTGAAATAAATGATTTTCTTAGCATAAAAAAATAATATTTTAAAATATATATGTCTCCGTAGAAGGTGTAAAGGTAAAAAAATAGAAATTGTTCCACATTTGAAAACTGCTTGTGCTCAGAACTTGATATAAGTTAATAAAATTATTCATCTTATCTATCTTAGTTTGATGATTTGAAACTCTTTCTACTGGAAAAGATTTTCCTCATTTGTAAATTCAGTTGAATTCACTGTAGACAGTTTTTTCTATTCAAAAATAGAAAAAAAACTGTCTAGAGTTAATTCTCTCTCTGTATTGGATATATGCATGTTTGTGTACTCCACCCAGCCTGAGAAGTAATGAAGGCTGTGTACAGAAGTGCAAAACTGCACATAATGAAATAAATAACTCATAATTATCAAAAATAATAACTACACATGGTAGATAGAAAAGACAGTGATTAGGCTAAGACACGCCTTGCTCCCTATTTATGAAGAAAAGTCCAAGAAAAATGAAAAATAATTAAAAACGAATTAATTTAAAGTCAAATCTAAATTTTAAAATCACTGAACTGATACTGAAATGAAATGATACAATTCAGATAGCGCTAAGCTCCTATGATAAAGTTTAAAAGGTTGTAAAAGGAAACGTCCTGAATGACGAAAATAAAAGTTCAGATCTCATCTGTATTGAAAATTTAAGCAAAAGATAAGGACTGAGAATACTCAGAATGATTTATGTTGATGTCGAATTCGAAACACCTTGGATTACTTAAATGTGTGACTGCTCCGATGATATTTAAAGCCATGTCTAGTCCTGAAAACTTTGCAACCACACAAAACTGTACACAATGAATTAAAGGAGAGAAGTAATTACCCTAACAACGAAGCTAGATGAAATAGTTTTTACTATACAGATAACAAAAAATAATCTGAAGAATCTTTTTTTACGTCAAGAGACAGTAATCTCGAGTTAGTCTTGGTTTATCTATTACAAACAAATTTTATTAGAAGTAGTTTGCTAAGTAGGTTGGTGTTACCGAATGATAATTTCTTAAGGTTACTTTTCACGAGCATATTTAAACTTGCTTCCATAAAATAAATGAAAATTGTTGCTTATAATCATTTTTTGTAAACATTTTTAGAGTAAATTTGTAAAATTTGCCATGATAATTTATTTAACTTGTTGTGTAAATAGTATCGTAAATAATATTAGAGTAAATTTGTAAAAAAAAATGTGCAGTAATTTTTGTGGCGCCTGTAAATTTAATAAACCGAAGTCATTTTTATATAGCAATGATTATAAAATTAACGCACTAATCTTTCAAAACAGATGGCTTTGATCCTTTTCGATTTAAAAATTTGAAATGAATAAATATCCTAACATGGCCTAGGAATTCAACTACACACCTAAAAGAGTAAAAAGGTCAGCAAACCAATTATTTTTAATGGAGAATCACACATATATAAAGGTTTGATTTTTCATATATAAAATGTTTTCATTGAATAGAATAAAAGAAGAATAATTTTTTTTTAAAATGACAAATTACAGATCATGAAAACAAAATACAGGATAAAATTCTCAGTGTATGATGCAGAATTTCCAGAGTTAATATGTTTAGAGAATAAATATAAAGTTAAGAATACATATGATTATAAGCAAACATGATGAAAAAAAACCATATGGTACAGATTATTTATATCCTTGATAAGATAAAAACCAAGGGAGATGTTTATTTAAAAAATTATTCTTATTCTATGTTTTTTGTAGTTAGATATACTAATTTTTCTTTATTAGGGTATTTATTCTTCAATGGAAAACTTTTGATGAAAAATATTGTAGTAATAAAAGCTGTATTTATTTCAAAATAAAAGTGTTCATATCATTCTAATTCTCACATATAACTAAAATTTTTCACTTAGGAAACAATTACATTATTCCCAAATTTAAAATTAATAAATGTTTTAAATATGTTACTACAAGGTAAATATAAATGTAGAAAATAGTACTAAAAATTATTTATTTGAAAAAAAAAAAAAAAAAAAAGAGTATTTCTTTTAAAAATGACCAATTCAAAATTTTACAAATTTATAACTTTGATTATTTGGTATCTCAATATGTTTGGAAAAAGATAGAAATTTTAAAAATATTTAGGAAAGAGATAGAACCAAACAATAAATTTCTCACATTTATTTATTTTTCATTAATAATCATGTCAAAAACTAATAAACTATTCCAACTAAATTTTTATTTTAGTATTCATGTTTGCCACCAGATGGCGAAATAATTCTAGGAAAATTGAAACTAAGCAATAAATGAATAAGTCTTAGGATGTTACTTAGAAGCAACTAAAAGTAAACTAATGTAAGTAATTTTTTCAAAAGAAATATTTTTTCAATTGATTAAACGGAATTATTAAATTTTAGTGAGTCAACAGTCATTAGAATGAATGCAATTTAAAATAAGAATTTAATTATTTAAGTATTTCAAAAATACATATTTTATTTCACATTATTATTAAAAAACGAAAACGAGATTCGAAAACATTAATGCACCTTCTTACATTACTGTAGACACTTAATGACTGGGATTGATATAAATGAAGCTCACACAAATCAATGGAAATAAAGAACTTCTTAAGTCTTGTTTTTAAGTGAAAATATCTTTACGATAAACACAAAGTTCAATAACTTTTGATGTTACATGAAAACTTAAAGAAAATTAATATTGAATTAAACGCAATCAGTTATTTGATGGAATTAAAATTTTAACATTAACTCTCACGCGTAGAAATAATTATCTTTTATTTGAAATGCATAGTAAAGTTAGAGAAAAGGCTTGCATGCCGATTACATGGAATGTTAAATAAATTACATTAGCAAATGAGAGAAATTTATATAAATAAGAATAAAAAAATGTGTGCGTAGGTGTGCTCAGAGTAATGTCATTGTATCTGATTAAAATAAAAATAAACATATTGAAATTCTTAGTATAATGACCTTTCCTTTTAGTGACCTGGTTAAATTATAAATGAAACCCCATGCCTTTGGAAATATTTATAAAAAATTTATTTATAGGAAATTTTAACTATAATAAAAATTTTAGTAAGTTCATCGTTGTAACGAAAATTCATATTGATAATGTTTTTATAATTAACTAAAAAAATTTGTGCTCTAATAATAAAATATTTAGATTTATTATGAAGGTACTAAATTTCATTCGATTAAGCAAAATGCAAAAATTTCTTTAATAAGATGACCTAAGGTAAAAATCAATATGCTGCCATAATTATTGTCAAAAATGTTCATCTAATAGTGTTTAAAACATATTCTTTTTACATGTTTAATTTTTATGTTTTCTATAAATTTTTGGAATCAAAGAATCCAGATTTTGCGATAGTTTTCAGCGTGTATACAGGGTGTCCACTAAAGTCCCTTGTCACCCTCTTAACTTCGGAACGGATGCTGCTATATTCATGAAAGTGGTGTCTAGGTATAGTAAAACAGCCATGCGCTGATGAATAAAACAGACTACAGTGCCACCTGGTGGAAAACAGCGGAGTTAGCATTCTTATCTCGAAAACGGAACGAGATAGAGAGATAAAGTGATTTACAAATTTGTAGAGCATCCTCGATTTACTACGAAAAGATACATTGTAGGCATTAATGTGAAGAATACAACGGTTAATACACGCATTTATTGTTTCGTGCTGTGACGTCAAAAAACGATCTAAGACAGAAAAAAGGAAATAATTATAACGATATAATTTATTTAAGATGTTCAAACTTCTCACCGTCAGCTGCAATGCACATTTGGATCCTCGCTTGAAGATTACGTTGCACACGTTGTAGCATACAGCGTTACACGTTGGAACACGCGACCGTAATGCGTCGTTTAAGGTCCTGCAAATTTTGTGGTGGGGTCGCATACACCTGCTGTTTCAAGTACCCCCACAGGAAAAAATTCAGTCGAGTCAGATCAGGAGAGCGTGGAGGCTACTCCTCGAAACCGCCATACCCTAGTATTTGGTTGCCAAATTCCTTGACGAGGTAGTGCTTCACTGTAGATGGCTTGTGAGCAGGCGTGCTGTCACGTTGAAACCATAGATTTTTAAGATAAAACAACGGCGGGTTCTCCACAAAATCGGGTAATACATTGTGTAGCAATTGTAAATATTGTGCACCTATTAGTGTGCCATTGTAGAATGTTGGGCCTATCAGCTTATTATTGTAAATTGCACACCAAACGTTAACAGCATACCGCATTTGATGTTGAACGTCGACAAAACATTTAGAATTTTCCAGCGCCCAGTAATGGGAGCTTTGCCTATTGTACATGTGATTCCGTGAAAAACATTCCTCATCAGTCCACATTATATCTGCCAAGAATGTTCGCTGGACCTGTATCTGATTCATGACAAAGTTGAACCATGCAAGCGTCGCTCGACATCCCCGGCCATTAAAACCTGTTCAGGCGTTGGTCGGTATGGATGAGCACCTGATTCGCTTAGGATTTTCCAAACCTGACTTTTGGAGAGACTACAGTGTTGACTGATTTCTCTTACGCTGCATTTCGGATTTGCGAGTGCATATGTTAATACCTCATCCGGTTGAACTTGCCGTCCTACCTTAGCTGGTCTGTCAGATCGAGGTTGACTAGTAATGCAAACTGTCTCCCTTAAGCGTTTTACAACAGTTAGGATGGTTTGATGAGAAGGAGATGCGGGCTTGCAGGGAAACGGTGGTGGTACAACCTTGCTGCTAATCGTGCCTTGCGTCGACATTCATAGTATAGTACGTAAAACCATCTCACAATACTCAACTTTGGAATACTCAACCATGATCATGAATATCAACATACTAAAGCCCCAAGAAGATGACTCTTTTATAGCTGTCTCAGGTGAACAGGGGTGACGTTTCTTACGTATTTGCATACTGCATTCAAAATGTTGGAATTATTTTAATACTTCCATTCTTCCCATTTCGAAATAAAATTGAAAAATATAAGTACGAAAACGATTTCTTTTTTTAATTATCACACGTACAACGAATGCACGAAACAACAAATGCGCGTTTTAACAGTTGTATTCTTCATATTCATGCCTACAAGGTATCGTTTCGTACTCAATCGAGGATGTTATACAACTTTTTATATCACTTTTTCTCTCTATCTTGTTCTGCTTTCGAAATAGGAATGCTAACTCCGCTGTTTTCCACCAGGTGGCGCTGTAGTTTGTTTTATTTAGTAACGCATGGCTGCTTTACTATACCTAGACACTACTTTTATGAATATAGCAGCTGCTGTTCCGAAGTTAAGAGGGTGGCAAGGGACTTTAATGGACACCCTGTATATAAATATATATATATATATATATATATATATATATATATATATATATATATATATATATACATATATATATATAAATATATATATATATATATATATATATATATATATATATATATACACACACACAATTGGCCATTAAAATTGCTGTGATTAGATTTTCAAAACATTTGGCTGGATAGATCCTGAGAAATCAGTACCCAGAACAACCTCCTCTGGCAGTATTAACAGCAGTTATACGCCTGGGCATTCAGTCAAACAGAGATTTGATTGCGTGTACAGGTACAGATCCCCATGCAACTTCAACACGATGCCACAGTTCATAAACCGTAGTGACTGGCGTTTGGTGACGAGCCAGTCGCTCGGCAACCATTGACCAGACGTTTTCTATTGGTGAAATATCTGGAGAACGTGCTGGCCAGAGCAACAGCTGAACATGTTCCGCATCAAGGAAGGTCCGTACAATTCTGGTAACATGTGGTCGGGCATACACAACTGGCCATTAAAATTGCTGTGATTAAATTTTCAAAACATTTGGCTGGATTGGTTTCGCAGGGCTCGAATAAAGGGTAGAGCCACGGGTCGTTACACACCAGAAATGTAACGTGCACTGTTCAAAGCACCGTCAATGCGAACAAGAGGTGACCGAGACGTGTATCCAATGGCACCCCATACCATCACGCTAGGTGATGGGACAGTATGACAATGACGAATGCACGCTGCCAGTGAGCGTTCACCACGATGCCGCCAAACACGGATGCGACCATCATGATGCTGTACACAGAACCTGGATTCATCTGAAAAGATGACGTCTGGCCATTCGTGTGCCCAGGTTCGTCGTTGATCACACCACTGAAGGCGCTCTTGTCTATGACGCAGCGTCAAGGGAAGCCGCAGCCATGGTATCCTAGCTGAGAGTCCATGCTGCTGCAAACGTCGTCGAACTGTTCGCGCAGACACTTGTTGTCTTCCAAACGACCCCGTTTCTTGACTCACGGCTCGTGACGTGGTTGCACGATCCATTACGGCCTTGCGGATAATATGCCTGTCTTCTCGGCTGCCAGTGATAGGTGGCCGTTGAGATCTCGCATGGCGTTCCATATTACCGTCCTGAACCCATCGATTCCATATTCTGCTAACTGTCATTGGATCTCGACCGACGCGAGCAGGAATACTGCGATAAGATAAACCGCAATCCCGGTACGCTACAATTCGAACTTTATCAAAGTCAGAAACGTGCTGGTATGCATTTCTCCTTCTTACACGAGGCATCACATCAACTTTTCACCAGGCAAAAACGTTCAAATGCAATTTGTGCATGAGGAACCGGCTGAACAATTTCCTCATTTAAACACGATGTAGGTGTCGCTACTGGCGCCTGCTTTGTCTGAATGCGCTGAAAAGCTAATCATTTGCATGTCACAGCACCTTCTTCCTTTCGTATAAATTTCACGTCTGTAGCATGTCCCCTTCTTGGTGTAGCAATTTTAATGGCCAGTAGTGTATATATATATATAGTTATTCATTTTCCAATGATTTAATTTTGCTTTTTTCGATTTTAATTTTAAGTAAAATTTAATTGGAGGAAATTAAATAGATGCAATTTTTTAATTTTCATTATATATACATATATATATGTACACTGTATATATAATAAAAAACTTTATATATTATATATAAATACCCCCTACTCGCATCCACAATACAAAGTACCTCTCTTGTAATACTTACTCGTCGCTGATTGTCCTTACTCTCTTGTCTGAGAGCATACATTATGCTCGCTATCAACTAGCGACATCTAATTATGATTTAGGATCATACGGCTCGATATCTTGACCCACGTTTTCCACCTCAGAAATATAGATCAAATTCAGTTGACATTATCTAAAAATAAAAAAAAAAACACATGCACAAATAAAAGAAAAAGAAATGATAGGCAGAAAGTGTACAGTTCTAAGCAGCAACAGTCCAGGGCTTCATGTGGTCAGCAACTGCAGAGGTATAACTAGGATCTTCATAATGTCCAACCTTCTCCACCTGATAATGATCTTAACCTTTTTACCAGTTCGATATGGTCTGAAGAACATTGGTTTTTACTTTAAACCACTTCCAAACTGCATGCATTGCATCACTAAGTCATCGATGTTGCAAACTTGAACCTTCTTTCACTCTCTTCTTGATACAAGTTTTATTTTATTCTTAAATTTTTCTTTTTCCTTGCCTCTTTTCTCATATCTTCTCTGACCTACATAAAAATGTTAGTTTCTTCTTCGAGAATTTATACAATTTTTATGTCTTCTGGATTTTTTTTATTTTGATTAATACAAGAAAGTTCAAAAGCTGAATATTTATTACTCACGTCAATAGTACTATTATTAAGAATCCTTTGTACATTATCAACATATTTGTACTATTTGCGAGGATCTTCTATAGATAATTTGGATAAAACTGAGATCAAAGTTGGATGAATCCTTTTTTCTTGTCTATTTCCTTTTGGAATTCCTTATTATTGAAAACACATGCTTCATTTGCTCTTCTTCCCAATACTTTTGGAAGTCTTGTGAAGTGAAGCTTGCTCCTTTGTCTATTATTAATTTTGATGGATTCCTAAAAATGGATTGTAGAACTTTGAGTTTTTGTATTCCTCAACAATAATGTAGATTTTACATGGAAAAGCCAAGCAAATTTTGTGAATGCGTCCACAACTAAAAGAATATGGTTGTAGTTCTTATTTATTGACTGAAATGGGCCTATAAAATAGACCTGAAGAGTATTTAAAGAAGTGTTTCCTTTCGGTATAGGATTGAGTAGACCTTCACCCTTTCCAAGTTTTCCTTTCACACAAAATGCACTCTACATAGTTCATGATGACTTGTTCAATTCTTTTTCTGAGATTGAAGAAATGTAAAAGCCTTGTTTGAAAAGATCTGTCTTAGTCACAGCAAAACATCCTCTGTTATGAATGTTTCATATGCTTTCGAGTTCTAATGCTTAAGGTACTACAAGTAACTCACGACCATTGTCATACTTGAATAATATTCCATTTTCACCACGCAATCTTCTTCAGCTCTTGATGGACTAAGGATTTCAGCAACTGAAGATGTTCATCGTTGTTTTGCGCAGCTGCAAATTTAGTTGTTACTTCTCCTTGAGAACGGGTAACCATCATTACAGCATTTCTACTTAATGCATCTACATGTCTCATTTGTTTTCAAGATCTATGAACAATTTCATGTTCAAACTCTTCCAAAAGTAATGCCCATCGAGCTATTTTAGAAAAGATGTTTTTTTGAACACAGTCTTTTGAAAAACATTGCAGTCTGTTATTATTTTGATTTTCAAGCTTAATAAATAATTTTTAAATTTTTTAAGAGCTTCTAAAACTTCACAAGCTTGTAGTTATTTAGTTTTTCTTGCAGGGAGATGGTTTTTCTATTCATATAGTGAATATGATGAAATTGTCCATCGTCAGATTTCTGTAGTAGAACATCGCCAAGTTCCTGGTTATTTACATCCGTATATAATTCTAGTGGGGTTTCTTGTCTAAAAATATGCAATTGTTGACAAAATTTATTTTAATTAATTAAAAGTTTTTTTAAGCTACTCTGAACTTAAATTTTACTCCATTTTGAAGATGATCACTTAATGGTTTGGCAATCTTTGCGTAGTTAGAAATAAATTTTCTAAAATATCCTGTAAGATCTAAGAAGCACTGAATCTGCTGAAGAATTTGGGCTCCGGAAAATTTTGAACCGCTATTTTTTCAGGTGAGGGGTGAATTGTACCATTCTCCATAATATATCCATGAAATTATATTTTTCTTTTAAGAAATTGACATTTTTTAAAATTAATCTCCAACAAAATATTTATTAGCTTCTAACGAAACACTTTTAATTTTTCTTCTCATCACGAGTAGGTATAATAAAATCATCCGTATAAATTACAACAATATTATCCCTTATTAAATCTCTAAACACTTTGTAAATTAATCTTTGAAATACACTGGGTGATGCATACAAACTAAATGGAGCTTTCAAAAATTCATAGAGACCTGTATGACTGATAAATGCCAAATATTTATGCACTTTTCTTTTACACGGACATGGAAAAATCCATTCTTTAAGTAGACATTTGGAAACATATTCGCTTCCCTTGAATGTGTGTTATCTAAATCCTCTCCCTACTGAGCCAGAGAAGACAAATCTTTAATCACCTTCTTATTTAAGTGTCTGATATCCACACATAAACATGAAGCCTCATCCCATCTTTTACATAAGACAATTGATGAGGCATATTCTGAACAAGAGGGTTTTATTATCCAATCCCATAATATTCCGTCAATTTGTTGATCGACTATTTTTTGTTCCGAAAAAGGAAATCTTCTACAACGTTGTGAAACTGGCGCAAATCAACTTTTAATTAAATATTCATTTTTAAATCTTTTCTATGTGGCCCTTTAAGTGGTTTGTTACTTTTAATTGAATTCGAAACACTCTCGCGTAATTTTTTGTTAGTTCCAAGTTTGAACTTCAATAGTTCGTATAGCATCTTTATGGTAAAACTAATGTAGAAAGCCGTAAAACGACTGTACATGGGATTCTGTTGAATATTTTTGCGCATTTTTAAAATTACGGAAGCATTCACTCGGTGTAGGCAGAAACTGTTTTATAATTAATGTTTTTAATTCATCACAGTCAGAAATTTCTGCTTCCTTAGCATAAGTCGAAACATTTAATAAAATTAATCAATACTTCCGATTTCAATATAGAAAGAAAATTTTTTGTTCAAAAAGCTTTTTCAAGGGTCTGAAAAAAAAGCAAAACAAATGCAGAGCTTCTGGCCTTTTGGGAACAGATATGGTGAGAATTTTGAATAATTTTTATCAAATTTTCTAGGCTTTCTGAAGTCGATTCAAAGTTGTTTACTGCATGATTTGCATTTTCACAAACTGCTCGCATGTTTATGTTTTGTAGCTCGATTTCTCTTTCGATTTGAGTTAATTTAATTCTAGCTTTGAAATTGTTCATCATGTATTTTATTCTTTTGGTATTCTATGATCAATTTACAAATTTGATGAATCGGAATTAAATGTGGAATTTGTGAGAATAAATCCCTTAAAAACCCAATAAGACTAATTTTTTTACCCAGCACTGTCAGAGCTGCATCAGTTGCAATGCTTACTAGTTTATCATGAGGCACATCAAAAGTTTTTATTATGGAATCTAATGCATTTTTCTATCAACACTGTGAATATTTTTTTATTAAAATTGCTCTTAAAGAGCTACTAAATCTAATAATTCTTTATTAACAATGAAGTCAGGTGGAACAAAACGTATGTTCTTGTTGCTGTTCTCGTGCTAGGCAGGCAAATTGGGGTGCGCTGCTCCACTTTTCAAACTGAACCATATTTGGTGTGGAGTCCGACTTTTTCCGTACAAACACATGCCATAGGGACCCGTTTATAGGGTAGGCAACCATTTACACCTCATTCCCATACAAGGAAAGGACAAAGACAGGATAGAGAGAGAGAGAGAGAGAAATTACATTCATGCCTGAACCGGGATTCGAACCCAGGACTTTCCTATCCGTAGTCAGGCATACTGACCACTAGACAAGTTGGCCGGAAATAAAACGTATGAAAAGGCCAATTGCGGTAAATCTGAAATATCTGTCGATTCATTAAGGGCTAAGCTGAATGCAATATTCTTCAAATAATTTTTTAAATTATATTCAAGAGATGTATTAATTGCAATTATGCGTTGTTCGATTGTAAGACTCGAGAGGGAAATTTGCCAAACAACTTTGTGCAATGCTGTATTATTTAGATCTAAAATTTTAAGTATATCTTCCAAGTTTTTTTTAAATAAACTCTCCCTCGCCATACTGGTGTTTTATAAAATCTTCTATTTTCTTTTTTTATTTTCGCTCTCTATCTTCATATTTTTAAAAGAAGTGTAAATAAAGAAATTTGGAAAATACAAGTTTTGTGTTATTAAAACACTAAGAACGCATGTTACGTACTACGAAACAAATTGTAATCAAATTACCAAGAATTCTACATCACAAATTACATCCACAGAAATATTGATACAAATTGTTTCCTCTAGAGCACAATGTTAACTGTTCATTGCCATAAAAATTTACTAATTCAAAATTGGTCTGGAGTTCGTAGATTATGGATGATTACGCCTGTTTTTATGTTCGTTCAAGGAATTTTTGATGAGTCATATCATTCTTAACTTGGGTGGAAATGAAATTTGTTACAACGTTTCATTTGATCTTTCATATTTGTTGTCAGTAATTTAAAAGTCATCTTAAAATACGTACGGAACGATAGTATATTTAAAAAATATAATCACAAAAAAATGAAAAGGAAACTCGAGTACATTTATAGAGAGCCACAAATAATCCTTTAAAGAGCCGCTTTTGGTTTGTGAGTCACAGGTTGGCCACCACTGATATATACAATTATATTATATATATATATGTATATATATTATATATTATTATATCTATATGTGTATTTATTCCTGGTGTAAATAAAGTTTATATATATATATATATATGTATATATAATTGGCCATTTTAAATTTTATACTAGGAATAAAGGCACACATAGGTATAACTTTTATTGGAAAAATAAAAATAAATTATATATAGGAAACAATAAGTCACTAAATTTTCAAGGATTTTGGAAACATAGATCCTTAGAAATCTATTAATCTATCAGCAATACGAACACTTATACACTTAAGAATTCAGTCAAACAGACATTGGATAGCATGACGAAGAGCATCTTGTCCATGAAGATTTAATACGATGTCAAAATTCTTTTAATGTAGGGACTGGTGTTTGGTGACGAGATATCGGCTCGGCAAATATTTACCAAACATCTTTTAATCATGAAAGATCTGAAAAATGTACAGATCAGAATATCAACCGAACATTTTCTACAATGAGGAAGATCCGCACAATACTCATAATATACGCTCATGCATTTTCCTATTGAAACATAGCGTATTACAAGACTTCAGTAGTGTGTAGAGACACGGAACTCAATATTACAGAAATGTGATGGTCACTGTACCAAGTGATGTGATTCAAATAAGTAGTGACCGATAGGTAAATACAATGGTATTATATACCATCACTCCAGGTGATGAGTTATCAGAATGATGTTGAATTCACCCTAATAATATGCGTTCTCTACTTTTCTAAACATGGATGTGACCATTATGATGGTATAAACAGGATAGGTATTCGTCTGTAAACAACAAATGGTTCCTTGTTTTCATGCCTTGGTTCAAGCGTAACGTGCTGGACTAGATTCACGTTAATCGCAACATTAAAGGTTCTCTTATCTGTGATAGAGTGTCAAGGATAGCCAAAGTCCATGGTCATCGAGTGGATAGCCCATGGTGCTTCAAATATCATCTAACCGTTTGTGCGAACATTTGCTATCTTATAAACAGTACCCTTTCATGAGTGAGAGGGAACAATTCGTTAAGATCATGGGGATCACATGTTTGTTTTCTTGGCTCTTAGTGACAATTGGCTACCCAGATACAGAATAGAATTTCGTATGGCCTCTCTGAAGCCATGAATTCCATATTAATGATTCAGTTACAGTATCTTGGCTGATGCGAGCAGCTACATTGCGATACTATAAATCATAATCCAGATGGTAACGAATTAATTTTTATAAAAAGATTAGAGTACTGGTAAGCATTTCTCCTTCTTACAAAAGAATTCATAATTTTTCTCGATGCAGCAACTTTCAAATCCAATTTGTCTATGAGATATCTGAGGTCAATTTCTTCATTTTGAAATATTGGAACTACCACTAATGCTGTCTAGTTTTATGAATGTGTTGTAAAGCTAATCATCTGCATATTCCAACAGCTTTCTGCATTATAAATTTCAAACGTGTTGCAATTTTAATAATCAGCAGTATGTTTGTAAATAAAAGAAGGAGATTAAAAGTTAAAAATAAAATTACCTAGGATAAATAACTGATTATTTAAAAAATATCTTTAAAATAAGTTTAAAAAAAAACTTATCCCACAAAGGAATTCAAAACTTTTAAACTGCAAAAAATTGCTGAGATTTAAACTATAGAAATTAACTTGATCCGAATGAAACTAGAAACAAAAAACTAAAAATCGCTGGTATATCTTAATTTATATAAGTAAAGTTGCATTTATTTCAATAAATTTAAATTAAATTTAAAAAAATTACTCTGAGAAAGATATTTTTATGTTCTTAGGCAATAGAAAAAGCTGCATTGACAATAGTTATGCTTTTTTAAGTTAATTATGTCAAATTTTATTAGTATATATCTTTTAATACTTTTGAAAAAAATGAATAATTTTTGTAAAGTAAATATTTTGTTCTTAAGACTCGAGGAAAAGAATCTGGAAACTAAATGCTTGGAGGTATTCCTAATTCTATTCTAGCTAAAATTCTATTCCAATAAAAGCATTTTAAATAAAGAACCACGCTCATATACCTAGAATAGAGAACTCAGATTAATTTTCGGCATTTATAGTAAGCATGCTTAGATGTTTCTTTCAAACAAAGCAGATAGATGGGAGAACTAATCCTTTTTATTTTTGCTCCGCCAAGGAGCTTAACGCAAGTTTGCATTTCCTCGCTATTTTTTTTATGGTACACTAAGCTTCTTGTATAAGGCATATCTTTATAATGAGTTAAATTTCCTCGCGGGAAAATGACATTATTGATTTTTTACCGGAAACAAAGATTTCACATGCGCTGATATTCATCTCGCTATTTGTGGCTTAGAAAAATTATGAAAGCCCGCAATGTGAGGTTGTTTCTTTGACAAAATAAATAAAAAGAAAGAATTTGAGTATAGTTTATTAGAATAGAAATCGCAGCTTGGGAATTGAAACTTTTCTCTTACCAAAGCGACCCACTTAATGAAGTTTCTTATTTTAAAAAGAATTTTGTTAAGTAAAGGTAAATGTATCGTTTCTAGTTGTTAGAATAGCATGTAATATACATAATTAAGATTCCTCAAAAATGCCTTTTTCCTACTGAAATATATTTATGCATATAATGCTTGAAAAAGATCGGTTGAAATCTTAAAAATATAATTGAGTATAAGGAAAATTCCGAAGGAATTTCCAATAAAGTATACTCGTTTCCATCATTCAGCAACATCATCACCCAGTTATTGTAGTCGTACATAATACCAATTATGTCAGCATGAAGTATGTTCGCAGTTAACTTGCTGTGGAGCATAATACAACTGAATAAAACTACATATTTAAGTCGAGAGGCAAATTATTATAAATTATATTATATAGGCTGATAAACTTTACGTATGCTCATTGATCAGTTTCACTAGATATCTTCATCAAATTTATAAAAAGCACACATCAGAAAACATTAAAAGATTATAAACAACACTGATGGATCCGAAAGATAATAAGTAAACGAAATTAAAAAAAAAACACTTTACACCTTGTTGTTTTTAATTGAACTATACATACTTCTGAGTGGTTCTTTGAAAACACACAAATCAAAAATTTATTAACAGGTTTACAAAAGATCTCTTTTAAATTTCAAAATTCAAAAATCCTCTAAATGTTACTCTTTTGTTTTCTTAAATCTCTATTCGTTTCAATTCCCAACTTATAGAGTATTACCTGATAATTTATGAAGACAAATTTAACAACTGTCTGAATATTTTAGAAACAGAATTTTGAATTGATTACCTTTTGATGAAAAGGGAGAATTTCTTCGTAAAAATATTCAAAAAATAAAGCTAAAGCTTTATTTTTTGAATATTTTTACGAATAAATATAAACTTCATAAACTTCTACATAAAATATATAATATATTTCATAAACTTCTATATAATATAAACTTTATAAACTTCTTATAATTCTTAAAAAATAATAAACATTGATTATAATTTCATGTTTGTATGATTTTAATACTTTTGACACAATCTAGTGGTTAAAAATTTATTTTAAAGAAGCGATTTATTTCATCAAAAATCAGTGAAGGAAATAACAGTTTACCTCTAGTAGCAAGTGTGAAACTCAATATGCAATTTAAAGGATGAATACAAGGTCAATGTCCTGAAACACTGCTGACTGAAAATGTTTTGAAATATCGTAAGATCAGTCAAAAAGGTAGAATATCCAACAATTTTTCCATATTCTTAAACACTCCATTAAGGCAAAATATGAGGATTATACTGGTTATCGAAATGGGTTGTTTCAGGCCTTCTGGTGACAAACATACTGAGAACCGCTGGGCATTATCTTGCTAGAAAACAACTTTGTTTAAATCCACTGGTTGCTGTATTCCTACTATCCAACTAGTTTAGCAAGAGGGGTCTAAAATTATTAATAAAATCACTCTACGATGATTTTATTAAGAATTTCATCGAGAAAGTATGATCATTACAGTCTTGTAGCACAAGAGACCCATACGTTCTTTCTAAGAAACAAAAAGCTTAGATTTTGTAAATTATTATTATAAAAATATCTCAAGTAGCTCTCTATTTCCTTACAAGAGTAAATTTGTATTCAACGTTAAAATCAAAGGGGAAAACTGATGTAAGGATAACAAGGTGTTGTTAGAAAACAGAATTGTGTATCTATTGTTAATGACAATGACTTCGGTATATAAAGTAGCCAGTGACGAATATTATTTAACTGTTATAGATTGACATATGGGAAGGAGGGATCATTTAAAAAAATTAAAATGACGAAGAAAGGATAACAGCTTTTGAGAGCTTTAAGGATAACTTTTGCAATTTGCTGGACAGTAATTCTAAGCATTATTGTCTCAAATTTAAAACTCAATTAAAATCAGCTGCATACTCCCTCACAATCACTAAGATTAATATTTGTAGACCTTACAAATTATCTAACATTTATGAGATTCACAACAGCACTAGATTTGCTAACATGCCCTAATACTGATAGAGCTATTGGAAAGCGTGATTATAATTTAACGGAATAAAACTTCTCCTAGAAGGCAATTAGATTTATCTATTCAGATCCCAGAGAACTAACAATGTTCCTTATAAGGATAGGGTATCTATCCTATAAGCTAATTAATTAACTGTTCATAGCAATTTTAGTTTGCTAGTTACATTTGGAAAGAAACATTTTCAGATGATAGTTAACGTTAATTTTAGATATGATAATTTTTCATGATTAAGCAGTAAATGTAATTTTCGGAAATTCTTTCTAAAAACTAATGGGTTACATAACAAATACAACATCTTAACATGAAAATAATATCATAAATATATAAAATCTTTTTATTTTTGTTTTACTATGTGTCTAGAGTTTCAATTATAACTCTAGATATATACTAAAACAAAAATGATAAGTGCATTAAATATTTTCATGAGTTCCAGATAAAAGATATAATACATCAACAAAAATAGAAAACAAAATAAAATTCATAACTTTAATAAATTTTCAGAAAAACAGTAACAAATTTCACTAAGTAAATTAAAGTATGGAAAATCTCAGAACAGTTACTTTAAAAAAGCAATTTTTATAAAGGGATTATATTTTGATTTTACCTGAAATGACATTAAAATAACAATATTTGACAGTAATCTCATTACATTAATTGAATTATTTTCTCATTATTAATCAAATTTTTCCCATAAATTTGTTTGATTTTAAACTATTTTAATATTTAAAAAAAACAGACTTTATAAACATCGTTTAAGGTTGAAACTGATGATTTTTTTAAAGAATGTGTTCTTGTCAGCCTGCAGGTTAGTTCAACCTGTACCTATTGATATATTGGGTTGCCTGAAGAATTCGTGACGTTGATACGATATGGAAAATCGACGCGAACTTTTCGGATGACCTAATTTTTCTTCATGGGATTCAAGATTTATCACAATATCCCTTTATTTATTAAATTTCTGATATTAATTGTGAAAGATAGATAAGAAGGCAAATCATTGCAATCAGCAGTTCACTTATAGCCGTGGCTTTAATGGCTAAAATGTTCTAGAATTAGTTGTATATTATATTTTATAAAGAAGAAAAAAGCTTGTATATATATATATATATATATATATATATATATATATATATATATATATATATATATATATATATATATATATATATATATAATGCCAATCACGCAGTCTCACTCTCAACCGTTCATACCCGAATACATATTTCTGTTGTAAATAAACGATTTTTCAAGCTTTAATGTAATACAAAAAAGTTATTGTTCAGTACTTCTCAAACTTAAATATGATACAATGTTTAATATTTGATTAACAAACTTGATGCTACCCAATATTTATTTATTTTAAGCAAATCATTTAATTTATTAATTTGCTTAAAATAAATATGATAAGTTTATTCTTGCGTATTTCGTTAAGAAGGAATTTATGAAATTGGGATATATAAGAGAGAGAGAGAGAGATTAAAAATATATTGTTAAAAATAAATTCTTTCTTTTTTTTAATATTAAATTTATCATAAATAACGTAATGAAGAAATTATTTAGGAAATATAATAATTTTTAGAGTCCCACACGCAGTTTAATTTTTAATTCTATGTTATTATATAATTTTGGCTTAACGTGGAAGTTGAATTTTTAAACTGTAATTAAAAGAAATTAAAGTAAATAATGAAATAAAATAATGAAAATTATTTCAACTGCAAAAATAATATTGGCCTCTTTTTTAAAGATTTTATTAAAGTTACTTATGAAATATATTCTGAAAGAAATATAGAGCTTATTTCGATTATTTTCTTCAAAATTTAAAACGTGAATTGAAATGTTGAACGTGAAAACGTGAACGATTAAATTTTGAAAACGAGACTTATTACGGGACTGATAGTAGCTTTTATTACGTGACTGATAGTGGAGGAATTACGCAAAACAATGGTCATCATGGCTATACTTATGTATGTAAATATGTATGTGTGCTTATATACAGACATCCATTACAAGTGTTTTATCACTACGGAGCGAAAAACCTTAATGAATTACAATAACTAATGAAAGATAATTACTGGCATTTGAACAGCCACTACCCACTGACATCTTCCGGAAAGATTTTTCATTAATAGTGAACATGTTTACGAGCTTCAAAGGTAAAAATCCGTAAAACTCCTAATCACTTGAATCTATAACTGGGCATGGAGAAAGTAGAAGCCTCCTTTACTTTATCAAACAATGGCTGACAGCAAATTTGGGAAATTTCAACTCGAAAAGGTCTATTTTACTAAGTCACCATAATATCATACCATAAATTTACAATGCAGAGGAGAATGGCCTTATTAAAATATTCATATATGATAATTCACATTATTTTTATGGTTATGTTTTGATGATTGATAATTTAGTTTATGATGATTATTAATGATTGCTTATTGCCTTAAATAAAAACAAGTTATTCCTTGTATGATAGAAGTTTTAATTTATGATAAAACTATTTATTTCCTAGATTTATAGTGAAATTATTCATTGCACTTTATATATTTTAGTACTTTCATTTTCTGAATCAGATCACCTTTGAAAGTCTTTATTTAAAGGAGAATCATAATTATTTACACCATGTGTAACTGATGTTGGCAAGTTTAAGTAACAGAAATTATTCGTTTTTGTTCACTTTTATTCATTTCAGCTCCATTCATTTATTGAGATATTGAAGAATTGCTTTCCTTTTCCTTTGTTAATGGAGTCTTATAATAAAATTTTATATTTATATAAAGATATTATAGATTAAGTTAATAGCATTTCAATCAGTAATTAGTTCAAAATAGATTAAAAAACAGTCTGTAACATAACTAAGCAAGTAAGTGTTATATCGTTTACAGAGAAAGGAGAGTTATGTCCAAAATGAGAAATCTCACCCCTGTATTTGTGCCACTTTTGATCGTAATCCGATTAGACTAGAAAACGAACAACATAAACCAAGAGGGTGTCTTTCTGAATGTAACATGGAACAAAGTTTCGCAACTAGCAATAAATCTCGTCACTGAATGAAAGATTAAAAAAATGCCAATGAAAGGCCCATAAGAATAATCAAGGATTTGTTTGCCAAATGGTCCAGTAAGCTGAATCTCATGAAAAACTTCACGCTGCGCTGGTCTTTTCTAATGTATTTTTTGTATGCTCCACTAGATTACACTTATCTAATCACTTTGAACATGCAACGCGTGGACACATTCCTAAATGCGGCGATAATTATTTCTGGACGATTGCGAACGCATTTTCAAGGGTGGAGGGTTCAGATAAGGTTTTACGTAATAAAAGATATAGGAATTTCTGAAATGTATTTCACGCGTACATTTTGAAGCTAACTTCTGATTTACAAGAATTTGAAATAATAATTTTTCCAATGACTGACTTAGATTCTTCAGCTGGAAAATGTTATGAAGATAAATGAAAGTGCAACCCTGTCTTTAAGTGTTCTTTTTTTATTGAAAAAAAATTGTCATAAGATTTCGCAAAAGTGTTACCTTAGAATTTTGGGTTGCTTTGAATTAATACACACAATTCGTACCAAAGTCATTCCACAAAGTTATTTTTGAAAAAATTAAAGATTTCTGTTTCTATATTATATTAAGTTAAAGATTAACAATAACAACGTTACATCTTATGTTTTTATTTCTAACATTAAATCAATTGAACTGTAATCAAAATAATTTTTAAGATGATGAAATATATATTTAGTAACACATTGTAGAAAAATTTAAATGCATAGAGATGTTAGAAATTATTGTATAGAATAAGATATTTCATTGCAATTTGAAACAACGGATACTCTTGATGTTACGAATAAGTAATTTAGAACTACGTTATTCTAAGAATGTTTTAAGAATACTCTGTAGCAGTTATAATTTTTTATTGTATAAATATTTTTCCTTATAACGCTGTATATTTAAAGCCTTGAAAAATTTCTAAGTAGCATAACTTCTTTTTTCACGTGGTTTCTTCCTCAATACCGACACAACAAGAAAACTATTTTCCTACTAGCTGTAATTCGTTCTATAATTAAAAGGCATGATGAATTTTTTATGTATTATTGTAAAATAACGTAAGAACGCATAAATCTAACATTTTAATTCTGAATATACAAATAGCATTGCGATTTTATGTAAGATGAATAATCAAGGTATTCAATTCTTTGTTCTCAACAAATCACTTAATTTGTTAAGTACAAAGTATTTTACAATATAAAGAGAGAAGTTTATTGATAAAAATTTCTTCGCAATTTATAAAATGTTAACAGAAAAGAATTTAAAAAATCAAGAAAGACATTATCATTTTGCGTCATCATCTAATCACTTTAAGTGTTTGCATTTAACAGAACGAGTGTGTAAGACTTGCAGGTAAATGATATTTTAATTCTTAAAGTAACATTCACTTAAGAGCTCTAAATCTTATGATTAAAATATGTTAAAATACATATATCCATCATTTATAAACTTACGATCATAATATAGCCAATTACGAAATAAAGTTCACTGCTTCTTCTGCATAAATCTCGTCAATAAGAATAGGAATATTCAAACAAGAACTAAAAATTTTCAACCTCCGCATTGACACTTCACTGACAGACACTACACTACACTGATAATATTTTTACGGCATGGGCCATTTTGTGTTGTACTTTATATGTGACAAATTTTATTACAAACACTATATATATATATATATATATATATATATATATATATATATATATATATATATATATATATATATATATATATATATATATATATATATATATATATAATATATATATATATATATATATATATATATATATATATATATATATATATATATATATATATATATATATATATATATATATATATATATATATATATATATATATATATATATATATATATATATATATATATATATATATATATTTACATTGCAATAAAATTTATCACAATAATGTTCAGAAGAAAATCCTTATAAGTAAAATTTGCATCCATTGTTATAGGAACACTAATATTTGTGTGAGCTAAGGAGAACAGTTATTTATGTTGCTTGGTTCGGGATAATTCTAAAAATCAAGTAAGATTGATTTTAATTTAAATATTAATATTAAACTGAAACTGTGGTTTAAATTAATATTTATCGTGAAATAATATTTGTCCAGAAAATTTTTTATAGGTATATTTATTAAAATTCTACAAACTACCACTTTTAAACATTTTAGAAAATAGAAGTTATTTGAACAATGAAACTCTCAACTTGTTGTTTTTTCAGTACGCATTTATAGTCTGATTAAAAAATGTGATGGTAATTATAAGTATTTTAGGAGTATTTAGTATGTTTTGCAATTATATGAATTACTAAACAACATTGACATAAAAACCAATCCATATTTTGGATTGATTTTCATATTAAAGAAAAACTTCTTTAAAACAAACTTTACCTAGAGCAAAATTGAAGCCAACATTTAAATATTTAGGTAAAATTTAGAACAAATTTTAAAATTTACAAAATATATGAACATAATTTGATTAAAAGGACAAAATACATCGTATTAATCTTGAATCAATTATTGTGCTCTCCCTTATCGGAATCAAAGGATTGAAGAAAGTAATTTAAATTGCTGGTATATGGAACTTAAAATATTGCTAGCATATGGAACCTAAATTTTCTTTTTTTTTTTATTCAGAAGGAATGTTTTCTAAATTATAAATTATGAACCAGAAAGTTTCGGTTGATGAATCTTAAAAGTAATCAGGAATTTTTATTCTTGAAACATATTCCTATTACGATGAAAAATTGTAAATTAAGTTTTTCAGAGACGAAACGAGAAACAGCCATCTGTGAATTTCCAAATAAATTAATGTGTTACGATAAAATTTTCAACTTTTAGCAATAAGAATTACCTTTTTTATTTGTATCTCATGAATGAATCAAATATCTCGAAACTCTTTTAAAACAATGCGAAAAAAATTATTGATAAAACTTGAATGAACATTTTAATCAAAATAAGTGTGCGTGTTTCTTATCTCTCTAATTAATTGAGAAAGGAGTCATAGTCTCGCACAAAATTCTTTTTCAAAGAATTAAATGAGCAGTAATCTAACTTCAGCTTTATGCAAAAAGGGAATCAGTTGCTCACAAAGATCTCCATTAAGTTAATAAAAATGTGCGTCAATTGACATATAATTATATGCATTTATTTTATGTTCCAGAACGCAATAATTACCAGTCCACTTAGAAACTCATTTATTATTTAAGGCTATTAAATTCATTCTTGTCTGGTTCCTAAAAAAAGTAAAAATGCAATTTAGAAGTAAATTTTTTCTGATTAAATAAATTAAAATATATTTTATTTATAGTCATCAAAAGTGTTTTTTTGTAGCAACTTGTATTATAATATCATACTAGCAAGTACCAGATTGTTTCATATAGGTCATTAAAACTAATTTAATCAGAAATTTTAAAAATAAGTATATATATATATATATATATATATATATATATATATATATATATATATATATATATATATATATATATATATATATATAATAAATAGAAACTTATTTTTTTAATTATTTCCTGAAATCATAAGAAAAAGCATTAAGTAGCTATATAAAGATTTAGTACAAAAAATATATTTTAAGATAACCAACCCTATAGCACGAGTGTAGTGTAGTGTGTAAACTTTTGGAACTTTCCCTGTGAACCTAAAATATCCAAAATATTTAAGAAAAACGTTAGGAATCATGAATTAAACCAAATATTTTAATTTTTTATATCGACAGTAATTATATTACTGTTTCATTTAATGGTGTCATAGTTTTTCATTGTGTTTTTACGAAGTCCCAATTAAAATATACGTTTACTAGTTAAAATCATGTTTCATATTATTATTTTTACAATGCACAAATCATTTCTTAGTATTTTGGTTCATTCATTATAAAACTATAAAAACGTTTGTGCCATTTTTCTCATATGAATCGTCATTGCTGTGATTTACACAGGAAATTTTTTTCCAATGGTCGGGGTTTATCGGGATGTATTGTCCCCTTATACCCAAGGAACCGGTCAGAAACAGGGACCTCTTTGCCGCCGATGCATTGTCCCGGCTGCACCACAGAGGGTGGGCCACCATCGCAACCTCACACATGCCATAGGAACCCGTTTATAGGGTAGGCACTATTCGTACCTCATTCACACACAAGGAAAGGACAAAGACAGGATAGAGAGAGAGAGAAAGTACACCCATGCCTGAACCGGGATTCAAGCCCAGGACCTCCCTATCCGTAATCAGGCACGCTGACCACTAGACATGTTGGCCGGCTGCACATAGGAAATTTTAATTTGTGTAAAATTGTTGAAAAGATAGTACAATGTATGGGTAGACGAAAATTCTCTATTAAAATAATCGCGAATTTTAAAATACATCTTCAGCTCAAATTTCAGAATAAAAATTGTTAAGTAAATATATATAATAGTAAATTCATTTAACAGGCAGGTGGAACTAGTGTTCCGTGATCAATTTATTAGTATACATATTAAAAGAAAAGCAATGCTTACAAGATGATTATAGTTAAAGCTAACTCTTTGGAAAGGCTTAAATGTAGAAGATTCAGCATACGAATATTGAATTGATTAGCACATAACAAGAAATGAATTGATTAACATAACACGAATTGAAATAATTATTAAAATTTGAGTTGAATTTCGACGTGGACGCCCATGAAACAATGACATTTTATACAATAAAGAGAAAAAGTAAAAATGCATTTTTTTTGCAAAACATGATTAACAAAATGAAAAATAAATAAGAACATTTGTCTGTGAGGTTAACACGCAGAATCTTTCCATTATTCAGAATTGTTCCAGGAGCAGAAGACAATCATTTGACACTATTGCAGTATTTGCTTCTTTATTTGACACTATTGCAGTCTTTATTCTGTCTGTCCCTCGTCGGTCATTTTTATATACGAGAACTAATAAAGACGGGAATACTGACCATTGTGTTTATAAAATATTCGAAGTGGGCTGATGATTTTTCTTTGTCAAGGAAATTCCAACTGGTCTATGAATGTTCCAATCGAGATTTAACTGATTTTTATCAACGTTCATATCGTTTGGAGTTTTGAAATTCTTATTTAGAAATCGTAAATCATTATAAAAATGTTCAGAATGCCTTGTAAATTTATAGGAAATTCCTTTTGCAATGGCATTTGTAAATGAAGGCATAAGTTATCTCTTTGCGATTAGTACTTCACCGTCCACCTGATACAGTAGAATGATACAGTATTTGCAAAGGATTATTTTTTTAACAGCACGATGACACTAAGTTACACGAATCCAGAAAGTTAAGAATTTTTCACTTTCTTTCATGCAATGCTTTGGTTTGCGTTTGAAAAAAATGAAACAAAAATGTTTTGTTTTCCTTTTCACTAAATACAATTCTAACATTTCATCAGCTTTTCTTATAAAATTTTGAATTAAATCTAGAAAAGATGTACATTTTCCAAAGACCTAAAACACTAAATTTAATCATTGTGGATATGAAAACGTAGTTAAACTATTACAGTTTTCAACAAAATAAAACTTCGGCACAAGTGCAGAAAGATTTTACCTTAAAATAGTTTAAAATTTTGTACCTTCATGATGTAATCAATTTGCTTGTCCTTATCTATTCTCTCTCTCTCTCTCTCACCCAAAGAAAAACAATAATATATATATAACCGAGCTATAGATACATTAACAACGAACAAGTCTTAAACGACATTCAGATAGTCCAACAAAAGCAAAGTCAAACCAACTTCAGGGATAAGTCTTCACTGTAAGGTACAAGCCGGATCTATGATACCAAACTGGTGTACTTTACTACTGTTTTGACTTTATTACTTGCTCCCCCTATAATGTAGAAGTAACAATCCGATGAATAATCTTGAGATATACTCAGTACCATAGATGTACCTGGCAAAGCTCATGAGCTTAGTACCAAGAAATTGATCCGTCCAACTCCTAACACATCACGAACAGCAGATAAGAGAAGCCTTATTCTTCCCTTGATCTCTTACGTTAACACCAAAAAATACAGTACATAACACATTTTTACATTTTCTTATTAATGCAGATTGCAGTTGGAATCAAAGATTTCTAAAGAATCGTTTTCAAAATATTTAGTTCCGTGTCTTCATAAATTTTAGTGTAATTTATATCTTTTATAAGTAAGAATCTGATGATAATTTTTCGAAATAAATCAGAAGAATTACTTTGAGAAAATTCTTTAAATTAAATTTTTTCATGCTTTTTGAGTAACATATCTTGTAAACAAAAACAATTAGTTATTTATTGAAATTGAATATTCATTGTATAAACAATATATATTGCGTTTCATTAGTCTCAAGAGAAATAATAGAATTTAATCATTTTAATCCTTAGCTGTCAAAAAGAGGCTCGGCCAAAAAAATTACCTTACCCACTATTTTTACCTTATAGATAGTTTCTCAAAGATGATAGTTTTTTTCACTAAATCCTGAAACTCCATCTAATATATTTTCTTATATTGATTTTATGGAAACTAAATTCTTAGAAATCTTTCTCTCAATTTCAATCGCCTAAAAACTAAGTATGAATAGATTAGAAGACTTCCTTTGAAAGAAATCGCAGAATAAATTCTTAGAACTGAAAAAATTCTATGGAAAGAAAAAAAATCTTTTTTAGCATTTATTTCTATATATTTATTTAAAGAAAAAATATATTTTGCAGGTATGAAAGAAAACGACATAATGCTCGCACACATCCAGAGAGGAAATCGAAGTTCTTTCTGTAACGTTTCCTTGTGTCAGTTAGAGGCATAAAATATATCACTTTATCTCAGACAGCAAAAGAAATACGTTATCCAAGACTCTCATTTTTATGGTAAGACTTAAGATTTGTTCTCTTTGATGTCATGGTAGAGTTACTAATGATTTGAAAGAGTAAAAATGTTTTTTTTTATGTTTTATATGGAACTGATTTTAAGTAAGATTATATATTAAATTTTTAACTTTTAATAAAACTTTTTAACAAAAAAATAGTGAAGGAAAAGTACTGTTTTGAGAGTTTAATAATCTTGCTAATATAAATCTGCTAAAATCATTTTGTTCAACTCCTTTTTGAAGCATGAATTTTATAAAGTCTAAAAGTATTCTTTACTTGAGAAATAATAAAATTTTTGTGTAAATTACACAGTATTTGTTCTGATTTTTTTCTCATTTAAGAAATGAAAATTATTTTTAATTATTATTTCTTTGTCAAATTTTTAAGATTGTATTTATTGTTCTCTTTTGTTAACTGTAACTGTGAAATATACACAAAGTTAATTCAAAGTTAAATAAATACTTTTAATCTTTTCAACGTATTAAATACAAAGTAACAATAAATTCATTGTTAAATATGACTTAATTGGAGCTCATTTCAAACTGGAGAATTAAAGGAAGGATAATATTTAATGCAACACACAAAAGAATATTCATCAAAACAATTGCTTAAATTGGTGACAATTCGCTTGAACAATAGAGTATGGCTTTATGCCCTATGTTTGTAATCCTATAATAAGAATTTCTATTCTTGTATTTATGTTATTTAGTGACAATTATCTATTTATAACATTCAGAGAAGACATTTCACTGTCAAGTAATACTAAAATATAATCTAACAAAATTTTGTTTATGTATTATTTTTATTATTATAATTATTTTTAACTGGTTAATCATTATTATATATAGTAAATTCTCTTGGAACAAATATATAATACTATTTTTAAGAACGAATCATCTTAAAAGTTAAATTAGGAATATAAAGGGATCTAAAATAATAGAAGGAGGCTAGAAATTCCTTAAAAACTAAAATTTCTTCCAAGTATAATTATAATTATTTTTAATTACAACTCAAAATCAGGTACAGAAGAGGAAAGAATAGCAAATAATTTGATATTTTCCTAAAAGAAGAGCCATTTCTAATTTATCGACATCTTGATATTGTGTCGTAAACAGAAAACATTCCATTGCTAATTAAACATGACTTAATCAGCTAAATCTTAGTTTAATTTAATATTTCAAATTCATTCAATGCTATATTTTAATCATGAAATTATGGTTTAATCACTTACAGATTGCAATGAATGTCATTTATTAAAAATGCTTTAGAAATGATTTTTAAGATACTGACGAGTTCATGGAAGAATGCATTTTTGTTTCTGTCGCTATTTTTTTGTTAATTAATTGTTAAGATTAATGTCACTAATTTTCTTGAATCATTTTCATTACGTAATTACTAAGGCATAATATATGAGTCACTATGAAATTAATTGATATTAAATATAAAAATAACTTATCAGTAACTCAATATTTACTGTGATTTAAGTTATCGTTTTTAAATGCAATAGAAAAGTCAGCTATAGTTGGTGAACAATATTTGAAAAATAAACTTAATAATAATGCGGATATGAGAAAGATATAGATAGACAATAAATTCTATAACGTCTGAAATTATAAAAAAAATTCTTCAAAGAATACATATCTTGATTGCAAAATTACAAGAATTTAAACTGGCTGGGCAGAGGATAATGGACAAACAAAACTAGTTTTTGGCTTGGCTTGTTGCTCAAATAATCGCTTTTTGCACAATAGGGCTAATTAGCTTGGTACAAATATCTTAATATGGGTTCCAACTGAGTACAAAATTCCCCACTTGAAGTGGGATTTTAACCCTCGAACTGTTGAACGGAAGATCAAAGCTCTAATATCTCGGTTGCCATTATGGCAAGCTAGATTTAGCAAAAGGTCAGGGAGTTCAAATGAGTGCTTAATATTTAATTATAATGTATAAAGGTTACATAATTGCTATTTCTGCCGGCCCCTACTTGTCTAGCGGTCAGCGTGCCTGACTACAGATAGGGACGTCCTGGGTTCGAATCCCGTTTCAGGCATGGATGTACTTTCTCTCTCTCGCTCTATCCTGTCTTTGTCCTTTCCTTGTGTGTGAATGAGGTGTGAATGTTTGCCTACCCTATAAACGGATCCCTATGGCATGTGTGTGTACTGAACAAATTTGACTCCACACCAAAGAAGGTTCAATTGGAAAAGTGGAGCAGCACACCCCGATTTGCTAGCCTAGCTGTCACACGAGAACAACAATTGTTTTTTCTACTGTCATGTAATTTTGAAATAATAAAACTTAACAAGTTATTTTTAAAAAAGAGCTGGAAACTCTTTTTCGTGTCCAGAACAGTATATAAAACTCTAGTTTTTGAAATTCATCCTATAACTTAGAACTGCTTGTAGGGATAGAGTCATTATAAACTATTAAAATTACCACCAAATACTAAAGTTATGAAAAGAAAAATGTTAAATTTTTTAATTGAAAGTATTGTGGTACTAGTATGTCAATATAAATAACATTTTGAAATGCATATTTTTCTCTCATTTGATTTACATAATTTAAAATTATTTTCATTTATTTTTATTGATGGCTTAATTTTAATTCAAAATTATATTCGTTTAACTTAATAAATTTACTATTGACAGAGAAAGTACTGTCTTTATATTTTTTCGATGACATTTCCTCTATACTGTGTTACAAATAAATGCGATTTGAAATTCCTCATATTGCCTATTAAAAAAGGATCCTAGAACACATTATTATTAATAAGAAACCTATAAAAGCATATTCACATTTCTGATTAGGAAAAGTTAACTCCTCAAAGTTATGTGTGTTTATTTATTTTTTGGTTGATTTGTTTTCTATATTTGTTTTTGAGATACACTCATTTATTTATTTTTCTTAATTATCATCAATTAATGTATCAACTGTATTACTTTTTATATACCAATTTACAGTTATTCATCAGATATTCATACTATAGATTTAAGGCTCTGATGATACGCTTAAATTATATATAAATTAATTTGTCTTAAATTACAACAAATTAATGAATTTTTACTTTTTTAGTTGCTTTATAAGCTTTGACGTCTCAAAGTTATAAAAAGTCGAAATACTTTTTTTCGATTTCTTTTTAAATTGATAAATGAAAGATTATATCATGAAAAATAAGGTAATAATATTTTGCTACTTATAATGTGTGTCATAGAATACAATTGACAAGAAATATTGAGTAATATATTTTAATAAAAAATCTAACAAAATTGTATGTGTGTGTGAAACATTTTATTCTAAACTCTTTTCAACGCAGGAAATAACCCATTAATATTTCCAACTTTAGAGATTTTGAATTGAAGATTAAATAACTCATAAGCTTGACATATAGTATATATTATGTATTCCAAAAAAATTTATCTAAAGAAACAAATTACTGAATAACCTATTCAGTTTCTTTCATTGGTATAAATCTCAGAAAAAGAAAATTATAAATCTTGTCTCTGAATTTTCTTGAAATTCCGTTGACTTATTCAAGGGTTGATATATAGTGGAAGAAGAATAAATTCCTAAATTTTAAAAGTAAGAAATTTACTTTTCTTATGTATGTGCTGAACAAAAATGGTACTTATAATATAAGATTCTAAAAAATTATGTTTCTAAAAAATTAAAATCTTCCAGAGTCTGACGTTGAAGTTTATAAAATGATTTTATTTGTTCCCATTTTATATTTCTATTATAACAAATTAACTACTAATGCTTTTTTGTTTTTAAAACTATTTCGAATGAAAAGCTGCAACAATAAAGAGATGAATAATTTTCAGTTGTCTTAAAATTTTAATTTTATCTAAAACTTCTTCTTTAATTTTCTTAAACGAATCATGATTCATAACTAATTAGTTACCACTTCAATACATTTATTTATTTTATAAATGACAATTATTAGCACTAAAACCTAAAAGTTAACAAAAAGTTAGCACTAAAAGTTCAGGGGACCACTAATACTCCCTGACAATGTTCTTCTGAGAAAGCAAGGTACAACTATTTAAATGCTCAAAAATCAAAAAAGGAGAGCGGCAAAGATATGGTAGATTTAGCGTTAATCAGGGTACACCACGAGGATGCCTACTACGTTATAGCCCCATTTCAATACATAATAGAATAAATATCAAATAAAAAATTTGAAAGCAAAGAAATTACAAAATTGCATAAATTTCTGAAAACGGAACATAACAAGATGATTCTTTGCCCATGATAATTATATAAAGATTTAGCAATGATTTATCTCTGTGATCTATATTACTCTAATCTATATTCTCTTTTTCATGATTCAAAGCTCTTTTGAGAATTCTTTCTACTTTTTTTAAATATATTTAAGTTTTATCCTTGAAAAAAAAACTGAATTAACAATTAAGAAAACTGAATTAACAAATAAACTGAATTAAAAATTATTATTAATTATTATGTTAAATATGAACGTAACTTCAGTTTATTATGTCTATGTATAGATAAATGTATGTATGTGTATATTATTATTAATAATAATAGCCATCAAGTAGCAAGTAAAATCATTGTCTCAGATGGGTCAATAATAAATCCATTTTTCCAGTTTTTATGCCACAATCGGCTTAACTTTCTCCACTGTTAGATTTCTCGAAAGGTTTGAAAAAACGGATCAAGAAATTTGGGAATTATTGATTGCTAGTGCTAAAAATTTAAATGGCAGTTGATGGGATTTTTACTGATAATATTAGGTATCCAGGCATTAGTATTTCCCACTTACCACATCATAAATGTAAAATAGGAGTTTATGAAATGAAATGCATAAAATAATATAAACATGAGGAAGAAATAAAATCTGTTGAGTATTGTTTTCAAGATGAAATGATCAATTGATGATAGAAAACGTCCTTAAAATTAATAAAATAAATTTGGTGGAATGTATTCAAAAATTGAAAATCGATATAAAAAAGTATGTAACTGATGATAAAAAGACATTTATATTTCATTGTAGTCGAGGAAAGAGGCTGTTGGATGAAATGCACCAAAACTTCCCAAATGATAATGAATAATTCTTTAAAAATAGAAAATTTAATTTTTATGAAAAGCAAGGTTTAAAAAATATTTTATTGTTGGTTTTCTTTGACTATTAAATAAGTAAATTACAAACTGTATCTAGAAAAATAACTGCTAAAAACGGTATTGCGAGTTTGAAACTCCTGAACAAAAGTTATGTTTCCTATAACATTAGAATTGAAAAAGAAAGAACTGGAAAGAGATTCCATATGAAAGTAAAAACTAGTTTAAAATGGGTTTGAAACTGTTTGTTTTAAAAGAATGAAAGGATATGTGTTTAATCCCAAACGAAGAGACTTTAGCCATTTAATAGCATTAAATTAGACATTAATAAATATTATATTCCAGTTAAAAAATATGTTTTTCCTATTTTCAAGTTCAAAATGATGAGGGAATTAACAACAATTCCTCATTAACTTACCTAGTTTTCGTTCAGAAGAATGTGACAGACTTAATTGCGTACAAAAAGAAATGCAATAATCACCATTTCATTTATGCTATTCCCAGTACAGAAGAAGATTAGACAATACGACATTTCTACTGAATTGTTACTCGTATTTTCTGTACAAATAAACTGAAAATGAATAAAATTTTATTTCACTAAATCTCTCCATTTGCATATTTAGTATTTAAACTTTTCTCTGCCTGTTACTTTAAATATAAAGATAAGATCATTGGTAAGTTAAAATATAATTATTTAAATACATAATTATAATTTAATCAAATAATAAAATACAATTCAACAGAAGTTAAATTATTTAAATACATAATTATAATTTAATCAAATAATAAAATACAATTCAACAGAAGTTAAATATCCTAAAAAATCAAATATTAATACAACAACATCAGTTTTTAGGCTACTTTTGATCAAAAATGTTTGATCTATTGCAAGATGGACGTAAAAATCCGCAAGAATAATAATGGATTTGTTTGCCTGATGGTTGAGTAAGCACATGAAAAATTTTACGTTACACTGCTCTCATCTAATGTATTTGTAATATGCTCCAGTAGGTTACATTTATCTAATCATTTTCGACATGCTGTGCGTGGACACATATCTAAACGTGACGATAATTATATCAAGGTTTTACCAAGTGGTTAAAGATTTCACCTTTGAATACCAAAGTTGGAATGAAGATCATTTATTTTTTGAGGGTCGTTACTATTCTTGACGAAAACTGAAGTTTCAAATATTCCGATTCATAAATTTGCTCCACTCGGATATTAATAATGATAAGAATTATTAATGAGGATAAGAATTCAGGAATCGCTATTTTAAGCTGTCGATTGCTACCAGTCATTTTTTTTCTGGAATGTGTAATGAGAAATGAACTTATTTCTTATTATATATTTTACTGGTGATTAATATAAATGTCATAATACTTAATAGGTTTAAACTTAAAAATTTTTAATTAAAAATGTAAGAGTGTTCTATTTTGTCTGAGTGTATTAAAATTGTCTTATATATTTTTCTGATTTAAATACTCGTACTGAAAATTTTTTTTGAATATAATTTACTTCAGAACTGATTTGGGAATTATTCCTAATAAAATTTTACATAATCTTATAAAATATTTAACACTATTTAATAATCTTCAGAATACTTAATTTTCAGTTAATTATTAAACTGAATTAATTATTAAAGATAAATCTCTAAATTTTTTGATGTATATAAATTACAAAATATTTAATTTAGTAATAAATATATGTATATTTATGCATGCATGAAACTAAACTAATCTGCAATTTATAATTGATGACTAATTCATTTAAAAATCCTATAAATATAAAATAATTAAAAAGTTCTCTTCTTAGAATCTTCTCTTATTAGTCTTATGTAGCAAATATAAAGAGAATTTCCTGCGAAGATTAAAAAAATTTAAATAGTTAAAGATTAGAAAATTATTTTACTAATTGCGTCAAAAAATAAATAATTAAGTAAGAAATCTAAGTATCTTTTATACATATGAATTTAAATCTTCCCTTCAGAAAAAGTTATAAAAACGACTGACATAAACGGACTTTTACTTATAAAACCTTAAAGTATCAAGCTATCTTTGAAATGCATATATATATTTCTAGTTAATAAGATTATTTTATTTCATCGCTCATTAATATTTGATTTGTTTTCTTACTTATGAGCTGGAATTCTGTTTTTTATTTACAATTTGCAAACTGAATTACATGCAGTTTATATTTATAAAATAGAAAGTATAATTTAATTATCAAATTTTATCTAGAATATTGATAAAGATTACAAGTTTTTATGAAAATAACCGAATTTTATTAAAAAATCACAATACTTTAATGCTTCTTATGGAGGTTTAGAAAAGAATATTGGTCTTTGAAGCAGTTAAATTAGTAAAATAAGTATTTATAAATAAAACATAATCTGTTAACTGATGAATTGAAAAGTTATTTTAGAATCACTATCCTTCAAGATTTATAAAATGTACAACAAAATATGCATTGTCCTTTATTAATTGCTGTTTCTTATTTCTTAACATTTCATACGGAGTGTGTGGTTAAATTAAGTGAATGCTGATATCATTATTACAATATTTTATAATTTCTGTAGTTAAGGACACGAACTTAAGTTTTGATTTACCAAGAAACAATAATCTATGTATGTAAAGTTATTTTTTTAATACAATGGAAACAAGTTTTTGAGTGATTTTAATTTTCAGACAAAAAGCAATTAAAACGGAAATGATGTCATTTTTAATGAACATAAGTAGTTACATCACGGCATTCCAATATCTTTAGAATTAAATTATATTCTCTCTGATTTGTCCTCAAAATGTTACAGTTTAATAATTTATCTCACAATGACATTAGTCTTAAGGATAAACTAAACTAAACTCTGTGGCAAAACAACCAGTGTGGAACAACGCTTACCGTACCCATTTCTGTTTTCCTAACCGAAAAGCCCTGGGGTGGGTAGCATATGTCCCGATTAGGTGGTCGCCTAATGTGAAACCCCCAGTATTTAATTCCCAAGCATGCTTGGTACTCAGGTTTATCTACAAACTTAAGAGCTGAATTCACCTTGCCCAGCCCTAGAATTGAACCTCGAACCTGTGCCTTGAAACGCTACCACTAAGCCAATGGGCTTCCTAAAGCATAAAACTAAACTCAATTTTTCATGAAATATTAGTGGAACACCTTAAGAATGCATTGGGCTAAATAAATGAATAATAATTAAATCATCAGATAATTTTCGGACTTATTTTGAACATAAAGTAAGCATTTTGTTGTAAGTTCTGTACAAAGAGAGACAGAAAAAAGATTTATGAGAATTAGAATATTATTTGTGTAATCTTTTAACAATATGGTTGTAAATACGAGGGTCACTCTGAAATTTTTGAGATACAACTAGGTTTTTAAAGTTATACTTACAAAGTTTTAGGCGAGCTCAAAGTAGTCTGCTCCAGCATCAATGCACTTTTGTAGACGAATTTTCCACAGATTAAATGCCTCAAGGCATTCATTTCTTGGAATAGATGAAAAAATGCATTTAGAGCCACACCAATCTCTTCTTCTGAATGAAAACGACGTCCACGTAAGTTCTTTTTTAGATTAAAGAATAACAAAAAGTCGCACATAGCTAGATCAGGTGAATACGGCGGATGTTCAATCACTTTAGTTTGTTTTGTTTAAGAAACTCAACTGTTAACCTGGCTGTATGTGCAGATACATAGTTATTGTGAAGCATTAGTCCCCAAACATTCAGTTCTTGTAGAATTTTTGGAAGACATTTAGTGGTATAGCAGTTTGCTGTTACTGTCTTCTGTCCTTTCAACTAGATGACTTTGACCAATCTCGTACTTCTGAAGAAAACGGCATACATCACTTTTTCAGTGCGCGTTGCTTTTTCACCATTGTCGGCGTGGGATCATCTTCAAAGACCCATACTTTGATTCTTGACGTGTTGGAACGTCAAAAAACGGTTTATACGTTTTATCACCTGTTACAATTTTAGAAATGATGCAGTGGCCACCATCATTAAGCAATTTAAAGTTTCTTTACTGATTCTGACACGCTCCTCTTTTTGGTGCTCTGTTAGATTATGGGGAAACCAACGGCAAACTACTTTTTTCATATGTAATTCTTCATGAGAATGATTTTGTGTTTGGTTGCGCATCCAATGTTAAGTTCTTTCTGTATCATTTCATAGGTACAGCGATTATCATCCATTAACATTTTTCCTATGGCAGACACATTATCCGGGATTACTGCCGACGGCAGTCTTCCTGTGTGTTCTTCATCCTGAAGAAAATTGCAACGTCTTCTAAATTCTCTAAACCATCTGAATACAGTAGACCGAGCTGGAAATTTATCACCAAATGCTAATAGCAACCGTTGAACGCATTCTTCTTGATTTAATCCTGCTTTAGCAGGATTAAATCAAGAAGAATTCGTAGAAAATCATTTTGAATGTTCAATTTGCCATAATAAATTTAAAGAATAAAAATATGTTTCTTAATACTTGAGTATTTTATTATTTTTTACAGACGATATTTTATTAATATTTTGTGTCAGATTTTGAAAATATTTCGAAATATAAATTCGCAGAGATTTACATGAAGTTAATGTTTTCTGGTCTATATTTATTATATAAGTCAAATCGAAAAGTATTTTTTCAACCATAAAAACATCTTCATCAAAGTTGTCTGCAAAATTGAGGACATTATTTGTTCAACTTATTTAAGATATTATTCTTCAGATGAATTTAAACTTTTGGAATATTAAAGAATTTATCAAGAGCAAATTTTTCTCGTGATTCCTTCAAATGACTTTAATAATGATCATCATATTTTTGCTTGTTGTACTCGAAAATATTTTATACATACATGTATATTAATCAAGAATAATGATTACTGTATTAAAAATTCGTTGAAGGCAAATCCACTATTTATAAGTTAAAATCACGAATGGTTCTCGTTAAAAAATATCTATTTGTAATGGATTTCACTTTATTTTTGTAAAAAACTCCAGTCCACATAAAAATTTAGCGTTCAATACTATATGATAAAAATATTAATAAATTTCAATATATAATTTAAATAGCATTAAACATGGTATTAAAAATAATAGAAAAACTGTTTCAGTAAAATATCCTTTTATAAAAATGAAAAAGCGAAATTGAATTTAAAATTTCTGTTGTATTTCTTTCGAATTATTATTTTATAATAATTCGAAAGAATTCGAATTATTATTATATAATAATTCGAAAGAATTCGAATTATTATTATATAATAATTCGAAAGAATTCGAATTATTATTTTATTTTATAATAGTATATAGGTTTCTGTCAGCTCAAATTCTATTATGACGGAACCCATATTTAAGTACAATATTTGTAGTAATAGGAAAAAATTAAGCGAAATTTTAAGTACATATGCACTAATTTTTGTTCTAATGAACATTATTTTTAACATAGCTTCCATTTGTATGAATGACTTAGAATCTTTGAATTTATTAATGAGTCAATTGTCAAAGTAGAATACTTTTAATTTCCTTTATTTTTTAATAAATTATGTAATTTAATTTTATTCTAAAAATAACATTGACCCTAATAAAGACTGCCTTGAGGAAATGTTTCTTAGTTATTTTAAATAATTATTTTTTTTATTTTAAATAATAATTTTAGTGCGAAAGTCTCAAAAATTGCTTATATTTAAAGAGTATTGAATAATTTCGCTATGTAGATGTTTTTATTAATATGGAAAAGGAATGAACATTAAAAAACAAGCATAATATAGAATTTCAATCAGAAATTAATTAGGGTGTAGTTTTTTTAAAATGTATTATGATTAACATTAACAATGACAGTTATGACAAGGGAAACCATTAATCTGCCCCATGTTCGGCAAAAAGCCTGAAAAATCATAATATATTTTTGAGTTGTCATATAAGTCTCTTTAAAAATAAAGACATTTCTTTCCAAAGAGCCGAGAGTAATGCAAAAACTTTGCAACATATTTTTACAATTTAAAATGAAAAAAATGTATGTTTAAAGAAGATAATTGCTGTCAAAAAAATAAATAATAACTAAAAACTTATAAAAAACATAAAGATTTATTTATTTGAATACTGAATCCAAATGTGGAAGTAAAATTTGTTCCAAAAGAATCCCAAATGCTTAAATATACTTAAAAATTCACTTTTATATTACTATGTTTTTAAAGAGAAAATTCAGGCAGCTAAAAATTATTCACATTTTAATAATTTATAAAAGTTAACTCAACGTTCAAAAAATAGAGTAATCAGTTTATACTTAAAAGAGAAATAATAAGCAAGACAAAAATAACTGCCCAACAGTTTAACTTATAAAAAGAGCTAAAATGTTAGGATCATATATCAGCATATAGAAATCATTATGCATAAAGAAATATGCATAATGATAATTACTGGCATATGTAAAAGTGACAAAAATTTCATACAACAGTTATATGCAAATATTTTTATGCTGGTTTAAAAGTGTAATAATTTTATAAATGGGTAGGACTTTGTCAGAATTTTCATTTATACCCAAGGGATTCACGTAAAAAGTTTCTTGACATTGTTTGATTACGTCATAGATATTCATGGAATTTTAACGTGAGAGAATTTAAGGTATTTCTTTTACGAAATTATATGGGAATAAGTCATTTCTAAAGCTTCAGCTACAAGAGTGTACTGAGAATACATAATTTAAAATCTTACTCTTCATCAGGTGCAACCAATTGGCTGATTTCGTCCATTTAAGGACCAAAACAGGTCTAAAGGGGTAGAAATGTTAGAGTTTATAAACAAGCAACACAGCTTCTAATAACATCAAAAATTAGTTTGAAATGTATAACAGGTTTGCCTCAAAGCCAGTGTAGTTAAATCTATCGTTGATGGAGGTTGATAGCTGAAGGGCAATTCAAATATCTTAAGTAGCGATACATCTGTTAAACTTATGACAGGATCGCTGAAGTTTAAGGTTGCTTGAAAAACGCTGCTTGGTCAAATGATTCATTACGAGTTCAATTGGTAAGTAAAATGGTAGTTATCAAGAGTAATGCAGCAGACACGCTTCCCAGACCATGGACAGAAATTTTTATAGGATCACTTCATCAGCGAGTGATTGGGATTTGATGGAGTGGGCAGCTTTTATAGGATATAGTTTGTACTCGCTGGTTATTCTAAGCTATGTATTGGTTGGAAATACTAATGAAATAAATAAACACTGCTTGTTATGGTTTGTCTGGAAACAATTGCATCGTTCTTTATTTCCATCAATTATCGATTTAATCAAATATTAAAAGATTAGTTGTCTAATGTAATTTAATAATAGAAGTTGCTTAGGTTAAAACTGAAAGATGGATAAATTCATCTCTACTTAAAAAAAGGAAAGTTTTCTTATATGGAAATAAATATCACAGAAAATATAGATTATATTTTTCGATTGTCAAAAGTTTGGCTTCAATCATACTCGTATCAATTGCTCAAATGTACTCAAATATTTTAGCAAAAGTACCTTTTTAAAAAAATTCATGAAGAAAATAATGTTGTGAATTAAATGATTACTGCATAACTGTAAGAAATTGCAACCGTAAGGAACTTTTCTGATACACATTAACATATTTTAGTTTAGAAATCCATTTAGAATTTTAAAAAAATTGACATGAAAAACTATAATTATGAAAGAAAATTATAAATAAAAAAACATAGGTCTCATAATTCTAAATTCTATGAATAATTTTGAATTATAAAGCATTCCTTAACTATACAATTTCTGGCCATTATTGAACTATTCAATGTATCATTTTGTCATTATAGAATAATTTCATTCTCATGTATTGCTTCGAATCACACACACACACAAATACATTCATTAAATAATATATCCCTAAACTAGACAGAATTTGCTTACGGCTGCTTAGCAATTCCCTTCAAGGATATTCAAGGGAGTTCATAATTCCCTAATGCCCTCATAGATTACAATAATTTTACCCACTGTAGAGATTATGGGATCTATTGTAATTCTCAGTTAAAGCTAGTAATTCACTCCAATCATTCTGAATGCATTGAAACTATCACCGATGGAATGTTAGAAGGCTATTTAATCATTTTGATTGAATCTTTAATTGCTCTGTTACCAATGAATTCAAGCTGATTTAGATGTGTACCAATAAAAGTATCTGCTAAACTCTTTAGAATAAAGTATATAATTAGTTTATAGTTTAATATTATGAAATTTCTGTTTATACTTAAATTAATCAAATTGTAGCTTATATAATTATAACTTTGGGGGTACATAGATTATAAACTCTATTGATTGCATGTTTTAGATAAGTGTTTTCTCAGAAAATGCTATAATAATATTTTCATTATACAACTCTTGATTAATTAATTGTAGTGATATAATTTATCTTAAAGGAGAATGAAAATATTTAAAGTTACTTATTTTAAAGCACAATAACTTATACCACTGTTAATATCACTTAAAGAAAGTCATTAATTTTCTCTAATTACCCCCTCTTAGTATTGATGACACTATTTTATAAGTGCCCTTAATTTTCCAATTTTCCATTTGATTAATGTGACAAGCTATGTAATGTGACTACAAAATAAATTGAAATTTTTGTAGATATCTACCCCTTCGGTCTTGCATTGAAAAAATTCAGGTTAAAAAATTAAACCATTAAGTTATTATTCTTAAACATGGAGATTCTTTAAATAATTTTAGATACTTTTTACAATTAGTTTGCAGATAAAATGCATAAAAAAATTGTGGGCAATTTAATACATCTATGAATAATTTTTCCTTTTATAAAAAAAATATTTATTTTTGTTGTATGAAGGTTTGGCTTGTGTGTCACTCTATAGTCATTTTTTGCACACGAGGGCTAATTAGACCGGGACCTACGGTTTAAAGTGGATTCCGAACCATCCATGCCCAAGGTGGGCTTCGAACCCATGAATTGTTGAACCGAAGTCATTGTTGTACGAAGGAAATACGTAAGCTAACTTTATGATAATAAGTAATTTATTTTATAATCGAAAGTAAAAACAATGAATTATAACAGCATTTAACCTTTCCTATTGTATAATCAATACAATTTGTACAATAAACTTAACTACTACAGTACACACACGATATACAATAATGTAAATACACGCACACACAATGATACAATAATAAAAATCTAACATAAGTTAGAAATCAAGATATTTAAAAAATCGTCATATTTCTTTAAATAATTACTACATGACCATGAAATAAGCAATGGAACGCAGGATATTAAGAAGCTTTAATTTACAGTTGCAAAAATTGCAAAACAAATGATACCGCTACACAATTGCCGCAACTGACTAGTAAAATGCTAACACTAATGATCCAGGCAACAAATCCAAAAATGTATTGTAATTTTAACTGCTACAACACAGTTAATATAACCGGAATACTAGAACTGAAATTATCAGTAGCTTCTACTTTTCCTTCATCTTTGTAGTTATTGTTATAAATTTGTATGTTGTAGAAGGCGATAAGTAACATCATCCATCTAATAATATGCGTGCCGCCCAACTTGTCAAGTGGTCAGCGTGCCTGACTACGGATAAGGAGGTCCTGGATTCAAATCCCGGTTCGGGCATAGATGTACTTTCTCTATCTATCCTGTCTTTGTCCTTTCCTTGTATGAATGAGGTGTGATTGCTTGCCTACCCTATAAACGGGTACCTATGGGATGTGTGTACTGAAGTAGTCGGATTCCACACCAAAATACGATTTAGTTGGAAAAGTGGAGCAACGCACCCCATGTTGCCAGCCTAGTTGGCACATAACAACAACAATAATATGCGTAATTTAAAACAAAGAGAAATAATCAATAAAATATGTATGCTACCAATCAAAATAAAAGTTCATGAGAACATTCACGCGAATTTTTAATTACAATATTATTGACTATATCTATAATATTGCATTTAAGAATTCCTGAAAGTTGACTGTTATATTTTTCCTGCTAACAATATTATTGTATCCTTATTTTTATGGGAGTATATATGTGGTTGATGTAATTAATTTCTTTAACATTAAAAATAGGAGCCAATTATATATGTTTCTGTATTAGTTTTATTATCATCCTGTCACCAAAATCAAGATTCATTTTATTTATTTCTTTAATCGTAAATTCAAATAAAGGTTTGTTAAAAAAATAATAACTTAAAAAGAAAAAATATTTTAAAATGAAAATTGATTAATAAGATTATGGATTGATTGTGAATCTGCTGAAACTGAAAGAAAGACGATGTATGGTTTATATAAAATATATTGTGTACTTTATTCCATGCATATTTTTTATGTATAGAATAAAGTATTAATGTTTTTGTTAACTGTGCAAAACACACCGTAAGCTGTTCATTGTTGCAAAAGTATACAATGCGGTATAAAATACGAGTTTAAAACTTGAAACTGTATTACATGTTGAAAAAATGATTATATATCTTTGAAATGTTTATTAATGAATATTATTTGTTAATAATTCACCTCATGCAATACGTAAATTACCAAAATTATAATAGTTTTTATATAATATTCCAAAACAGAATATCATTAATTTTGTTATGTATATAATGATGCCGTATGAGTTATATGCCTAGCTTTGGAGAAAAGTCAACCCTTAAAGGACCAAATGTTTGAAAAAGAATATTCATTGTGCTCGCACATAAAAATTCATCATCCCAATGGTAATACTCAAAGGAATCTTACTTAATGATGCCAATAACAGTGCAGCTGGAATGAATACTTACGTAAATTTCATTCAATGTTGCCTATAATATTTGACTATATATGTTTTTTTCGAATTGATCATGATCTGATTTATACATAATGGCCACAATCCTGAATATTTGCTCCTGAAAGCATTATTGTTGTTCATTCTAGTTTTACTGATACAACTACTTTGAGCCTTCTAAACATTATACTTGTTTTTTTTTCTGCTATTAACGTAAATCTTGTGTGTGTGTGTGTGAGTAAAGTAGGTTAATTTTATTATAATACAAATTTTTATTTTTTAAATATTTGATTCCTGTTTATACTGAGAAATATAATAGCAAGAAAAAACATTTCTAATATTTTCTAAATTTTTGATCATCACGCTGTCAGCTGATTCTTTTAAACTGAATACAAAGGATTTCTCAAAAGTAAGAGGGATAAAAATAATAAATTGGTTTTGAAATATTTTTCTTTTCAATTACTTAAGAAATCAATTTATTTAAATTTTACATCTTAGGAATTTTTTACCGTAACTTCTAACAAACTTTACACTGAACTATAAGGAAAGTTCTAAATCGAATAAAAGCTTGTAATACTAATTTACCTTTAAGTCCTTGTTTGGGATCTAAACTCGGTTTCAGCTGTATCTTTCTTTAAAGATGTATATCTTTGATTTTAATGAACTCGATGATTTTTGTACTTTTACCAATCATATGTGAAGGAATTGCATGTCTAAGAATTTTACACTAAACTGTATTTAATAGCTTGTTAGACTATTTTTGTACAATGTTTATATATACAAATTACGTTTATTCCAATATCAACAATACTAAGAAAGGGAAATAAATTGACCTCCATATTACTTTTGTGGTTTACATATTATGAAAGATTCATTTATGAGTGATATTAAAGACTCATACATTACTTTGAGCTAATGCTTGAAGGATCACTACTCTTTTTATTTCCCTACAATAATTCCCACTTCAAATAGAAATACATATAACAATTCGGAATCTATTATTGTTATATATACATATATATAGTTATAACAGTTGATTCTGGCTAAAATATGCCTTATGTGCAAAAGGAAAGTACAAGTGATTTATAAAATTTATAGCTTAAATGTATTTAATGATTGAAATAGACGAGAAATATGGGTTCCGTATATTTTGAGCAAAGAATGCAAAAATGAATATGTAGCAAAATATTTAAACTTTAAATATATAGCAATTTTAAATAAATTTGATTTTAATTACAAAAGGTCTCCAGTTATAGATACGAAACTGATTCGAAATAATTTACTATCCTCAAGTTTGGTAATTCTTATCAGAGTACTAGATTTCCAGAGCCGTGGTGGGAGAGAGGATACTGTTTAATTTTGATATCCTAGTGAGAGAGAATAAATCATTTATTGATTAAGGATTATAGAAAAGGAGAAGCTTATTCTCTCTCTTTCACTATGAATCAAAATTTTCAAGGTGCTTAATCACTTGATCTTCACATTGAGCGAATTTTTAGTTTTCAATGAGACTATTTTTCTTCACAAAATAACCAAAGAATTATAATAGGATGTTAAATATATCACATCAACTTATTTCTTCATTGGAGAGAAATTTCTTTTCAAATTTCATTTAGGAAGTTTATTAGTTATGTAATAAATTATAAAAAAAATAGTTAATTATTTATATTTAAAGTAATATGAAATTATTTTGGATAATACGATTAAAATTGATTTTTTTCTGTGTTATATTATCATTTCTGAAAATTTTATAATGAAAATGGCAACAATTTTGTTTTAGTTTATTTGTTTATTTTTTTTTATTTCTAGTCTGTTTTATTTTATTTTATTTTATTTATTTATTTTTTTTGTAGATAAATAGAAAATCACTACAAATTTTATTAATATGTTTTTTAGAAATATGTAACAATATTTACTTCATGGAAGCATTCTTATCTAAAAATGTAACGTAATTTAGCAATAAGCCAGTTCGATATAAAAAATATTTTGCTTTATTTTTCCATCATGTTGTTTATTTTAATCCAAAAGAATGATGGAATTTGATCAAACATAGTTTTTTAATATTTTTTAAAAATTTATTTAGATGCATTCTAAATGAATTTTGTGAGAAACACAAAAATTTCATGGTTATATTAAAAAATATATATTTTTAGAATCATTTCTTAAACAAACAAAAACAACATATTATGCAAATCTAGTGCGAAATAAAGAGAAAAGCAAATTTTTTTACTGTGAGAACTCAGCATAAATCACAAAAAAATTTCTATTTTCGTTCATTAGGGCTTCTGTCGATTTAATTTCCCACTACGGCAGAATAATGCATAACAAGCAAAACTCAAAAGTAATAAAAGTATAAAATCTTCAAAAACATTTGTATTTTGAAGCAGCTGCTATTTAAGCATTGAAATTTGTTTTTCAAATCTGAGACACAAATTGTATGAATATTACTTTTTCCATTATTTTCATTTTTCAGCTTTTAACTGAATTTTTTTGAAAATATAGATACCGTAATTTAATAGATTCAAAAGGTTTTCACACAAATACATCAACTAACTCAATAAATAAGAAAAACATTTAAGATTGTGCTTTGCCAGTTTATAAAATCACAATATTTACGTTTAAATTAAATGTATTATTAAAAAAGTTTTTTTTGTTTTTTCTTTCATTTTAGCACCTTAAAAATAGCTGATATGAGATAAAATATTTTTTTTTTAATTTTCAATGGTTTTATAAATATTTTGTATTTAAAACAAAACTGAATTATTAAAAATTTATTGCAACGGGTCAAATGTTTTTTTATTTATCAAAATGTAAATGAAAAAAGGAATGTTTTAATTTTTTGAAAGAAACGTTAAGAAACTAATACATTTTATAAGGCAAAAATATCAGAATTGTTTGTTTTGTTTTATCAAGAAACAATATTAAATGATTAAAATTAATTAAATTTGGAATTTTCTAAATATTTTTTAGTTAAGAACTTTTGATAGGAAATTTTTGAATGTAATCACATATACTTTTTATTTAAAATTATTATTCCATTATTTATTTGAAAATAATTATACATACGTAAACGTTTTTGGATGAATGATTTTTTTAAATAAATTATTTTTCTTAATTTTTTAATATTTCCATCGACTTCAAACCACCATATTTCAAAATATGAGAATAGACACAAAACATTAAATTAAAACTATTATTATTAAATTTTAAAAAATTGAATCAGATCAAACATAGTCTTAAAAATACATATTTATGAAACAGATGCGGAGAAAAGGCCAGTCTAAAATAAGTTAATACAGTATGTTCCGTCTACGCGTGCTTTATCCTTCATATGAAACAGCCTATTTTGATGTTGCTTCGAAATTTGCTCAAGTACTCTCATATATGCTTAAAGCAAATACTTTTAAGAGAAATAAAGAGCTATTTTTAAAATAACATTAAAAATTTTTAAGAAATAAGGCATTTGGAAATAGTTAATGGAGATATCTGACAAACTGAATAAATTAATACAGTATGTTAAATAAGTTAATACAGTATGTTCCGTCTACGCGTGCTTTATCCTTCATATGAAACAGCCTATTTTGATGTTGCTTCGAAATTTGCTCAAGTACTCTCATATATGCTTAAAGCAAATACTTTTAAGAGAAATAAAGAGCTATTTTTAAAATAACATTAAAAATTTTTAAGAAATAAGGCATTTGGAAATAGTTAATGGAGATATCTGACAAACTGAATAAATTAATACAGTATGTTAAATAAGTTAATACAGTATGTTCCGTCTACGCGTGCTTTATCCTTCATATGAAACAGCCTATTTTGATGTTGCTTCGAAATTTGCTCAAGTACTCTCATATATGCTTAAAGCAAATACTTTTAAGAGAAATAAAGAGCTATTTTTAAAATAACATTAAAAATTTTTAAGAAATAAGGCATTTGGAAATAGTTAATGGAGATATCTAACAAACTGGTAAAGTTTGCTTGTATTTTCAGAGCTTCAATTATTCTCTTGAGGGATATTTAGTACACATTTATACATTTCAGTTCCTTAAACGTGATATTCTCTGTCATATTTTGGTTCGTATAAGAAGCAATCCTTCTTTCATTTTTATAATTGATTCTGTAAATGGAGTCACGTCTTACCTAAAATGTTTCCAAAGAGATTAAAGTATTTCATACAGATTCTAAGATAGATACTATTTTTAGTTCAGCATGATACTGGGTTTTCTCATATTAAGAGACGGGTAGACTGTCAGATTGGTTCGAGATTATTATTTTTAACATTTGTATGTTTAGTTACTTCTCTGTTTAATGAAGACAATTATTTTCCCACTGCCTTAAAGGATTAGATGTTTTTAAATGATTGTGACTTTGATGCTACTGTTTTAATTAATGCATTAATAATATATTTGAATGGTATCCACAACCATTTATGTATTCTACTGGTTTTAAATTTTATTCTTTCAAATTTTTATTCTCAAATTTTGCATGAAGAAAAAAAAATATTTGTAATTTCTTTTTCAGACAAGAAATTTTAAACTAAATTTAACATATGTAAATTATGCACATTATTGTAGTTTGAATAAAAATTCCTATATTAAGTGCACATTTTTTCCCCTTCTGCTTGCATGAGTTTCTTATTCTGATCTTGTATTCCAATCAATTAAGTGATATGTAGCTAGGTTGAAATGAAATATTTTGTATAATAGAATGAATTATTGTGGTAAAATTTTAATGGATTACCAGTTTTATATAAAATAAAAGATTTTATGCTGTTAAAATATAAAAAAAACTAAAAAATTTGTTGTTTAATAGGCACTGAAACTTTAATAAATTAATTTGGAAATATGTTCTTATCAGTGTCAAAAATATTCTGAAATATATTGTATAGAATGAGTTCAAAAATTAAAACAACTAAGTTAATCTTTTAGTATAGTTTTAGCACAGAATTAAGTGCTGGATTATACATACATACATATATATATATATATATATATATATATATATATATATATATATATATATATATATATATATATATATATATATATATATATATTCTAAATAAATAAATTAGTCATTCTTTAACAGGAATACTTAATCTGCTAGATGTATAAAAATATTTTTAAGACTAACCAAGAAAATGCTTTTTTACATTGAATTTTGTCTGCTGGTAGTTTTAGAGATTCTGAAATTCTTTTATATTGCAGTTTTTATCTCTTCTGTGTAATTTAATGTTATGAGGAAAATTTCAGAGTACAGTTTTTATGTACAAAATGCTTAGCTATGGATTAAGCACTTCTATAATGAAATCCGATACCGATATTTTCAATAACAAATGCAGAAATTAAATAACTCTATTTCCCTCCATAATTATTCATAATAAAATTGAAATGATCAGATTCTGACATGTGACGTATACACCGGGTAATCATTCACTCTTAGAAGGCATAAATTGCGAATGCTCAAATTGAATATGTTGACATCTACCTAAAATATTACCCTGGATTTAAGAGATCTAATTTAAGAGAAGTAAATTTGTCAGCATATTCATTATATAGTTAGCAAAAGAACTATTTTATTTATACATTATTTAGCCTTTATCTGCTAAAAATATAGGGGGCGTCGTTTGAGTGAAAAATCTTGAAACATGTTTTTATCAATCTAAAACTCATGAAAAACTCACATGAAGAAGGCAATGTATGTGTTTGGCGTAAATTTCTTGGATAGAGACGCCAGTGTATTTTAACGAGAGCCCATGAATACAAATGCCTATAATTTCCATAATACTTATGTACGCACTTATGTTGGGGCAATATATGATGATTTCATACTTTAGAATGATATTGTAGAATTGTATATTGAATACTCTATGGCTATGACTCATGAAATTTTACAAATTGCTTTTCGAATCATTGCTATATATTTTAAAACATTTGCCTTTCTTTTTGAAAACCAGACTACACATTTATTAGGTAAATTATATTGTACAAGAATTTGCTTTATACTTTATACAAGTATTCACTTAGGTCCATTTTTATTTAGTTTAGTGCTGAAATTTTATAAATTTTTAGGAAAAGTTTAATAAAAATGATAAACAAGAACTGTAAAGTAATATTTTTGCTGATATTTTTAATTTTTCTACACTGTTTATATTGAATTCACTTAAGAGTGTTTAAGAAAAATAATATAAGAACAAGGAACCAGGTAAAATATTATTCCACGTGTGCAAATGAGATTAAATTGTGTCTTTCAAATATTTTTATTATGAATCCTTTTATAATGAAAGTTTTGAAAATCTAGATCATTTTTAATTTTCCGTGTAATAAAGCTATAAATTTGAACAATGTTAATATTTTATATTTTTATAAGAGGTAATAGCCATTATTATAACTTCAGGTTTTAAAAAAATGGGTAAATTGAGAGAAATAAAAAAAAAATCAGCAGTTCTATGGGGAGAATTCTGGCATCAAAAATTATACCATTTTTGTAGTTTTTTTTGCAAAACCCAATAAATAAATTTAGAAGCTTAGTCATACTCAGTAGAAACATTTCAGATTTTATGTTGAAGGATGCAGAAGATTATATTGAATTAATGACGATGGTTTCCTGAATTGAATAGTGTTTTAAATTACTCTTGTAAGGAAAAATTCCTTTACTTTTAACTAATCTTGAAAAAGTGAAAAAATAATAAAAGAAGTACAATTTTTATGAGTAATACATTTCAGTGAAAAGTAGGAATTAAAAAAAAATGCACTTTAAGAATACTTTTTAAAAACAAATAAAAAAAATTGAGTGAAATTGAAGGTTTTATTAAAGGAAAAATTGAATAAATATAAAATAGAGAATTTTATGTCAACCATTATGAGCTTATTGATTTCTACTTAAAATAGGATAAAGAAAAAAATATCCAACATTAAATGCATTTTTTTAAAAGTAATTCCTCTTGAAAATGAAAAATGAGTGTTTGTACTCAGCTTAACAGATGTACTTGGGCTCTTTTCTTTTAAAAGAGTTTTCGTTTTTGAGAAAGCTTTTAATATTTTTTGTACTGAATGTAATATATTTCCAGTTAGAATTATAATATTTTCACTTATTAAATTTTGTATCAAAATATTCCCTAAAATCTACATTGAATTGTTTGTTTAGTCAGAAAAACGTTTTCAAATTATTTTTTGATTTTTTCTGTTTTCAATTGAAATAAAATACTTTAGTAGTTTTATTTGTTTATAATTAAAATCAAGAAAATACATATAAGGAAAAATAAACATATTGTTAAACTTAGTGATTATTTCAAGGGAAAGTAATAAATATATCATGCAAATAAAATAATACACTTTTCCCTTAATACATTTGAAAAAACGAATAAAAATGTGATATAAGATCATAAGAGATGTATTTTTTTAAATTCCATGTTGAATTATAATGCGGTATTATAAAAACAGTACTTCCTATTTTTTTAATGCAATTTCATTTTCCTCGTATAATTTAAATTGTGGCTACAATAAAGAAATGTAACTTAAATTTGAATTTCTGATGATTGATAGGTTTGTTAAAGAAACAAATAATTAAAAATAGAAAACAAAATAATCAAATGAACATATTTTAATAAAAAATGTGAATGCCATAAGAAGAAATGACACATTTGAATGCTTCAATAATGGTGTTAATCATAAACGGAGGAATGTTCATATACACAGCAAATATTTGATCGTTTAATTTATCCAGAATGATAGCTAAAGATTATTTATCATTAATTTGCAATTAATAAGGAGCTAAAGTAATTAATAAATGAAAAGTTTCGTACATATGATATGAGGAAATATTGATTCTATGCAGATAATTCCCAATGTTTACTCATAGCTTACTATAAGATCAAATAATTAAACCGTAAAGCAACTAACTTTATATAATCATGTCCTATATATTTTCTTTATTATCATGTCTTATATATTTCCTTTATCCTGGAAATTAAGAAGACAATTGATATGCCACTCTCTTTTAGAAACTTGTGATTGGTGTAATACATAAAGTCCCCAGATCAGTCTTCGAAGTGGTCCTATATCTACTTTGGAAGTGGTTCTAAAGTAGGTGTAGGACGAAATTCACGATAAAGAGTATATTTCTGAATTGCAAACTGTGAATCAAGTGGCAATTAAAAAGTATCCTCAATTGCAACTTGATAAATAAGTGAGATTTAAAATGTACTGATTTCATCTTTACGGAACTCTTAGTATTGGACATGTACCTTTTTATTGTATTATTAGATATGGTTACTATGCAGTTTTAATTCCATCGGTCGGTTTTAATTTCATCATCGTATTTATTGAACCATAACTGTACAAACTCCGTTTCATGAATTCCTTACTTATTACCCTGAAAACTTTATTTCCAGCAAGAAATAAAGCATCATAGAATGAATTTCGTCAGCTAAAATTTCTGTCGACTTCTCTTCAGTGATTCTTACTACCAAGGTTACGATTGGCTCAACAGAAAACCACAACATAGCTTCCCATTTTACATTAAATTTACCTCCATGCTTGACAGTTGGAAGGATACATTCACAATCTTACGCTTGTGTAGGTGTTTCTGAAAAGTGCACACATCTTGTTGTGCTGAAAAGTGCAACAGAGGATTCTTCAGAACATTAATTATTTCTCCCACTTATCAATAGAACAAGTTTTCTGAGTGTGACACCACTGTAGATGATGCTAGGCATTAACATTTGTGACAAGTGGCTTGGGAATTGTTGCTCTGCCATTAATGTTCTATTCAAGAAGGTGCCTTTCAGCTGTAATCATTGACATTGAAGGATTCATGTAAGATTGAGTTCTGCTCTCACTTTTGTTTATTTACGTTTTAGTCATTACAGCCCATTTCAATATCCCTCGATTTATTTCACAGCAGAGCACTATTTTTGTCCTCCACACAGTGTATATGCCGTAAAGAATTTAAACACCGTAACTCTAAATCTGGAATCTTTCGATTACTCTTGCTCCACGTGGACAGTCTCCTACAATTTGGCTTCTTTGAAAATCTTAGAGGTCATTTGACACTTTTGAAAAATCTGAGGACTTACCGAGCTTTAATAAAGTTATCTAAGACTGCTAGAATATATAAATTTCTATTTATCACAGAAAAGTTGGTAACTATTGGCACATTTTAATGATTTCTAAGAGTATTCAAACATATCACTTTTATTCAGTGTTTGATAACCTCCTGCATATGTGTGTGTGTTATGTCGAAATTGCTATTTTCTGTTTTTTATTAGTGATTGTTTACCAGCGATATGAGAAGGCTCCATTCTGCTTTCCAAAATTTATCAAATTGATTTCTATTGCCTTTAGTCTGCAAATAAGAAGTTTATTTTTCCATTGACTAACTATAAGCCCGTTGACTTAGTGGTAGTGTTTCACGCACCCAAGGCACAGGACCGAGCTTCGATCCTCGGTCTGAGCCAGATCGACTCATCCTTTCATCCCTTCAGTAGGTTAATAAATTGAGTATCAAGCGTGCTTGGTACTAAGCACAAGGGAATTCGCATTAGGCTGACCACCTAATCAGGACATATGCTTTGCACCCCAGAGCCCCTCGGTCAGGAAAACAGAGATGGGCATTGTAGGCCTTGGCTTACATGGGGATTCTTGCCACAGAGTTAAGTTTAATTAACCGCTAAGTCACTTTATTGTCAATGATATGTCAATCAGATTTTGTCTTTCATACTGGTAAAATGAACTGCAATAAAATTTCATAATCAATCTATAGAATGTAAACTGAACTTAATATATGAATAACTTCCTATATATATAAACATTGTGCGTCACACTAAATCCCCATATTTTGAATACAAGAACGCATTCATTATTAAATTACCAACATGAAATTTTAAAATGAATTTTGTAAAATTAGAATATGAATTCTTTTGTTTTAGCATAGTTTTTTCGTAATCAAATCCTAAATAACTTCGCAAATTTCTACTGAAATTTTAAACTTTACTTTTAAAATTATAAATGATAATCACCGAATAAAGTTAAGCATTCGTGTTTCGAGTAATTGAGTGCAAAAGGCAATATTATCATTTGTAAATTAGATCAATAGTTTAAATCAACGAATTTGATTCGTATAATAGTTTTATTTGGTCTTAATCTAGATACGATAATATTGCTAAAATACCCATTTTTCTCAAAATAGTTAATTAAAACACTGTTAATATAAAGACTTTCTTTATATTAACAGTAAATGCTTTTAAATTTTCATCGGCTCATATTTCTTTATTATGTTCATTAAATGTTCAATAATGAAATCAGAAATTTCTTTTTTGATTTCTATCTCAGTATCTTTGTCTTATAGTAATTCTTCCCTTTATTTATTTATTTATTTTTTTTTTTGGTGTAATAGAAAAACCATTTTTCCTTTCCCTTTTAAAAATCAAAATTCATTCATTTTCACTTTGGGCTTTGACTTTGAAACTCCTTTTTCTCTGCTGAGTTGTAGTAAATTCTACCAACTAACTGTTGCAAAATGTTTTTATATCGGTAATGATTATCGTTTTCTCATTTTTCATATTTATTGAAAAAATTCAATAAAATTTTATTTCATTACAGAAGCCACTTAGTTCAATATTACCTAATATAAATTTATTTTACAAATCAGTTTATTTTTCCACAGTCCCATGCAAGCATTTGTCATTATTAGTGCTGAATTTATAAAAGAGGAAAAAGTTAAGGAATATATATATAGCATATACTCTTGTGTTTGTAAAAATTACAACACCATAAAATTTATCAAAATAAAAGGAAATTTAATGCACAAATGATTTCTATCAGTACAAGTAAGTGATAAAAGTTTGAATGAAAGATCATTATTAATTGTTTAAAATTATTAATTACTGTATTTACTACAAGCTACTTTGAATTCTGATACACATTGTGGCTTCTAATCAAACAGATATCTACTTAGGAAAAAGCATTATATATAATTTATGCGCTTACTCAAAGTTAATCTTCAAAAGTCTTATGACGAAGGTCACAAGCGAGAAGCCGATTAACGAAATCCCTAATATGTTCAATGTGCGATGTATTCGAAAAATCAGCATTCTAAGTTAAAACTATTTGTGTTCTCTAAAAGGACGTTTTGAACATTCCTTGCAACATGTGAGTGTACATTATCCCATTGAAAGATAGCTCCAAGAATGTCTTAAAAGTAAAAAATGACTATGGGTTTCATCATTTCAGAATAAATTTTTGTATCTGTTAAGATTAAACAGAATTCTTAGCAAATGATATTGTCCATAATACACAAGAATTCTCCAAACAACAGTTCTGCATGCTCGCTTAATATGATTTTGAATAATGTAATGCGAAAATCGGTGTTGATATATAAAAATAGCAAGATATTCTTTAAGCAAAATCGGTTCTCACTAAACAATTCTTATAGCAAATATGAGACACTCACCTTCCACAGAAATATTTTTATTTTTTGAGAAAAATGAAATGCATCCAAGATTTATTCCCTCAAACTTTTTCGAAAATGTGTCATTCACTCAATATAGCGGGTAAACAAAATGTCATATTATTTGAAAATCCTGACAGCAGACGTCTATTTTTTAACTTTTGTTCCAAAAATATAATGCGACGGTAGCAGTCAGGAAACAAAATATTAAAATCGAATCAATTTCAAGAGTACAATTTCATTTAAGTGTCCTGTATCAAGGTGAAAATGAAAGCATTAAGGGCTAAGAATTCAAACTCTTAGTACTTAAATTCATTTAAAGTTAAAACACTTACACACGTTAATATATATTGAAAATTCACTTTTCGTAACGATGCAAATAAATCTAGAGAAAAATTATCCGAGTAATTTATAAAAACAGCTAGAAAGAATGATACAAATTATAAAAATAGGGAATAATAAGATAATTCTAAAACAAGTGTAGTGCTTACACTCATTTAAAATTCAAAGCGAATTTTCTTCACCAAATTATGGCTTAAAATTTGTCGTGGATTTTACTGTTATCATGAAGTAACTTAAAATGTCATTAAATCTGTTCAGATAAAAATATGTTATCTAATCAGATTTACAGAGAAATATTCTTTAAAATAAGCACCTCAAATTATTTGAGTATATAAATTTTACTAATATATAAATTTTATTCTTGTTACTCAATTTTAGTATGGGTATATATGATTGCTTATTTTGATTTTTAGGAGAGAGAATGGCTGCTTTGTACTTCTAATATTTTAATATTTTAGTATTCAAGCAATTAATGTTAGAAAAATTGTTTCTGAAGTTCTCTATTTTGACATAATTTTGACTGAATTTGCTTATTTGAAGTTTGTGCTCTTATTTGGAACTTTAATATTGATAGTTTTAAACTGTTTACATATATTATATTGAATGCGCTATTTTAAGAATTTGTTATCTTTTGATCAAGTGACAACATCTTCCATCAATAATTATTGTTAGCATTAACTTGCATCTCTTACAATAATTTTCTTTTTAAAATTCCCAAATTTTAACTGACCTTTTTTAATTGGCATTATGTGGGATTTGTGAATCACGAAAACTATTTCATGAATTTAAAATTGTTTGCGAGGAAAATTGCTTAAATAAAGCTTAGTTTAATTAAATTAGCTATGAAATTCAAATGATCAAATAATAAATTTGAAATTGATATTAGTTATCAAATACTTATAATAATGATATTAATTTTTAGAAATAAAAATAACAATTTCTATAAAACCTTATAGTCGTAAATAATGAACAAACTTAATTATTAATAAAATTGAATAAACCAATATAAATTTTGTTTTCATTTAAATAAAAGAATATACAAATGAAACTAAAAAAAATACTGTGCTATTCTATTTGTTTCTATAGAATAATTGCAATATCCATTATGTTTAATATAAAATATATAAAAAAATACTTGTGTGTCACAACATATTCGAAATGTATTTTACGTAAATAAGAAATATAAGAATAAAATCAAAATTTATCATTGACTTTATTAGTAGTATCAAGTTTTAGACTTTAATACTTTTGACAATAAATATGTAATAATGTTTTAAAAGAGAAATTAAAAAAAGATTAATGTTTTCTTTAAAGAAAAAGTTCAACTCATTTCGTCCTTTCCGCATTTTTAATACGCTATTTATTTTTCTAAATAATACGAACAATGTTACAATGAGTTAAGCTTTTCCACACCAAGAAGTCATTATTGATTTTGTCGAATACAAAGCCTGTATTGCAAGATATTTATGCCCAAGTCTCTGGCACCAAAGAAGACTATGTTAAGTATAGCATAAAGATAAATTTATGAACTGATTACATTTCCAAAGTTAGCAAATGAAAAAAATAACAAAATTAATTTTGTTTATATATTCAAAAACTTTGATAAAAATTGTAGAAGTTTTTCAAACAGAATTTTTTAAAATATTCTGGAGATAATAATTTTCAAACGTATAAAAAATGTAATCGTAAAAAATCTAAGTGGTAAATTTAAAATAAATTATATTTTTCCTCTTTTAAAAATTAAAAAAAATCATCATTTAGTCATAATTTAAAAAATATTAGAAAATTAAAAATAATATGCAAGTTATTCTCCAAGAAAGGTTATAAGGATATTTCTATTAAATGAGGTTTAGGATTTTTTGATAATGTTTTATTGCAAAATTTAACTTCTAAATCATATTTAATAAAAAAATAGGACTAATTAAATTAAAAATAATTATCACCTATTCATTTTTAGAAGGCAATAAGCTCTTCATAATAGCTTCAAAAGAATTGGATCAGTAATTTAAAATTGGAACGCACGTGTTTCGTTTGTCTTAGGATTTAGCTTTAAGTAGACAAGAATAGCTAGGCTAAGGTGTCTTAGATTATTATAAATTTTTGCTTTTATTAAAATTTAATTATATATACAGTTTGCCAATATTAAGGAAGAGACGATCTTTAAAATGTAAAACGTTGTGCAAAAGTATTTTAAATAAGCACAACCAATACTAATCACAGCTCAGGAAGTAAGAAGATAAAAAAAAAGGTAAGAAAAGTAAATTTTAAAGAGGAAAAAGAACTTTTTTGAAAAATTTGCTTCGAGCACAATTAAACAAAAAACTCAAATGAATTTACAAGGAGAATATAAAGATTAATAAAGGATATGATCATATCTGACTGTTGTGCATAATTTACTGATCACTAATTTACCCGATTATTCATGGCTAAGTACCAGCTTTCTGTGAAGCATGACTGTTCATTTCTGCTGAAACGTGCTGGCTCTGTAGAATACGGAACTAGCCACAGCTCTGGGTTTGTTATTGTGTTCTGCTGACATGTAGCCAGATCTCTTTTTCTCTCTCACACATTGGAAGGATTTAGAATCCGGCCAGTTGATGTGCCAGCCAGTTGATGTGTTTGATATCTAAACTTTTCAAAATTTCCGCCAACCATTATCTAATGGGATATAGGTTTATTTTTTTTATGAACAGCAATTGAAAATCCATAGTACTTTAAGAGAAAGCACATAAGAAATGCTACATTCGATGGAATAGCCGAAACCAATGACTTATATATCTTAAAATGATCAGCATGGAAACCAAACACAGTATAACCCCAAAATAATAATAACACAATCACCTTACATTTAGGTGACATTAGAGGGGTTATTGACTATTCCATGCAGTCAGCAGACAGTAGATGAGCATGGGTCTGGAATTACTAGGGAGAACAAAATTGTTTTTATCCGTAAATAGTGCTGAGCACTATTGCAACCTTTACAACTGTAGTATTCCCAATACTATAGGAACGCTGTCTGAAATAAACAGATGATAATAGCGTACCTCGAACTGATTGTTATGCAAATAGATAACCATTGTGTTGCATCCAGTTTACGGAGAACATAATGATGGTCTTAAAACAGTCCGTCGCATGTGTTCTAAGATTTCACCCGGTTGTCTATTCCTAAAAACCCATAAAGATGATAAATTGGTCGTCCGTTGACGTGATTGCAAGTGGACAATTGCTGTTGAAATCTTAAATATATGTTCTTGTCATTTGAAGTACTCTTCTTGCTAGAATGTGGTAATGTGGTGTATAGAATGTGGTAATGTGGTGTATAGAATGTGGTAATGTGGTGTATAGAATGTGGTAATGTGGTGTATAGAATGTGGTAATGTGGTGTATAGAATGTGGTAATGAAAATAGAATAACTAAGGGAAAGTGGAAATTTAAGAAAGGTAGAGTAACAGATAAAATCGACAGCAGTATAATAAGGATAGCAGAATCTTGGTGCATTGCCTCAATGTTAGATTTTCCAAATTCGGGTCAGCAGAAATATGTTAGAAATAAGAAATCATCCAAAATCTGAAAAAGAAATACAAATGTACATTTTTATCACTAATTTACTTAAATTAAGTAAATAAATATTTTTTGTGCATTTTCACATTCTTATAACAGATTGAAATAGTAAAATCTATAATAAAAAAAGAATTGAGTAAAACGTATATACTTTAAAAATATTGTCTGGATTTATTTAAATAACGAAATTACATAAGCAAAATTGAAGCAGTAAATTAACTATAGACTTTTCTTGCTACAACTTCCCTATACTTATCTTTTCTTAAAGAGATATTTTAAAACTTCAAAGAAAGCCTGATGGCCATTAGCAGATAGAAAAATGAGATTTTGAGTGGTGAGTTCTTAATCTCAGGAGGAAAGTCTGCTGAGAAGAAAAAAAAGGAGGCCTAAGGATTGTGTTGATGAAGTTTTAAAAGAATGGATGCGTAAACTCAGTTATAATCTCAATGGGAATCTTGGTGAAGTAAGTAATTGCTAATGAATCATTCTGAAGGAGAAGCGAGATATTATAACCGTTGGAGACTGCTTGTTACGAGATAACATTTCCCACAGAGTACCATTAATATAAATTAACATTTTTTCACCAGTTTCTTGTAAATGTACAGAAACTTGTAATGCAGCCAATTATGAAAACTAGTGAAAAAATTTCAATGGTTGTTAGGCATCTAAATAAAGATAAGTTTTCTTACCTTTCAGAAATAGGTTGCTGAAATACTTTGTTTATTCTATTTAAGAATTACAAGGAAAATATAATCCACTTTTCTTATTATGAAAAAGGAATCTCTGCAATTCACTGAGAGATAATTATACTCTAATCATCTCAATTTACTAAAAATGTAAGTTGTATATATATATCTAATTGAATTATTTTTATTTCATTAACTTAATTGCAGTAATAAATTTTAATATATAATATACTTTTTTATACATCACATAATAATGATTATTAAAGGAAGTAAAATAAAATGTAAATAAAGAATACCATGAAATTACGATAGAGCTAACTATTTTGGAACACAATTCTTTAAGCAAATAACAGCAGTTTAGTTACTCATCCATTAAAGATACTAAAAGAAATAGAACGAGTTTTTGAAGTCAAGAAAAAAAAATTTTTTTAATTATTTAATTAAATATGATTTGCAAGTTAAAAAAAATTTTTAAAGTAATATGCCAGTTTGAAAAAAAAATAATTGGAAGTATAAATCTGTACTTATATTATTTTTAAAAATTATCCGTCTGACAGTAGTTAAATACTCCAAGGAGAAAGAAGACATTTCTTAAATACATGAGATTTTCAAACTATTTTTCCTGGTTTTGAGTGTATTTTTAATTATTTATATGAAACTATTACAATCAATTGATTTATATTACTTAATATGCTTTCATAAAATTTTGTATCAATGTTGCTCTCAGAACTTGATATTTATAAATGATTTTAAATGCCTTATTATTATGACAGTGTCAATAATATGTTTTTGAAATAGATAATTATAGATGAATAATATATTCAGTTGAGTATTTTTTGAACAATTAAACTATACATTAAAATAAAATGCTAAATGAAATTTATTGACATAAATAACTTCATTTCCTTATAAATCTATCAATAAAAAATAAGAGAAATAGAATAAGAATTTATTTCTTAAAACAGAAGTTCAAAAATGAATAACAGCAATTGAAATTGCTGTTCTTATTAAATTTCGCTAAATATAATACAGAATATGGAAAAGAGTGCTCTATATCATAATATTTAAGCTATAATATTATAGGCTATTTAGTTTTTTCTCTTGCTTTTTTTAGAACCAGAATAAGAATTTATATTGACATGGAATTTAATGCGTTTGTATTCAATAATTTATTTTAAGCTTATTTATACTTCGTATTAGACCGACCTTTATGATGTAGAAACAACCGTTTTTGATTATTCGGTATATTTCTCTGGAGGAAAGAATTTTATGTGATATTTTGTGAGGAAAATTTAGGAAATAAAAACATCCGAGTTATATTAATATCTAATAAAATTCAAACACTTTATGATTGTTTTATTTTCTTATCAACGTTTTCTTAACAAATTCACTAAAAAAAATAAAATGAAATAGTTGTATTTTGGTATAACGAAATAAAGAAAAAATATGTGTTTATTTTTGTTATAACTCTTCTAATTTTAAAGAATTAACGAATATATTGAGATATTCTTTGCTTGTTTATAAAACTAATTCTTACAATTATCAAATGGATAATCTACAATTCTTTTCATTAAACATTTCTTTTATACAGGTAAGAAAGAAGTTTTCATTATATCTGTCTATATCTATATATATATATATATATAATATATATATATATATGTATATGTATATATATATATATATTAATATATATTATGCTCTTTGAGCATAAAGCTAAAACTCTAAATTATTGAGCAAAAGTTGGTTCACATATTTATTTAGTAAAGAATAAATCATGGATTATAATGCTAATAGCAAACTTGAGCTTATTTTTCATTATTAAAATCCTACTAATATTTGCTGTAGATAAGTTTTAAAATAAGGGCATTCAGCTCATGATTATTATTTATTTATTAAAGAATGGGTACATAAATTGAGCTACAGAATTATTTAATATTCGTAGCAAGGTATCAAACTCTCAACAGATGTAATATAAATATTTGATCATAAAAACATACATAATTATACCAATATAATTGATGTATGAAATGTAATTTAACATACTCTTATTTAATAATATGCATTTCCAAAAATCAAAAATTAAAATATTAGTATTTCACTGTGAATATACAGAATATTTCATTTTTTATTCAGTTATAATATTAACAATAATTGATTTTTAAATACTTACTTCTAAATATTTTATTTGTTAAATTAAATATAAACAAACTGAATATATATATAATTTCGAATAAAAATCGAAAATATGTGAAAAATGTTCTTATATTTTTAATCAGAATTATGCACTTAAAATGAAACTTAAGATGAAAGGATAACCATGCAAAAATATCAAATAATTTCAATGATTATTCTAGTTATACTTACTTGAATCAGTTTTGTAGCTGTCAAAACAATTTATGCAAAGTATTGAATAAGAATGCGTGTACCGTGCTGAATAAGAGAATTTAACAGACATGGTTCATAGTTGTTTGATTTTTAAAAATTCCTTCAACATTAAAATATTTACTTAAAGAAATAAAATAAGCAGTTTTTAAAAATGTTAATGCGTGGTGAGGAAATTAAAATAATATGTGTGAAAAGTCACACAGTTGGGGTTTAGTATATAATTATGAATTTTATCATATATCACTTTGTAAATAGTTTACGTAAAACTTATTAGCAGACATTAATCTGCGTATAGTATGAGTTGTCTTTTCAAGAATATATTTCTTTCATATTATAATTTCAGGAGCAAAGACTGTTATGATAAATACTAACTCATAAAACTAGAAATTATATATGTAAGTAAAATAAATTGTTTTGAATGAGACCATAGTATTTATTATCAAATTTATTTAAAAGTATTTTTTGTTTGAAAGTGTATATATATATACCAGAAAAGATTTTAAAATTTTCGTTGGTTTGCGGCTGTTCTAATCAACAAATCATTATAAATTTATGTCATAAAAAGGACAACTTTCAATCAATTGATACTTGGAGTATACTGTTAATAAAATATTTTATAAAATGAAATGCAAGCATTGCATGCTAAAACTTCTAGTTTATAAATCATGCATTTTCAATGATGTGTTAGGCATATAATGTTTAGGGAGATATTGACATGTTAGTTTTGTGTTTTTTCTATGACTTATTACTTTTGACCAATTCGTGAACATCTTGAATTCGTTATATTTATATACAATAATATACTGTCATTTACTCTTCCACTTAACTATTCATTTTAAATTAACTATTTATGTTAATTAATTTACATTATTTATTCTTTGCCTATAGTAGTGCTCTTGATAATTTTTTTTACAAATGTTTTTGCAATTTAATTCATGTATGTGTTTTATGTTAATATTTATTTAATTTCAGTTATTAATTAAATAGTCAATCTGATACTTAAGGTTTTAACCAAAAAGTTAAATCATTTTAATAAATAAGATATGTAAAATACAGATGGTATTAACACATTTCTAGAACGATTTCGATAACGAATTAAAAAAATAAATGTTTTAGAATAAAAATTTTTGGCTACAGCTTAATGTTTGAAATGAAAATTATCGTCTGCTACTTTTAAATTTATTCTTCTTTCAAAATGTCACATGTAAACATGTTGTGAACTGAAGGATATGTTTTTGCGCTTTCCGAAGATAAACGTTCTTATTCCAGAATTCAAAAACGTTGTGAAATGCATGGTATTAAAATTTCTAAGTGCTAAATAAGCAATATTATCAATCGGGCAGGTAAACACTGTCAATCATTATTTCTACATGGAAAGAAGACTCCAAACGAACATCCGAAAAAGGTACGTACTGTTTCAAATGTTTCTAAAGTGAAATCGCTGGTAACAAGAGAAAATCCGCAAACACAGAAGTCAATTGCAAAGCCTTTAGATACATCTGTAGCAACAATAAATAAAATAATAAACCAGTATTTACAACTTAAAAATGCTAAAAACATAATGTTCACCAGCTTTTTTGCCGAGACATGTGGCTCAACGCAAAACATTTTGTAGAATCCTGCATGAAAACCACTTAGCAGGAGATAAATGGAAAAACGTTGTGACCCTTGATGAAGCATAGGTTTACCTAAATGGCTGTAACAAAAAAAGGTAATTTTATTATAGAAAATGAGGAGAAAAATGCGCAAACCCATTTCCGTCAATGTAAAGGAAGTTTCAGTAAGGGGCTTATGATTGACGCAGGTTTCTCCTACAGTGGGAAATTAAAAATAAAAAGAGTGTAAAGAAATGTTAAAATCAACTTATGGTACTAAAGAGAAGGTTTTACGCCCAATATTTACAAAAGAAATTCCACTTCTTTATCCCAATGACTTTCAAAGAGAGAAACTTCATCAAGACAAAGCTATAAGTCATACTACGAAAACAACCACTGCATTCCTTGAAAAAATGATGACTAATACAGGTATTGCATGTATACATTTTCAACATATCCCTGCGAAGTCTCCTAAAGTTTCAGCTATAGTTTATTGTGCCTTTTGTCTGTTAAAAAAGGCTCTTTCTAAACGCAAACCCACCATGATAGATGGACTCTGGAAAGTAGTGGAAGAGGAATGGAAAGCAATACCCCTGGAAGTATTGCGAAAAGCTCTTCTATCATGGAAATCACGATGCAGACTTATAGTCCAGAAAAAAGGCTATCAGATCGAACATTAGCAAAAATAATCTTTACATTTTAAACATTAATTAAACGGCCACGAAATTGTTCTAAAAATGTGTTAATACCCTCTGTATTGATAATATTTTTACAAATGTTTTTGCAATTTAATTCATGTATGTGTTTTATGTTAATATTTATTTAATTTCAATTATTAATTAAATAGTCAATCTGATACTTAAGTTCTTAACTAAAAAGTCCTTTTAATAAATAAGATTTGTAAAACATTACGCATGAAATGAGTTATAGAAAAGAGTTAAATTTAATGTTACAGACAGTGACCGAAAAAATACAAAACTATAGCAAATTTCACAGTACAATATTTGATATTACTTATATGAAATTAACTCAATCTGATTTACATTATGCTTTATGCAAAACTGGCAAGGATTTATCTTTTACATTTCAAACAAAATTATCAAGGACAGAAAAATTGTTTGCTAGACCTATATTATGCTTCATTCTTGTATTATGTACTTGTATATTAGCAGATAATTTAATATACGGGTCTAGGGATTAAAATCTCAAAACGAGACTTTAAAGGATGTTTTTAAATATTTAATGTTTACATCAAAGGATTTATAAAAAATGAGCAAATAATAAATTTATTTGCTTAACCATAGTGGCGTTTTGTTAAAAAAATTGACCACCCTACTGCAAAATGAAAGTTACGAAAACCATCGTAAAATTAATATATTTTTTGGTGAGATTAGAAGGTTGGTATTAAGTTATATCTTCCACTTGAGGCTTTAAGATTCTATCACACGATATATTAACATGAGGTAAAATTTGTTTAGTTAAATTTATGGAAGAACGATTTTGATTAACGAGGAAACGATTAATGGATTTCATTTGATCAAATAATAGATATTTCCAAGATTGATTGAGAGAGTTTAAAAAAGTTAAAATTCATGAATCTATATAATTTTTCAAAAATATTTAATATTTAACTTTATTAGCATTCTATGATAATTTTTATTTAAAATCTATTAGCAATAAAATTAAGGATTTCCTTTCAACATAGCTTTATTTCAAGACTTTATGTCCCAATAAAAATTAATTAGAGAAAGTCCTTGTATTTCTAGGATTACTGTGCTAATTTTAAATTTGCTACTTATGTGAAATGTCCTTAATATTTTGAAAATCATAAATTGCAGTTACCAGATTAAATTTCTACCTTCACAAGAATATTAATTATCTGAATTTTATCTATTTTTCTAAAATCAAATTTTGTTCCCTTCAGGCATTTTGTAAAATTCATTCAACAGTTTTGTGTATTTTATTTGCATTGAATAGTAAAATTTGAATTTACCATAACTCTACGAGAAAATTAAATAGCGAAATTAAATTTTAAGTCCTGAATTGAGAATATATGAATTTACAATTTGATATAGTATCCCTTCAACCATTAGCACGCCTTCACTGGTATCATGATGTCTCATTAACAGTTAGGGCGTTTTCACGTGAGTCGGCAAAACCGCTTCTAGTGATGACGCAGATAGAGGGCGTAATGAAATCGAATTATCCTCTCCATAGGGATCATGTAAAAGCTCTAATTGAATTGCATTACTTTGATGACAAAGTCGTCTTTGACAATAGTTGAAAACATGAATGGAAGTGCTCTAAGAATTTTAGTAAGCCAACCGAAAAAGAGGTACATTTTGTTGCATGAAATTAAAATTAATAAATTTTAACATACATATGAATAATTTAAATTCTGAATGAAAATAATCCTTAGAATTGAAGTGTTAGCAACTAGCCTGAAATAATCTTTATGTCATTGATTCAATTGTCTTTTTTTATCTTGTAACTTATTTTATAATTTTAAATCAAGTTCTTAAAGTACATAGATAATAAATAAGAAAATCACGAAGAAAATTTTCTTTTCAATTTTATGTTTAGAAATAAGTTGTTTTTTGCAAAGAATTTTTCAGGTTAATCGAGCAATTCAAAGCATAATATATATAACCAAACTATATATAAACCAGATGAGAATAAAAAAACATTTATTGATTGTGTTTATTTATATGAATTTATGATAACTAAAAGCATATATATATATATATATATATATATATATATATATATATATATATATATATATATATATATATATATATATATATATATATATATATATCATGATGAAAATACACAAAACTTTATATATATATATATATATATATATATATATATATATATATATATATATATATATATATATATATATATATATATATATATATATATATATATATGCGTGTATTGTTTTTGTAAATCTTGTATTAAAATCAGCGACTTAAAAGACGATTTGAGGGATAAGTGATTGATCATGAAAACTTTCATACTACAAACATATTTGAGACACTTCTATACACTTATCTTAAAGCGAAAAAATGTAAATTTTATAAATTTAGATTGGCTTATTACTATCACTAAATCAGACAGTGAATTATATTTGTATAAATGGCAGTAAAGAACATTTCTTTATCATACGATTCCAATTTAATATTTACAAGAATATTTACTAAACGAATTTATGAAATAAAGATACTTTTATGAAGAAAGAAGAATATTAAGTTTAGTGAAAATAGTACATATTTTAAAAAATGCTGTTAAGTGCTTTATGATTTCTATTCATCTTAGTGTGAAAAAGAAGCTATGAGTTATTCAATAAGCAAGTTACAGAAAGTGAACTAAAAAGAATTTCACTTATTGTTTATGGAACAGTTTGAATGTCTTTTCAAGAAGAGAAGAACCAAATCAAAATAGCAAAATGAAATTTCGAAGATAAAATCAAATCAGCGAAATAGAAGAATTGAATTGAAGCAACAGAATCAAATCAATAAAGTATGTATAAAAATGTCAGAACATATTTTCTCGAATGTCAGTTTTTATTTTTGCCAATACTGTGTTTGTAAAACATTTTATTAGTGAAGAATAAATGCAAATTATAAAAATGCAAGTAAAATATAAAAAAAAGCAGCTGATTTGTTTTATCAGTGAACATTTTCTCTAGAATAAATAAAAAAATTTAAAAATAAGTAATATATATTCAAATGCTTAAGGAAACATAAATGTGAAACAATAATTGAAAATGAAGAAAAAAGGAATTTACGAATTTTATATATATATATATATATATATATATATATATATATATATATATATATATATATATATATATATATATTTAAAGAATGCTTTTTGTTAATTTGAGAAAATGCTGGATTGTTTGCAAGTAGCCATTTACAATAAAAAATCTAGCTGATAAAATATAATATAAAAATGTATCGTATTTCAAAAGTGTTTCAGTGTATACTGCATTCAAACAAAATATTCTTATTTAATAACCTAATCACAATTGTTGTATTAAAATGATTAATAAAGAAAAAGGTGTATGGGAATGAATTAAAGCAAAGTAAATTGTATAGTATATATTAGGCTTAAAAATGGTAAATAAATTTTCATCGAGCAATTACGAAACTCTCTTTTGTAATATGCTATTCATTACCAGCTAATGCAAAAGAAATTACGTAAGTAAATGATTAAGTAAAAATATTTTAATGTCAAATAAATCAAATTAAGAATATGGGCTTTAGTATTTTTAAATTGAAAGCCACACGTTAAAGTTTATGATTTATACTTCACGTTAGATTTCGATTACAATATGTATACACATTTGAAAAATGTCAAAATGTAATATTTAAAAATTAAAATCGTCATTAAATTTTACTAAGCAGTAACTTTCCATAAGCAATAGTTTATTCAAGTTAAAAATTTTGAAGGACAATACTGACTTCAGAATATATGATAATAATAATCATTTAATTAACATTTAAACTTTATTAAAAATCACCGGAGGGGTAATTGAATGATTCTAATGCATGTCATGCATTAGAATTATACTCCTGCTTGTCATAATAGTTGAATACAAAGCTTACCATGCCTTTGTAGATTATACCTGGCGACTGTCCTTTCAGGGTAGGGGATGAACGTAAGACAACCTCATCTTATAAATTTCCTACAATTTCGAAAGAAATTCTGGCAAGACATTAGGAAGATCTATGAAAAGGAACAAATGGAAACACAATGGATCACTAAATAATAACTTAAAATGTATGGTTAATGTTATCACTTGGAAAAATGTAATAAAGAGAAGAACAGATAACACTTCTCTCAATAAGTTGAAGGATGACTGATAAGGCACTAACTTTAGACTAAATTCGACTCTAGTCATCAAAGTAATCTTCCAAGTGAAACATTCATTCTAGAGTTTCTTTAAAAATAAATTATTTTTCTTTTGTAAACTATTTATTTTTGGTCTCAAAATAGGTTTCAGCTTTGGCAAGCATTTCTCCTTTAGACTTACATACCTTTCTTTGAAGCATTCCTGATAAGTCTCTAAAAAGTGGTAGACACTGGGAACCAGATATGGGAAATAAGGTGGTAACAATTTAGCAATTTTGGCATTGTTGTTATCTATTTGTGAAACGAAGAATTGTCATAGTAATAGAATTTTATTATTTTCCATTTAAGCTCCTCAAATTTCTTCCTTCAAAATCATTAATATGCAATATTTGTTACGATGGTTCTTCTTCTTTCAAGGTAATAGATGAATAAAGTTCAGTTTCGCATTCTAAAATATGGAGGCTAAACCTCGTCAGATGACATTTACGTTTTGTTACCTTCAGCTGTTTCGTTACTAGCTGTCTAACTGACACGTTGGCTTTGAATTGAAATATGAATTCATTTTTCGTATATTGTCACATACTGCATGAAAAATTTTATCATAGTTTCTACTTCGAATTGTTTATTCTTGGATAAATCCTTATGAAAAACGGCGAACACACTTGCTACTGATACATTTAAGGTATCAGCAATCTCTTGTAACTTCAATTTACAATTGAACAAGATTATTGTGTAGACTTCTTTATATTTTCTTCAACTTTCAAATTTAAGAGACAAAAACGCTTATCAAAACCCGTGATTGTACGAAAACATTGAATATCAGCAAATTGGTTTTCTACTGTTTGCACTGATAGAGCAAAGTCCGAATAATTTCTGTCAAGTTATGAACTTGCTTTTAATGGTATTTAACTCATTAAAAAAACCATTGCTTTTTGTTAATATAAAAAATTAAAAATGTTTTCCCATTGTTTTGAAAATTACATAAATAGCGTCACTAAAACAGCTGGCTATTGAAAAATAAGCAGAAAATGATTATGAAACTTCAACGCGTGGCATTTAAAGGTTAGTACTTAATAAATATCATTTTGGGAACAATGATAGCATTTATATGTTATCCTTCAAACTTATTGAGTAATGTGTTAATTAACAATAAAATAAAAATCTCTTACTACTGACTACACCACTAAATGGAAAAACAGTGGTGCATTTAAGAAGAAAGAATTTTACCTTCATTATAGTGTGCTTGAGTAACAATATATTAATGGTAAAGTTATAGGATTTATGATAAAAAAATAACAAGATGAGTTCTGGGTTACTGGTATCAGCTACTTTCAACATTGGATCCTTCATCAATAATTGTCAACCAATATTTTGATCATTCAAATAGTGATTAAATTATTCGAGAATTCTCAGAAATGTCAGTTGTAACTCTAATAAGTTTCTATTATTTCTGAAGTTAACACATATAATATCCATGATTAGAATTTCTCACAGCAGAAAAAACCAAATTCAGATAAAAAAAAAAATCAAAAGACCACATCATTCAGAACTAGAATATAGTTTTAAAACTGAAAGATCTTTGCTGAGGACGGATTTAAATTTAGACATCGATGGGGAATAAACATTCTTAAAAGTGCATTTTGGATTCTGCGGAGTAGTTTTAGAAAGAGAAAAATGACAAAATAAAAAAATGTTTGAATGAGAATTGTATAAGAGCAATATATGCAAACATTATTACTAGATGCAAAGTACGAGAAGAAGGAAAGTACAAGTAAGCATTGATGTTACTGGATTAAAAGCGTTCCAACCTATTATTTGACCGTTTTTTTTACCATGAGTGTAAGCATATATGGAGTATCTGCTTAGTGACCATAGGGTTGGATATCTTTGACTCAACACCACAGATAATAACGCATTTAATTATATAACCAACCATGACCCTGGATTTAGGATTGGTGTCTTGTCGTGTTTTCGTACAAATAACGATTCCATTTACGGCAGCATGGTGTTCGAATTTGTGTTTGGCAGCATGGTGTTCGAATTTGTGTTTGGCAGCATGGTGTTCGAATTTGTGTTTGGCAGCATGGTGTTCGAATTTGTGTTTGGCAGCATGGTGTTCGAATTTGTGTTTGGCAGCATGGTGTTCGAATTTGTGTTTGGCAGCATGGTGTTCGAATTTGTGTTTGGCAGCATGGTGTTCGAATTTGTGTTTGGCAGCATGGTGTTCGAATTTGTGTTTGGCAGCATGGTGTTCGAATTTGTGTTTGGCAGCATGGTGCTCGAATTTGTGTTTGGCAGCATGGTGTTCGAATTTGTGTTTGGCAGCATGGTGTTCGAATTTGTGTTTGGCAGCATGGTGCTCGAATTTGTGTTTGGCAGCATGGTGTTCGAATTTGTGTTTGACAGCATGGTGTTCCAATCTGTATCTGCATCGTAAAAAACTCATACTACGAGCATGTATTCAATATCGTCATACTGTCTTATCAATTAGTGTGATGATAAAAGCTGTCGTTTGATAGTTTTAGTCACTTTTTGTACTCAGTGATGGTGCTTAAAACAGTCTGCTGTTTTAAGAACAGTGGCTATCTTCTTTATTTAAGCTATGCGAAATGCCACGTTTCAGAAAGATAATGCACGGCCATCTGTTACCGGGATCGTACAGACTTTCCTTAATACAAGAGATAGTTGTCTACTTCCCTTGATCACCATGTTTTCCTGATCCATAACGTATACGCTAATCACTAAGGGTAGTAAGTTTGTACTTTCACACGGCATGCAGGTACTGTAAACATTCTTTTAGATTTTTTCGTTATTTATTTGATTTTGCCTACCATATTTATGAAGACAATTAATTCAAATTGGTTCTAGTTTTTATTTTAAAATCTCTATATTGTCTTAAAGTTATGAGAAAGGGAAGAAAGATACTTAAACGAACATATTTACAATAATACCGATGAAAAAACACTTTAGTAAATTGCGAGTTAATACAAAAACAAAATAACAATTTTTTGAAAGGTTTAATTGTACCTACAATATTTATTTCTATGAAATGAATTTAAGCATACTTTAATATTTTATGTTTCAGACTGTAGATTTAAGACATACAAATTCATTATTTATTTCTCTATATGTGATATATATTTAAAAAATATTTCTATATGCCAATATATCGCACAAAAATTTAATTCCATACACGAATATGTATTGTGAAATTGTATTTATCTATTGGAATATAATTTTAATAAAAAATAATGAATACTTGTAAAAAAAATCTTAACGTTGCATTAACATCTTCCAAATTGGGAAATTTTATATTTGTGGTTCAGTGTTACGAGTGTATAATGAATATATAGGAATGAAAATGGATTTTTAAAAGATTTCTTTATAAATCTCAGAATTACTCTCAAACAGAAAATAAGAGATTCACACACACATTGTAGTTATTTCAGGATTAATAAAATTGAGCAACTTTTGAAAATTTTATCTGATATTCACGAATGTTTGAAAATCCTATAGAGGTTTCCTTTGTATTTAAATTAGAAAATGAAAAATATACGGAAAAACAGTTAAAAAGACTCATAATTAAAGTGGTGAATATTGCACGCTCTAAATGAAGTAAATTCATTGTAACGAATATCAGAAAAATTTAAGTATCGTATCAATTTATTGAATATAAAGTTTTAACAAATGTTATAACCTACTAATAGTAGTAATATCTTTGCAGATTAATATTTGCAATAATTTAATTTTCTATTTTATTTTAAAGTTATTTATTCAAGAAATTCTGCAATGGCAATTGCTTATATTTTTGGTATATAATTGTGATTCAAGGATATTTTTTTTTAATTCAAGTTCATTAAATTCATTAGTTTGAGGGAGTGAGATATAATTTATAGAGTAAATGATTGTTACAAAATTTATTGCAGTGAAAAACAAAAAGAGGTTATACCAGTAACCAATAGTAGCATTAATGAACTTTGTTGTTGAAGAATGTTCCTCTTTCTTGAGCTTAATGGCCATTATATGCAGATAGAAATTCATGTGTTACGTTATATCAGTTCTTATAAATGGTGAAAGCTCAAATGATTTTTAAACTTTTTTAGGAAAAAATAGCTTCTAAATTTGATCCAATCTTAAGTTTTTTGTTCAAGAAAATTATTTGCTTCATTCAAAAATCTTATATTTTATCAAGGAAACATGCCGATTCTGGGCATATTTGCCATAATGCTTGTTATTTTCATAGACTTGATCATAATAGATGTTAATCTGATGTATCTGTATTTTTTTACATTGTATTAAAATATTTTAAAATAAATTATACCATACTGTTAAATGTATTCATTTATTTCTATAAAATATTTTGTAAAAAAAGTTACAGAATCCATAAATTTCGATTAAGAAACAAAATTCCAAACATAATTTCTTATAATTTATAATCATAATCCAAATTACAAAATTTAAATTCCTAAAAATTTTCAAAAAAAATAATTTTATAAAAAAAGTAATCTCTTATACTTTTAATAACTATTACAACAATTATTTGAAATTAGTTTTAAATATATCATTCAAATTTTTTAGTAATTTTTAACAGTCCAAAAGGATTCACTTAAATGAATTTATTAAAATAATTAACGTAATATTTATTATTGCTAGAGAACTTTATGTTGATGAAATTTACATGGAGTTATTTAAAAATTGTTAAATATTTTACAACACATTTTAAATAAAATAATTTGCGTAGCTTACTTACAGATTATAATATAAATATTTCAAAAATTTACTTTAAAAACAGCATTCTTGAAAAATTAAGTTAAACACTGTTTATTTTAGGTATGAAATATGTAATTCATTTATAAACTTTCATATAACTCTTTATACAGGAATATAGCAGAATTAGAATATTCTCGCAAGCATTTCCGGTGCCATTTCCGAAATCCAAGTGTAATTTCCTCAATAAAGTCAGTGAAAAGTTATCTTAAAAGGGAAAACACTTTTACTATGCGTACAACATTCTCATAACTCTAACAGTGTTTAAATCCGTTAGAGAGTAATGTTATATCAACTTCTGTGATTTGAATCCTCCTATGAGATAACCAAACATTTAAACGGAAAGGTACTTTCCAAAGTGAGAATAAGAGGTTGAAATGAGTGCGTGCTTTACTTTATTACAGGTCTATTTTCTTTAGGATGGCTTAAGTCTTCAAAGTTTACTAAATGCAACTTAATGTTTTTGATCATATCGTGAAACGTATTATATCTACAGTTATTACGGCTGCCAGAGATGCTTCTGGAAAACAAATGGTGAACTTTACATGCTTTTTACCCTAAGAATAGGCTTTTGTATGTAAATGAACTTTATATTATACATTTTAGATAAGAAATCATTTTGCTCATACTTAATGTAAGTCTCCATATAAAGGTAATGTCTTTTTCTAGTTTATATGTATCTTATGATGATATAAAAAGTTATCTACTTTGAAAAATAAGTAGCACCACCAAAACCAAATTTTATCATAATTAAATATTTCTGAAAGTGAATTTGTATTCTCAAAAGGTATAAAGACATGGTATTTTATACTTTCGTGCCTGTCATCAAAATAATTAGTTTGTGGCGCGATAGAATAAAGTAAAATTGTTGGTCCTTGAAAAAGTTTGATAAGGTATCAGGATATTTATCTTGCATTAGTGCAAAAATTTCGTTATCTAACAGAATAAAATAAATTTTAATTAGTCATATATACACACGAATATACAAATGAATGAGACAATATATAAGAACTAAAATATTCAGATTTTATAAATATCTTTATTAACGTAAGATATACATTGTGATCTATGACCTAATAAAGCAAAATTGTAAAGACTAATGCCTTTTTACAACATTACATTCATTTATTGAGAACTGCGAGTGAAATCGGAAAAAAATTAAGAAATTAATAAAAATATAACACACACTATATAATAAAGTGGAAATCTCAATTGTTAAAGGTTTTTCATATCTCTATATTCATCCATGACTTTTTAATGAAATATGAGATTGTAAAGAAAAATATTAACAAAGAAAGTGTCTTTGCCTAGCATTGTGTTCTACAAACATGGTGACTTTAATGTTTTAAAAGTCAAAGCGATTTACATTATTACCTACATTTGTGATACATGCAATTCACATATAGGTTTTTAAAAAATGTAAGGAAAGAATGAGACAGTCATTGTTATCTTTTAACATTGTGAAATCAAAATCATACTGTTAAATTATTTTCAAAATATTACACTTATCATCAAACAGCTTCAAATGAATAATTAGAAGATAGGAAATAAATGCATAGTAATTATGCAGCCTTTCACTGTCACACAAATTTTATATTATTTCAAAATTTTAATAAAGCTGATTAAGTTTTGAAGTAATCAACACTAGTTAAATATTTAAAAACAAAATGAATATTTAAATAATGTTGATTTAACTAGTGTATATTCACTACCACAGTTAAACAAATCGGAAGCACTATAACAAAATACAGATGTATCTATATTTGAAGTTACAATTTCTAAAATGAAAAACAAGCATTTCCTATTATTTTAATATTATTTATACGGTTAGCACTTTCTATGAAAATTTTTATTCATGTTACATATAAGAATAACAACCATTAAATCACATGCGTGCATTAGTTATTTACTAACTGTGAGACATTGGACCCTGACAGATAGAGAACAACAAGTGCGTTAACACGAATATTTCTTCAGTGAATAGAATTCATGAAAATGTGAAGGGAAACATGAATTTGACAGTTTGAATTCATAGAATTCACACAACTGAAAGCATATGAAGTGGCATATATCGAAATTATTCATTTTGTGATGTTTGTTCCCAGAAATATTATATAGATTCCGTCTTATACTAAGCTCTGATTAGCTCGAATAATTGAGTTAATTGTTCTTGATGACGGTTAAGATGCTGAATAATTTTTATCAACCAGGGGTTTATACCATCTATAATGTTAAATTCATTATAAAAATTTTAATTGAAATATTTAAAATAAAAATTATATTTTGAAAATATAAATGAAAATTGTTTCACACTGAAATTAGTAGACACAAAATATATAGCACTTTATGCATAAATTCTAAGATGTCAGCAATCTTGAAAAATTTTGAGATTTATAATTTAGAAGTTTAGAGAATTTATATATTCTCTATTAAATCCCAGATCTTCATTCAAGCTTTTAATTTTGCAATCAATAAAAAGACATGTTTATAAATTTTATAACAAACTCTTACGAATAAATAATATTATTACTTAAAAATAAAATTGTAGCTATTAACTGGAATTTTTTAATTAAGTTAAAATTCATTCAATTTAAGTCTATTAGTTAATTTCCAAACATGAGTTAAAATGTATATTTAATATATTTGTTTAACAGATTAAATAATCAAGCACACGAATCTTTTAGAAGTTTTGATGTAAGTTCTTTGTGTGAATTTTCAGAATCAATAAAATTGCATCTAAAAAATTCTTGAATCTAAATCTTGAAATGTCGTGATTTTTTCATCATTTTTAAGAGAATTTAACTTAGTAAAATAAAGATATAATTTTTAACAATGCTTTTTGTCCAAACTCAACTGTTTGATTCATTAAGGAATTGATATCTAATTTTGCAAATTTCAATTTGAATTTTGGTAAAATTTATCCAGAAAATAAAAATATTCTTGAAGAACTGAAATTAAATATCTGATTTTTATATCAGATAGTTTTCAACATATTCTGCAGTTAAAATTTGTTAGTATGATATTCATATACTTTAACATACTGAAACTTTTATTACATTGTATTCTAATTATTTTTATAAAAAGTATATATAAAATTCAAGAAATATCCAAATTCAAGAGATTTTCTGAAATAAAATTTGGATTCTAATAACACAGAAGATTAAAAATTATTTCATGTTTAGAATAAAAATACTAATTCACTGTTTTAATTAGTAGTTAAATTTTCTGTGTGATTTTAAATATATTATTTAAGATTGTATCTTAAAGATAATAATAATTAGTGACCAAATGAAATGAATATCAATTTCACACAAATCAAAATATATTATTATATTATTTAAATTTGAGCTCCTCAGTTTTAAGTTGATTTTGGATTCATATAGATTCATATTTTATTAATTGAAAATTAACATTAATTACATAATAATAATTATAAATAAAACAATATTCCAGATTTATAATTCATCTAGAATAATTTACATTTTTAGGTGAAACATTACATATGAAAAGTTACATTTCAATCTATATAATTTATTTATTGAGTTATTTTATTATTTACTATTTTCTTAATAATTAATATAATCTACATTTTGTTTTATAAATTTGAGAATATATTTTGTGAAAAACTATTTGATAGCTACTTTAACATTAAACTTATAAGTTTATCAAACTTCTATAGGTTTTTCTAACATAATTCAGAATATTTCGCACTCAAAACTATAATTTATTTCTTTTTACATCAGAAAAATTTTCTTTGAAAAATATATGCCATCTTTCATAATATTTCACAAAAACTACAGTATCTTTCAATTAGATATGTGTGATAAATTGATCCCATAAACTTTCAGTTTCTTCTGCGGTTTGGACAAATGGAAATAAACATATATTCCGCATTTTACATAAAACACCAAGAAAACTTTGTGTTTGCCTTCTTATTATGCAATGAATATTTTACAAATTTGGTCCTTTCAATCACATTTACGCTGTTGACTTTAAAGATGCCAACAATCGGGAAATAACAACGAGTCCAACCACATTTATGAATAAGTAAATAATTATTACCCCCTTTCAGGAAGTCACAAAGCCTAGATCTATGTTTGAAGGCAAATTGATCATTTTTGGCAGAGGTCTTCTTGGCCATGTTTGAAATTTCTTCAATTTTTGGCCATGATCCCAGATTGATTTCATCTTTTTTGTATAAGGATAAATATTTAATTCTATCCATTCTGATACTGTATCGTCATCATAGACTTCTCTCAAAGCTTTAACTGCTGCATCTTGAAGCATCTGAAGAGATGAGTTGTAATATCCGAAATCTTTCAATAGCTCATTTACTCTTAAAGGACTGGTAAAATTATGATTAACATTATATTCCGTCATCCAACCCTTATGCACTGTCAGATCATTTATATACTTGTCTAAAGATTTGACAACATCATTATGTCGAAGAGTAAGTCTAAATATTGGGGATCCAGGGAAGAAACATACTCCCAGAGCTCGCCACATATTTGGATCATGATCTAAATCAAGATGGTAGTGTATACGAGAAGAGCATTCTAATAATTCCTGCATTCTGAGAAAAACATCCTTTGTGAATTCTCCTTGTGATACAGTGATAAGATTTAATAATAAGGATGGTAATGCAGCTGGAAAAAGTTCGCAAAGTGAAGAGAAATGATCGTATCTTTGCCATCCTGTCAATGCAATACCACGAAAACCAGAAAAACTGCTATTTTGCTGACTCATGACAGTCAACCAAGCTTTGTTATTTTCTAAATGGCGTTTTGAGTCAGGTACTGTTAAAGTTTCACCAAAAGCACCTTTAAAAGCACTTGCAGTCCACATGTAGGGAAATACTTGACTATACTTTTCCCATAAGCTACTAGGTAAGAATAAATAGACATCTTCTACATAAGACCAAGCCATTGGTTCTACTAATTTACCCATTTCATATTTCTCTAATTCTGCAACTGTAATGTGGCGCAACATATCATCCCAAATAATAGGGGTAACTTTATGTTTTTCTCGAACATATCTGGCTATTTTCCTCACGTAAGCCAGAAACAAGCTATGTTTGTCATACCTTGAACAACGAGAGCAATGGCCTAATTGATAGACTTCATCACTACCTATATGCAGCCACTGGGATTCCGAATGTAATGACATTATCTGATCAATAAGTATTTTTACCATATTTATACTGGCATTGTTTGTGGGGCACAAAGACTGTGGAACATCCTCAACTTCACGCAAATTCTTAAATTCTGCCAATTTCAATACAAACTCCAAGTGACCGAATGTTTGCACTAAGGGTATTACAATCATATTGTTGTTTTTTGCCAATTCTAAAATATATCTAATTTGTTTTTTAGAATAAGCATTACCAGCTGCAATAGAAGACACTGGTCCCCAGTAAGGGAATGTATCTTCATATTCCATCAAAATTCCATTGGCACCAGCATTTCTAATTAAAGGAAATATGGATTTGAAAAACGAAATTTTTGGTGGAGCTCCCTTTAAATCAAAATGAACTAAACGTAATGGCGGAACATATGGTTGAGAGGCATAGGTTTCCGTTGTTGAAGTATTTAAATTGTCTGTGGGATAATGAGACGACTTTAGTCCAGATTTCATTAAAATACTTGTTGGTTTTATTCCTTGTTCCATATACTTTTCTCGAACAGACTTCTGACGGTGCTTTTTCTTCTCTAATTCTTCATTCATTCGATGAATCCTAATTTCTTCTTTTGTCATCCCCTTGTAATGGGATTCAGGAATGTTTCCAATAACTGAAGCTTGCGTCGGCTCTTCTTTTCGCAAGGATTCTTTGAGGTTATTCTGTTTCTTTATTGAACTTTGAGAAGATATCTTCATTACGCTTTCCTTATAACTCATAACATTGATGTCAATAGGATGTTTGACGGAAGTTCCATCAGATGAATATCCAGCTTCTTCAGGAACAGTTGAATAATGAAGATATAAATAAAAAATAGCCCAGACGAAACATCCAGAGGCCAAGAGATATTTCCGTCTCCAGATCGACATAATCATGATGCGAATTGAGTTTTTGAAGTTTTCCTTCATTTTTTTCTACAAATAGAAACAAAAAGTACAATTTTACTTTCCATAAATCATATTATTTAATAATTTTAGAAATATAAAACATTTTTGTCTTATTATTCTTTTACAAAATTTTTCATGCAAAACTCTCACAAATTAACATTTTCTTTAAAAAAAATTTACGACATTATCAAAAATATTTTGAAATCAATAAAACAAAATTATATGCTTAAGCAAAGATATAAATTGCATAATAGTAGTGTTTTTTTTTTTTTTTTTTTTTTTTTTTTGAAGATTTATCATTTTTAATTCATACATTTAAAAAAGAAATTTTGAAATTAATAATAAAATTTTAAATGATGGAATCATTGATGTTTTCTTTTCTCTCTTCCTAACTAATGCATGAAATGCTTAAGTTACGTAATTTAACGCTTATAAATAGTTTATGTTTTATTATCTTAAAAATACCTTTATATTCTATGGTATTATTAAGTTAAAATACGAAATAAACATTGATTACGCCATTGAAGATTCATTAAAGTAAATTGATTTAAAAAATTCTTTAATGTTTTAATTAATGGTATAAATTTTAGTCTAAATTATGCTTATTCATCATATGTTGCATCTCATTATTTAATCAAAAATATATTAAAAATAACAAAAAACTACATAAAGCAATATTTAAAAATACAAACATGAAATTGAACTATAAATCTGTCTAATAATAAAAGATGAAGTAAAATGATTTTTCGATAAGAAAAAATTTAATGTGTCTTAATATATATTGACTAATAAACAAATAAACAAGACAGAATTATTATTCACTCATTTGATATTAAAAAGGACTAAATTATTATTGTAAATACGAGTTAGAAATATGTGATATAAAGGTTCTCTATTCAGAGTCTATTAAAATTTCAATGTATTTTTAAAATATACAAGATGTACCGATAGATTTTTTGATCAATCGACGCATGTGATATTCAACTTAATTTTCCAAGTATTACTTTAGTCCTCTATTAAAGCTAATCCGGAAATGATGTTGATCATGTAAGGTTATTAAATTCAACCTTTTATGAGTATGACGGAATTTAATTCTTAATTAAAAAGTCTTATATTTCATGAGAGTAAAGTAAACAGCAATGTTCACATTTAAATCATTATTAAGAGGAAAAAATTAAAAGAAATTGTGGCCTATACAAATATCCTAATAGATACAGCAGTGTATCACATCATTTGAGCAGTAGATTTGAAATATTGAACTTGAATTTTTCAAAACGCAAATATGATTATGATAAAATATTGGATAACAATTCTAAGTAGATTGCTGTAGTGATGGATCATAATTGAAATTGAACTTCGACAACTGTTGACTTTTTGCTTGATGATTCCATTGAAAATGTTTAAGTTTTTTACTTCACACTGACACTAATAAATTGCATAATTTTCTAAAATACAAAAATAAGGCACTGTTTCTTGATTTTTTTCTATCATATTATTTGTTGATTTGATGATAAACTACAGTTGTTAATACAACTAAAACACCATGCGATTACTTTGTTGTTTTACATGTCATAGAACACGAGTTATTTTTCAACGAGATAACGATCAACCCTTTCAACAAGGTTTTCATGGGAATGCTTGTGACAAGTTAAGGCTCTCGTGACCAGCATGATATAAATCTTTCTTTAATTGAATTTTTTAGGAACTACATAGGGATGAAAGTAAAAGATTTTGTATGTGTTTAGTTAATCCAAAGAACTATTTTCACCATTTATAGTCAAAAATACCTCTGAACTAAAGAAAAATTTATATCTAAAATTTTTTACCATTTATTATTGTTATTGTGTTATTAAAAAATTTTTTATGATTATTTTTAATGTAATTAGGATTTATTAAAGCCGTACTCTTGAAAAGGATTTTTTTATTAATGTAAATAAAAAGTACATCGAAAAAGAATAACCATGCTCTAAAGAATATCTGAAGTGATTTAAAAAGCGTTTATTCAAACTATACTTAAATAACAATATCTGACAAGCATAGTATTACCCTATTATTTATTCAGATTAAAAGTCTCTAAAATCAAAAATATCTATTCATTTCTTTTAATATTTTAACACAAGTAAAATTAGCAAATAATTATAAAAATTTTCCATTTTCTGTCAAAAAATAATAAACTGTAATATTATGCACGTCTTAAAACTATATAAGATCACATTAAATAATTATTGAAATATGCATTCTAAAGCACTATAATAATAACATATTAAAAACTAAGTTTATTATTATTTCAAAAAGAAAAACAAATTAAAAATGTCTACATAAGGTCAATGCAGATAGATTTTTTAAAAAAAATAAAATTCGTAATTTATTTAATAATTACGAATTTCAAAAAATATCATATTAAAACATTCATAATTTATTTAATAATAATAAAAATTGGTGAGTATACACACATATTTTTGAATAAAACATACATCATACACTAATAAAATGTCATGAATATACATAATTTTAATAAACATTAAAGCTTATTTTTTATAAGAGTGAAAAATAAGTTAACAAAATAAATTAGAATCGATAACATGTCGAAATTTTCTGACTATTTTGAATCAAAATTATAAATTAATTAGAATTATTAATTAATAATGATTCAAATTATTAATGAGAAAAATACTATGAAAAAAGAAATTAATGTTAAACAAGTAAAAGGAAAGTTGCTGCAATAAAAATTATAATTCTAGCCTTTCAACCAAATATATTGTAATGAAATAATTTCGTAACATAGTGGAGTTTATTTGAAGTTAAATATCAATTTTCATTTGTAGAGAAAAAGTTTTTCAGCAAATATTTCCTTTCTAAAATAATATGATGTATTACATTTTATAGTTTAGTGTTTTTATTTTTATACTCTTTCAAATTACAAATTGAATAAGTTTACATACTTAAGATACCTACTAAATTATTAGTTAGTATTTTTTTAATTGAAATTAGCTTAAATTTTATGAAAAATGTTGAACTGGTAGTTTTAGTATTTGTTAAAATTAGGAGTTAAATAAGTATTCTTAGCAATTTTTAAAGATGCTAGTAATTGAATAAGGTTTAGTATTTAAATATATTACATTAAAGGAGCAAAATAAATATCTTCAATTAATAATCAGAAGTTATCATAATTAAACATCAGCATTGGTTTTAAAGCTTAATTGTTCCTTTTTACTTTTCAATTGAAAAAAAATAAAGTTTAGTAAAAAAATGTGTAATTTAATTTTTTTTTAAAGTTAGAAGATTTTATTAATTTTTGAATATTTACATCAATTAAATTATCTTACCTTTTGGAAATTTACAGATGTTGCATTAATCTCAGAGAGTTTTGAATATTTACAACTCGCAGTTAAAGCATACAAATGTGATATACTAATTGTGATGAGGAAATATTATGAAAAATGAAAATATTTTGAAAATAGTTTGACTGATAGCTGAATAAATGCATTTACTCTTCACAATCATGAAAGGAAATTATTGCTTCAAGCATTCATAAATTAACAGCACTACTCCCTCGTTTTATCTACTTAAGCCACACGTTTTATTGCAAACGTATCAGTGTTTCGTGAGTAGAATATTAGAGAGAAAGCCTTGATTTTTCATCATCCAACAACTGAAATCAAGGGGAATTGAGCTGAGCTCTCGTTCCAATCAATCATTGTCTCCAATGTTGTCAGTAGAAATTTTTACCTGTCCAATAATCAGTGTTACTTGACTGATTTTATTTTCTATATTTAGTATCGAGTGCATATATATATATAGAATAAATTTTTTCCTCTTCGTTGGTTGTATTTCCCCCCCCCCCTTTATCTATTGAATGAGAGAAACTTCTCAACATTTTTGTTGCCATTTCCTGCTCAAAATAAAACGCTACCACGGAAAAGAAATTGTTATGAGTTAAATTAGAAAAATAATTAAGAGAAAACATGCTTTTTATGAATTCTTTTTAATATAAGAAATCTATTCAACCAAAATTCATATTTTCAAATTAGAATGTAAGCAACCACATAGTTTGTTATTAGTTAATAAATCAGTTATTGTTTTTATTTTTTACATCGTAATTATTGTTTTAAATTAACGAATTGAATCGAGAATATTAATTTAAGTAAAAAATGGTTTTCTTATTATCTCTATTTAAAATATTAGAATAATAATTATCATTAAATTTAATGAAGTTTTAACTATAAAACCAATTTAATTTCCTATAAAATATTGACAGTTTTAAATCCCTTAAAAAGTTCCTCAATTATGCTTAAAAATAGTTCAGGATATGTGCTCTAGAATCCCCAAATAAATTAAAAAATAATTAATTTTAATAAAAAAATCGATAATATTTTCATTAGAAAATGTTTGTGAAATGTTATGTATTAAATAATGCAAATGAGGGGAAATTTTTAAGATAAAGAATTTCAATATTTCATATGAAGAAATTATTTTGAAAAGCATTTTACAAAATAACTAACAATTGAAATCAACTTTAAGAATAATTCATTAGTTTTGAGTTTATCAGAAAAAAAATAAACATTGAAAAATATTTGTTTTTAACTTTCAAGGGCATTCACTGAAAGGTATTCATTAAAATTAAAAAGATCTTGATGCATTAATAAAATTACTTATTGATTTGAAATTGAGAAGAGCCAAAGATATTTTAGAATAAGTATTAGCATGAAAAGTGTTGATAAAGAGAAGATAGATATATACACATAGAAAGCACATTTAATCCAATATTAATAATTTCTTTTCAAATATACTGTTATTTTAAACTGCCTTTTCAGTGTTTGTTAAAATACATTCTGACCTCTTATAAAGATATAACGTCATGATATTTAAATAATTCATTTTCGCATAATACGAATACACAGATTATATATTTTTTTCATTTAAGTGTTATAAAGTGAAGAAAAATTCTTTTCAAAATTATTAATTCTTACAAAATGTCAGCAAAATTTGCTGATACTTAAATACAATTTAAACTACATTAACTTATGTATATATATAGGCTAATTTAGGAATGATTTTACTGGAATTAATGTAATTAAATTTTAACAATATAATTCATCAAGCATTTTTTCATTCAATTGGAATGAAAATTACATTTCTGTGTGTGTTTGCTGTTTAATCATTGTAAGTGCTTTGCTAAGCAGTGAATTGTAAAAGTAAATATCTAGATATATTGCAAATGTATAATACTCTGATGTGATAAGATCATGAGGTTATTTTGTCAGAGAGAAAAATGTCTGAGGAAGCGAGTAGTAATTGTCAAGTGAAGAAGAGTAGGGCTTAACATTTAAATTCTATCTATTCAGTCTTTGCTTATGTGATACCAGAATAATCTTATGTAAAATGTGAGTATAATAGTGACGTCCTAGAGAATTAACCTAAATATCCTAGTAAACTTATTCAATTAAAAAGAAGAGAAAAAATTTTCTTTTCAAAGGTTAGAGTCATTGTCGATTTCTAGCAAATAACATTCGACATGCACATTGATATATAAGCTGAAAACGTTGACATGCAACTACCCAAAAGTTAATTGAATTCAGTACCTAGGACATGGGTAATTATATGTGCAATTGAAAATCACTTATAAATTCAGGATGAATCTAAAGGTAATTTTAACTAGTACAGGCGTAAATATTATAGAAACTATTATGTTCAATTTTTTTTCTCACATTTGATTGATTTGGTGTGCTTTTCTCTCATATTATTTGGTAATTTACATAAGATACTGATTTTACAACAAACATTTCATTTAAAAATGAAGCAACATAGTAGAATAAATAGAAAAAAGTGATAGTGTTCCCTAATTTGAACATTTGTTTTTACTTTATTGATAACAATTTCGAGAAATCTAATTTTCATAATGTATCGAGTATGTTTTGATACATGAAAAATACGGATTTATGCGCATATGTCCATAAAATATGTGCATTGCCTTATTAACTGAATTGTTAATAAAATAACACTTCTCAAAGGCACAACATTTTAGAAGATGATAACGATATTGATGCCTCTCGTTTTATTGTTCTGGGAATAAAGAGTACCCGCTTTATAGTTATTTTTCTCAGCATCTCGCTTAAATTTTGTTTTTTTTATGTTGTTTTATATATTTTACTACCAAACGCTTCCTAATTGAATTGATGATTTAATTATATTATATATACCGTGGACATAAAAACAAAAACTCTTGAGATGTTATATCTCTCATGGGTTAGTACTTTCAATTATGTAATTGCTATACATTTTCATGTTTTTTATTTATAAAAACAATTTTCTAGGGAAATATAAAAAGATGTTCTGTTATTAACATAGTTTGAATAAAAAAATAAACAAGAAATAAGCATTTGAAAATTATGAGACACTAAGAATGCCTTTTTATCAACTTACTTTTTGGGAATATCCATAAATATAATTTGTATTATTTTAAAGTGCAATGACTAAACAAATAGTATCGTTAGAACATTAAAGATACATATCAGAACTAATATTTATACATTTTGTAAATATGTAAAATATATGTAAAGGTTAATTTATTAGACTTTCTTTCAATTATATGTACCGTATTTTTAACAACATAATCATAAGCCTTCGATTCCAATGAAAAGAAATTAATAAATTGAGAAGTTTCCCAACTAATTATATTTCCAAACAAAACAAGGTTTGTACACTGAGTATCGTAGGTTATTTCTTCCCCTAAACATATCAATATTAAACAGCATTTGCATACACAAGTCGATGTATAAAAAAAAAAGAAAAATTGCTGCGCATACTCATTAGCTAATTTCGTTAATACCAGGAGCCTTGAATTGTTAATGATTCTGTTAACACAGCAGGTTTATTCTGTCAACCATAAAATAATTCTCTAACACATATTGGAAGTAGGAGGAATTCTTGATTAGACACATTTAATTTAAAATATTCCCTTTTAACTTCATCCAAAGAGGAATAATGATATTTTTCGAATGGCATAAATTTTACTTCATATAATGAATAATTTCATGTTTCCAGAAAAGTTTTTACTTATGAAAATAACTTAAATTCCCAAATTTAATTTATCGGGGAATATTAATGACTTTTTGAAAAATGTACATTTATTGAATGCCTGCTGTACATTAAGAAATGTTTTTCATCTGACTTCAAATATTTAATTTTTAAATCCATTTCTTGTAATAAAAATTTAGTTTCTTGAAGGGTTTTAAATTATTTTTGATTTTAAATCTATTAGATGAAAAATTTAAACATTACGTGGTGCATAGGATGCTTTGTAATGTGATTCAAGATTAAATTTACTTTCAAAATTTAATATTTAATGCTACATACATATATATATATATATATATATATATATATATATATATATATATATATATATATATATATATATATATATATATATATATATATATATATATATATATATATATATATATATATATTAAAAATATTAAAATTTTACAAATTTATTCCAAATTTTATTGTAAATTGATTTATTAAATGAGTTTTAAATAGCTTAGCATGGTAACCTAACTTAAAGTGATTGAATTTTTTTTTAATCTTTGCATTTTGGATTACTTTGAAGTAAATGAAGTCTTGTCAGCAAAGTTTATAATTCAAATAATTTATTTAACTGCCAAGAAACACTTTATTAATGATTTGACTTTCCTGTTTGTACCAATTAGTATCATTATAAATATAAATTAAAATAGCCAAGGTAATAAAAACAAACAATTTTAATTTTCTGATGTTTTTGTGCAATTGTGAATATCAACTAAAATCATACTTATTTAAACTAGTATAATTTTTATCGGAATTTAGTAAGAAGAATATTGACATGACTCCGAAGCAGTTTCAAAGAAGATTTGCAATGACTTTTAGTTAGTATTAGAGAAAATGAATAAGAAGAAATATGGAAATTTTAAATATATCTTATTAATAAAATTAAAAAGTCTTATTAAACTTATTAAATCGCGTGTAGAATAAAATAAAAAAAAATAAGCTTACCACATCTAGAGAGTAAGGGGTAGCGAAATACTCCTGAAAGATCTTCACTTAAGTTGAGAGACGAATATACCGATGACATCTCAAATAATATGAAAATCTGACATGGATTAAAATTCTACAATTACGGAATGCAAACATGGAAGTTACATAGTCAAAAAATTAGCTTTATAGGAGAATCATCCGAGGAAGGTCAGAATTCCCAAAAAGTGTCCGAATGATAATGGATGATATTGGAAGAAAAATTATGTGGGCTACAAAACATTACTAACCACGCAGGAAACACGTTTTAATCTATTTTCCATCTGAAATTCAAGGTTAAAAAATTATAAAGAATAAAACCATTGATTATATGATGGAACTTTTTGCTCATTTTTTTCACTTAGTTATGACGAGTTTATTTAGTTTTTAGTGCATGCAATAAACTTCACAGCTATAAAATAGCTGCCACATAAAGATATAGTTATGGTAAATATTTTGATAAGTTCAGGTAAAGAAATAATTATTAAACTTTAATAAATATTTGCAAGTTTAAAAATTTTTGTCTTATATTACTTATAATTTAACAATAATTATTCGTTCCTGGAATTGATTTTTGTAGATGCATCCTAAAATGTATCAATTCATAAAAGTTTAAAGTTTTGTAGATCTGTAATGTTTCCAAAATTTTTGAGGACTTCTAAAATTAAGTATTTTAATTACAATTTTTTTCTTAATACAATAACAAAAGATAAACTTTTGTGAATATTTTGTCATGCTTCTTTAGAGATATTTCTAGCAGTAATTATTGGTTAATAATAAGAATTAAATAAGTTATTTAAGTTATTGGAGGATGAAGAACATATCGACTTTTTCCAAGGTTTTACTATATTAGTGTCTTACACAGCAACAAATAAAAATAATTACTAGGATTCTAATGATTTTTAGAATTTAAGTCTTTGGTAAATTTATTGTTTCTTTCTCTTTTAATTTATTATTTTTACATCGGAAGATGGCAAATCAAACTGAAATTCTTCATTTTAAGGAGTATTTGAACCATTAGAAATAACAACACCCGATTTGAAAGTTAGAGGGAGAAACTGTTGAATTGAAAGCTATTGTACAAATATTTCAGTTACCAACTCAAAACATCTTTGAAATACACCTGTCATCAACAAAGATTAGCGCAATATGCATAAAAATATAATAGTTAAATGTATATAAACATGTATAAACAACACAAATAATAATAAAAATGATGCATGAAGAGTTCAAAATTTGTATGAATAATAAAAATAATGCATGAAAATTTTAAAATTTGTATGACTAATAAAAATGATGTATGAAGAGTTAAAAATTTGTGTGAATAATAAAAATGATGTATGAAGATTTTAAATTACTAAAACAAAGTTTGAATTACATTCAATATATATATTGAGTAGTTACTTACTACAAATTTACTACATTGTTATAAATCTGGCAAATTGCAACAAAATGGTATAATATGTTAACCAATATAAATAAACTGAATATAAATAATTCGCAGATTTAAAAACATTGCTAATTCCTTAATTACTGAAATTAATTTTACAAATTACTATTAAGTTACATTAAAAAGTCCTCAAAGACAATATAACTGCGAAACATCTAAAACGTTTTTAATGTTTAATTAATTTATAATAAAATTTCTATTGCTTTTTCGTTATAATATATGTAAAAATTATTATCCCTAAAGTGAATTTCAGTTTTGGAAACATCAGGTTTAAACTTATATTGCAAATTTCTGATATACATATTTAAACCTTTAATTTCACCAATTTGAATTTTTAACAAGTAAACAATATTAATCCCTATTATGGTACCACACAATTATGGAAATACACTGTTATCAATTGAAAGTTATTTTCTCTTATTTCTTGAATTCTAATTTTTTCATATGATGTTTTATAAAGCAGGAATTCAAGATAAGAAAATTTTGTCACTTAACTATAATATTTACATTTTATAAACAGGGAACAATTACAACTTATGTCCCATTTATCTGCAGGTTTGTATTAGAGAAAAAAATTTTTATTTTAAAAGAAATTACTTATTTCAAAAGTTTTTAAAATTAAATTTTTCCAAATTTAAATAATTATGTAGTTAAAATAAAAACAAAAACCATTACTTTTATAGAAATATTTTCCTATCATAGCATCTAAATATTGGCGCATTCTATTTTAGCTTCAGTCCTAAAGTGTATATCTATATGTTTAACAACACCACTATTGAACTTTTCCTTTACTTTTTCATTCAATTATTGAAGTCAAAGGAAAATGTGAGCAGCGCCATAGAGAATTTCGTTGAAATCAATAAAAAAAGCAATTTGGGGTTGATGAGTTTTACTGGAGAGATAAAGCGATGATTAAAGTTTTCTTGATTGGATTCCATTCCACTCATCCATGCAGGTTTTATATTTTCTTGTTCGAATATTTTTGTGAAATTTTTCCTGTTGCCGATAGATTGCCTCTCATATTTTCAAATTTGTAAATAGAAAGAAAATTAAATTTTTTATTCATTTGGAAAGGAAAGCTCGTGAAAAGTGCTTTTTTTATGCAAATTTTTAACATTTTTTAAAAAGGCATGAATTTGATAATATCAGTTAAATAAAATGTAAAAAAAAAGAAATTACGTTTTAAAAGAAATGACATCCATGAAAAATGTTTTAATGTTCCAGATTTTTAAAAATTGTTACCATCTTTAAGAGATTTATCTCCTAATTTTGTATTCATTTATTCAATGAAATAATATTCACGTTAGTTATATATTAGTGATTCATTTACTCATATTTATTGATTATATTTTTCAGATTTCATATTTTCTAGCCTAATATTAAAAATACTTACATTACATTCTTTTAATTAATTTTTCTAATTGCTGTGTACAAATCATTCTAAAAAGTTATTCAAGATGAAATAAAATACACAACTCCAGTACATATATTTATAAATATATACATGTATGGGTATTTAATCTTAAATTTTTGGATGCTCATTTTTAATTTCATACAACCATTTACGAAACTAAGAATGTGTATAATCAAAAATAAATATAAATATTTTTAATATAATTATTAAATTATGAAAGAAAATTATACCATTTCAGTTTGGGTAAGTATCAGAACATTTAAAATGCAAAGTATTTTAGTTGCATGAAAAATTACTTATATTCTAAACTGCTTACAATAACGGAAAATTCATAAAAGTATAAACATTTATTTCAATTAAGTATTAATTATATTTTGTATTCTGTAATTCGATCTTTTGTATACATGAAATTAAACTCGACGCTGCTTAATGATATGTCCTGAAAAAGATATGACAAATTTACATCAAAATTCTCCAAATTTCATCATGATTTGAGGAATTATTCTAAATTGGTCTTTACGAATTAAATCATATGTACCACATTTGCAACAATATAAATGAGCCAATCGCTTACAAATTATAAAAATAAAAGAAATCTTTTGAAACCGTGAATTTTCAATGTTAAATTAAATTTTATGGTATTACTGAAACATTTTCTGGAAAGAAGATTGATTCCTGAATTAAAATGCTATAATATTAATTTATTTTGATCTTATATGATTGATTCTTACAAAAAGATATATAAATCTCTTTCTATTTATAACAAAAATAATATTTGTTTTGTCTTTAAATAAATTTATGTTTCAGAAAGCAACAACACAGCATTCATTTTCCATTGCTCAAAAGCAAATGGGATAGAAAAAAATGACGTAATATTAAAGAAAGTGTGATTCATCTGAAGTTTAAAAATCAAAAAATCTGTACGCTTTACTTGCTAGAAAAAATGTTCTCTCTCTCTCTCTCTCGTAGTGGCATAAATATCTCAACTTAGATTAAAGCTACATTTGTTAAATTTTACTTTCTTCATTTGTTAGGATACACAGGTTGTTTGTAATTTTAACAAAAATGATAAAATGCACCACCGCTTTTCTCATCCCATCCACTATGGCACCCTGAATTATTTGTCAAAAGTGCTGAGCAATTTTATCATTTGAAGTGTCCATTTTGCCATATCACATGAAATGCCAATAAGTTCTTCTTAAATATAGTCAATATGCTTAGACATGCAGTAAATCTAGTATAGACAAGACTTGTAGTATTCAGTAATTCAACTGCATCAAGAGTTTCGTTGATTTATATAATTTAGTTATTAACTGTTAAGTTTAACATTACACTGCATGTGAGAGCGAATATGCTTCATAAGCTTGCTGAAGTTACATGCCTAAAAGCAATTTACTGAAACACAAAGTCTCTCCTTTGAACTTAAAAATTAAAATACTATGTACCATGTAATATCATTTTCTTACTCATTTATACGGAGATATAAGAACTATGATCTGCCAATTTTATCATTTCTTTGTTGTTTCTTTCCTTAACTTTAAATCTGAATGAATCCTACTTTCTTTACATGCTTTAATTCGCAAGGAGAGACGACGCTAATATAATTATAATTTTATTTCAAAATAAGATTAACTAACTAATATATTTGATGAAGGCTCGTCAATAAGTTAATGCATATTCATAGATATAAAATGAAGCTTTCATACTACTCAACAATGATGGTATATTGAAGAACATGCGTGAAGTATCTAGTATGGTTCACCAATTTTCTATGATTAAAATATTCAGCATGATGATAATATATTTTGACGCAATTAGAGCAGCTTAAAACTGTGGAGAAAACAAATAATTTATTTATGCTATACGTAAAAGCGTTTGCACAATATTCATAACTATTAAATCTTGAGAAACAAAATCGGAATTTGCTTCATATGTTGTGTTCAAATATTTATCAACTACGGATCGTAATAAACTCCATTTGAACGATAGAATAATAAATTATTCCCAGTTTAAAAATATATGTTGCACGTCATGTATCATTTTATTTGAAGCAAAAGCATTTGAAGTTTATTCATGAGAACATTTTCGCTTTTTCGTATCAGTAATTAAAAATGTATTCTCTTAAATTTTCTCTCGTTCCTCTTATAAACTAGTTATATATATATATATATATATATATATATATATATATATATATATATATATATATATATATATATATATATATATATATATATATATATATATATATATATATATATATATATATATATATATATATATATATATATATATATATATATATATATATATATATATATATATATATATATATATATATATATATATATATGCATGTATGTGTACATATATAAAAATTGTAGTTTTATTAAAGTTCATTAAAGTTTTATTTTAAACAAATGAACACAAAGATCGTTCCTAAATCATAATATCTTTTGTCGCTTTTTTGCACTTAATTCATATTCTAATAAAAATGTTCATAAACGCCATAAATTATCATTAAGGAAGAAAAATATGCTCATTATATTTGTGTATGTGTTTTGTTTGGCGAGCTAATGAATGAAGAAAAGCGCAGGTTTAAGAACTAACAAAAATAAAGAGTGTATATTTATTAATATAAGCGGCACAAAAAATACAAGAAACTATTATTTATCTTTTTAAAACTTTTATTAAACCTTTTCATAAGTATTCTTTGGGGGATCTTAGTTCCAGCACAGCTTAATTTCTTATTAAGCTTATATTGCTCCAACAAAATGCATGTATTTTTTGTAAGGAATTCAGTTTTATATTCGTGTTTTTCCTGAAATACAGTTAATTTAAATTCCAGAAAAAGTTCAGATATCTTTGTGTAAGCAGTACTTTAGGAGCTTTTTTAAAATTTAGGATGTAAGAAAAATTATTTTTATATCTACATCTAAATATCTAATGATTTGTTTACTATCTCCGGAGAAATAAACGAAAATTGTTTTGAGAAAGAATATTTTAAGTTTAATTCTATTTACACAAATATTTATTGCTTAGTTTTATAAATTTTCGCTAACTTAAGTAGCTCAAATTTTATGGGATAAATTAATTATTTATTAGGGAATAAAATATTTATCATGCACAAATAATTTGATAAAAATTCTGAATTTTACTTTTATTAAATTTTTGTAAAATATTCGAAAATAATTGATTTAAAGGGGGATTCTTCATCCTGTCAAGACCTCCTTCCTTGAAATATTTTTAATAAATAACAACAGTACAGAAAAGAAGAAACCTAATTATCTAGTGTGTTTGACAGAAGATGTATGACGGTGGAAAACATTTAGTAATCAGCTTACTGATTGCATTTATCTTCTTAGGCGTATATATTCACTTAACGAGATTCATTGGAATAGAAATCTGTCGTAACTTTGCTGACAGATGCGTTTTCGAGAAGAGGTTCTGTCAAACAAACAAGATTTGATTCCATATGAAAGATGGCCTTATAAGAAGAATAAATGCATTTCTTACGAAGTCGCATCTCTAAACATTGTAAGTAATCGGTCTTCAGGATGACTGGTGGAAAAATCGGGGATATTCTGAACTTTCAAAACAATAATTCTAATTAATTCCATGAGTTTTTTTTCCATAACAAAAGGGGTTATAAAATACGTTTTATATTTCAGGCATTTAAATATTTTAGGCATTTCCACGCCGAATGACGATGCAATGTAAATCAATGAGCGCTTTCACATGTAAACTGGCACTGTAGATTTAAATTCCGACGTTAGGTGCCAGCGAATGTCTCCAGTGCTGAGCTTAACATGGTGGAATCCGGTTTCACTTCCGATTTATAATGCCTACTTCCGATGATCTGATGTACACTTGTCGACACAGGATAAGAATTGCTGATACTGTGGAGGTATTTGCATTTTGTTTACAGCCATTTCAGTATTGTACAATGGGAAGTAAAATAAATTAACGTATAAAGTTAATTTACGCTAATTGAACAAATTGCCCAGTTGAAAGATTCTTTTATATCTTTCATTTAAGTACTCCTATGCCTGAATTCTTAGATTTATTGATGTTTTTTTAATAGCCATTCACTATTATTTTTAAAATTATGTTCGTGTTTTCAGGTAGTTATGCTGGTTTTACAAGGAATTCCCTTGTGCTGACAACGTATTTATTTTTTTGCTTTTAGTTTTTTATAAATAATACTTTTATATAATTATGTATGGAATTTATACATAATTATGGATGAAAAATATTAATTCGGTGCCTAATTATATGTTTTTACTAAAATAAAACTTAAATCTTTGTTTTGTTATAATAAATTGGTTGTAAATAAATTTTAATCCATTTTACATCTACTTTCTTTCTTTGCTAAAGACGAAAATAAAATCATTTCACAATGATATTTATTTTTTGAACAAACTTTTGAATTAATTATCAATTACAGATAAACCTCAAACTTATCTGTATCAAGACATAATGTGTCTTTTGGTTTACTAATAGAAGAACGCATGCACAATGGCCACACAAAATGTTCCGCTGGTGAATATAAAATTAGAGTATCAATGCAAAATGCCCATTGGTATATTACATATTACGCAAAATGGAAACAATCAAAGAAAATATATTTGGGTGCACGAAACGCGCAACTTGTTGAATGATTAGTAAATTAAAAAAAAAAAAGAAATATGGGAAAATATTTGTGTGTGTGTGTGTGTGTGTGTGTTTGTGTGTGTGTGTGTGTGTGTGTTTGTGTGTGTGTGTGTGTGTGTGTGTGTGTGTGTGTGTGTGTGTGTGTGTGTGTGTGTGACATTAAGTTTTTAATTAAAATTATTAAGATACTATTCTCAGATATCTGAATTGTAATGAATCACACTATAATTGGTACACAAAGAAAACACTTTCCTTATATTGTTTTATATAAAGATTTACAATTAATAATGAGTCTTTCAGAAATTTTTTTATGTTTTTCTTACAGAATGGTATATTTTAGTGATACATTTAGAATTCAAATATATTGTAATTTAGATGTGGGTTTTGTTATTTTTGTCACTGTATTGTCGCATTTTTCCCTCAAGAGCGTATTCAATAAGGACTTAATTTAAAGTTGATTGAGATCCCTACAAACATCCATGTCTAAAGAGGTGGGAACTAAATAAAGAACTAGTTTTAGGTTTGATATTTTTCAAATGTTCTTCTACAGTGATCACTTTAGGCATTAAAAACGTAAACATTTTCTAATAAATTTACATTTAGGAATTTTGCGGGCTTACTCAGAATATTGTAATTTGATAGGAACATCTACTTAGAATCAATAAGGGAATTGTTTTACTTTTCGTGGTGACCATGAAAACAACTTTTGAATAATACCAAAATATTTTTAAATATTTTTACGCTATTCATTTTTATAATTATGAATTAAAAATTATATAAAGGCAGAAAAAAGTTTCAGTCTAAATGTTGTCTCAAAATACTTAGTTATAATTTTGGTACACATGGAGAAGAATTTATAACCTAATTTACGTAAAACATACATTTTTACTAGATCTCAGATTATTTCAAGCGAGCATTAAGTAGATTCACAGATAACTTAAGTTATGTCATAATAAAAGCAAAATGTGATTGAAACTAATGTGTGAATACTTAAATATTTGAAACTTTTATATTTTATCGAATTTGAAATGTTTGCAGATTATAGAATGTTTATTTATCTACCCAACAGTTTTATTAGCTAATGGATCATTTCAACACGTTTTCCACTCTGTGTTGTTTAGCTTAATTATCTACTTAAATCCCTTTTGTCAAAGCTGAATACATTGTTACGAAATGAAAGAGAAAATGTCAAAGATATGACAATTTTTCTGAAGATTGTTAATTTTATATGAGTGAAATCATTTGTTCAGTTTGATGCTCTTCTTCTATATTTATTTCTATGCTTTTAATGGAATAGATTTGGGTTATTTTCTCAAAATTGTCTTTTAAAGTTTATCAGAATAACTCTTAAATAATTTTAATATTTCATACAACATTACCTAAAAATAATTGTACTAACTATTCATAAATATTTTTATGCAAAATAACATGACTTAAATCAACATTTTTATATTAGTTATAATAAAACCTAACGGTTACTATAGAACATAGAATATATTTAGTATATGTTTGAAATATCAGCACTTTTCTTGAAATGAAACAGAATGAATGTGCATTTATTTTGTAAAATCATTTCAAAATGTTAAGAATAACATTCATACATTAAATTAACATAATATATTGCATGGCATACATTAATTAATATTAAAAATTATGCATCCATTAAAAATAACAATTTTTATATCTATTGTTTATGAGCATTCTTTATAATCAGTTAAGAAAATCAGAAAAATTAATATCATTATAATCAGTTAAAAAATTATTAAAAATAACTGGTGACTTTGATAAGAAAGCACAAACAATTGTTATTGCTGCAGAAAACTATGATTTTACTGGAAGAAACATGTAGAAGATCTACCCAGAATCAATATAAATTGAAGAAAAATCTGAAGTTTTCAGAGATAATAGGTATTTAAAAATTTTTGAGCCAGAAATGTTTTTGGAAGAGTGAATTTGGATTTGTCGTCATCCAAATTCACAAGTTTTGCATTTTTTATGAAACCACTGGACAAAACCCTGTTTCATCAGGACATAAAATTATTTATCTAAAATTGTGAAGTTACTCAAAGTAAACCGAAAGAAATTTATACCAGTAACTGCGAACAAAACTTTTTAGTTTCATCAATATGTGCTTCAAGAAACGATTATTTAAATGGATTTCTAAATTATTTGAAAGAAAAAATGTTGAATCACTTTTTTATTCTATAAATTTATCTCAAAAAATGATTATGAAAAAAAATTTTTCATTAAAATTGTAAGCAAATGATAAATTTCAAGAAAAAGCGCTGAAAATATTTCTTTAAATTTTAAATACGAGAACATTTTTAGGGACCCTGTAATGGAAAGAAATTTAATGAATTCATCTTTATGTTTTGCACAGATTTTTATAATAGTCTCTTTAAAAATATGTACTCCATAATAGTTTTGTAAGAAGTCTAATGAAAATGGCATCGAGAACAAAAATGGAACATTTTCAGAAAAAATTAAGTGAATATTAATGCTAAAACTTTTATTACAAATAAAGACAGTAAATGGAATCGATGATATTTTCCAAGATATAAAAATTTATGAGACAAAATATTTTATTACTTATATTAAAAAAAATATTTGCTTTAATTATAGTTGATAGCGTTTATATTGAACTGCATAATAGTTAATAAACTGCTTATATTCTTTGAGTTTTATCTTTTTTTTTATAACAGTTACAAAAATCTTGCTAATATTTGGTACCCATTTATATTTATTTTAAATTATATTTTAATCTTAAATTAAAACTGTTATATGATAAACCATATATTTCATGTTGCAAGTTGTACTACAAAAGTATTTTAAAAAGTAATTTATAAAAAAAGTTCTAATAAACTTGAACTTCGTTCTATAGATGAAACTTTTTATATTTTAAATCACACACACACAATAATTGTTAAATATTTTTCAAATAAACAGAAAAAAAATCGCATTAGAGTTTATTTTTTAGTGACTATTCCTCTATGATCAAAATTTTTAATATCCCTTTTTATAGAAGCCTCGATTACAAAAAAAGTAATAAAACAGCTCTATTAATATATATCTGTTCGTTAATCTCATAAGAGGTTTATTTAGTGAGATCTTCTTTAGTATAAGAAAAAATTATGGAAAAATAATAAATGCAATTCAAAGCTATAAATCTTATTTTTAAATTCACAATATTTAATATTACTGGACAAGATTAATAGTATTAACGACGATTTCATGATTAAAAGATTCGTGCTAATAATACCAGAAAGCAACAAGCTTAGTTTTCTGATGATGTCATAAATAATTGTTTTGATTTGTTCTATATTTATTGCTCTTCGTGAAATATCGATAGTTTCATTTGAATTGACATGCCAAACTTTTTAATATGGGTAACAAAGTAAATAGATTTCTGTCATTGATTTCATTTTAAAAAAATTTATATTTAGGAAATATTTTAACCAAGATTGTTACATTGTATCAACTGTTTTCGGAATGTTTCAGTTTTACATTTTTCACTTTCTCATAATATTTGCAGTGTATTCTTTTTGCTATAAAAATCATTGTACCATGCAAGTTTTAGCGAAATTTCATTACATTTTTAGTAATTATCCATAAAGAATTAATTTTAGACATTATAAATTAATCATATTAAATAAAGTGGACGATTCCAGAAGAAGATTCCCCCCATCTCAAGTACCGCTTTCTTTATTTACTTCTGCCTGATAAAATCAACTGCATTTTTTCTTAAAATATGTTCTTGATGGTAGTCAAATGGACTGCTAAATAGCCCCAGTTTTGATTAACCAAACAGGCAGTTGAATGTTTAAAGTCCTAGACCAATAGCTGATCAGTTCGAATCCCACCTCACTTTTTATTTTTAATAATTCGACATCAAATTTTAAATTATAAATTCCAATTTAACAAACTGTCATGTGTAAAAAGTAACAACAGTACAAAGGCAAAAAATCAAAATCTTGCTTAGTTTAAATTTATAAATACTCACAAAAATTCAATAAATCAATTAAAATCAATTTCACTGAATCATGAGAAAGTTTTTCATGTGAAAATGCCTGAGAAGTTCTCTTATCTACTATAAATGATAAATTTGATCAAATACTTCGCATGATAACAAATTAACTTTTCGCAATGATAAGATATTTAATTCTTAAGAGGCATTAATGATCAATATCATTTATCATAAAATTCATGTTTATGCAACTTTCTTATTTGAAGATTCGCTTCAGCTTATATTTTCAATCAACAACCCAAAATTTCTCAATTCAATCAAAATTCTAAAATCCCTTAATGATTCATTAGTAAGCTTGGCACACTAAGAAATCAAATGACTTTTCTAATATGAGGTAAAATACATCAACACAGCAGCAATGTTCGTTGGGGTGAACATTTAATCACACTAAAGCTAGTGGGTAAATGTCAAATCACCGTTGGAAATTATTAAGCAGCCCAGTTAATGCATGGTGTCATCAGGTGTATTGTCGTTTTAGTAACTAGTTACAAAGCCCATTAATTAAGATTGTAGTTGATGCAGAGTAAAGTTGCAGATAAATGCTTCATTAGTCAGCCGCTTAGTAGTTTTGACGTTAAATTGAAATTCCGATCCCTCAACTTACGTGCAGTAAATTAAATAGATTATGCGGTGAACGAAATTTCGTGTAGATGATGCTAATTTAACGAAATGGATGCTTAATTACTATTTAAAAACATTAAAAGTAAATTGATTCCAATGTTTGATGACTCGAAAGCGATAAGAATGTTTAGAGAGAGGAAATCCAGATGTCTTTATTTACTATACGGAATTTATTCGTATTCTGTAAACACGAAATGCTCATTTGCACTGTATAAAGGATTGTTTTCCGAATCAAGAATGCAGCCCAAAGAATAAAACTAGAGATAACTTCATTTAGTATCTCTAGACCTGGAATATTAATCAAAGATTTCTTTAGAGGATTCGAACCTAAGCTAACCAGATAAGAAAGCGAAAAGTGAATTATTTTTGGAATATACATAAAATACTGGAAAATTAATAAACTGATTTTACATTATAAAATCAGTTTTATGAACACATAGTACTTTTGGCAACAAGTGAACAATACATGAATAATTATTCTTGAATAATGCATTTCTTAGTAATTTTTGTGCAATATCGTAGGGCATCAAAATATGTTAAATAAAATTATACTATTTTGAGACTTTTTTGAAAGCTCAGCTTTTGGTAACTTCAGAAGAATAAAATCAATAATTAGTGATATGCACATTGTGTTGTCTCATATTTATCTTTCTCAAACCTATATTGATAGTTCACAGGAGCATAGTAATTTTACTGTAAACAGTGAATAAATACCTGTCATAAATAAGCAATATACTGTAAATATTCTACATATTTAGTGCTTTGAATCAGTTTATATTAAATATCACAGTATTTTTGCATGTTTGGAGGGAAAAGAAATCATTGTGGTTAGCAAGCAATGAAAAATTCATAAACTTAATCACATTTTGGAATAAATTTCAATGGTAACAAGCACAATAATTAAAATTTAAAAGTAGTTAAATTTTATAATTAATTGATATTATAGACTATAAAGAAAAAAATAATTTTTCTCTTAATGAATGTTACATATAATTAATTTTAGACATATATTGATTTTAAGAAAGCAATGACTAAATCAATGTTTTTTAATGAACTATTCATTCTTCTAAGAGTATCTTTAGAACATGTTCTGTATTTAAATAGAAAACATAAATATCTGGAAAGAATAAATGAAACTATACCTATATAAAGTGATGAGAGACAGAATGTAAACATTAATAACAATAATCTAATTTGAAATATGCTCTTATTGAAAGAAAAGTGTAATTTAAGGAGATAAAAGCTTAAATTTTCAAAGAAATAAAAAACAAAAGAATTTAAAATTTTTACTCTCTTAAATCAATTCTTTGAAATATTTTAATAAAAGTTAATTAATTTAAATTTTTATAAATAATTCAAATTTTAAAATGAAAGGAAAATTATTTCAAAATGTGGATCGAACTGAAAATATTTTAACTTGTTGTTGATCTTATTCTGAAATTTTAGTTAGTGCTAATGACAGTTTAATAAGCAAAAAAATGTTGAATAATGAAGAGAAATAATATAATCAAAATAAAATAATATATGTAAGGGAAAAATAAAGTTATAATACGTCACATATGAAATTATACCTCTCTTCAGTTGACTTTTCCAGAGAAATTAAGTTCTACATGAAAAGTTAGTTTTGTCAACACTGTTCACAAAAATTGAATTTCAAATTTAATAAATGTGGACATTTAAAAAAAAAATTACAAAACTTCGTATCAAAACCATTATACATTTTGAAGAACAGAAATATTAAATAAATAAAAATTTGGCAATTGAAACAGAAATCAAGTGTTTGTTTGAACTTCAAACTATTTTTAAAAATCAACGGATTTATATTATATAATTAAAAGGTCTCACGGAAATATTAATTTTTTCTAATTTTACTACGTGAAGTGCATCGTTTACATAAGTTTAATTTAATTTCAATATATTATAAAATATCTTAATATAAAAGAATTTCTATTGACACAATTTCAAATTCTTTAACACTTAATTTCAATAAAATATCGGATAATGTATTCTAAAAATGTGTGATATTTTAATGAAGATAAAAGAATTCAAAATAAAGATGTACAATGTTTCATTTCCTAATATGTTTGGCTTACATTCATTACGATCACTATGGAAATAAATAAAATGTATCTTTAATTAATTTAATAATGCCAATAAGATTAGATGTTAAATTAAATTTATTACATATATAAAATTCTTTCACATTTTTATATTTGAAATTTTTGCTATTTAAAATTCAGTTTTACGTACAGTTCGATTCTACTACGACAAAGTATTGTCTTATTTTTAATATTTCAATGAATATATTTTTTACTCAAAATTATAAAATGAATAAAAAAAATATAAATTATATCAGTCTTCACTATCTCCTTTAATAATTAAAACTGAATTTTTAAAAGTATGTTAATACCAGTACATTTTTATTTTATACCATAAACTTATAATTGCTTGAGGTTCAACAATAATTAGAAAATATTTGCAATAAATTATTAAAACATTTCTTATTATTACACCAATAATCAAAATCATTGATTTGTTTTTAAATAATCATCTTTTTAATTTGTCAAAATAATAAATATTCCAATTAGGATATCTTTGAATAAGTCTGAAATTTGAACAAAAATAATTTAATAAATATTAAGAAAGTATTGTACCTTTTTGAAATTAAATTTGAATTCAAAATATTAGAAAATTGTAACGCATGAACATCAGGGATTATCTTGATTAAAATAAACTTCAGTTTTCGAAGGAAAATCAGTTCTGTCGAAAAAAAAGAGAAACATTGCTTCTTACAACTACACATTTATTTCATCCTTTTGTCTGTATTTCTCACAAAATTGTTAGTTTCACCTCTTTCTCAAAGTCAGTAATATATTTTAAAATATAAAACACTCAAAATATATTTTATAATTGTATTTAACTGATTTTACTCATATTTATTTCTCTTGACACCAATAAACAATTCGAACATATAATTCATAAAAAAAACATTAGAATTATCAGGTATTTTGTCTTGCTAATATGCTTCATGTTTATGTATGACATTTCTTTGTAAAACATTGCACTCAAGAAATTTTAGATTTGAAATACTAGAGAATAGTTTCGAAATGTACGGATGAAACTATTGACAACATAACGACAAAGGAACGACATTCTAACATATTTGATATTTTGTTTCGCAAAGAACCAATAAGTATGTATTTCTTCTTAAATATTTACATTCCTGGGAAAAATGGCTATTAATCCCGCTGTTTGAAAGGAATTATTGATTACATCTAAAATCCATGTAGAAAAGCACGCGATATAAATAAAATATGCGGTGAGAAAGAAACATAAAATATATATTTCTAAATTATTGTTTTGCAGAAAATGTCGGTCTTTTGTTTCAGAAAAACATTAATTTTCTTGATAGGAATAATGATTATTTAAATTTATGGGAAGACACACACACACTTTATTACTCGAATATTGTTTAGGAAAAGACCTTTGTAATATTTCTCTTTAAGTATTTCAAAAGAGTTTAGTGTTTGTGGAATTGTGAATAGGTTCAGATTAATTTAGCAATTAGTTATTTTGTAAAATAGAGTAAATTATATATATGTGAATGGGAATCATATAGTTCCCATTTGAGACCAAGTTAAAGAATTAAGGAAATAAGATAACATGCCTGCATTTAATTTTGTTTTATTTAAGTATTTTTATAAGGTTTTTAAGTATATTTGTATTTGATTTAAATATTTAGAAAACTTCTATTCTGTTGCACATCAACCATAATTTTTTTGAAAATTGTTATTTATTGAATATTAAACTGTTGTAAATAAAAGCAACTTTTGATTTAACAACGAAAATCGATCAGTTTTGTCAGAGATTCAATTGAGATATCTAAATCATCGATTATGATTTCCATGAATCAAAAAATTTAGAAATTTTTAAAAACTTATTTTATATTTTTAATTTGAGAATACCTTTTAAAACTTTAAGCAATAGTGTTCAATTTGAGATTGTTAAATTCATCATAATATCTAAGTTCTGTAGTTAAAAAGTTACTTTGAAAAAAATGTGAATTCTGAATTACACAATTTTGTTCATTACCGCATTAGCCAAAAGTCTTTTTCGTATGAGCTGAAGATTTAAGCAACTAGAACTTTCTATTCTAATGCATAAAAACTCTGTCTGTAAATATTTAATCAATTTTTATGCTTTTTCAAAATAAAGATTATTTGAAATGTGATATTTTTGCATATTCCCTCCGAATTGTAACAGCAAAAAAATAATCAGATTATTAGTTTTTGATTCGTCATAGGTGCTACTTGCCCAAAATGAAAATATTAAACATTATAATCCATTTTTACGGATAAAAGTGAAGTGATGGAATTTAAGACGCACTGTCCACACATACAAAATTATATATTTATATAAATCTTTTAATATGTTCAAGATTGTGTTTATGATCTCGAGTATATGTCGTGCAATTTAAATATGGAACACATGGAATAATAAGGATTTTCAAAAAAATTATGGTTGCGATCTATGACACCCACTCAACCCTTTTACATATATATATATATATATATATATATATATATATAAAAGGGTTGAGTGGGTGTCATAGATCGCAATCCGTAGTACACGTACGGATTGCGATCTATGACACCCACTCAAGCCTTTTATATATATATATGTGTGTATATATATATATATATATATATATATATATATATATATATATATATATATGATAAATGCTATTTTTGAGAATTAACTCGTTTTTAAATGTTACTGTGTGTTGTTTACCTTTCATTAATTTATTTCAAAAAAATATATATATCTTCCCATAAATCTTAGTTTCAACATATTTTCTGCTGTGAGCTCAATTATTGATGAATGACATCACCACATATGCAATAAATATCGATTTTTTGTTTCTTTAGGAAAACAACCTACACTGCAGAATGTTGATTTGAGTAAAGCCTAGACTGTTACATTAAGAATGAAATATTGATTAGTAAAACAGAAATATTGTAATTGTTTTTGGAAGCAAAATACTTGTCAGAAAATAGAAATTTGGAAAAAAGCTTTTTGTCAAAAATCATACGGTGAACGCAACCGCACAAACTGAATGTTAAACCTTAATTGTTCTTGGCGTCCGCGTCTACTAAAGAGCGACATTTTCATGAAAGCGAACAAAAGCTTTTTTCCCCTTTTTGTTTCAGCAGTGAATAAAATTGATTATATCGCAATGAAAAAATTAGACGCTATTAAGCAAATCGCTTTTCAACGTTGATTAATGTGCAATCAATAAATTTGCATTTACGAGTTCATCATTCCGTTTTTTTTGCTAGTTACCGTTATTTCCCATGGCCATTAAGCATAAGCGATTTGATTCTAAGCTGACAATGATAGGAGAACGTCTCGACATCCGGATATCATAACTCACACTTAATTTCATGACCGATTTTGATGATATGATTAACAATGTATTATCCGGCACTTTTTTGGGTTTTGAAAAAGACTTAACTAACTAACTCTTACATAGAATCAAATAAATCTATGTAGTTTCGGTTATGGATACTATAATGATAATTATAACACACACATTATCAAAATAACAGAAACATTCATGTAAAACTATAATCTGAACATTTCAAAAAAAATCGGATAGTAAGCTATTATTTAATTTCTTTCTTTCTTTTTTCTTTTTTTTTTAAAGACATTTTTCATGTATATTGAAATTTATTTTTCATTGTGTAATGTTCTGTTGTTTTGAAATGTTCTAATTATCTTCCATTTGAACTTTAATTTATTAATACAAAATTATACAAATGTTCTTAGAAAATACTGGAAATTAAAAGAATTGACAAATATAAAATTAAGAGAGTAAAAAATATTGGATAAAAATTTTTGAATTGATTCTTGCTGCCAAATGTTGAATTGATGTTAAAAAGTATTCTGCTCAATTTAATAGTTAAACAATGTTTTTTTGCGAGTAACTTATTTAAGCAAATTAAATAAAAACAATTTTAATATACAGGATAGCATAAATTAAGAAAGGAATATATTTTCAGAAATATTACTCGTACACATGTAAGATATACATGAAATTGGTACACATGAAAAAATATATAAAAAGAATCATAAAATCACCAAGTTTACACACCCTCTACAAATGTTTTTATGTGACACCTTTGGTGACACGACACACTTCCAGAGGACAATAACTCCTTCCATACATTTGGTATCTAACAGCTTGTGACTTGAATCGCCGATACCATCACAGAAGATTTTTGTTTACACAATGGGGGTTTTTCCCATGCCTTTTTGTCAAAGAGTATAGCACACAGTTATAACATACGAATAGTTAGCATATTCAAGGAAACGAAACTATTTTCTTGCTGATCTCCTGTTTTCAACCACTAATCGCGAACTGCCTCACCAACCGAAAAAAAATGGGCTCGTTTGACCACTAAGAATACATAATGCGTATTTGGTGAATTTGTAGTTTTGTCACATACCTCTCAAATATGCAAGAGTTATACTTTTGAAAATAGTCTTTTGTAAGCGAATGAATCATTTAGACTAAATTTGCAAATTAATTTAAACATTTATATACATAGTACGGTTATTAAAGTGAGATAAAAGAATGTAACGGTTATTAAAGTGAGATAAAATAATGTAATTGAAATTTTTGTTTCGAAAAATAATATGTATCTAGTATTTTTTATTTTAAACCTTGAAAATTAATCACCATATAACTATTTCATCAAGTATCATGTTGTCACCAATATCATCATGAAACAAAATATTTCACACCTTTTCTTGGTAAAAATAATTTAGTTATTTGTGTGCTATAATAATTTTATATTCAAATATTTGTACTCAAAACTTTAATGACAAAATTAGATTAATTATTTTCTTACATGTCATTTTCACAAGAGATTCACTTTTCAACATAATATTAAATTCGGAATAAAATTCAAAAATCATAAAAAAAGAATGTTTATAAACATATTACTAGATTAAAAATAAATTCATTTTTATTTAAATATAGTGAGAAAATGTATACAATTTCTCTTTTCATCTTTATATCCAAACAAAGATAAAAAAAATACTCTTTGGACATGATGGACGGCTTCTTTTCACCTATCGGTTAATTTGACGTCAATCTGTGGGAACGTGTGTTTCATTTACAGTTTCTCCCTGCACCAAAACTGTGAGAACAAATGATGCAATAAATCATCCCCACTTGCTGTCATTTCGTTTGGCTAACGCATTTCAAGGAGTTAATAAGAGCAGCCGAACTTCGATCACGTTCCCCGCGCTATTTGGCGTTCAAAAAAATGAGACAGTCTGTCGTAGACAAACCAAGAAACAGGCTCGAAACGAAATGTGTAATTACATTTTCAGTGTTAAAAATGACTGTCTATTCAAAGGGTTGATAAATGTTAGCGTTAGTAGAAGGGAAACTTCGCCAAAAATAGCGAAATAAATCGATTTCACAATTTCGAATTTTACCTTATCTTCTCGCCTTATGTTGAATGGTCTTATGAGGAAGATATACGCATGTTTTGAAAGAGAGGCTATTGTTAAGGTTAACAATGTTAATAATATGTCTAATTTCCTTTGAGGATAATAATGAAACAACTGTATTGAATCCCTGTAAAAAAAAATCTCTTTAAAGATCATTTAATTTCTAAAATTTCACGAATTCCTGAACCAGTTTAAAGTCAAGTGTTTTGGTTTTACACTTATCTGTATATATTTCTTTATTAATATATTTAATTTTTTAATTTGAAAAACTATTAAAATTAGAATATTTAAGTATCATTGATTATAATAAAATTTTGAGATTAAGACCATAAAATTAGAATTAAATAGCATTGATAATAGTATAATTTTCAAATTGAAACCATTAAAATTATAGAGTTAAAATATCATTGATTATATTTTGCTTGATTTTGAATAAATATAACCATATTGGTGAAATCGAATTATAGGTTCATGTCTTTTACATTAACAAAGATTTTCTTTAATTTATACTAATAGAAATATGTAATAGCAGTCAAAACACACTAACCAAATTTTTGTAAAAATAATTTAATATACTTGCAAGTAAAATTTTGGCAAACTTATTGAGTATTTATAGGTAAAGCTATTATTTATGTAATTAAAAACGATATGCCTTTGTGTCAAATTATTTAATAATGTAAGCACTAATATAATAAAGAAATGTGGAATACTTTTAGTCATAACAAGCACATTTTATTTTTTATAGATAGACATCAACTATAGTGAAACTGATTGATAATTTTTAAAATGAAACATTAAATAAGTTGTGATTGTATTATTAAAAATATTCATTAAAAAAGCCATGTGTTCAGCTAAAAATATTTATTAGTATACTTCTTTGTTCAATAACAGTAGCCCCTGACATATGCCATTTCACTGATAGACGGTGCCCATATTAAATGGCTTTTAAGAACATGACAGTATTTTAAAAACGTTTATCCCTAAAAATAACATAGAATAAAAAATAATGAAATAAAAATACAATCATTATTGAAAACATTTTCCATAAACAGAAGGTTTTACTAATTTCATTCATGGTAAAAGTAAACTAAATAAGAAATAAATGGATAAACAACATATACAAAAAAGTATAGAATGATAAGGCTTATTCATATTCTCGACGATGATTCAAAGTGATATAATAGTCATCAAAATGAAAATTGTTCTTCAAAAGAAAAATGCTTTGATAAATCATGCTTTGGCAAGACAATCCTGATGTCTTGACTTTACCAACATTATGCAAATCCACAAAGTATCAAAGAATGCTTAAATCTGGAGTTTTGATTCAAGATTCTTGGTAATTCATTTAACCTCCCAGAAGAATGAGATCTATTGAGACCAAAAGAATTTTTGTGGCCACTTATTTGCTTAATAATTTCATTATTGTTATTACTTCTGAAACTTGGTCAAGCCAAGATCTAGCGATTTAAATCAATAGGAATCATCTATTGTTTTAATCAGAGAACCACGAAGGTGAAAGTAATGCTTTGCTGTTTTTATTAAACATACTCCGATAGATGGCACCACCAGAGAATTCATTCTCAAGTTTGACCTTGATCTGAAGGGGGAGGAAATTTTCTCCAGACTATAGAACCCATTGTAACTACTCAATGACCAACCACAGGACTTTCAATTCCACAGAATTAAGAAGCAAGCATTTTGCTTGTACTCGGTCTTTGGCAACATTGAGAATTGAATCCTCACCCATGCGGACGGAAGACCGATACCCTTACCACTAGGCTATCACGGCTCATATTTTTATGTCCATATACTAATTGTTGGTTCCATTTAGCTCTTGGTCAAGAATTTAGGAAATTTTATCTGTTTTTTTTTATGATTTTCTTAGAAATAATTGCGTCACCTAGAATTCTTAATAACTATTTCCAGAAAATATTTCAATTTTAAAGTTTTCATGTACAAATAATTATAGCTAAATAGGAGTAGCAGTTTTGCTGAAATTAAAAATTACAAATAGTAGCATTTACTACAAATTTTAGGTTACTACAAACAAAAAATACAAACTTTGGGAAGCCAATAATTGTGGTCCAGTTGTACAAATGACTGCAAAAGCATAGTGTAATAATGCTTGCTTGATATAGTTACACAAAAAGCAATTACCATTCCACTTTTCAGTTTCTAAAATCATGCTATGAATATTTTTTCATACTTATATTTAGATATAAAATTTCTACTTGTGCAATTACAAGCTCCATCTGTTCAATATATAATTTTCCTCGATTTAGAATATCAAAAAATAATTATATACTTTCTAACAAAATGTTTTGTAATTCATATTTATTTACATGAATCGTACATATTTGTACTGAAATCTAGTGTTAACTACAGATGATATTCCGAGCTAACATAAGGAAAAGTACACACACAAAGCTAATATTCCTAAACTCAAGATTTAAGTCATATAATTAGGAATTTAAAACCTGACATCATTTTATTCTATTCCACTTGATAAGGAAACACTTGTTCTTATAAAGATATGAATTCCTCGATTTCAATTTCGACTTGGAAAATTAATGTATTTAAATTAATTGTACCGTTTGTTAGTATAGCAAAGATTATTAAATGAATTAATTAACATCAGCTGTATTTTTCTCAAAATTTTCCAAATACTCCAAACATATGAAATAACATCGTAATTAGAAATTAATTTGTAATTTGCCTGATTATATATATATATTATATATACATATATATTATATATATATTTATATATATATATATATATATATATATATATATATATATATATATATATATATATATATATATATATATATATATATATATATATATATACACGAGGGCGAGGGTTACTCTGAAATTTTTGAGATACGCGCAGACGAGAATTTACAAAATAAAAATAATGGTTTAATTTTAAAAGACGAAGCATTTTAACACAGAAGACGATTTTTTACTTGAACTTGCTTAGCGTAGAGTAAATTTTAAACAGAAGAGAAAATGGAGTTGACGTGAGAACATTTTCGCGCTATGATTTTCTACGATTTCAAAGCAGGAATAAATCAAGAAGAATGCGTTCAACGGTTGCAATTAGCATTTGATGATGAATCTCCAGCTCGTACTACTGTATTCAGATGGTTTATAGAATTTCAAAGAGGTCGCTATTTTCTTCAGGATGAAGAACACACAGGAAGGCCACCGTCGGCAGTAATCCCGGATAATGTGTCTGCCATACGAAAAATTTTAATGGATGATAATCGCTGTACCTATCAAATGATACAGAAGGAACTTAACATTGGATCCGCAGTAATACACAAAATCATTCATGAAGAATTACATATGAAAGAAGTAATTTGTCACTAGGTTCACCATAATCTAACTGAGCACCAAAAAGAGAAGCGTGTCAGAATCAGTAAGGAAACTCTTAAATTGCTAAATGATAATGGCCACCGCATCATTTCTAAAATTGTAACATGTGATGAAATGTACATACCGTTTTTTGACGTTCCAACACGTCAAGAAAGCAAAGTATGGGTTTTTGAAGATGATCCCACCCCGACAATGGTGAAAAAACAACGCGCACTGAAAAAAGTGATGTATGCCGTTTTCTTCAGAAGTACGGGATTGGTCAAAGCCATCAAGTTGGAAGGACAGAAGACAGTAACAGCAAACTAGTATACCACTCAATGTCTTCCGGAAATTCTACAAGAACTGAATGTTAGCAGACTAATGCTTCTCAATGACAATGCATCTTCACATACAGCCGGATTATCAGTTGAGTTTCTTAAACAAAAACAAATTAAAGTGATCGAACAACCCCCGTATTCACCTGATCTAGCTATGTGCTACTTTTGGTTACTATTTAACCTAAAATAGAACTTACTTGGACGTTGTTTCCATTCAGAAGAAGAGATTGATGTGGCTATAAATATAATTTTTCATCTATTCCAAGAAATGAATGGCTTGAGGGATTTAATCTGTGAAAAATTCGTCTACAAAAGTGCATTGACGCTGGAGGAGACAACTTTGAACATATCTAAAACTCTGAAGTATAACTTTAAAAACCTAGTTGTATCTCAAAAAGAATTTCAGAGTGACCTTCGTGTATGTATATATATATATATATATATATATATATATATATATATATATATATATATATATATATATATATATATATATATATATATAAACATATATATATATATATATATATATATATATATATATATATATAATAACTAACTCGTGATAATGTTTTTGTTTATCTCTAAATGCAATTTTAATTGGGATCAGAAGTAGAAGAGTTCATGAGAGTGAGTTAAAAACATTCCAAGAGATTTTGTAAAATATCATTGTTGTACAACAGGTCAGCATATTATTTAAGATGTTTATTTTTAAAAATGGCCTGTTTTTAGATGAAAATATGTCCCATAAGGTTTGTGCTGAATATCATCTCTTCACATGACAATGGATATGGGATTTTGTATGTTTTTGTAAGAATTAAAAAAGTGGAGGGGCATCTCTCTATTCAAATCTTGCTAGATTGTAATATTAATTGCTGTGTCTAAAGGTCTTTTCTCAGAATGAGGTATTCATGAAGAATGTTTGAGGTCTAAATCTGTATTTTTTAAGTCATCACTAAAGTCTGAATGCAAACGAATATTATATTTATTGTGTCAGATAAATGGGATGACATCATCTGTGTCTGTTGTGTTAACTTCTAATATTTCAAAGATACAAATTATCAAAATGTATCAAAATCAAACACCTTAAAAATAAAAAAAAATATCAATATGTTTTTCTTTCAATATCTCTGATATTAGCATAATTTTTAAAAATGTCTTTAACTAAATATCCTATACTGATATAATTGTTAAATGACCTTCTTAGTTTGAAATTATCCTCAATAATATAAAATTAATGCCTATTAGCAATTTAGTTATATCGTAAGCGTTATTCATTCCACACATGGGATGATATTAATCACAATGCCGTGATAGGATACATTTAAAATTCTATCGAAATAAAAACGTGCTGGTGAGCGTTTTAGTTTCTTACACGAAACATCACAATAACTTTCCCCCATGTAACAAACTTTAAAAATCAAATTGTGTTAGAGGAACCTGATTTACAAATTATTTAAATACATTGTAGATATTGCAACTATTTCTTATTTTACATAAACACCACGAAAAGCTATTTATTTGCATGCGGTTGCATCTTCTTCCTCTCAAGCAAAATTCTCTCTTCTTGAAATAATAGTTTTAATGGCCAACAGAGAATTTTTCACAATATTATTTAAAAATCAAGAAATAATTTTTGTTATGATGCACTATTTATTGTTCCTTTGAAAATATTTTATTGTTTTCTTCAATATGTAGGTACATTTTTAATAAATTTAAATTTTCTGAAGCACTGTAACAATTTTGATATATAAACAGTTTTGGAGTAAACATGCGGGCAGAGTATCTAGGGTGACATTGCCTAAAAATTATGTGGTAAAAATGTTTTATTGCAGTTGAGAAAGAATTACAAATGCGAATGATTCTATGCTTTTATCATAGTGTCAAAGCCAGACACTGTATTGGAAATTGAAAAATTATAGATAAAATATATAGCAGAATTACCATAAAAAGTGTTGTATTCTAAAAAAAAATAAGGTTGAATAAAAATACAAAAAACCTTCTGGAATTTGTAGTTTTTATTCTTGCTAAATTCTGTAACTGAAAATTTCACGTATTGCAAAATTTTATCTAAATTGGAAGCTGTTAACTTTTATTATTCTTATTCAAGCATTTTAAGGGCTATAATTACAGGCAGAATTTGAGCTTACAAGCTGTTTCTTTGTATCAATAATTCATACCGTCTGTGAAACAGTCTTTAAAGTCTCAATTTGTATTAAGACATTACTAATTCAGGAACTTGAAAGATCCTTAATTGAAACATTTCTCATAGGAATTCAGCTAAAGAAGTTCCTACTAACTTTTGGATTATTAATTTGAACTATATAAATAAGTTTAATTTATGTATAAGAGCACACTTAATGCAGTTTTAATTGAAGCAATTTGCTTATATGATAGAAAGTAATTTTATATGTAAGAATTATTGATACATAAAGCCATTTATGCAAATTTTTTAGTAAAAATTTAGTGTTAAATGCATAAATGTTTTATGTGTACATGAAGACTTCGTACGAATAGTGAAAATTATTTTTACTATTCATTATAAAGAATTATTTGTAAAATATACTTATATAATTTATTTTATAATTTTTTTAAATTGAATTAGAAACATTATGCAACAATACATGAATAATAATAAATTTCTAACATGCATATTTGCATTTATTTTAATTGTCAATTGTAAGCAGAATTACTGACCAATGCATTTGCTACAGAGTAAGTAAAACAAATTGAATAATCTCATTTGTTATATATTTCCAGTGTGAGGGAAAGAAAATCTAACTAAATTAGCTGAAGGTATGAAACACAAAGCCTGAAAGATGTAGTACATATTGTTATCTCTGACAATGACAAGGCATTAAATCGTCTCACCATGGACCATTATTAGGAAAGAAGTCACAACAAAAGCTTCCGGATATCATTACAATCACAGGTGAACAATGAGAGATGAATATTGCTCTTCTGTCTTCTGCAAGCTATTCAATCGAGGTGAGTGCTTGGGAGTTTTCTGCTTTTCTTAGTTTGTAAAACGTAGATGCATGAAAATTTTTTCCAAAAGATAATTTACGTGGTAGTTATTAAAGTACCTTGCAACAGCTTAAGGTCGTTTATTGTGGAAGAATAGAATCACACAAAATTTTAATATAGTTTGTATCTACAGATACTGAAACGTCATTCATAAGGTTTTGATATCTGTAGATGCATTCTACAGATATTAAACTTTAAAAAACAATCGCAACATGGAATCCCAGTGACACCTTTATAACAATTTGATTGGATCGTATAACTTTGAGAATTAGAAGCTGAAAAGTTTGTTCCTCTCTGTAACGTGTCACATTATTAGATGTATTCTGACGTTTCCCAAAGGGAGTGCGAGTGCACTAAAAGGGAAATGTGAGAATACCCAAGAGAAAATATTGTTTAAAAAAAATTTGAATTGACTGTAATAAAAATACACAAATACAAAAAGAACATTTCGACGCAATATTTAATATTTAACTTATTAAATTTAAACTGCTTACAAAATCAAAACTCACTGAATAAAAATAAATTTAATAATTACTAATGATATCTTTGGGCTTGATTTGAAGGGCAAAGTTTATCAAAGGAAATCTTACTATTAGAAATAGACAATCTCAGTTCTTTTTATATTTAGCTGAGATCCATATTTTGCATTTAAAGAATTTACTCCATAAAATCCAGCTTCACAAATGTAGGATGTTAGTAATGATAATAAAATGCGATAAGACCTTGTTTTTAGTGCAGAAAGTTCTTTCTCTACTTGCCAAATTTAAATTTATTACTAAATTGTCTTTTTATTTTGTTACTTCTTGTGAAGTCTAAGAAGTTTTTTCCTCGGCAATTGAAAAACCTTCAGGATTATCATGAAATAGATTCCTAGCCCACTTGCAACTTGCTATCAATTTGTCATCAGGAAAAAAAATTCTTTATCTGCATATGTAAAAGATTTTCAGTGGTTACAAAAACAGCTCTTACGTTTTATTTTTTTTTAACCTTATAAGTTTAAAAACGATTATCCCCGCTCGCAAACATTGTTAGGATTTTGCTTTAAATTTCTTATCCAGAATTTCACTTTTCTACGCAAAATAATAACTTTATCGTATCCAATATATATGTATTTGATCCTTGGAATTTATGATTTAAATTATTTAATTTCTCGAATATGTCTATCAAGATGCTCAACTTCATCAAGAATAAATTATCGTGAAAATCCTTGGCTTCCAGTATCTTTTAGAAAAATATAGTTATTTCTCCTCTTAATTCGTAAATAAGTCGAAAAAATTTCTCATGTTATAACTACCTAACCTCGCAATAAAATAGTAAATTTGAATGTACTGAACACATGTCTTTGCAAAGTACTTAAATTATATTTGACTTCAAGGCTCACATTTTCATATTGTTTACTATAGTGAAAACCGTATTTAATACAGTATTTAGAAAAGAACTCATTTCAATGGAATCTAGAGCTTCTCTATGGCTCATCCAATGCGTCCAGATACATTGTAACGATTTTTTTACAACAATTGCTTGCATAATTTGGAATCATACAGACACCGAATACCATCGGTGGAAATTTGAAAGCAAATTGTTCATTCTAGATTTGTCTCGTTCATAAAATCTAAATAATTTTATGATTTTTTGATTGAACGATTTTTTCTTTCATTTTTATTGGTTTGCTGAAACATATTTTTCTACTAATGACATATCATTACAAAATTGAACATACAATAAAATAAGCATCTTTATTACTATCTATTGCCTCATCAAGATACATTGAAAACAATTTGTCACGTAACTTCATGAAAAGCTGACACGATGCATCGTCAGGAATATTATCGATTCTACAGGCAACGATATAATTTGAAAGAGGTATGTACTGCAACTGTTTTTCAATATTGTCTCTAAACATTGATTTTGCATTCTCATTTGCTGCAGGCAAAATAAGTTCTTCAATGGTGTGAAGCTTCTTACTTCTGGCTATTTCATATGAAGATTTGTATGGGGCAATTAAAAATTTTTCCACACAAAGGTTTCTTAAGAAATGATTTTGCTTTTCGCATGGTTTTAATTTTAATTTGAATAATTATTGAGATACTCACTATGAAGCGTTTCCAGATGTCATTTAAGTTTATTAGGTTTCAATATTTTTGAGTAAATGAACAAAGAGGTTTTTTTTCTTCATTTTCATCAGAGAGTACTGGTAAAAACAAAAATTTAAGTATGCTTAAGACATTTTCTTGATTTTATTTTCAGAATCACGCACTTTCATGTATTTGTAAATATTTTACTATATATTTTAATGCTCATTTAAATTCACTTAAAAATTTATCTATGTTTCTGCATAAATCTGCTGCCATGAATATTTAATATCGGAAAGGATATTAACCCGAAAACATATATTAACATACACATTCGCGATAGATTGGATAGCGTCGGAAGGATTGAATCGAATGAGACTGGCAGAAAATGAAACTAGAGTTATAGAACATTCTTCTCCTTATAAGACATTTGCTCACATCTGCACATACTTGAGATATCTTGTCTACATTTCAGAATGTTCAACACAAATCGGAAGTTCTCAGTAAACCGCGAGAACGTCTGATATGGTGGACGCAACAGTATTAAAAAGGCACCGGATTCTTGCCTTGTCAATGCTGAGGATCGTTGTTGCCAAATGTCAATAAATTGCCGTATTCTTGTTAATCTGTAAGGTTTAAAATTAAGATCACAGTGTAGGTTTAGCGCCAAAATACTCAAAATACATTATTATTGTATTCATTTTATTGTCTCTTACATCATCTGACAGTCATTACAGGAAATTTATTTACAACTTAGAGACAAAAAAATACTGTAAAACAAGAAATCAAGGTTTAAACTAAATAAAAATGGATCTTTTCATCATGCACGAACAATCGGTCTTCTGGCTTAAGCATAATAAAAACTTAGTATTCTGCTTACGATATAAAAGTAAATTATTTTGCCACTGTCTTGTGCGCTTAAAGCACAGTGCGTATAATTTTCATTTGTTTATTTTTTATTCTTCAAAACATTGTAAATGTTCATATGAATGCCTTGTTTTTCTTATGTAAATTTACATATTAGAATAAATAAATGTTCCAGCAGCTCAAATGAAACAGGTAAAGCTGTTAGGATGTAGGTAGAGACTCGTTTGCTAGTGTCCTACTGTCAACACGTCTTAAGCGAGATAATCCAAAAAAAAAAGTCCAAGTACCCAAGTTGACAGAAGAGCATGAGAAAAGTAGCCGCAACATTTACCTCCCATTGTTCAATCAAAAGGTATCTTTAGATATTTTAACAGCAAAAAATGCAACTTTGCCACTAAGTTACGATGAATATTTAGAGAACATTGTTAGAAAAATATTATTCTCTAGAAAAAATAAACACAGTAAAGTTCCTTAATTTTATTTATTCAAGAGGACTGTCACTAGAGCTCAGTTACAAACTTTAATATTTTGTTCCGAATTCCGTTATGCTTTAAATTTATAGATATTTACGAAAATCAATCATCATATAGTAAAGTATGAAAAAATCATAGTATAACATGCTCGTAACATCATATGAAAAATGAAAAAAATAGAGTTTCATTTATAAAATTATCATACAAAAACATGTTAACTTTTTAATGTTTTATTAAATACTTTTTAATACAAAATTATTTTAAGTTTGCTAACATTTTGAATTTCACTTTAAATTGAAAATTTTGTGAATAAGTGACTCAAAAATTGCCAGTAAGAATTTCAAATCAGATTCAGCTCATGCAAATAAAATGATTGATGATCTTGCTGGGGAAAATGTTAAAAATAGAAATCAATATTAATGAAACTATCGATAAGATATCGCATCAGTCGAACGGAAAGATGATAAAAGTTAGAGTAAAATGAAAAACAGCCATTTGAATTTATCGAAATATTTTTTTTTCTCAAGCGCGTAAAAGGTAAAGAAATTTGATTATTTCACTTGGGGTTATGGATTTCTCAGATTTTGCTGAGCTGAACATCATAAAGTTTTATTATACAGTATATGAAAACTTAATAAAATCTAATGGGCTTAGATTATTGATATAGGATTAAATTTTTGACTTATATGCTGAGAGTACTTTATCTAAAGCATTTTGTATCAGGCATAAAATAGTAAACAAGGCAATTATATGCATTATGAATTTATACTATTGACGTCGAATTTTCATTTAGTGACTACTTATTTTAGATGTATTCAAAATTATTTTTATTAAATAAAATGCAGTATTTGAAAATATATAACTATGTATTATGCGCTTTGGTGATTTGAATACATAAACTTACAGAATTAATTATTATTTTTTAAGAATTGAGTATTTCACATAGTATTTAAAAACATTTATATGAAAGAGCATTTCTTTAATATTTGTAATAATTTTTTCCACACTTGCAGCAAGTTTAAAAAATATTAATTATAACTTATTTGCTTTTCAAAATTCTAAAGTATTAATCATGATATATTTTACGGCACCTTGGTAGATTTTAAAAGACGAGGTGTATATAAATATGATGATATGAGTTAAAATTCCTAGAAAAAGCACATAGAACAACTATCAAACAAAGCAAGAAAAATGCACTCTTCTAATTATCATTTAATATCTATTGTGAACTATTCAAAAGCAGTGACATTGTGGAGTGCTAATTACCGTTCTCATATGGTGTTTGCAAATAATCTTTCGAATTTAAATAATATGCTATTTTTTTAGCATTGCCTTGTGTATTTATTATTTTGCCTTTCACAGATTCGAGCATAAATATAGATGTAGAAACTGGTTTTATTTTTGTGATTAAAAAGTAACATTAAATTGAATCATAAAATTATAATTCCGATACACACATACAAAATTTGTTTACTTATTTTATTTCAAATATTTAAACATTACTAACGGCATGTTAAAGTAACCACGTGGAAATCATAATTTACACTAATTAATTAAAGTAACAAAATAGGTGTTACTATAATATAAAAATAATACAGACTGGAAAAATATACATAAGAAAACATCGACTTATCGAACTTTTATACTGATAGAAAATTATGTATACAGAAGAAAATAAGTTAAGTAAAATATAGTAAACATTGAACATTTTTTAAACTCATTAAGACACTCCATATTCAAAAGTGTTTCAGAATTAATATATTTAAAACACCTCAGAAAACTCCACTTAATGAAACACATTTTGGCTACAACGTTCAAAGATGGCTTGTTTAAACGATATTTTGCATTTAATCTTTTGTATCATTTTCTAATAAATTCGTTTTTGAAGGCTACACATAATTTAAAGAAATCATTTAAAGAAACACGCAGTGAAACATTTCCCGGTGCTACATTTACACAGAATGCTCTGCCAGAAACGCACGCACATACAAAATTTCAAAATACATCTGGGATTCTCATACTTTTGTTGTCCGAAGATAGTAAAGGAACCAAAATTAATTAATTTAACTGAAAGAGGCAGTTCAACGAAAATCCTGCCAATTTGTTCACCGATCACGTAGAACAGGATCCAGAGGCGATGCTTCTCTGTTACAAGAGCGAGAATAAGTAATTCATTACACCCCTTTCGGTTCCAGGTTTGGAGATGGGATTCTTGACTGTCTAAGCGGAGATCTTCGGTTTAATTAAATCGTTGGTAGTCTAAGCATTGTATTAAAACATTCATTTGAAACTTTAGAAAAGACCAGGATGTTAATGATAAGAGAAAAATCATCGAGTTGAAGGTCATTTCTTTTCTTTTTTTCTCTAAAAAAGCATGACATGTTTATAATGATTGTGAAAACCATTAATAAATTACAACCACTCATATTAAGTACCATTTGTAAAATAATATTTCATCTCTAATTAACATTATGAGATTGCATTGCCGTTGTATTGCCATTTTCATTATGAAAAACTTGAACGTACATAATCCCCATGTTTATCTATTTTTCTACTTCATAACACCTAAAGGTATTCGATTTATATATATATATATATGCAATGGATCATGTACAAGGTGCAAAATTAAATTACTAAAATGTTACTTTATTCTATATATATATATATATATATATATATATATATATATATATATATATATATATATATATATATATATATATATATATATATATATATAATGTAATATTACCTTTTTTTATCTTATTTTATATGAAATATATTATTTCTATAAAACTTTCCTAGTTAAGTGTGGAAGATTGTTGGAAATATTTCCACGTTAATATTACGAAAATATTTTTTCAGCGACAGAAGCATCCTTGAATTTAGTTATAAAATGGATTCAGATATTAAATATAAGGAAGCAATAAAAAATGGGATTATTAAAAAAAGTAATAGGTTGCGTTAAATTACTAATTTCATGTTACTTTTATGGTAATTTAAGCATTTATTTCAAAACCATTGCGTACTATCATTATGTCATTTCTAATACTAAAGTCTTACGACGAAGTAGTAGCAAATATGTTGACTCAAAGATTTTAAAATTTCTCTAAAGGAAATTAGGCAGAAAATTCAAGGAGCACTTTTATTCCCTCTTGCTATTTTTGGGAATTACTTTGAATTTTTGCGATATAGGTAAAAAATTAATCAATTATCCTAAATGTTTATAAGATATTCCTTTAACGTTAAATTAACGAACAAATCTAAATAGTTATAATTTTTATTTCAATACAATATCCTACATAAATTTATGTATACATACGTTAAAATGTATTTAGGAGTATAAAAAATATATTTAAACTTATATATGCACATCTATATAGGAATAATTATAATATTTGCATGTTTGTATATAATTGTACATGCATGAAAATTATTTGATTTAATTCGTCAATGTGTCCAATACAGAGAAACATTCTAGTAGTATTAGGCACCACATTAGAGACAAACAGATGTAGTACAATACTAATATGTAAATTATTGTTATGAATTCGAATTCAATTAAGGAAAGTAAACACTAATCACCATATACCACAAGTGCGAGACTGAAAATTATATGTAATAGAAACATGTAGAGAAATATATAAATATATATAGAAGTCTCTAAAATATATTTTGAGTGCTATATTTCTACGTTAATACAACATGTTTGAAAAGAATTTTTTTAGTTTTATTTTAGGAAATTCGATTTATAGAACATTTAAAATTTAAATTAATTGAAATATATTTTAATATTTATATTTAAAATTTTTGAGAAAACAATGCATTATTAAGAATTATTAAATTCCATTTTCCATTCAATGTAGAAGGGAACTGATATCTATTTTTAACCGAGTAATATATCAAAATTAATAAATGAAATATAATATAATTTATTTGAAGTAAAAATGTCAGTGAGAAATATTTAGAAGAATGCAATTTTTTCACATTAAAATAGAGTGAAATAAATGAATATAGTAATATGAATTTAATAAATAATATTGTTTCTGTCTAATGGTTCGTTTCTTTCTTATTGAAAAAAATGCACTATTTACTTTTAAAGTTTGCGTGAATAATTTAAAGCAAGTACATTATACAATTTATTGGAAAAAAAATTTGTTTTATTTCATTTTTAATAACATTTTAAAAGTTCTGTAAAACATTACACTCTTTAATCACTTTGAATTTTCCCAATAAAAATGGAAATCTCTTTTATATGTTTAAAACATTACCAAATATAATCTTCGCAAGCATTAGAGACAAATATTTCCTCGAACATAAACGCTTACATGGTATAAATCGATCGAAACTTCAGATTAAATGTGACAGATATTTGCGACTTCCGCTCCAATCATGAATTATTCAAAACATTATTCTAGAGATAAGCTGAAATTTTAATATTTGGGATTTTATGAATAAAAAATAGCTAAAGATCACACCAAATTTTTAATTTTGAAGACAAACGTGTAATTTTGTTATCCAAGTAATTTCGCACAATAACAATATTGCTTTTCGTAAAATAGCATGTGAAGAAATTGATCTGCTATTTTACAAAAAGGAATATTGTTATTATACGAAATTATTTTTTGCAAGAATCTTTTAAAATACATAAAAGTGAAAGATGTTTCTATACAATCACAAATACTTAAATTCAACGTTGATAAAGTTGACTGTATAATTTACTTATCTGTTATATTTTGTAATGTATATAAGTATAAAGAACATTAATATTTATTTAATTTAAACAAATCTGGTTAATAATAGTCAATCATAAAAATGCTTTTGAGAATGTAATTGAGAAATTCAGGAAAAAATGCATGAATTTATTTTAATATAAAAGGAAAATATGAATACGGTGGCTATAAGCTTTAATTTGATGAATTATATATGCATTATAATAATCTAATAAGATTTAAACTTAATAATACTTAATCACGGGAAATACAAATGAAAATGTCGCAGTACATATAAAGTTCCTGTTATTATATTACACACATTTGACAGGCAAATTAAATTTAATCTCTTTTCGTTGAAGGGAATATCGATAATAGTTTTAAATATATATGTTTTTTAATCTTTAACTTACTTCACTATCGTAGGCACATTAAGGCTCAATAAAATGCACTAATAATTTAAAACCCAGAAGTTTTCCCCAAAAAAATAATTTTCTTTCAAAATTTTTAATCAAAAATGCATAATTTATTCATTGAATTTTACTATTTACGAATAAGCGAAGGATTATATTTTACTAGTCGCATGCTTAATTGTGGATCATTTTTGAAATTGACTCGCTGATTATTATAAAGCAAATTATTTATTTACTTTTTAGAAATGATAACCTTAAAAATATTAAATAAAAACTGAAATGTATAGTATATTTTATAGCATACAGAATAGTGCTTATATAGCATATTGTTACTGACATTAATAGCGTTTTTACCGTAGTTTAGAGAGTATTATTGTTTTAGAAACGTAGGTATACCGTAACAAGAAGTTATTATTTTCCATACATATACTTTATATTTAAATCAAATTGATGAATAAATAATAATGAATAAGGGTGAGGAATATAACATGATAATGTTTATTTTGGAAAATAAATGAGCAAATGAAATTTGTATATTTGAAATATAATTTTCCAAATGTCCCCTTAATATTTATCTGGTTATTAATAAAGCTAAATTTACTTTGTGCGTTATAATTTGAACAGGTGTTAAAATTTAATAAAATGCTTTTGATATTTAAATAATTAACAATAATTTTTTGAAAGCTACAGAAAGAGATTTGATAGACTTCAATTTTTTATACATCGGGAATATTTTATGTATGTTCAATAGAATTTCCATTGAATACCTTGTAGCAAATTAATTACGTACTAGTTCTCGGAAATACCAATTTTCCAGATTTTATTTGCCATGCCCACATTTTCCCCAAGATTATCGTCACCATATTTCTGTTTTAGGCCATTTAGAATGTCTTTAATCTATGAATCCACAATTTGAAAATATTCTTTTAAAATTTTAAAAGATAGTAAATTTTTCTACTTTCCAATGAAGAAAAGTAAATTTCATTCTTTCTATTTTGATTAAAATTATCGTTTTGTACGATATGAATAACTTCTTTTTGAGTGCAAAACCGTACTCAAAAGAAAATGATTTTGTCTTCTGAATAACTTACACTTTTGTCTAAATTTCTAAAGCTGGTGTAAAAAAGCATGCTATATAAATTATGGTTAAAATTGTTTTTTTTTTAATATGCTGGAGAAAGTTGCGTCTTTCCTTTGAAGATGTTGATATTACTAATTTATCTAAATTATAGTTCTCAATATTTAAGATTAGATGTTTTATTTTTTGTATTCCCAGAAGAGTTCAGACTTTATTATGTACTGTGTAAGTAAAGAATTATAAATTTTCTTGATTAAGATTTTCTTTACAATATTTGCTATAGCATTAAACTATAAATGATGTTGAATATCTCCACTAACTACGTACTTTGGGTAGCCATGTTTGGGTATCTCAAGATTACGAGATTGTTACAATTAATTTAAATCGTAATAGTATTTCAAGAGTTTTTAACATAATACATCTTGGGAAGTGCTAATTTAACAACTACAATCGTAAAAAAAAACATTAAAGAAGGTAAGCTATAACTGTACTCATCATTTGAAAATAAAAAAAAATAGTTCCAATAAAATTTCAAAACAATTCCGGAACTTTACATTTGTACAAATCATGCTTGTTACTTGTAAATATTTACTTATATGCTTAACTTTTTACTGTTTTCATATAATTACTAGCTTTCCCTATGTTTTTTTCTCTGCAAGATTTTCAGTATTTTAGCTAAAAAAATCAAGGAAAAATTTTTAACATAACTAACTCAGTAATTTTAAATTTTATTTTATCATCTACTATATATATTTTATTTCGCTATTTATTATACTTCTTATTAAATTTTGTTTTATTATCATTTATATTCATAAAATAAGGCTTTCTATTATGTATTGTGTTCTTTATTAAAATATACATTTCGAGCAAACACATTAAATTTAAATAATAATGATCACTTAATGTACTTGATTTTGGGCAAAGATTTATCAATTCACAATATACTATGAGTAATATATTAGTCATTTACGAATTATGCTCTTGTATTCTTAATTAAGATACAAAATCAGTAATTGTATATTTTAAGTTTAAGGAATGAATTTTCAAGAAAACCATCGTTGTAAACCTTAAGTGCCAACTTAGAAAAAAATCATTGCATGGAATATTTCTTCTAGAGTAATAATTTTACATAAAATAATTTGAATTTTTGTGCAATTTTCTTACTTGCTAGAGTAGAAACCTGTTGGATTGAGTTGAAAATTTTAAGTACTCTTTTGCAGTGTAAATATTTCACGCGCGCGTTGAATTCTAAACTACATCTGTTAAACGGCCGACTGATTCCGGAGGGGTTGGTATTCCTAACTTCGAAGCAAAAGGTCCCGGGTTCGAATCCGTATTGGAGCATTGATGTTCCTTCTGCTCTATGTGTATGTGTTTCTTTATTTCTTCCCTTTCAAGCGCCCCACTGAGTGCTCAATGTATAAGAAACCATCCCATTTGCCCCTTGTTTTGCTGAGTAAATATACTCTAAGTGCAACCGGGCATTAAAAAAACATCAGATAGATGAACAAGGTTATTACTATAACTTAAAGTGACTCTAAAAATTTAAATACGAGCATTTTTTAGATTCGAAAGATTATCTGATAAAATTTGGGGGGAGGACAACCTATAATTCATTGATAAATAAATAAAGTAGCTTTCATATATTGATACTAACCAACGTTTTGAAATTGTAATGACACGAAGATGCTCTTTAGAAAAATTATTTAATTTACTAAATGTTGTAATAAACAAGTAAGTAAAGCCAAATTATGAAAAATATACTTGAGTCAAGACAATGTTTCAATTAGGATTGCTCATTTTTTTGGTCTGCTTTCGTGGCTGCTATACATTCAAGGACTTGTTAATTAAAGTATAAACTCAACCTAATACCTGGTAATTAAATAAACATTTCCGGTATTTAAAACTTATGTTTCGGAAATGGATAATTTTCGCAACTTTGTCAGAGAAAAATTTACGTAAAATGTGAAAGTGGATACAAATAGGATAATGACCAACATGGCCTGGGAAAGATTAATGTTTTGGAATTCTCTGAAATGAGAATCTTTTCAAGCTGTTGTTAATACAATCCATCATGGCCTGGCTAGAAAAATAAACTTAGTATTTTCTTCGTTAAGTTAATTAGTAGAATGAGGAAGCTATTCAAACTCTAGACTAACCGGAAATGAGAATTTTAAGTGTGAATTTCAGTATATATAACATACGAAATCTCATCATTAGTTCACCATTTATCAGATTGTAAGTCTAATTACAAAACTCACAGTATTTTTCTTACAAGTAGGTAAAATAATTTGTTTAACAAACTTTTAGATTAAGTATTATAGAAAATACCTGATATATATATATATATATATATATATATATATATATATATATATATATATATATATATATATATATATATATATATATATATATATATATATATATATATATATATATATATATATATATATATATATATACGAGTAAATAATTCAGTTTATAAAAGGTTATGTGATCTCATTAATAAAAGTGTTAAAATATTCAAAATTTATATCTATTTCTATCTGCGAGGTATATATCTAATACTAATCCAGATTCGATAGAAAATAAGGACTTGAACTTTGTATCTAATCTTCAATCTTATTGCTTGTACGTGTCTATGGTTTCTTTTTATGTTTATAAGAATTCTCAATCAATTTCGTTGATGAGAAAAGTATGTTTATCTTTGAGGAAATACCGAAGAAGTTGCTTTGCTCCTAATATTCAATTTACAAATTATTGTTAAGAAGGTTAAAAATGTGTTTTATTTATATGATAAACAAAAAATTCAACTTATTGTTGTTCATACTCGTATATCACATAAATTTATAAACGTAAAAGTTTTTTAAACAAACGTTATTTCTGTCAAACAAAAACATTATGATTTATGTGAGATTTTCTTTCAATCTGATTAGTTTTTAATTATAAAAACGTTTATTGTATTTAAATATTTAGTTAAAATTTAATTTATTTACATTCAAATATTTTTAATAAAATGCAAAATGAATTTTTATGCCAATTTAAAGAGAATACAAGACATAGTTTAGAAATAAATAATTCAAAAGAAGCCAAATATATTTTTGATTCACAAAACCTATCACTCTAAAAATTTTCAAATGTTAGTTACATTATAAATCTGTAATTCATAAATATGACATGCAATTTATACAGAATTCAGAATTCAAGATTCAATTTTGGAAATGAGACATGTATTTACATGTCTCATTTCCAAAAATCTTGTATTTTTATGATGAAAATTTCGAATGATGATTATGGATTTTAAAGAAAATAATTTTTTTTTTAATTATATCAATCTGTTTTTAGTAATAAGATGTAATTATTGTTTCAGACTTGTAGATATACGTTGTAAACTATTCTTTTTTTATTCAATAAATCCTTTTTTTCGAAACTTAAACTGAGTAGGGTAAATGTTGTTTAATATATATATTTCCGTTACGGTGAATTTTTTAGACTGGCATAAGTATTTACTATTGCTCAAAACAAAAATATACTTAAATATACTTATAAAGCATTTTCTCAACAAATAATGAAGTACAAATATTTCAGAATTTGTTTTTATTATTGCATAATCAATTTAGTAACAACTGCACCACAAAATGTTTCCATGATTTTCTTAGTTTTTATTTCTATAAAGGATACACGCACACACACACAATTCTTATATTCCAGAATGTATTTAAATCAATTATATTCGTTATACTTTAACAAATATCAACCTAAATGCACTGGTATTTGTTTGGGAAAAAGAAGATGCTTGAATAATTATTAGGCTTACTTTAACATAAGCTTTAATGATTTCACTCTCAACCCTTTCTTAAAAATATAAAGTCAATCTCAATAAAAAGTTTAATAATAATAAATAATAAATGACACACGAATGTTTAATTTAAAGTAAGAATTGGCTGTCAGAATATTCCACAATAATAAATAGCATTATACTTGAAGAAAGGCATATTAAGAGCAATTGGTTAACAGAGTAAAAGTCTAATGATTGCAATATTAGTTACATTAAATTTCTTGCACACAAACTAAAAATAATGTAATTTTTATAACTCAAAAATTTAATCAAACGTAATGATAAATATCTTTTAACAGTATTTCTAAAAAAGAACAATTCATCCATTGTAAAATTAAATTTCAAGATAAATTTTTAATTGGTTTTTTCACTTATTTATTTTATTAAAATTTACTATTCCGTTGTACAAATTGTTTTAAGAACAAAATAAGAAGAATATCTATTACAATACTAAGTACATCAGTTTTTTATGAATAACTGTTCTTATAGTATACAAAAATACATTAAAATATCTGTTGAGAATTTTACCCATTAATTTAGAGCAAATATGTATAATTAAATATAAATTTGCAAAAGATATGAAACACAGAAATAAATAAAAATTGCTTTGATAATTCTTTGTAGTTTTAGAGTTCCTCAAATTCAAGCTTGAAACTTAAATTGATTGAAAAATTATTTATTAAATAAAGTTACATAATTAAAATTATTCATAAGCCAGTAAATTTCTAATATGGAGTCATCAAAAAAGCATATTTGTAATGTTATCATGATATTTTATTTACATATTTATGTTATTTCATGAAATACGACAAATGTTTTGAAAATTTTAAATTGTACTAAATCCTAATATTATTGGCTTTTAATAACATAATATTTTCAGAAATTATTGAATTATAATAACATAATATTTTCTCTTACATAACATCCAGCTTACAAGTTATACAAAGATACTCTCCATATTTATTTTCTTCAGCAAGTTCAAAGCAACTTTTATTTATTTCTGACTATGATTTTCAATGCAGTTGCTGTTTCCTTTCAGAATTATTTCCTTTACAAAACTTTTCTACGTTTTCCAAATGATGCTTCGAGTCAAAAATATTTTTCTTCTTTCGAAATATGTAAATTTTCTTCTGTGCGTATCCATCCACATATGCATATATATTTATATCTTATATGCTCATCCATATCTACCTGAAGGTTTTCTTATTCAGATACTTTTTTATTTTGAGGATAGTAAATTATGCAAATCTGCTGTCAGGAGACACCTCATTATTCTTAGAGTAAGGATGTCTTTACTTGTACCTAATGTTGAACTTCATTCTAAGAAGAATATTCAAGTGCAGCATAGTGAATCTTACATATACTTAAATAAATTTTTGTATATTTAAACATTGTGCTTCCCATACATCAATAAATATGGTTTTTGATTTTTCAATATCTATTCTTCCACAAAATTTCTGGTTAGAAATCTGTATGTTTTACTTCTTTTTAGTTTCTAAATTACATAACTATTACATCGAAGTATTATTAAAGTTGAAAATATTTTACTTTTTACTGACAAATCTTTGTAAATCTAATTACATCATTTATGTATTTTTTTCACTCACAGATTTATTTTTCTAATGGATTGTTTACTATGGGAATTCTTTCTTTTATTATTGCAATTCCTTTACTGGTTTATAATTTTATCCAATACTGAATAAAATGCATCAAACTGGAAAGAAACTCACAACTCAGTTTTATATTACGAAAAGTATTCTCGATTTAATAAATAATAGACAGCTCAAAACAACACATAAAGGCTATTTAGAATAAAAATAGATGTATTGTTTAAAAATCTTTATCTTTTTTAAAACTGAATACCTTAAAATTATCATTAGCTAGATCAATAAAGTTATGTCATTTATTAGAATAGCAATAAAGGTTATGTCATTTATTGGACTAGTTTCATGAGTATCATAAAGTCTCTTCCCTTGAGTCCCATCACGCTAGTCATCAGATATTCGAACTGCAAAAATAATTTTAACCATAAGTTTAAGGGCTTCAAATTCACTTACTAACAAGTCTTGTTAATGTTCTTGTGGCTTTCCAAAAGCTACTTTGTGAAAATTATGGGGAATATTACACACAACTACAGCTTAAATTTTCCAATATAATTTACATGGGTAAACTTCTAAAAATTGTATTAATTATAGTAAAAGTATTTATTAAAGTGCAATTCAAACCATACCTTAAACAGGTATATGAATTAACTCATTTTATTTTTAAACAACTAAAATTATGAAAATATAAAAAATATGTTTAAATTTAAATTTTCGAAAATGAAGAATCAAAATATTTACTTAAACTTCTCCAGTTTTATTTAAAAGCAACTTCTTCTATTAATATTGACTTTAAGGAACGTTATTCACAAAAGCAGACAGATATTTTGTAAGTTTGAAATCAATTATTAGATTTTTACTTTTAATACACTACTCAACTTCCAAATTAGGAGGACTTCTGACAAATTTCCTCATTATTTTCCTGAATATTAAAAGTTATCTCTTTTTCCCCTAACACAGCAAAACAATAATTTTGAGAATATTCTCTTAAAAATAAATGCTTAATTGCATAATACGATGGACAAAAATTTCTTTTAGGATTAGCTAATTAGAGCATATTTTAAACGCTAAATTGCAGAATATTATTAAAAACACGTACGTTAAGAGTTTATGTACTTAATTGTTCTCACAAAATATATTACATATAACGCAATAATGAAATCCAGGCCTAATCTACGGTTTCCATAGCAATATGATAATTTACGGAATAAAAATTTCAGTGAGTTTTATACTTACGCATAATAATTTAAGTGGATCTCTTAATTTTTATGCAGTAACAATTTGCAAGCACAATTACCTTCCGATTTCTTAATTAAATTGTGCTTTAAACTAATTGTCCGTGTGAAGCTTATTTCATCAAAATGAGAATATTAATATTCATTAATAATTTCCATTATCAAGTTGTTAAACAATGAATACATATTTTTTTTTTGTGAGGAAGTATTTCAAAAAACAATTTAATTCTTAGAGCTTCAAAAATAACAATACATAATTGTGTCAAGGAACTCAGTGTTTAACAAAATAATCACAAAATGTTTTCCTGTAATAGTTTTACAATAGTTAATTTGTTTTAATGTTTTATCAAATCAATATATAATTTAGAATAATGATTTTATTAAATATCTTGTCAGTATGTGTGTTGATTTAAGGTGTTTCAAAATTTTGAATACAATTTAAGAACAGATAGTATGAAACTATTGTTGATACAGTAAATAGTTATCTAGGTTATTACAATAATAAGATGCACATTAATTGACTAAGATTTTCGTGCACTCTCGAACATATTACATTAGCTTTTACTGTCTATCAATGCAATTGTGGCAATAGAGAATTTTTTTACACTACAATTTGATTGACTTCTCAGACATTCATTAATCTTTCGGTTAAGTTATAGACAACGGCAGCCATTAAATAACTAGATAATTATTGAAAAGTTAAGGATGACTAAGAGGGATATTTCAATCCTTTTATAAGAGTTCGAGGCGCAACTGCTACATTTTTGGAAAAAGTGTTAATGATGGCATTATAAGTGATTTGATGAGCATGAAAAGACCATTACATTTACAAAATTATCTAACTAATATGACATACTTTAATAATTTAATATAATATTGATATTTTATTCATTATTTCAGCTACTTTTTTTGTTTCGGTGAATTAGAAGCGGGTTTAGGCTTTGACATTTGTGCTGGAAGGTATTTCATAAGGTTAATAAAACCACAATCCTTCGTTTGAAATCCTATTCTCTCATTTTGGTCAAAAGAGAAAATTTTACCGAATATTAAATTTTAGAATAAATTTCAAATGCTTCATTTATTCATTTAAGAAGGAGGATGTACTTTTGAGCAATAAACTGGGGAGTTACTCATTAATAGTGAACGATTATATACCTAAATATTATCTGCCAGTGACCTATCACCTAAAATACACTCGCAGTGAATACATACCTAGATATACATTCCCAATTATAAATCTAAGTATGAATCAATCGTACATATTAATGTACAATTGATTGTTTACCTTTTAATGTACAAAGATATAGAATTGTGAGTTTTACATAGCATTATACTTTTAAAAAAATTGTATTCTTTGAGTTCAAATAAATATAAGAATCATATTGCTTTAAGAAAACAATATGATTTATAAATACGTAACATGAAAAGGAATGTTACATGTATTCATATTTTTGTGCTCAATGAATTTTCCATTTAATCTGTAATAATGTTTCCGGAAATAGAATTAGATACTGATTTAGGAATTTAATTATTATTTTTCCATAACAAAATAAGAATGCATTATTTAAAACAATGTAAAAATATTACATATTTATCATAATCATTCAAGGAATTAAAACTATTAAAACTATTTTATTTTATATCTGTTGTTCTAGTCTATTGATTATATATATATATATATATATATATATATATATATATATATATATATATATATATATATATATATAGCAAACATTTTGATGTATTAATATATAAGATCTCATGGTTGGAATCATAACAATTCTCAATTTCCTAAAACCCGTTAAAAAATAAAAGTTTAATGCTTTAAAGGGGGGGAGGTAATTAGAACATTTTAATTGATCAGAAATACCTTGATCCAAACTAAATTTTGTATAGGACACTATTGCAAACATTTTGATGTATTAATATTGAATATCCCATGGTTGGAGTCGTGACACTGCTCAATTTTCTAAAATCAGAACAAAAAGACAGAAAAATTTGAATTCTTAAAAAAGGGGTGGGGTGATTAGCACATTTTATGAGACTAGAGATTTCTGGAACCAAAGTGAATCTTGTAAAGGAGACTATTGCAAATATTTTGATGTATTAATATATAAGATCTCATGGTTGGAATCATAACAATTCTCAATTTCCTAAAATCCGTTAAAAAATAAAAGTTTAATGCTTTAAAGGGGGGGGGAGGAAATTAGGACAATTTAGAAGACTAGACATGTCTTGAACCAAGCTGAATCTTGTAGAGGAGACTATTGTGAACATTTTGAAGTATTAATATTTAATATACCATGGTTGGAGTCGTAGCTCTACTCAATTTTCTAAAATCCAACCAAAAAGACACAAAAATTTGAATTCTAAAAAAGGGGAGGGGAGGATTAGGGCATTTTATGAGACTAGAGATTTCTGGATATAAAGTAAATCTTGTAAAGGAGACTATTGCAAACATTTTGATGTATTAATATATATAAGATCTCATGGTTGGAATCATAACAATTCTCAATTTCCTAAAATCCGTTAAAAAATAAAAGTTTAATGCTTTAATGGGGGGGAGGTAATTAGGACACTTTAATTAACCAGAAATACCTTTATCTAAACTGAATTTTGTATAGGACACTATTGCGAACATTTTGATGTATTAATATTGAATATACCATGGTTGGAGTCGTAGCACTGCTCAATTTTCTAAAATCAGACCAAAAAGACACAAAAATTTGAATTCTTAAAAAAGGGGGGGGGATGATTAGGACATTTTATGAGACTAGAGATTTCTGGAACCAAAGTGAATCTTGTAAAGGAGACTATTGCAAACATTTTGATGTATTAATATATAAGATCTCATGGTTGGAATCATAACAAATCTCAATTTCCTAAAATCCGTTATATATTATTTATATATATATATATAAATAATATATATATATATATATATATATATATATATATATAGATAGATAGATAGATAGATAGATAGATAGATAGATAGATATAGAAATATATGCATATAATAATTTTAATTTACTAATACTATAAATTTCTTACTTTATCAAAAATAAGCTCTAAAAGATTTTAAGTAATTTTTAGCACCTGCAAAAAGATATATATATTTTAGTTACTTTACATAAAATAAAGAAATTTTATAAAATGCAATGGAAAATTTTGAAATAAAATGTGTAAAAATCCAAATATTTTATCTCCTTTCCAGGAATTTAGTTTGAAATGGAATCCAGAAGTTAAATGTGCTTCCATAAGCCCGATTTGGATTTGTGTGTGAGAAGAATGTCCTTATTTGAATTTTAAAACGAGATAAATGGAATTTTATAGCATTCATCCATAAATCATATTTACAGAAACAAATGATTCTACTTTCTTTTAAAAGTTTAATCTTTTGCATCTTAACATCTTTATACACTTGAATACTCAGCAATTAAATGTTATTATGCGGAAATTAATTACTTACTTATTATTTTGATTGTTTACCATTTTGCTTCAATTTTTAAATAAGTTTATTTTGAAAAAATGTTTCTAGTTACAGGCTATTAAGCTGCTTAGTTAAGTCTGACACTGTGTATTAATGTTTAAAATTAAATGTTTTATCAAATTAATAATGATTAAGTTATGAAAAATAGTGAGTGTGATTTTCTTAAAAGGTTGCCCTTTGGAATCCTATTTGGCCTTTTTTAAATATTCCTTGGATTTTATGAATTAGAACATTCAGCTTTTTTATTATTCAAGAATGTTTCTATTTTAATAACTTATGCAGAAATAATATAACGATTTTTCATGTATTACAAAATGAGATATTGTATACAAAATGTATCTCTTTATTTTTATAATTATTTCATACATTTCAATAGATTAATAGCTGAAAGAATTATTATTTTATGATAAAATTAAGGATTATTAAATATATCTGTACAATTTAAAATTTTTGCAATTTTTAATACAATAATTTTACAACATATAATTTTTAAAACAATAAATAAAAATACCTGGCATAGGGCCAGGTAAAATTTAGATGACAAGTACAGGTACAGTTGAGAAAGCAGCTTTAACATGATGACAAATTTCAGGGACCGTAATGGCTGAGGTATGATAATGAGCCAATCTCACGGCAAACATTGATCAAACGTTTTCTATAGGAGACTGATTCGGGTATCGTTATGGCTAAGGCAGTAGCAGAACATTTTCTGTATCAACGAACGCCATACAGTGTCATAACATGCAATCGTGCTTTATCATGCTAAAACATAGCGTTCTGCAACTGTCAAACTAAAGGATGAGCCATGGATTTTAACACAATGGAAGTGTTACAGAAACTTTTTATAATTCTTTCAAGGTGAACAATCGAGACGTACCAAAGGCAAATCATAACATTATACCAAATGGTTTGATAGTGTTAAAAGCACTCTGACCATGTGTATTCTTTATGTTAGCACCAAATATGAATGTGCTCATCACGATACTATTAGCAGAACCAAGGCTTATATGAAAACACGACGTGGCACTGTTAAAGTGTACAGATTCATCATTGATCGCAAAGTAGACAGCTTATGTAACTGCAAACGTCTTCATTTGCATTATAGTATTCGTATAGATAATTGCTGTCTTGGAACAATATCATTTCTTGAATGAGGATTCGTGATCTAGCTATACGATCCACTAAAGAGATGCGGGTAGTATTTATGTCTTTTCGGAATTGACATCTGACAGCTATAATCCAGCATGGCACACCGTATGGCTGTCTTGAACACATCGATTCCATATTTGGAAGACAGTTACGGTATTTCGATCAACCCAAATAGCAATTCTACGATACAGCAAACCGCAAAACCGTAAGTCTAAAATATAACTTCTATAATATTCAGAAAAATGCTCTAATAGTCATCTCAAGAAATATCAATAATTTTTCAATGGGCAACCATGTTCAAATGTGATTTGCTTATGAGAAATCTGGTACATATTTTTTTTACTTAAAATCTTTATAAGAAAGAGAATGTACATCGCTATAATTTCATGAGTAAGGTATGTTACTTTCTTAGTGTAGCAATTTTAATAGCCGGTATTTTACTAAAAGTGATAATAAAGATGATAATACTGAATTTATCATTTTTACTTCATTTTTATGAAGATTTAAACATTCCTAAAAATGAATAATACTGTCAAAATTGAAATGTTAGTTAAAATTAAATGGAATAGTTTTTAGGAAATTTAAATGAGCATCTTGAAAACATTTCATTTTGCCTGAATTAATGTTAAAGTTACACTAAATTACTTTAATGCATACCATTTATCCTTTTGGGACAAATAGATCTTTTTACTATGACAACGAGCGGTCTAGTAATGTTAAAAAATTATTATTTATCGTGAACATTTTCTTATGATATCTTAGTATAAAATTGTATGAATAATTTCACTTTTTCTCTTGATACTAGATTTTAATAACACTTTACATAAAAAATTTTTAAAAAAATATTTTTATATTAACATTTATTACATAACAAACTCAAACAACTTTATTTAATCTGTTATTCCAAAGCAGATGTTTGATAGATCAAAGTTCCACTCAAAAGGATCTAAGAAATCTTAAAATATAGACAAGATATTATGAAAATAAAACAATTTCTGAAAAAATGGTATTATTAAATAGTACACCTTGTTCGGATAATGTTGCTCCTTGAACATTCAGGTAAGTATAATTATAAAACAATTAATATTTTATTATAAAATAAAATTAATATTTTATTTGATATGATTGTTATTATTTAACAGCAAAAGATATAAAAGACACGACAATTTTAAATTTATCTTCTTTTTTTATTGGAAGGAAATGATCTAACATTTATTATATGTATTTATTATATACTGCTTAACTTAATTTCTTTCTTTGTAATAGTACAAAAATTTATAAGTACTTTTCTGATACTTTTATAATGAACATGATTAAATTCCTGATAAATATTTAATATGATTTAAATTTATTATTATTTTATTTCTAAATCTATTATGATAAAAACTTAAAGTTGTTATATCATTTATTCAATATAAATATAAATACAATTAATAATATAACATAACTATGTAAATAATAACAGAAAAATAATAAATAAATATTTTATTATAAGATAATGTTGCCACTTGTTAAAATAATTTCTTATTTCTAAAATAATTCTTAATGTATATATATATATATATATATATATATATATATGTTTAGATCTAGTATGTAAGTATTCATATGTGTTTATACACATTTTCTGTTATCTACTAAATTTATTTAAAAAATTTAACAAGTATTGTTCAAAAAATATATCATTAAATATATAATACAACATAATTTTTTTAAAACAATAATATATTAAACTGGATGTTTTTTTACTCTCATATAAATGCTTTTCAACACCCAAATTGTTCTTACTTTATTCTTTTAAACTATATTTCATGAAAAAAAAAGTTTTCTAAACACTTCCACTACGTATTTCAAATTTTATATTAGTAAAGTAATCCTTCATATAATATAACTGGAAGGTTGAAAGTAGAATTAAATAATTTTCCTTAGAAACATTTACATCCGAGGCAGAGAGAATCCAGTTTCTTTTCCAAGCTAAATTAAGAAAGCTATTAGCTCATTGCAAAGCCGTATGAAGAAGTCAAAGTAAAGAAGTGCCCATTCACGTTCCTAGTCTTAACCTTATTTCAAATATTCATTGTTTGTTCGATTCTTTTTCACGTCTTATTCTCCTAACAATTACGAACTTTATCTATAAAAAGAAAATAAATAGACAAAAAACTTCCTAAAAAATACATCCTCTTCTAATTACTTAATTTGAAGTCCCTCGAAATTTAATTTGTTAAGACGCCACTACACTTATGAACTAATTTAAGTTTTTCTGATGGAAGAAAGTTTTGTATTCTGTTAAGATGTATAGTTAGATGGTTTTTCTGCTTTAGAATTAACGTTCGTCTATTACTTTGAAATCACATAAAATTTGATTAGATTATCGCAGTCTTCTTTTAGATAGTTTTAAAGAAGCTTTACTTTAGATTGAATTAGTCGCTTCAAATTATTATTCGCAAGTATGAAATTGATATTAAAATTTAAATAGAATTCTGTTGATGTTTAATATTTCTTTCTTGATTAATATTTTAAAAAGTTCAAAGCAACATACTCATACGACTTGTAAAACTTCGAAAAACTGTTAAAAATTAATTCTATGTATAATAATATCATCATGTATTGCAAAATTGCTATGACACCTGAATAAAGTAGCAGACAAAAAACGAGAAAATCTAGAAAAAAAATATTTTTTATTAAACATTTATTTATTAAACATTCAAATTTTTCCTTATATGTTGTAATAGTTAAGTAACTAATGATGAATAATGCTGTATATATATATATAAGAAAAAAAAAGTACTTTACATCTTAACATAAAATTTTAAAACATGTATTTGTTTTGAAAAAAAATAATGGAAAAGCCTTTTATGTCCTAGAAAAATAAAAAAATGCATTTTTGCCGAAGAAATTTTATAAGAACATTAATATTTTGTTGTACAGAATTTTAAACCAAATATTCTAAATTCTTCCTCTTAAATATTCTATTTTCCTTTCCTTTATTGCAAATTAAATACTTAACGTTAATATATATTATAAACTATGTCTTTAATTAACATTGAACACTAATTTAAGATTAGGCAAATTACTTACGTTTTTAATAATTCAAAATATATATTTATTGTGAAATAATATTTTTATTTACTCAGATAAAAATTTTATAATATTATAAGATAAATAAGGTATAAGATCCAAGAAATTATCAAATGTCAATTTTCAGTTTCTTTCTTATGAACAAGAATTGCTTCAAATTCTTTATGATTAACTAAATCAAAAGCAAAAATACTACAATTTTTTGTTTCACAAGTAAATCAAAACACTTTGTTTTACTGACAATATTTCCTTATTCATTTTTTATGAAATTATAGTTGTTATTTTAAACTTAAAAATTTCTGAGTGACAAAAGTTTTTGAAACATGATTTAAAAATTTGTTAGAACAAGCGATGTAAAATCGATTCATTTTTTCGATAAATTTGAAAACAAAAAGCGCAGAATGAAATCATTTAAATTTTCTAATTACAACTGAAACGCGAGTCTATAAAAATATAAATAATCCCAAGAATTTACTTCGAAACATTTTCTATGATTTTAATACGACAAGACAAAATAATTTGATGTAGAATAAAGTGGAAAACCAATGACTAATGTTAGAAATCCAAAAAATTGTATATAAAAATTTCTAAAGTTTTTTCGAACTCACTGCTTCCTGACAATAAATTTTGTAAATTAATATGAAATCTGCTTATCCAAGAAAGTGATTACGAATATCTTTTCTTTAGTAAAAAGAGCTATATTAAGAAACTAATGCTTCTTAAGTGAAGATAGAATAGTTTTAATAAGGAAATACAAATTTTCTGGAAAATATACCAAAGGACACATTTTCCAAAAATTTTTTCAATAAATTTTACATTATATTTGGGCTAAAAAATCAATAGTTTTTGTATAAATATAGGTAAATGAAATGTCATTCTATCAGTTTGAATGAATCAAGTCTTAATTATTATGCTTAGCTACGAAATTACACACTCCCAAATGGAAACTATAAATAAGCTTATAAATAAATCAGATAGCAAGTTCAGATGATATTAATAAAATTATCATTAAAGCAACATGTTCCTTTATGTAAAGCAGAAAGTTTAATAAGCAATTAAAGTGTAAAATAATGTTTTTTTTAACATTAAACAAAATAAAAACAAATTTTAAAATTATTTTTGACAAAAATTAAAATATGAAATAAATTATTCTGAATGTTTATTTTTTAAAAGATTTATTTTTAAAATAAATTATTCTAAAATTTCTGATAAAAAATGAATTTTTAATAAAACTTTTCTTCTTAATGTAAATTCAAGTTAGAAAATAAATTTTAAGAAAAATATATTTAAAAATTCATGTTAGCATGAAACAGGCTTTTATAATATAAATTATTTAAGCAAACCAACATGTAGCTATTTAAATATTCATCTTTAAAATTATTTTTGACAAAAATTAAAATATGAAATAAATTATTCTGAATGTTTATTTTTTCAAAAGATTTATTTTTCAAATAAATTATTCTAAATTTTCTGATAAAAATTGAATTTTTAATAAAAATTTTCTCCTTAATGTGAACTCAAGTTAGAAAATAATTTTTAAGAAAAATATAATTTAAAAATTCATGTTAGCATGAAACAGGCTTTTATAACAAATTATTTAAGCAAACCAACATGTAGCTATTTAAATATTCATCTTTAAAATTATTTCTGACAAAAATTAAAATATGAAATAAATTATTCTGAATGTTTATTTTCTTAAAAAATTTATTTTTCAAATAAATTATTCTAAAATTTCTGATAAAAATTTAATTTTAAATAAAAATTTTCTCCTTAATGTGAATTCAAGTTAGAAAATAATTTAAAAAAAAATATATTTAAAAATTCATGTTAGCATGAAACAGGCTTTTATAACATAAATTATTTAAGCAAACCAATATGCAGCTATTTAAATATTCATCTTAAAAATATTTTTATATCATAAACTTGCTAAGATGCTTAGGGTGTAACAGAATACTAATTCTACTTTTGTATATGATGATAAATTCATCAAAAATATCATAAAAATAATGCATATTCAGTCAGTTTCACTTTCTTATTGTCTATATTTATTGCCATCTTGACTCTGTCAGATGATAAGTCAATTACCGATGCGAGTTGTCCAAGAATGTAGTTTCCTATTAATTTCCTTCATGACTATAGCACACTCTAACTTTCTATATCATATCACTTCAACTGCAGCACCATCCGCAGAGAAGTATATCAGTAGAAGCACCCCCTGGTGAGTAAAGAGTGAAATGTCTTATCATAACAAGGAATCAGTTGAATGAGCCCATAACCATTGGGAAAATATTGCTTTGTTGCCGAACTAAGAGAAAAGTTCATCTAAAATCCTATATCTTATCAATACTTTTCTTTCCTTTCCTCTATATACTATATTTTCTTCGTCCTCCTTCTGTAACTTCTATCAATTTTCCTTTATTCACTTTACTAGTTCTTACTTTTCCTTATCAAAATAACAGAGCTGTAAGATAGAGCCATTAAGGATTTTTTTTTTACATTTATTGAAAAAATATTTAAAAAAAAAAACATTTAGTCAGCATTCAACTAACGTTTTCATTTCTGTAGATTGTAGATTAATTACAAAATATAAATATTATTTCTCAACTTACCAGTCTATATTGTATTAAATTTTTCTGCTTTAAGCCAAGCTTAATGTAAAGACCATTTATTTTAGAGAGGATAAACTTGATTTGTTTCCGTTTATAATCACTAATTAGGTTGGAATTTACAGTTTAAAGTGGATTCGTAAGGGCTACAAGCATTCTTACCGGAGGTGGGAATCAGATTTAAGAACTAGTGAACTGAGTTTTGGATCTCTTATTCTCAGCTGCAAACAGGACAACAGAATAAATAAATCAATTTCTAATAATTAATATAATGTTACCGTAATATTTCTGAAAATGAAAATTTAGTATGACATTGACAGTTTAATTTTCTAAAGTGTCTGAGGGAGAAACTAAGGAAATTCGACTCTTGTAATTGCTATAAAAGCTAAATGGATGAACTGTAACTGCTTCTCGGAGAAATGCTAAGTTTTATTTTGCTTGTAAATCATTACAAAGATACACTTTATGAAAGGACACTGTAATACACAAAATAAAATAAATACCTTATTTTTGACTAATGAATGCTTGATTTAAAATACTATAAACACTTTAATTTTTAATAAATGTAAATAAAACTATATAATAACCAAACACATAAAACGAAATATGTATAACTATATATATATATATATTGCTTAACAACATTCCCTTCAATTTTATAACATCAGCTTGAATATAAAAAAAAAGAGTATATTTTAAAACTTACATAACATACAATTTTCTAGTTATGTGAACATTTTCTAGAGTTTCGAAACAGGAAAGTTTTAAATTAAGAGGCAGATACATCCCATAAACATTTGACATTTATTTGTGATTGGAACTTATTAAATTTCTTATTTTAAGAAACGTTTTCATATATATATATATATATATATATATATATATATATATATATATATATATATATATATATATATATACATATATATATATATATATACATATATATATATATATATATATATTCAGCTAATACCTAGAAATATGTTCATAACTTTAGCTGCAATGAGAGTTGGTGCGATATGAGGTTTCAACGAGAAAATGCTCTATCTCTTCAAAAGAATATCCAGTTCTATAATAATTCTCTCTTGGACATTACTCTCGCCTACTGTATCATTTCCTTTAGTGTATCATCGCATAATGTATCACGCAAAAGAATATTTTCAAATAAAACAAGAATAATCGTATACATTTTACAACATTTATGTAAGTGGAAATGATTCAAATAGGAAGAGGTTTATTTGAAAATATGTATTTTTAAAATAAATATAATTAGAAATAAAATAACTACATTTTAAGTTTGATTTGTCTTGTTTAGTTATTAAGGCTAAATAAATAAATAGAGAATATCTAAAATCATAATTTTCATATGATTCTGTAAGTATCCTAGATTTTGATTAATATGGTTGATAGGAATTGTACTATGAAGCACATTCTTAAATAAAAGATATGTTTTTTATGAATATTGTTAATTCTAGATATACTGTATTCAAATTTTCCAAAGAAAATATCTGATAGATGAATTTTGCAGTGTAATGGAAAATTTGCATGAATACTTTTACTGACATATTAATTTTCATAAAAAAGTAATTATCAGAAACAATATATTAAATACATTGTAAAAGAATATTTCATGGAATAAAATCCATCTCAAAATAAATACTTATATTATGATATGATAAGAGAATAATTTAATCAAGTAAATTAGTCAAGAAAAAGGATCTTATTAGCTATTTCTATTTTATAACTTTACCAATATCGTTATCTATGACTCACGTGTTCTAATCAATGCTTTGAATGAAACCAATATTTCAAATTATTAAATTTTTGACAAGCCTCCTTTATATATATATATATATATATATATATATATATATATATATATATATATATATATATATATATATATATATATATATATATATATATATATATATATATATATATATATATATATATATATATACATAACCAAAACTTAAGGCAGCTTGATACACTGCAATAAGATTAAAATACAAAGGTGGTTGATAACGTATATATTGATTTTTTCAATAACACTCGGCTACAAGAATTTTTTTCCGTTTGAAGACTACAAGGAGGGGGTAGAGACTATTGTCAACAGTGTATTTAATATCATAACCACAAAAGTGAGTGGTTCCTCGTAATTTAGAACGATAAAAACCCTACAGTTTGCCTATTATTCTTCCAGCGGTATCATTTCACTTGAAGGACATTGCAGATCTGACCTATTTTACATGACCCTGCCACCATTATTGAACACGATGAATTTTCTTCTGGGTATTTAAAGAAATCGATTCCTTCTGTTTGTAAGAACAATGTCTTTCCCGATTAGACTACCATGGCCCTTATTTATCCTTTTTAAATTGTAACTTTTTGCCTATTAAAAACACTAAACAGAACGAACCATCTGGTAATTTGAATTATATTTAAGAGTTTGTCACTTGAATTAGTACCCTCCTATGCGCACAACACCAGTGGTAAGAAATTCATACGCTATGTATTTTTACACATGAAAGAGTCCACTTAGCACAATGGTCTACTGTAGATCGAGATTCGAACCAGTGGATTTCCACAGCCAAACTTCCACGACCCTATTACGCTATATCATTCTTGTTACCAATATTTTATTGACTATTTTTTGCAATAAAAATTTTGCCTTAAAAAATCATTATAATGTTTGTTTTTATCATTAACATTTTTATCGTTTGTTTTACACATTGCAATTCATTTTGAAATTCTTTCTATAAATAGTTAAAACAGATCTTTTCACTGATGTATATTTCTCAAGAACTGACTGATATAATATTTTTGGTATGAAAATATAATATCATTAATTAATTAGTGTAATAATGAGAGAGAGACGAAGAGATCTGAAATAGTAGATTAAATTGTGTAGTTATGTTGACTAAATTAGTTTACAATTTAGTTGTTGATGTTATCCTATATTTTTATCCTAAATATTAAATTCAGAATCAAGTGTGCCTTTTAGCATTAGTGTGTTATTCTTCATTCATTTAACATTGAAATTTTCATTAATAAAAATAAACTCCACTAAATCATTAAACATACTCTAAAAAACTTGATTGTTAATATTTTGATTCTGTGAATCACTATTTACAAGTAAAAGTAGAAAAGCATATTGTATCTTTTGTAAACGTTGATATCTTATCAATAAAAGGTACAAAAATGAAACAGCATTTTACCTAAAAAGATAAATTAACATTTTATTCTAAATATAAAAATTATGTGCAAGTATAAAACCATTCATATCCTAACACTTCTTAACACATTTTTAAGCGTTGTCATTATTTAAGTCTTTTAATAAATTAATAATATTTGATCTCGTACTTATATGAATATTATTATTTAGTTACATTTCCCTTGTTTAAATTGCATGTCATATTTATTGATAGAACATGAGATGGATATAAAAAACAAGAAATGCTTTTCTGATTTCTGTAAAACATTTTTTAAGCGGCTTGTCATATGGCACATAGCAAACAATAACCGAGGGTCAGCCCAAGAAGTTTTCTTTAAAAATACCTCAAAAACGTCAAAGTCATGTGAAGAATATTCAAAATGTTTTTAGGGATGTAATTAGGTTTTGTAGATGTAATTAATTTTGCGAATGTTGTGATTTTAAATAAAATCTTCTAAAATCAGATTATATCAGGACTTTTTATTTTGATTACCTTTATTTAAAATGTAATCTAAAATATTTAAAATGTTGATTTATCGAACAAAAATAACCAAGAGTGAAGTTTATATAGGGATGTTTGTTTGAAATATATTTATGACAAAACTTTGAAAAACTTAAAAATAATACGAAAAAGAAATATAGAATAGGAATTTAAAAACAATGTCTTAACAAAATTTTAAAATGTACTTTAGTCGCGAAGACATGTACCTTACAATTGCAGCAAACTTAAGGTGAGCTTAAGGTAAAAAGTTTTGAAACCTTTATGAAGAAATAATGTCATGTTTTTATGTGCAAGTGTGAATACGTTCATTAAAAATCTACCATCCTAGAAAAGGGAACTAAGCATTCTGAAAACATGTCAAGTACAGTTATGAAACACAGAACAAGTAAAAAAATTTTTATTTACTTAAAATAAAAAAAAAAATTCATGGCTTCAAGGAAGCAAAAAAAAAGTTGGATTGTAAGGTGCGTTCCTTACAACTTACAACAACCAATTTCGAAAACAGGTTTTTTCAACTCGGAAAAAAAATCCTGAATCAAATAAATACACTAAAGTTTTTATTTGTTTACTGTATTAGTTTCGATTTTTTACTCAGTAAAACATCTTGAGAAAAATAGTCGAATTTTTTGTGTGATAAACATATTTCCTCTTTTATGCTTAAAGGAAGTACTCGAGAAAATTCCAGGAGAATCATATTTTTTAAAAGTTTTTACAATTTCTAGATACTTTATCATCAACAATTCTTTTTATATTGATTGCAGAAGTATTTTTTTAAAAACCCAAATGGAAATTCAATAAACCAAGTAGTCTAAGTACATTTTTCGAAGTTTTGAGTTAAAAGTAACGAATATTTTAAGTGATGTTAAATAAGATTTTCAGATATACATCAAAATAGTGTATAAGTTCTAGAAATGGTGGCCAATTTGAAGGAAAAACGTTTATAGGAAGAAAAGACGTGAAAACTATTTTTTGATTTAAATCTTTAAAGTTTTTTCTAGGTGCTTATACCACTTAATACATGAAGCGCACAGATAAAATAAGCATATGAGTTCATAAATAGTTTTATTTTCATAAATATTATATTGGTTGCAATTAAAAAAATAGATCTTCCTTCAAGTTTTCAATCATATTGAAATTTTTTATGAATCAAATATGAATAAAAAATTATAAATTTCATTTTCATTCAATTTTATTTAAATAATTATGGAATACTAGTCTTTAAAATGCGCAATTCTTTTAAAAACATAAATTATCCTCATAGATTATTTTCTTACTTTTACTAATTATCTTGATTAGAATCGTCTTATAGGGTTATCAAAAACAACTCGTATCATTCATAAGAAAGCAGCCCTAAAAATAAATAATGATCTTTCATGTAAATGTTGCGGCAAAAAATCAGTATAAATAACAACAATGTTTTAATAAAACGCATAGATTTTTTTGACATATTTTAATCTTATAAAAGTTCCCATATATATAGTGTGTTTTCAAAAAAAAAACTTTCGCTAAATACATCTGCTCATTTTTTTTTTTCAAAAATGTTTAACTAAATTGCTAAAACCATAGAAGCTTCTAAATTAAAATTTTAAGCAGAATGACAAATGCCATCTTATAATAATTCGAAAGCTAACTAATATAGATTTATTAATATTAGAATTTATATACGACTAACGAAAAAAAAAATTTAAAAAGAAACAGAATTATCAAAATTTCCATAAAATCTTAATAATCATAAAATTATAATTTCAGAGCATGCAAATTGAAGTTCAAAGTTCCGAAAAGAATTCAAATCAAAATTTTTTCAAATTCTTAGTCAAGAAGATATATATATATATATATATATATATATATATATATATATATGATTATGTATATAATATATACATACATACATACATACATATATATATATATATATTATGCTTTTAAAATTTTAAGGAATCTGTTTGCATTAATAAGTTATAATTTAATCACTTGCTATTATCACTATGTGTTCCCTATTTTGTTGTACAAATACATCAAGAACGTATCCAATTTTGTATTTCGAAACATTTTATTACACGAAATCAAGAATGATTTTATGCATTTTATTTCAGCTGAGCCTAAGCACCAAATTATGAGATTTAATAATTTTTGTTTAGTTAGTATATTTAAATTTTAATAATTCAAATGTATTTTTTTTAATTTATGAAGTGTACTTAAACAGAAAAAATGTGTTATTTTTCTACATAGTCTAAATTTGTTTAAATAGCTTTTAATGTATTGAAACATTACCAGAATAGAATATAACCCCTTTAACAATTGTGAGGCCTACCGCCCTGTCTGGTGGTCAGAGTGCCTAACTGCGGATAGGAAGGTCTTGGGTTCGAATCCCGGTTTGGGCATGGATGTACTTTCTCTCTCTATCTATCGTGTCTTTGTCCTTTCTGTGTATGAATGAGATGTGAATGGTTGCTTACCCTATAAACGGGTCCCTATAGCATGTGTGTACTTAAGCAGTCGGACTCCACACCAAATATGGTTCAGTATGAAAAAGTGGAGTAGCGCAACCCATATTGTCAGCCTAGCTAGAACGAGACAAGAAAAAGAAATATTTGGGATCTAATGCACATAAAGGTTTATTTTTTTAAATTATACTATACACCACTCAAATGGGTAGTACAACATATGTATATTTTAACTTTTTGTGAAAAAAAAAGTTATATTACAAAAGATGTGCTGAAAGAAGCATTTCAGACATTCACATTATTCTATAGCTGTAAATGAAGTCACATAAAAAGGCTCATTATTAGCATTAAATAATTAATATAGTAATTCAAATTGAATTATTTTCCAATGTTTATGAGACTACAGATACCCCATTTTTTACAAAAAATGCAATATGTTACAAATTTTTCATCTTAAAAATTAGCTTGCATAAAAATTTTTCAACACTTTTTATCAGTAGAATTTCAGAATAAATGATAAAATATAACGTATTCTTTAATTTGTTGGTATCCTATATAGGCCAAATAAAATCACTATAGCAGTTTTAAAAATTTAAAAAGCAATTTATTTCTATAAATTTATTTCAGTTGACAAATGTCTTTTAGATCAACATTTTATATATATTTCTTACTTAAATCAAAATAATTTTATTAATATAAAATTGAAATATAAAAGCGAGAAAGATAAAGGGAATAAATTTTTTGAAAAAATCGTAAGACAATACAAAAATATCTCATCCATTAATATACGGGGATCGTAAAGAAGCAAATTGGAGTATGGCCAAAGTTTTCTCGGAGGAAAATAAAAGTTTTACAAACTTAGTGATCTTTGTCATTTTGTGACTGCCCAATTCCCCCATTTACCATCCGAACGTGACAGAAGCCGAGGAAGATGGAGAAGCAAGAAAAAAGAACAGCTTGTTGTAAGAAGGTAAAGAACACGTTTTCTGATTGTTTCCTTTCCCTTCCTCATGGCAGGTCATGTCAAGAGATTTTATATCATTTGATACACCTCCCTCGAAGCAATCACATACGCCACCCACAATCTCACTTGTTATGGAGGACGCAAGGGGTTTCCTATCACACTTCGCCTTTATTTTTATTTTCCCAACATTTACGACAACCTATTCCCATAATTGAATAAAGATACGTGGATCTCCACTCTAATGGAAACAGGGAAAGATTTGAAATCTGGTGTCGGATGAGAGCACGTAGAATATGAATTGCTGTAAAATTACTTTCCGGAGATTTTAAAAAGCCGACTTTATTGATTTGAACTTCATTGATAGATTTGTTTTATTTTTGTCTTTAAAAATACGTAAGTACTAAGATTTTATTTGTTGATGCTCAATATGTATTTGAACAAACGAAAATTTGAATTTTATAAATTTCTTTAAATCTGAAATACATGTATGAATACGTAAACCCTTATAATTTTCTATTTTATTTTATTTTTTCATTAAATAGTAAATTCTAATGATTGATCTAGGGTTTTATAATAATGATGTAAATAATTTTTCTGTATATATTCCAAAATATTTTTTTATTTTTTATTTTACTATCTATTATATTTATGTCAGCAACTCTTGGAGTTGCACTTAGATATTATTAGTACATAAATGCAAAATTCAAATAGTTTTTGTATTATCAGAATAAATTATGAAAGATATTATAATATTAGTACTTTAATAAATCTTTGTATAAAATTCAATGTAATAAAGTGCATAAAATCTTTAATTAAGTTTCATTTAAATATTTATCGACTATTTACATATAGTTGCATATGCACGCATTAAGTTAAAGAAACGTCTCAATACTGTGGAAATATTGATTGTTAAAGAAGCTTGCATTTTTTATTGAAAATGAGGGCTAAATCTATAAATGTACAGTATTGCGAAGTGATCGATTGCATGGGGGAGAAATCAGTGAGCGAGAAGAAATTTTCTTCAGCAATAAACTAGAATTTTAGAGCTTTTTATATCATATACTGAATATATTATTCTAAATCTAATTTTGCAAAAGGTAGATAGTTCAATGCAAGAAAATTAAAAAGGAATTTGTTCCTTCAGAGGCGAATAAAAAGATGGCTTTGCGATTCTTATAACAATCTAATAACATTGTGTGAAGGCTTCAGTAGCAGTGAATAAACAAGGATTTATAGATATTGCAATCATTCTTTATACATTTTTGTCATGCCAACAGCAAAGATGAATATCGTATTTTTCCAAGAACGAACTAAATTAACAGCATCTTTTGGTGATACACAGATATAGACATTATTGACATTGTAGATATTTGCATCAAAGAGAGAGAGAGAGAGAAAACAATAAAACGTATCTGGGAGTCTATAACTCATGAGATACATTGACTACTAACATCTTTACCAATCATTAGAGAAATGTCTCGCAAATCACAAGACCTATATAGTTTAGTGAATATTAATAATTCAATTTAAATTTTAAATCAAACGGCTAAACAAAATTTCCATTCTATCTTTGATGTAGATGAATGTTGAAACGATGTCTTTCGTAGAGATTGAATAAAAGGTAGCCATGTTAAGTCATGGTACTTAACAGAAGTGTAACGAAAACTGCTTAAAGTGCATCCATGTGAACAAAAGGCAACCGAGAGGACTGACCAATGTGTGTAGATACCAGTAATTCTAGTGTAACGATGTCGAATCCATGCTGACAATGTAAGTTCTCCACAATGACAACAAAAACGAGTGTGATAATCAATGAGAGTTGTTGGAAAATACGATGACAAGTTATTCCAGGGATGAAGATTGTCACTGATCACATCACTGAAAGCGCTTCTGTTTGTGATGTAACGTTAGAAGAACGTAAGTCAAGAGAGCAGAGTTAACAGTCCGTGGTATGGTTTTAAGATCAGGATTTGTGTTTTAGTTTTAGGATTCATTAAGGACAGTTAGAGAGACTCCAACAGCATTCCGTAAGACTATTCCGAATTCCTAATTTCCATATTCTGTAGATAGTCATAGGATCTCGGCGGATATGAGCATTGATAATGTGATACGATAAGCCGTAATTTCTATAGGTATTACATTCGACCTTTATCAAAGTGAGAAGTGTGCTGATATTCATCACTCATTCTTTCACAAAGCATCACAATCACTATTCTCAGTCAACAATGTTCAAATCAATTATGTGAAGGAAAAATCTTAAGTAAAATTTCGTCATAATAGATTTCGCTACCACCGAATGTCTTATATGCATGATTTTAAAACTTATCTTATGCATTCAAAATCTTTTTATCGTCAAGGCTCAGAGTATTGCCTACTTATCAAAGAACTTTTAATAACCAGCATTGTATGTTTTCGTCACTGAAAATGACTGATATGATTTGCGTTCGCCTATTAAAATGTACCATTGGAGTTTACATCCCAAAAGAAAATGAGATGTATAAGTTTTTATGAATGGATATAGTAATTAAAAAAAACGTGTCAGATACCTTTACACACAAAGAATAAATGCATTTCTCATGCTGGATGTAACATCTTAAGTATAATAGCAGCTATGATTTACTGCCACCTTAATATTTTCGAATAATCTTATTTATTGCGTCATAATATTAGTATTTGTATTGTGTATGGACGCCTGCTTGTTCACCAGCTTTACATCATACTTTAACTTGCAAGTTTTGCCTAGTTAACTATGCATCACATCAGTAATCAATCTTATAATATTGTATAAAATAATAACCTGTCCAGTCTAAAGTTATTATTCTTTCCTAAGTCTTCCTCTAAATTCTCACGAGTTTTTGAAATTTGACAATTTATTGCATTTTTTGTAAATTATGCTTCCAATACATTTAACCAGAATTTCGAATGTCAAGTTGTGGTGTAAATAGTTAATTATGTTGAGTAACAAAGCTACAAATATGTGACTGCTAATTAATATATGCAAACTTCATGGTTAATGATTAATTTATTTCTCATGCTCTTTATTCATATTCTGGTGATGTATTTGTTCTGTCATTTTCTATTATGTTTTATTCAACGTTAATAACATTCACTTGCCACACTTCCAGCGTGGAGCAATTATCTGGTTAATGCATACCGGTAATAAGCCTGCTGTATGCAATATAGGGCAGTGGTGAGAGGTGATAAGAGAAGTATTCTGGCAGGGAGGGAAATGTGAGGAAGAGGTGTGACGATGAGGTAATGATTGATTGCAGAAGAGAATAAAATGAGAATTTGTGTGTTTTAATGAGAGAAAGAGAGCGTGAATACTATTAAAATAATTTATGGGAAGCTGATACCTAATACAAAATAGCTATTACCGTTTACAAATATATTACGTGAAACTACCTTTAGAGAAGGTGATATATGGCTTAATTCATATAAACTAGAATTGTTTCTTTGCTTATAGCCTCAGTCACTCGACTGTCTAAATCTTCAAAAAATAAGTAAATGAATAAAATAAAAGTAACTTTATAGTTTGAAGATGTAAGAACATGAGGTTTATATTGGTTTCTTATTATATTTACCGTCAATTTTCATTTTTATCAGATTTCGTTTACATTTATTCATTCAAAAAATATTACATTTAAATTTATTGAACTTATTAAAGGCACGTTTTGCTGTTTTAAATAGTTATTATAAAAGTTATTTAGTTTACATTCACATAGATATATAAAGGAATTTTTTTGTTCATTCAAAATTATTGAAAGGATTCAAAGTTATTCAACATAAATGATCTTTTAATAATATCCCGTTCGCACAGCCCTTTTTAAATCAATTTAAAGTTAAATATGATTTAACTTAAACACCATGATGAAAACAGCGTTCGCACTGTTTTGCATTCAAAACTGGTTTAAGAAGTACTGGTTCTGGTTCAGAACCTTATTTATATCTTGCTATTATAACTTATATAATATTTTTGAATTATTTTATAGTAGAGCACGTTTATTAAGCAATTACAGACCAAAATGATAGTAATTAAGATTATATTTCAAATGAGTAATATAAAACCAAGGAATATCATGTGACTAGCCTATTTCTCATCAAACTTAATATGCATTTTTAATGTTTATTCAATACTTATAAAAATATTTCTGTGTTATTTTTTAAATTTTTCCTTCTCTTGCATTTATTTTGATGGGTTTCAGACATTTCAACAACACTGACAACATTATAATAAAAAACAAGATGGCGTTAAATCAGTTAAAACACATTTAAATCAGTTCGCTTAACTGATTTAAGTTCGAACTGGTTTAAATCACATGTTGTCACCGCGAGAAAGTTCTACCGACACTTAGTAAACGCGTTTAAAAGTGTAGTGCGAACGGGGTATTAGCATTAGCTATTTATTTGAAATGCAGCTAATAACTTGAAGATCGGCTCAGTTAAAACGTAATGGCAGTTCACATTACTATATTAAGCACTAATATAAGATTTTATCAATACTTAATTATTTCCCTTTCATTTAAATTTTAAACAAACGTTCTTTACTCAGTGGGTTGGTTGGTTTGTTTGTCGCTCAACGGTTATTTTTGGAACAAGAGGTCCAATTAGACCGGTACCTACAGTTTAAAGTGGATTCCGAACCACTACAAACGTCCATGTCCAAGGTGGGATTCGAACCCACGAACTCTTGAACCGAATGTAAGAGCGCTAACCATTCGGATGCCAGCTCGGCTTTACTCAGTGGGATACTGATTTTATGAGTAACTGTACACAAAATGTATCAGACATATTTTATAAAATAATGATTGTACGTGATATGTGGACTGCTTTTTTTTCTGATGAGTTTTATTCATAAATAAATTGAATATTTTCTCTACATGATGAAGTTTTCATTATATCATTTTAGAAAAAGAATATTCGAAAACTTCTGTTTTAATGAAAACATAAATATGTTCATGCACAACGATAATTTCTTACTTCCAAATGAGTTGAAAGTGTCAAAATTTTACTCTATTAAGATTATTGATTTTTAAAACTAAAAGACAATTCTTTAAACTTGAAGAGTAAATGACCGAAATTGATTCAATCAATTCAAAGTGAGATAACTTGGATTTAATGACATCATTGCAAGTACTACATAATGTCATAAGTATTGGGCCATGATTATAATAATTATGATTATTCATTTCCTTCATAACAACTGATTCGTATACTAGTATACAATGATAATAGACTACATTAAAAATATCACTCAGAATTGTTCGAGAATTTAAAGTAAAAAGACGTTAAATATGTTAAGCATCCGTCAATAGTAACTAAGTAGATTTTCACGAAAAGAGAGAATATATTTAGAGGAAATTTCAGACGTTCATTTTACCTTGTTGTTCCTATTTTATGATCACACTTACATTTAAATTATAAATCTTCAGTGAAATTTATAGGGCGATTCTTTCCAATGCGACAAGGGAATTAATTCCAATAATTCTTTAAATTGCCTTCATATAGTAAATGTGATTCAAAGGGAAGATATTGTTTTAATTTTATTATTATTGAGATCCCAGTTTACAGGTTTTAATGAGCTCTCTTCAGATTTTCTAAACAGAGCGCGGAGTTTCATTTAAGCCCTTTATTTAAGCATTAATATTTCTTTAGAATACTGCTATTTTTACATTTCTATTCAAAGGTGAAATCTCAGGTCTACAAATAACTCCAAATATTACTTGGAATAAATATCAAACGATTCTAATGCATCAACTTCCTACTTTTAAATTTTCATTTCACTATAAGAGTTTCATCGCATAAAAGTTATTTAACAGCTGAATATGTAATGTTAAATTCACTGTCACAAATATTCTCGTCAAACAAAGATTTAACGCAATTATAAATAATTAATATGTAGGTAATAAACATAATTAATCATGTAGCGAAGCTTTTTTAAATTTAATCATAAACATGTAAGTGGATATTGCAAAAATTATAAAGGTTTGGTAAAGGTAACCATCACCATGTCTGTTTAAAAATGCTTATTTATTTACGGTAACATAATTCTTTACTGTACACGAGGCTTTATTTGACAGAAACTAAAATTAGCAATATATTCTTAACCATTATGAGCATTCCTGTTTAACGGAGGAAATCGAACCCATAAATTGTTAAAAGCCAGAGCGCTATCCATTCAACTACGAGCTCAAATATTTTTGTTTCTAAAAAAGGAAGAAACCTAGAAAACTTATCTAAATAAATCATTGGTAATGATTGAAAAATTTACAATTACTAATATTAAAAAGATGAATTTATTTTTCATAGACTGATAGTATTTTTGATTATATATTTCTTATGAATGGTACTTGTTTAGATAACAATATAATTCTAAAAGGTATTTCCGTGCAACTTTCATCACATAATTCCTAAGACGTATTAGCAAAGTTAAGTGCAAAAAGTAAACATACACATAAGCGTAATTGTGTTTAAATAAGTCACTAGCGGAGAGAGAGAAAGAATTTATGTATATATTTACTAGTGGTAAAAGCCAACAATTTTTCGCATAGTATAGCTTTCAATACGAAATATGAACCTAACTTTTTGGGGGGAAATTGTTGTTTGGAAGAATAACGATATTCACTAATTTTATAAGCCATTTTCATTGCATTTTTTTTCTTTTCACTACTTACACCTTTTTCTTAGTATTATTCAAAAGACTGCTTAATATTAAAAAATGAGGTCGAACGTATAGAACAGCTAAAAACAAATCAAATGAAACGGCGAACACTTGAAAGATTTTAGTTAGTTGCAAAATTATTAAATATCAAAATTCAGATTCCTTTTTTCTACATTCCAATGTATTTTCTATCGGAGACGTATTGGGAAAAACTAAGACACGTACCTAGATTAAGTAAAAGCAATGCTGTTTTTTTTTTGTGTGTGTGTGTGTGTGTGTGTGTGTGTGTGTGTGTGTGTGTGTGTGTGTGTGTGTGTGTGTGTGTGTGTGTGTGTGTGTGTGTGTGTGTGTGAAAATATACAATACATTAATTATCCTTATTTTTTTAGAATAATTAGTAAATGTATTTTCTTTACCCGCTATGGTTATTCATACATGGCAAATTTAAAAGAGGGAAGTGAGTAAAGTTCTGGAAGGATATCTATCATAGCATAAGCAATTTTTCAACGAGTTGGTGATTAATTAAGCATTAATTATGGCTTAAATTAATTACAAACATGGTAATCAAAATTTTGAAATGAAACAATGCTTGTGTTTTAAAGTATATACTCAAAGACTAACATCCCGATATGAGTTGAATTCCACATTCCACGCAACCATTTTTAATTCATTAATCGTGGACAAAAATTTGATGTATATGTAAATGTCATGTATGTAAAAAGAGTTTTATATATACAGACTTATAGGAAAAAGTCTTTCATATACCAGTCATAAACGCTTTATTTTCCCGTTTCATTAGTTCATCATTCAAATGTTTTGTGTAATTCATGAAAGAGAGAAATAATATTCAAAAGATCTATTTTCCCTAAATGATAATAGGAAATTTAATAGCGATAATTTATTTGCATACAATTATATTTTTGGAAATTGCTTTCTATACCTAACATTAAATTTTAGTTATAATTTTAAATTGTAAATCTATTTCTATATTTAAGTAAAAGAGAACAATAATTATTTAATAAAAAGAAATTTAATGTATTAATGACATAGTTAATGACAAAAAAAAAGGTATGTGAAATTTATATCATCGTTTCATTTTACATATATTATATATAAGACAAGTTTCTTAATCATATATTCTACTGAATTTTTTTTTAAAAATAATCAGTTGACATTAATTAGTATCTAATACAAAATAAATTGTGCACCTGCTAATGTAACAAATTCATTAATTTTTTCAAGCATTAGAAAAACATTACAGAGTGCATTATCGTTGTCCTCATCCTTTTATTTTGTTATGCTTCTACGTGAAATTAAATTATAAATTCTTATGAATTTTGAGAGTAATTATTAATATTAATAATGCATAATTTTCAATAACATTTAGTATCTGTAGCGCAATAAACTATTTTTTCTATGATAAAGAAAAACTCTTTTCATTTCTTTATTCGATGCTTAATACAAAAGCATAATTACAAAGTAAGTCAGCTTTCGTGTCTAAGTCACCGATGAATTTCGATTTATATAAATTAAGAAATCGCTGATATTCATAACCTAAAAAGAAACCATTCTAATTAAAATTAGTTATAACTATATCAGTGACAAAGGAATACTGATTTTTTTTAATTTGGTTATATATATGTTTCTTAAATAATTTTGTTTTTAATTTATGTTTTAAAACTAATTAAATCTGAACGCTGCAGAATTTATTTAATGATTTTAGTATGCATTGAATAAATCTGTTTGCTTATACTCTTTCATGTTATGAAAACATATTATGATTCTCTTCAAGAATTACATGAATCCACTACATGGTTTGATTTATAAACGTTTTATCAGTGATGATAACTATAGGGTTTATCACCAAAGCCAAAAATATTATTTGAAAAAAAATGTAGAATAGTCCATTTACAATTAAGATATGAGAAAAATTTGTTAACAAGCAAACGTAAGGAAACTAAAATATTGATAAAAATAATAAGATTTTATTGTTTGTGCTAATGTGATTGTTCTGAGCTTATCATTTTTGTTAGTAAATAATGAATTCTCACTAAAATTATAAAGTGTAATATTTGTATTTATTTTCTATGTATAGAGTGTATGAAGCAGTTTATTTTCAATTTTTATTGACTAATTAAAATTTGATTTTCTTGCATTTTTAAGTAAATTTCTGTAACATAAGTTTAAGAAATTATTTATCATTTATTTTATGGTAAACTTTATTTCTTTGTTAATTTTCCTAAAATGGATTATTTTCATTATTTCTCTTTCAAAAAACGTCCTCTTATTTCGAAATATATTTATTTGAATAAAATTATAATTCGATATTAGACAAGATACAAACACACTATACGAATATTTCTCTTTTACGATAATATATGCAGTTTTGTTGGCAATAAAAATGTAATAAGAGCTAACAATTAAATATATTATTGGTGATGGTTTAAGTAACTTTAACTAAAAAGTTCATATTTATGTTTAACAGATGAATTTCATTACTATGCGTTTCTAAACTTAATATTACTTATTGAAACTTCGATTGGACTTTCTCTTTTAACTACCGATATAAACAACTTCCGACTAAAAACTTTTTTAAAAAAATCCATAATTTGTTAGAAACTAGTTAAAAATTAAAAATAGGGTAATACTATTTTTTCTCGTAATGGTCACAGAGTAATGTGCTTTAATATCGAGCAATTACCATTGTAAAGTTCCGAACATATGACTATTTTTTTCTATGCCTAAGACTAATGAAATATGTTAAGACTTAATGGCATTAAAGTACACCATAAACTTAATATGTCGTGCAAAGTACAGACTTAAGATCATTTGCTAAAATTTCAGAGACATTGTCAGCCACTCAATGAAAAATTGCTTATGAGCTCTTCTTTACTATTTTTAATATATATATATATATATATATATATATATATATATATATATATATATATATATATATATATATATATATATATATATATATATATATATATATATATATATATATATATATATTGTTTCAAAAAATTGTGCATTTATATTCATGTACTGTTTTTATGCCTTCATTAATGGGATAATTATTTGTGCCATTTAGTTAATGGATTTTATTTATGATCACTATTGTATGCCGACAACACTGTAATGGGGTATGGTAAACAAGAGAATTCTTTAATTAGCTAACACGACGAATTTTTGAGAAGGCTGCTAAAAAGGATGTTTTGTCAAACATTTTTCAATTTGGCGTAATTTTTAAAGACAAAATAAATATTATAAAATTAGCATTACTTAGAATACATTTTTTAATTATTATTATATAAAAAATAAAATAAGTATTAATGATTCAATTATTTCATGTTTAATAAGTGCAAATTCAAAAAATGAAGAACCTTTTCTGATTTAAATGTGAAATGGATATATGAAATGAAATAGTTTTTAAAACATCCATTGCAATTATTAATTGTTAAAATAAGTATACAAATAATGATTAACATGCAGGTATAATATTATTAAAGCATTTTATAATTCATAATACCAAATTAACCTGGATCAAGGACTTATTTGTATCTGATTGAGGTATTCATATTTACAATAAATAAAAATATATTAAAGACAAGTTTTTGAAAGACATTTATATAACTACCAAAAACAACTATAGAAACTCCATATGATTTTAAAAATTTAATTTATTCTCAATGCATTACATTTTGCAAACATTTGAAAATGCTATTTAATGATGAAAATTTTTCTCTCAGGTATGAAATACGATAATCTTAGACAAACGCATAGATAAAATTTATTTAAATAAATTTTCTATGTAGAAATTTAAATGATTACTAATATGATACAATTCCTAATATGAACAAAAAATTTTTCCATCTTTCTTAAGTACTTAGAGGGTAATAAAAAAAATCTGATAATTGAATACTTGAAATTGAGTTGTCTAATGATATAAATTGAAATTTCAAGCGCATAGATAATAAGTAGATCAATATTTTCAAATAATTATAATTGTAAAATTATTTGTAAATTTGATTATTTTAAGAATGAACTCTATAAAATTTTGAATATGTATGCTCCTTAAATTTTGATGGAAGTTAAGTTATAGTATATGACGAAATATTAGAATAAAACAGAAAAAATTGTGAAAAATAAAATTTTCTTTTCTGCAGAGTTTCAATTTTGTAAGGAATGCTTATACTTTTTATACTAAATCTGTGCTTTTCCTTAGAAAATTACACAAAATGTTCTATTCTTTATAAGCTAATTTTCCTCATTTTTTTTAGTTATTCTCTTTCCTTTTAAGCAATCAGACCCTTCAAAAAATTTCCGCAGTCATCGCACTGATTTAATCATTATATTTGCCTTGAGACAAGAACAGTCAAAGTTTTATTAAAATTGTTTTAACCTTGAAATGAAAAGTTTGAAAATGAATTAGGTAAGTAGACGTTCAACTCGACATTCCCATTTCAAGGAAAAAAATGGCTTAAAGCGCTTAGACAGAAGGTACTTATCAAAAGAATTGGTTCCATTTCAACTAATGAAAATCTGTACACAAAAAGGTAAATAAAAATGACTTCAAAATTAATAGAGGAATAAACATTTAGGCATTTTAAGCATATGAGCAGTTTATTCAGGTAAAAGGCTATTTTTACAAAGTTTCGGAAATCTGTAATGTTTTAGAAAAAGCATTAATTACAAAATTTTTCTATATATATACAAATATATATATATATATATATATATATATATATATATATACAAATATATATATATATATATATATATATATATATATATATATATATATATACTATATACTATATATGCATATATATATATATATACTTTTAAATAAAAACCCAACAAAGATGAATTTTCTCTATAAATAAATACCAAAATGCATACCACATATATAAATACGGAACACCAGAACATAAATAATATCAAATTGAAGAACACGACTTCAAAATTGATAGGTATCATTTTCCTCCATTGCTCTAAATTGGTACTTGAAGTTTGTTCATTAAACTTACGACAACCCATATAAGACCTGACACTTTACAGAAAGCTGAGATTTACGATAAAAGCTAGCAAGTTACTGAGTATTAAATACACATTTCTTCTAAGATAAACTTTACTAGAAAAATGTTCACTTGGCTGTTTCAAGTGAAATTCTAGGTAATAAAAATTGAATACGAAGTCGATGTAAGACACGAATTATCACAATACAAGCTTTATACTATTGAAAACAAAGCTATTCCTAAATTCCACTGATTATTTAATGTTGAGATTTCCATAAAATGCTTCAATTTGCTTTAAATTATGTTTTCTCATCGTGCATTTGCCTCTTCTGTAGCTTTTAGGTGAAATGTTTGAATTCGTCTTCTTATATGTCCGAAAGTGAATTTGATAAATATAATATTTATCTATTCATAAAATATGAAAGTAGTTTTGAAACAACTTTTGTAACCATCTTTATATATATATATACATATATATATATATATATATATATATATATATATAAGGCAGTTATCAACACTTTAAATGCACACATTTGTATAAAATGAAAATGACATAAATATAAAAATAGCTAAAGTCTTATAGTAACTGAGCAGTAATTTAAGAATGATAATATTTATCTTTTAAGACAATTACAAGATTTACACTCATCTCTGAAAAACTTTGCATACAAATATTTTTTTTTCTAAATTACTGTTAACATTGTCAAGATTCATAGAATTATATGCATATTTTTATAATATTGTTTTAAAAGTTTCACATAGAAAGAACACAATGAACATTATTTTGTTTCAGAAGGCATTAATGGTATTTTCATTTCATTGTTGTATTTTAATAAAAAGAGATCCATTTTTGCTAAAAAAAATTTATGCAATTTTACTCTGTCAACTCAATTACCAATTCAGTTGTAGGCGTATATCGTGGTAAATAATCCACTAGAAAGCAGATGTTCCATCAGAATTAGCTTTCATGTGCAAAAAGTAACTGTTGAGTGAAAAGCTAAGTAAACCCCTCTTAGAAATTGTAGGAAAATGCTCTGACATCCGACTACAACGACAAGCAGAATAATTCGACCAAAAGGAAATGTTGCAGTTTGTAGTCAACTAAGCGGCAACTTAGTGGATCAAGTCATGATTTACTGTCAAGACTTTCACTTTTTTTCGCTCTACATCAAGATCGAGAGAAAACTGTGACAATTGAACTACGAAACTTTCTGTCAACGTAAAATGTTAACATTTACAAGATACTTTTTTTCTGACAATTATTTGTTAGAGGAAGACCTTGTATGACATTATTTGACATTTCAATTCCGTTTTTTTATATTATTTTGATTTCGGAACTGAAAAAAGAGAGAATAGATTTTGAATAGTTAGATGAAAATAATTAATACATCTAAGAAATTCAACTAATATATTTGAAAGCAATAACATGAAATATATTATTTGCTTTTTTATTTCTAATAAAGTTGTGACATTAACTGAAAATAATTTAAGTTTTAAAAAAATTAAGTAGAATAAATATATTTTATATAATATATAAAATAAATGTGTTTATATATTATATAATTGTTGAATAATAACATTTCTAAAATAGTAAAAATGCTAAATCAATAAAAGCTATTGTAAGTATAAAAATTTTATAATGTAGTCACACACAGAATTGATTGTTTCAAGTAGCTGTTATGATTTAGGATTATATTTTTAATTTCAGTATAATTTAACATTATTTCAAAATCCGTATTGCTAAAACTGAGTCATATCAAATTGTACTCAAATTAATATATATGCATAGAGAAAATTTCTAGTATTCTTAGAGATATTAATGCTTTATGAAAACATTAAAAAATATTATTGACTATAAAAGAAGTTCTAAAGTAGCAACATCATATGTTGCTGTGGCAACCAGTATGTAGTCAACTTCTTTCAATTCTATCAAAATTCGTTGTAGCGTATAGATTCTTATATATAAGGCATTTTTTACTTTTAATTAGATTTAAATCTATAAGTATCATTTTCCTATTGAAACTATTAATAACTTCTGAATTTATTAAACGAAAACAGCGAATGTTGCCTTTCAAATTTATATCTCATGAATTTTACTTGGATTTTACTTTAATATATTTATTATCAGAATTACCACTTGTATCAAAATATAATACTCTTTCGATTAGACGGTTGTTAGCGCAGATTTGCCTTTCAAATGTGAAGTATTTCATTAAGGATTTTATGACAAGAGATACAGACAAAATACTTGTTTATCAGATAACTATAATTAAATTGTTTCGTTGCTTCATTTGTTTCAAATTTCAGCCATTTGTAAATCCCATCATTTGATCAGTTCTAAATATTGCAAAAATATCTCACGATGTTTCCGAAAGTGTTGTAGCATTTCGTGTATCTCGAGTGGCTTGCAAATACATAAATAAAATAGCAGTTCTTTTCACAACTTATTAGATAAAAATCTTAGATATAATTTTACTTTTTAAAGAATATGTAGAGCAAAAAATAGTTGAGTAGTACACATAAGTATTTCTATAATTAATTGGTAAATTCTATATTTTTCCAAAATTTATTATTTGAAATTTAAATCTAAACTTTTTCTCGATGTTAAAAAAGTAAAATGAATAATATTGTAAAACCCACTATTGCTATGCCACAAATTAAATTAGCAAATCATAAATACTCTTTCTCTCTACACATATTTGACAAATTGTATTAAAATTCTCCTTCATATTTCCTCACGCATAAGTGAAAAATATATTTATATTTTTATGATATAATTGGCTTATAATTAAAAAAATTAATTAGATTATTGTAAGTAGTTTTCTTTTATTTTCCACAAATGTTTGTCGAGATTCTTTTGGAGATAAATTAATGAAAGGCAAAATGCAATTATCTAAATCAATAGCATGATGAAACAAAATCAGAGAATATAACCAAACTTTCTGAAAGATAAATGATGGCAAATAAGAGAGAAAATTACTTGTTTTTAATAAAAGTATAAAGGACTTTTATTTTATTTATTCATTAATAAAAGATTTAAACTTTAATCATGAAATGTTCTGTTTTGTCAGTGGCCATCTGGGCTTATAATTGGATGTAAATAATTGTAAGCAAATGTTCAATATTAATTTAATCTTTTTGCATTACTTAAATTAAATAATTGAATCAAGAGTTTCTCTTATTCGATAATTTAAAAGTGTAACAAAGTACATTTTTCGCTCAGTTTATTAAATTACTCAACATTGAACACATTATTGAAACAATCAAAATGTTTCCAAAGAAACAATTTCGTTATTTATTTCAATGATCTTTTTATTTCTCGTAAAATTTAATTTTTATAAAAATCTGTGAAGTGTGTTCAATCAAAGTTTTAAAAGACAGTGGTAAAAACTGCTAATGTTATTTCTTAGCCTAAAAATTTTCAAATATAGTATTTCATAATTTTTTTCATACATTTGACTGCCTGCTTCAGAACCAAAACAGCAAGTTGTAAATCAAAACATTAGTGAAAAACTATAAAAAAATTTCAAAGTATTATATAAATATAAATGTTTTAAATTAGCAAATATATGAATTCTATACTCTATACTGTTAAATCTAACTGAAAATTTAATATAACTTTATAATATTGTTGAAAAATTCCAGTACATTTAACATATTTATTTTTCTCTCTTACAAGATCTCCCAAAAAATTATTTTAGTGAATGTTAAAAAAATGTGCACGATTTAAAAAAATCAGTACAATAGATACAATTTTTAGTGATGAGTTTACTTAAACATAATAGTTATGTAAATTAGCTAATGCAACATGTAAATATAATTGTAAGCATCATTATCTTTGAAAAACGGGTTGTCTTTTGCAAACATTTGAGGAAAGAATATTTTCTTCACAATGGTTTTTAGAGGATTTTTATGGTTTTTTGAACAGGCCATTACATTTTTTACTTGGTTTTAAAACTTGATCTATAAACAATTTCTCTTTTTCTAGAAAACTAAAACACTAAGTAGACCTATCATAAAAGTTGATATGTCCTAATTTCAGATTATTTGTGATTTATTTTCACTCATTTTTTTTTCAATAGACTTCTTAAAAGGGATTTTTTCATCTTTCAAAGAGTTATGAGGGATATACTTTCTCTAAGAAAATAGCATAAATTATATATATTTTAACTTATACATATTTACGAACCTATGAACCTCAAGTGAAAAAATCGGTTGTTTTTTAAAGTGAATAAGTGAACCTCTTGCAATATCATAACTAATCATCTATCTTATATATATATATATATATATATATATATTCCTTATTCTTTATTTTATCATAAGCCTTCAAGTGTTAGAAAATATTGCCACAGTTGATTAGAGAATTGAGAACAATTTCCTTCGTCATTAGGATAATAGCAGGAATGTGCCGATTCCTTTACGCTGTAACCATCGCTCAATGGAGCATATCGATCGACTATGAGGTGGAACCTAGTTTGCTTTCATTTTTCAAGATGACTGCTTTCATATTTGTATTGAATCTTAGCATAAAAAGGGATGGCAAAAAAGTCATCAACATATAGGAAAACAATTTACACAATAAACTTGAAATACTCCCTCAACTAATATTTTTAAATAATTATTATAATGCTTACATGCTAGAATTTATTTATAAGTGTTATTGTAATCGAAATTTTGTTGACAAATTATTATGTAACGATGTATAGTTAAATAACATATAATTCAGAAACTGCTATAAAGGAGCATTACAAAAGTTTCGTTTAAATAACTAATTGTCATACTGTATTTTTATACGCTGCTCTCTCTCTTAAATTATATATATATCATTAGTAATAAAGAATTTCTTAAGTGTACTTCAGATATATTAAAATTACTTAAGTATACTTGCAAATATTTTTTCTATTTTATGATAATTTTTACATATAGCAATATGTAAAAGAAATAGTAAATGTTGGCCGTTAAAAGGTAAATGTTATGATGATTTTTTCGTCTCTCAAAAATATATTTTGTATAGGATGGAATATTAAATTGGGACCTTTTATCTAAGTTAGTTTCTCTCCAGACCACTACACTCGAAGTCGGAATCAAACCATGAACTGTTGAATTGAAGAGCAAAGCTCTAGGATTTTGATTACCAACTCAGCGTAAACATTACGAAAGAGCATGATGGTAAAACGAATAATACTTGATGATGCTTAAAGCCCTTCGAAATACTGTGGAAAAAAATTTGAGGAAATAATTGCAAGTGAAGATAGTTAAATTATTTACTCAACGGTATACTTCAAAGTATGTGAATTTGGTGTATTTTCTAGTCACATATGAAGTACACAACCGTATTAATTTTAATTGTCATTGTAGATCGATAGTATCATTCCACCAATTTTTTGAAAAAATTATCTTAAGTAAATTTTGTAAATTTATCTTAATTTCGACAGTAATTTATTAAAAAAATAATAACTTAATTAAATTTACTTTAAAAAATTAAAAATTACTTTTACTGAGAAATTAAAAATTTGAGAATTCTTTTTCATAGAAGGTGAAATTGAAATTTGAAATTTTAGAAAGGTATAAAAGCTATATATATTCCAATATAAAAGCTTAAGCATTTTACTGCTCCCTCTTTCCATTGTACGAATAGAGATTCATTCATTGATAAATAAAAAAAACAATTTTAATTATTTTCAATACTTCGTGCTCTACAACTTTAGTCCTTATATATATAATTTCAACTCATTCAATTAATAGGATTGCTTATACTTTATATATTATAGATTTCGTGAAATAATTTTCTGTTTCCAATTCCACTAATACTTGAGCTACACACAACTCACAGTGTGCAATAAACATTGACATCAAACACAAATTTTCATAAATGAAGTTTTTAAATTTTATTACAGAGAAGATTGAAATTTGAATTTTCCAGCAATTTATCTTATGATCAAAAAGTAATTTCCAAAGAATTCCTGTTAAAGAAATTTATCAGCAATTTAGAAAGCAAGCAGATGTTTGCCTTTAATATTTAAAAGAAGCCTAAATCATTAACTGATCATGAACTTATTAGCCACGCAATTCGCATTTTGATTATTTTATTTTAATTTGGAAAAAAAATCTTATATTAATTTTGAATTTGACGTTACACCTCATATTAATTGATAAATTACTTGTTTTGATTGTTTAAATTCCGGCTTTTCTCAGCTGAGAATTTAAAATCTATCATTCATCACATGAGAGAAGAGAAATTATATTGATTCTCTACCATTTCACTTGGTTTCGGAGAAAAGAAAAGCTAGTTTGCTATAATTGTATGCGAATAAAGAATATATTTTATTAAAACAAAATACTTCCTCTTAAAAAATATATTATTGTATTGTTAAAAATATACAATAAAATAATATCTCAATACATAATTTTATTGTTAAAAAAAATGCATCTTTCTGTGGTTAAAAATAAGCAATCATTAATTTTCTAATAAACAAATCTATTCAAAAGATTTTCTTCTAAGTTAAGGGATTACAAATTAGATCATTTATATATTTTTAAACGCCGGCCAATTTGTCTAGTGGCCAGCGTGCCTGATTACGGATAGAGAGGTCCTGGGTTCGAATCCCGGTTCAGGCATAAATGTACTCTCTCTCTCTCTATCCTGTCTTTGTCCTTCCCTTGTGTGTAAATGAGGTGTGAATGGTGCCTACCCTATAAACGGGTCCCTATGGCATGTATGAGGGTGCGATGGTGGCCCACCCCCTGTGGTATACCCGGGGCAACGCCTCGGCGGCAAAGTGGTCGCTGTGTCTGGCCGGTTCCTTGGTATCAGGGAACAATAGATTAATAGACTCTGTTGCAGTTGTAACTGTCTGCCATTGGAAAAAATATATATATATACATTTTTAAACATTACTACCTTCCAAATTTGTGCAACAAATGATTCCTTATTGGTAACTTAATTTAGTGGTAAGCAATATATATATATAAACTTAAATGCCAAAAAAAAATTGCTCAACAAGTTCGTATACACAAAAAATGAAAATATGCAGCCAATTAACAGAGCTTTGTAATAGCAGTGGCTCTATAAAACAGTTTTTGTATAGAAAAGCTATTAGATTAATTTTTATCACCAACAGAAGCAGATACAGAATTGTATTAAGGTTGATACCTCTACATTTAGAATGAAAAAACAGTGACATCAGATGAGATTGAGAAAACATTACCTACATGGGGTCTTACATACTTTTCTTAATGTCATTTTTATTTTTTCCTTTCTCTCTTTGTCTTGAACCAAGTAATGAAGGAATCAAATAACTTTACACATTTTGATGAATTTTTTAGACATATTTATTTCACAAAAGATGGAACTATTGCTCCAGACCTTGGTGTAACAAAAGGACTTTCTTACCGTACAAGGGACCAATTATTGATTTGCCAATGGCAGTTTATCAAGATTTGAATAGTTTTGAACAGGTATTATAGACAGTTCACGAGATATTGTACATAGTATGTCGGAATGAAAGCGTGCCATATTTATCTATGGTATATTATTAGAAATTACAAATACTCATTTTTTAAGAGTTCAAATGCACTTTTACTTCATCTCATTTCATTATTTTACTTAAAGGGGCACAACCTGATGGAGTATGTGTCTTTTTTTTTGTATGAGTTAAGATTATCTTACGTTCAGCTCAGAAAAATAAAAATTATTTTCCATTTTTCTATCAAATTATAGAAATGTACCAAATAATGTTCGAATATTACCCTCGATATCTTCTAACAATGTCTGTGCTGTGTATTACTGTAGAAACACATATCTGTAGAAAAACACAAATTAAAACGCGCAATCTAATTTTTGCATATATAGAACAACGCTCCAGTTACAAAAAATATTTAATTATAATTTCACTCTATCTAAAAAGTTTATAACACATTTTGAAATTTTAATAATTACTTCCAAAAAAATTATCTTTATGATTAAAAACTTTGAAATATATATATAGATGTTTATGAGATTTTTATATACAAATATATGATTTATAAAATTTAACACCTAGAAAATGCTTGGATGGAAATAAAAATGTTTCGCATCAAGTTTTTTTTTAAAAATCGCAACGCAAATCACAGTAAAAATTTCTTGAAAATTCTTACCTTTATATAAGATATGAAATTCAAAATATGCTTTTGATACTTACGTATTTTTTATACCATAATTTTCTGTCTCAATGGTACAGGCATATTAGTTCCTTTTTACTGAAACAAAATACTTAATATTATATCCAGCGTGAAGGTTGATAATTGTTTTCATCATTCAAGTAAGTAAATTTAGAGAAAAGAAATATTTTGTCATTCTTGGAACAAAAATTGCCCGTTTTAGTAGTAATTACTTCTAATCTTGTCGAGTGTTTTATCGACTACAATATAATGTTCAATAGAAACAACTGCACTTAAATTCTGTTAACATAACAGGTGGCTCTGATATTTGAGAAATCAGCTTTGTTGTGTGTGTGTGTGAAAATACTATTCCCTGGCATTGTTTCTTCTTGAAAGTAAAGCAAAATATTGACGCCCCCATCATGTCCTTAAACAAAGAAGGATTGTTTTGTTTTCTTCTGACAACGTAAATTACTTCAGCTTAATTTATAACTCTGCATCGATCAGACATTCTTTTAGTTAATCGCAAGGAATAATATAAAGTTAAGAAAGTATCTAAGAACCTTTCTTATATTTCAATCAAAAATAAAACTGTTAAGAAGTGAAAATGCAATAAGTAATTCACTTTTTTATTTTAAATTATATCTTGAGTAATAAGCGCAGTTTAAAAATAAATATATTTTATTGAATATCTTATAATAAATTATCGTAAAATATCATTTGTAAATTACTAAAATAATTTGTTCACCGAACAAAACGTCTGTCAGGTCTAAATACACACACACACACATATATATATATATATATATATATATATATATATATATATAAGTAAGCATTACGCTAAAGCTTACTAAAATAATATTTTTTTAAAAATTTATAAGATTTCTTTACATTTTGAAAAAGTATCAAACTTGGCACAAATTTCTTGCTCCTTTAATGCTTGCTTTCACAAATTTCGGCATGAATAATAATAACTTAAAAAGAAATGGTCTTTAATAAATGAAGTATATTATCAATTATTTTGAAAGAAGTCATATGATAGTAAATGATTGTTTACCTAGAGTAATTTACTGCTTGAAGATTATCTTGTATAGAAAATTAAAGCTTATAGATATACATGCATATGTCTTCTTCCTCTTTATGAGGTGTATGAAATGCCTCGAATCTCCTTTAAGAATCAATTATGGCTTTCCCTCTTTACAACTTAAGAATCACTTATTTAGAACTTTATTTTTTAAGAATAATTTAAAAAATAAATGTAATGTAAAATTTGATAATGTTTTTTTAATGAAATGATTCAAAAACATTTTCTCTCCCTTTCTCGTTACTTAATTAAATAAATAAAAATCTAAGGTAAAGGTGTGGAATGAATTCAATCTTTGCTTATAGTTTAATCACTTTAAATTATGTGGACTATTTTATGTTTTAAACATTACTAAAATAATGCTATTTAGCACTTCACACGTTACACTTCATAAAGATGTTTCTTTAACAAAAGATATATACTAAAAATTAGACATTAATTGCAAATTACAAAATACAAATTTAGAAATGAAACTATTCTTAAGTAAAACTTTGTAGTAATATATGATAGAAAAATTACTATCTTATCTACCGATTCACATAAAAGCAAAGAAATCTCTTTTTCTTCACAAAAAAGTAAAAAAAAATTTCCTGTTCCAATAACAATAATGCATTTCCTGTGTTAGTAATTTAGAAAAGAAGTTTCGGGGAAAATAAAACAATTTCAATTACAGTCACGTAGGCCAGAAGTAAAAAGACTCGGCTTTAATCTAATTTTAAGTAGAAATTTATATGTTTTACAAAATATGATTATGAGTTTTGAAATATGCCGCTCATATACTTTTGATTATTAAAAAAGAAGCTTTTAAAATAAGCGTGAAGAACGATTTTCGCTCTCCTACAATTAAATTCCCATTTGGAAAAATGATCGGCATTTTCGTAAAGATTCTGCAATCAATTTTTTTATATTATTTTAAGAGCAATAATTACAAATATTTTGATTCTTACGTAATAAAACTCTCATTTATCAAAAGTAATTGGGTCATTCTGCATTACGTAATCAAAATAAAAGTAATACTCGAAATGAATTTCTTTCGTGTAATGGAATTAAATATAATTTGAGAAAATTATATTATTTTGAAATAACCATTCCGAGTTTTTATCAAAAACTCAGAGGAAAGCTGTATAATCTAATCATGGCGGAATTAAATTATTAATAGAAAAAAATTAAAACAAAAAGAATTTTTGGAACAACAACCAAGGATAATTATGTTTATGAGTCATATATTTCTTAGTAAAATGATATCATCTGATAGAAATTATAATACGTACAGAATATCATCGATATAAAAATTATAGCTTTACCATATAAATTTCTTTTGTAGTTACGAATATTAAACTTTACAACTTATTAAGAATATTACAGCATTATTCACATTACTGAAATAGTTTGCTTCAATAGATTATTTTCCAAAATATGGAAAGTTATATTCAAAGCATAATTTTCAATTTACATTCATTCTTTGGATATAAAAATGTTTGCTGAAATAAATATATAAATAATAAATACTCTTAAAAGAAGCCTTAAGAGGACATCAGACTTTATACATTGGCTTATCATAATTACATATCCTTAGTGTATCTACTATATACAAGACTCTTAAAACTTAAATTTATCATCACATTATCTCATGTAACTTCTTTAGTATAGTGAAATAGAGAATTTATAATATAGTTTCAAGTTATTTTGTTTCAAACGTTACTTGTTTATAATAAAGCATCTATTCAGAGTAGAATTTGGAGCCAAAGATTGCATTTAAATATGCGTTATTTAATATTTTTGAGCAAAATTTCTGATACGAAACTAATTGGATGTTTGCAAATATTAAATTTCTCATCGAAGTTTCGAATAAGGAATTCACTTAATACTCTCCCTGATTAAAATGGGAATGCTGTAAATATATTCACGTTATCATACTGTAAAACTGCATAGGTTTCGTGATTTGCAAGCAATTGATTAATCAGAGGTGAACAATTAATCAGAGAATCAGGTGAAAATATGAAACTGTTTCTTACAAGACAAATGTGTTGAATGGATATGGTTGTTGATTTATATAATTTTGACATACGATAAATAGCATTAAACTAAAAATTAAAACGATTAACTTCAAAACTCATTTAGCACTGATTTGAATTTCCAGGAATTGCCTTTGTTGGTACAATATTTTAATATCAGAAAGTCGATGAAAAACTTAACCAATAAAAAAACGTTTGATATGGTAAAATGATAATAGATGGAAGGTATCGCAGATTCTACTACTAGTGATGATGGATAAAAAGTTAACCTTCCCAGTGAGAATCAAGGTACGTGCAAGTAGAAGTTTTTCTTTATACAAAGTTCATCGGACTCTGATGAATACACAAGTCTCTTAAACAAACCCCTTTTGTATGTGTCTGTTCATGCCGTTTCACATTAGCCGTTTATGAATGGACTTCTGAAGAATAGCTAATGAATTGTTGGTTAAAATAAATAAGATTTCTGTTTATCACGTTTATGTTTTCAATGCAGTTTCCGAGGTATATAAACATCCTCTGCAAATTACAGGATCATAAAAACCCGGCTGATGAAAATATTTTTCTGGAAAAGGAGTTCTCAATAGAATACCTAAAGCCATTTTCTGTTTTCGGGTATATTATGAAAAGTAGTATCATTTGATATTTATTGTAGACTCTGTAAAAACATTTGATATATGATTTTACATACACTTTAGAAAAACTGTTGTTTGAGCAGCATGTGTGAAATTCCAAATCATGTCCTTGACCCCCAAATTATCAATGCAGTCGAATTCAATCACAACATGGCTAAGATGCTGCTAAAATTTCACAAACTAACTCCACGTTATTTGTAGAAATTAATTTTTCTCTTCAAACAGGAAATATCATTAAATATTTTTTTAACTTTTGTTAAATCTATGTCATATTAGATTATTTCTATTCTAAACGTAGAACCAGATCCAGAAATAACGTGTATGCATCTCTTCAACTTAGACATTTAAATAATAGATGTTTTGTATTAAAATTGAAAAAACGTAGTCTATTAAGTTAGCGAAAGTTTGCTAACCAAGATTCAATCCCATGTAGATGCAAAAAAAAAAAAAAAAAAAAAAAAAAAAAAAAAAAATACATCCCAATAGCTTTTTATAATTTTTTTTATTGTTACAAGACCTGCCAAGAATCTCCTTTACAACAGTGCCTTTGATTAAAAAAAAAAAAAAAACAGAAAATGTGTAATCTGATAATCCTTTGATAAATGGGATATTATATTAAGAAAAGATGTTACAATAATTATAAAATCTCATAACTTCACTTCACATTAACAAAAATATATCATTGGTTTTCCTTGCTCCTCTCATGATCTATTTATGGGATGCATAAAGCAAATTTTCTGTCATTCAAGTTACAGTAGTCTTGTACAAAAACAAATCATACATTTCTACAAAAATAGAGAGTAAAATTTAAAAAATATATATTACTAAATTACTTCTATTTTCATACTTAATTTCAAAATAAAATACATGAATTGATTAGAAAAAGGAAATATAATAAAAACATTAACTGCTTTTTATAATTTACTTTACTTGTTTGAATTATTTTTAACTATATGTAGAAAAAATTTAAAAATTATATAGGTTATACGAATTTAACAGAGAGTAAATTATTTTTGGTAAGAAGAAGGCCTTTTTTATGCAGAAATTTTTATCCAGTTTTTACGGGCTTAAGCTTTTACGCAATTTTCCATAAAAAAATTCAGGTTCTAGTTGTTGATAACGGTTGAGATCTACATCAATTAATTAATGCATGTGTATGAATTCTAAATAATTTTAAATTTATTTAGTAAAAAAATACGTTTATTAATTTATAAAACCCCCTACCTTAAACATCGTTGATTTGTGTTTAGTACACAAAAATATATAAACAATAAAACATGTGAATGATTCTCCAAATTTACTCTTCATACAAATTTCCCTCCAAATTTTTAATTGTTCAAATCGATACCAAGAGCTTTTCGTCACAAAAATGTTGAAACTTTCCCCAAACTGAAGGCACTATATTTTGAATCATTAACACCAAAACTTAAAAACATGTCTAACATAATATAAAAAAATTTTCTTATAATTTAAAAAGCGAATAACTGATGTGAATTTTGACTCAATTATAAAAGAAAACAGTGTAAAAAATTGATATTTTAACAACTTTTAACATAAATATATAATATTTCTTTAGAAAATGTTGATTATGATCCAATTTTTTATAACAGATTATTACACCTAAAGTTCATTTTGCAGCTTTGGCAATGCTAATTTTCATGAATTAGGACAAGGTTAGGTAAACCGATCACTAATTTTGAATTTCTAGTGAATTTTAGAGCCGTGTTTTCAGATCTGAATGAATCAGAGTGAATTTTAGAGCTGAATTTTGAATTTCAAAGCCGTAATGTCCCCTTTACTTTACCTAACTATCTATATTAGTCCTTGTTTGCTGCTTTGCTAAAAAGATTCAAAATAACAACATTAAATATATTTAACTAAATTTATAAATATCTCCAGAACAGAAAAATTCTGAATCCTACCCTTCAACATCTCCTTCATAACGATAAATATTTACAATAAGGCTATTTCCCAAATTAATTAAAGTACAGAGGGTGGTTATATAATTAAACTCCCACAATAAACAGCATCCCACAGTTGAAACGCGTGAACGGAATGGAACGAAATTTTGTATTCGGGCTGTACACGAAATGCGCTTTCGATATCAAATTTTAGTTCCAAACTGTCAACTAGAGGGTGCCTTTTCTTCAAAAATATTAAATTATAATTACCAGAACGGAAAACAGAAACAAAATAACAATCTTGAACAAGAATTATGAGTAATGAAATGGAAAAACTGTCAATTGTAGAAGAAAAATGTTGAGATCTGCATGCTTAGGAAGAGTAAACTTTGTGCCAAACAGGTTAGGGTATAAAGCGTTTGCAGACGTTGTCATGTAAGTCGGTGATACCGGGTGTACTAATGACAGTCTCTTTAGTTGAACGTGATTTATAGGCGAAGCTGTTTTTCGAAAATAAAGGGAAATCTTCACTAGTTCGTTAATTTCAACTTAGAAGAGTCTATGGCGTGGACAAATGTCTTCTATTGGAAACGATTAACAACTATTCCTCTTATGCATTTTCGTTCTAATCTGTTGTTATTTCTGCAAACCGAACTGTTTTTCCTTCTCCCTTAACTTTACTTAATGTGGCTCAACATCAAGGTGATCAGAAACTAGAAAATAAATGTGAATATTATTTCTGTATTCCACTTTGGTCTTCTAAGTTCTTTTTTTTTTCTCCGAAAAGACACCCTCTGGTGGACATTTTAATGTTTTTACGAAATTCCGTGAGTGCGTCTCGTAAAATTCATTGCATTGTGTTCACTCATTTTCTCTGTAAGATGCCATCAATGGGAGAAGTTTAATTATAACCACCTTGCACATAAAGTAAGGAATTATATATTATGCATAAAACTTATTATTTACAATGAATTATATATAATATTACAATATTATTTTTACTAACTAATTATTGTCAGAATAATATTCATATCTGTAATACTGACATGAAATAATTGACTTACTTGAAAGAAAAAAGACCATTTTAGGCGAAAATTGAAATTTATTTCTTTAGACAGTAAGCAAGAGAAAATATGGACTACAATAAAAATTCAGAAATACTATTATATACCTTGCTGTATGACTAATTTGCATGTTATTTTTGCTCAATTCTTAAATTTCTAACTCTAGAGTACTTGGGTATTATCAAAAGTAATAAGTTTGTAAGAAATCTAACAATTCTTTACAACAGATAAGCTTAGAAATATGATTGAAGTATGTATTATGTATGTACTTTCCTTATGCATTTTTGTTGCTTTTCCCTATTGGCTTAAATAATCTAAACAAAGTTGAAGAGATTATATCGCACAAAATTAGATCAGAAACAACAGTCCCCTCATTCAACAGTATATGTGTAATGCGTTATAATCTTAGTGGAAAAATTCCCATAGATCCATGCCATTGAGATATTTATTTTAGCAAATATTGAGCATACAGCTAAAGCAGCTTTTAAACTGAAAGTAAGGATACTGTAAGCAAAAGTCACAAAAATCCTTAATCTAAGGCCATGATCGAGCTCTAAGTGTTCTAACATGTTATTTAACTGAGTACTTAACTCGTTGTAATACATATCAGTTAATTATTGAAAAAAAAAAGGCATACGACGCTGGTTTCTTTGAAATATAAAGAGAGTTAACAATCTTTTGATTCGTTATGATTGTTGCAACCTTATTAAACTCCTTCTCTAGTGTTCCATCTAGGTTATTTAGATAAAAATTAGTTTGAATATACTCTGCATTCAGCATTTCCCGCATTGTTGTTGTTCTTGTCGTGTGACAAGGGGAAAAAGAAAAAAAAAGGTAAAAATGATAAGTCATATGGGACCAAAGGCAATCATAAAGGGGTTTGCCAAATTAAATTCACACATTAAATTTGCAATGTGTAAAAGAAATTTGTTAAGCTACAATAAATTCTAATCAATTGTAACTGTGATTCTAAATTTTGATCGCAATTAGATCGAGAATAGAGCAACATGTATTTGTTAAATAAACAATTTAAGATATTCTCATAAACGAGTACAAAGTAAAATACCATAAATATTTAAATCTCATCTAAAAATATTTAATCATACTCATGTATATTTTTTACCAAATTCACTTTTATCTAAAACAAAAAATTTGACAATTTCTAAGTTTAAAGCATTTTATGAATATAAATGCATACATACAGATATAAATACACATGCATGTATACATATGAGAGGGGGATTCAAGGTAGTCTAACTGTAAGACTAAGATTTTCAGATTGAAGGGTCTCAGATTCGATTTCAGCCACTAATGAACAAGAAAAAGTAATGAATTCCTGTTTTCTGAATGCATATTTGTCATGGCGAATGCCTCAAAGTTTTCCAGATTTTTCTCCTTTTCCCATCAGAATATAATTCCATTATCCATAAAAAGTCATCCTTGAAGGTTTTAAAAGGAAGATGTTCAAATCCCTAGTAACAACTTTCTGAAATTGCATTATCGGTACATGCACATGCATATGTCATAAATTATATATATTAGAAAAGAGACACAGAAACTGCAATAAATTCTTTATCTGTTAAAAAGTAATCTACATCAGCATGTATATAAAATCGTATAATTTGTACATTTCATTTCAAAATTTTACGAGTCAATAAAAATTGCATCTAAGATTACTATAAAAAACGCATGAATTTACTTGCATCATACTGTATTTAAAGAATACACTGAAAACAATATAGATATACTTACTTATAAACATATGAAAATTTGAACTCAAACGCTTTAGGGAAAACTGATATATAACTTACCTAAATTAATTCTTCCTAGAGAAATTCGTATATAAAATGGAATTCTTCAGAATAAATACAATAGTTTATATATTTAAGATGTCTAATTAAATATTCAAATACTCACTTTAAAGATACTTGTTTGCAAGCTACTATAAGTTCTTTTTTCTGTGGTAATAGCAATCTAAAATGAAAATTCAAATTTAATATCTAGTTATTTTTCAACAAATTATTTATGTATTTGAGATGTTTTATGAAAAAAATTATAAAATTTTCTTCCAATTATAAACTCTAAGGCCATCCACTATAGAGAAGCCATTGATTGTAAATGCAGATTTTGGGATTTCAAAGAAACATATCACGTGGTAAAGTCTTGATGAATTTTTTTTCAAATATCCTTTATCAATGTTTACTGAAGTAAATAACAAGTGACGTAAATTCTTGTTATTAAAAAACATAAAATTTTGTAAACTTACATCCATTACATTACAATTATATTACATTAAAATATTTTGAGTGGAAAAAGAAGTTTTTTTATTTTTCAATTTTCCTTTTTTATATTTAAAAACTGAATAAAGTTTCTTCTTTTGTTCTTTACTTAAGATTTATATGTTCATAAATAAGACTATATTAAATTCAAGTTTTTGTAAAAGTTTGATCGAGCTGTCAGAATAATGCTTAGTTTATTTATTTATTTTTTAAAGAATTAACATTAAGATACTATTACAACTAATCATCATACTGCTTGACAAAAAATAAGACAAATATTCTTCAAAAATTTACTGTCAAAAGTAGCTTACGTCTTCCGTTAAAAATAATGAAGTGTATTAGTTAAACTTGTCATTTTATGCATCATGATTTTGGTCATGAATGTAAATTCATTAATGTATAAGTTAATTTTATATAAATACTTTGCAAATATAGCTGTATTACGCAGTTATGGAATAAAATAAAGCTATTAGATATCACATCATGATCAAATTTATAAAAAGCAATTTTTTGTAATTTTAAACATACACAGCCCCTCTTACAAAAAGAAACAATTTGATTCGAAGCACTGAACTACAATCTATAAAAACGTCTTTTTTACACAAAAAAATTCCTGGAGGTTTGTGGTTAAAGTGTACTTTCACTTAAAAAGAAAAAAACAAAAAGATTCTCAGTTCATTGATTATCTGTCACAGAAAAGTGGACTCGAGAAGACTGCCACAAATCAACAAGTAAATATACATTTCCCTCTCGCTTTTCATTCTTCGCAATTCCTGAAACTCCTGGAAAATTTTTTCCCTTTCCCTGCTCTTAGAACATTTTGATCTTCACTTTACTAAACCAATATTGGACTTCTTAGCAACGAAATCTTCGTAGTTGTCAAGGGGTGAAAGTAAGTAGAGTAAGTTCGCTTAGAAAAATAATATAGTTCAGGAATTGTATTTGCCGACCCTTTCGAAACTAGGAAAAAAAGACTTAGAAAATACATTGAAAAAAAAAAACGAATTCAATTGAATCTTTGATATTTTTGCGAGATTAAAAGTTATCGATATAAAAACAAATTTCAAGCAAACAGTCCTTCCGTCTTTGAAATTTCCATATTTTCTTTGTTAATAACGACAAGATATAAAATATAATATTCTGATAAATTTAAACTAATAAATATATTACAGAGAAGAAATAAACATTGTTGAAGAAACTGGTTTCAACTAACAGTTTTTTTCTAAAATTCAATTACTTTTAAGTTAGTATTATTCCTGTGTGCTATTTTTAAACCCTTTCAAGTATTTTATTAATCATTGGGCAATTTTTCATAATTAATTTATTTATTACGCTTTGAAATGTCAAAAAATTAAACCATTAATTCTTTTTATTTTGTAAAAACATTTTTAATGAGAAATATCTTCATATTTTCGAATCCAAATAGAAAATTAATTCTGATTATATATATATATATATATATATATATATATATATGATCAGTTTTGTCAAATATTTGACAGTTTTAATTTATATCTACAATCTTAATGATAGTAGAATCATAATAAAGTAACCTTATACACGCATACATATTTTACAAAAAAGTAAAAATAAAAGCATTAATATAGTAAAACTTTTAATAATTATTTACAAATGAATCATTTAAAATATTAAAATTAGGTTTTTCACTATGTAATCTAATTAAAATCATATAAATCATCATATTTATTATACTCAAATAATTTTTAAAAAATTCAATTTGAACCTCTTTATCAAATGCATCAACAAATCAAAATTTCATAATGCTACGCTCTTTAAATGTAATTCATTTAATTACTCTAAATTTCAATTAAGCGAAAAAGAAAATTTTAACAATGAACAAACAATTATTTCGTTGTTGACAAAAAATGTTGGAAAACAATTAAAACTAATTCGTTGAAAACTGTACATTAATATATATGTGATAGTTTCATTCTTTTCATTAACTAATGTGTGATATACCAAGATTTAATTCATATTAAATCTAAAATTATAATTAATGTGATATATAAAAATGTAAAGTAAATTTAAAAATATCATTCTATAAATTCTGTTAGTTGTGAATTGAAGTTATTATTACATAATAAACTTGAAGTTTTGGAAGAAAGTATTCAGAAAAACAAATTAATATATTTAAAATTTAATTTAAATAATTTTAAATACATCAAACTAATAATAATAATTGAACTGAATATAAGAAAAAAATGAATCGATAATTCCGATTTTTGATTTCAGAAGTATATTAAAATTAGTGAAAAAGTTCTTTTATTTGGTGTAATATAGTAAATGTGGCTAAAGTTACACAAACTTTTTTTTAAATTATATGAAAAAACAAAATTGTAAATGCAGATAGTGTGATCACCAACGTATATTTCTTCCAAGCTGCCTATAAAATAAATCGAAATTCATTAGAAAATATACAGAGGGAATTTCTAATTTATTTTGAGCCCTTATTTATACACTCACATTGTTTTATGGAAATTTTAAGCATTAAAAACATAATTAGGTAGCTAAAATTGCATCATAACAACAGAAGCAATTAAATTGTTTTAGTAAGTATTAGGAAGATATAATTGAGATTATTATACTAATAAATTACACTGAGCACTTATTCAGCTTTATGTTAACATTGTTTACAATTTTAAAATACAATAAGTGATTCACGCTGTAAAGTATAATCGTATCTAGTAGTTTCCGGTTCATTAATTTTTATATCTACAAAATAATAATGTATATAAGTCCTCAACTTTGAAAATAAATTTTATAAATGACGGAAGTTTTAACTTTATCCTAAGTATAATGAGTAATTATCATGCATATATGTAATTATAATAAACTTTCATATCGTTAGTTCTTTAAGAAAATTTATTGAAGTGAAAATGCATAGTATTTTAAAAATATGACTTAACTACACTTTATAGAAACCGCGTTATCTTCCTCGATGTACTTAAATTACTTTAAAAAGAAATTAAAATGTAAGTATTCAAATAAAAAATATTAAGATTCTTTCTCGGAAAATGCAAATTAAATTTTAAATATATTTCTAGTAAATTATTATCACAAAAGTAATTATTTAAAAAATTAATTATTATTAAAAAAGTAATTATTATAAATTAAAAAAGTAATTATTATTGAAAATACTTTAAAATGGCTTTTGATTACAAAATCAATCAATGAAATAAGTGAATTCAAATGAAAAAAAATATTTCTCCATATTTAAGGCTTAAATTTTCGCTTAATTCTCCTATAAATTGTTATTTACTTTAAAAATTCTTTATAAGTAAATTAATTAAGCTTAAATTTCAAAGAATATAGTGCTACTAATCTTCCTTTTTATTGAGCAGATTCAGAGAATTAATATATTGTTGAATGTGTTTTGCTTCAAAAAATAAATCATTCTTTATCTCAATATTAAATTTCAACAATTGAGAGGTGTAAATAAATGTTTTTGAAAAGATAAAACTTAGAAAAACAATGAACTTACATTTTTTTAAAAACATGTGAAAAGTAGCATGAATAATTACTGTGAAAAGATCGAGAGCTCTAGATTGGTTGATAAAATCATCAGGTTGAACAAAAAATACTTGAAGAGTTAAATACTGTAAAATCATATGCTAGTATGCAATCATTCTTAAGAATTGCCTAATTAGCAACCCGTTACATGATAAAAAGGTTTTACTTGGTTTAATTAATCATCATTACATAAAAGAAGTAACAGTTTTAAGAGTAAAAACAATTTGGGAAATTAAAAGACGCAAGACCGCGTTAATTATTATCTAATGTTTGCATGAGAAAATAAAACGCTTAGATACTTACAAAACTTGACGTTTTCCTTCTCCGCTAATTTTCTTTTTATTTTTTTTTTTTTTTTTTTTTTTTTTTTTGCTGAAAAATACATTCTGTTCTTAGTTTGCGTTGAGTGATTTAATTTATGTATAAAAATCGTAAGCAACAAAATTATTCAAGGGAATAATTTATACCAGTGGAAAATCTATGAAAGTACACATAAAAGGGGTTACTATACTAGGTCAATAACTTGTCCAAAAAAAAAATCCCACTCATGAGTCGTAACTTTACTGAAAAATGATTGCTGCTACTTTTTTTCTCTGTAAAATCAGGCCCCCTGAGAACTGATGAGGCACCTAAGAGAAAGTATATTTTCTCTACAGTGAAGAAGAACAGTTTGATTTACTTGAAGCCATTTAAAACTTTCTCCCCAAAAATAGGTTTCTTTCTATCAACGCTTTTCCAGATACAACACTAGACTTAAATTAATTGTCTCATCATAAGGTTTTATGATTTACCAGGATCTAAGCTCTTAAATCTTGCCTCAATAAATAACGAACAGATAAGAGAAATGCAAAGATAAATGTCTCTCGAAATGCATAACAAGTTTTAAGTATATGCCATAGGAATGAGAGGGAAAGTTGATAATTTCAGTTATATATCCGGTAAATCAGGCATCGTTGTGTAACGACATAAGTAGAAAAAAAAGAAAATAAGCAAGTTTTTTGTAGGATAATGGCCAAAAATTTGAATATCTTGATTAAAGCAAATTTCTAATTTATGTTCACTTTGTTCGAATCTATTTTAAATGGCCCGAGTTTTTTTATTTCCATATGGAAACAAAATAAATTTTACATTAAGATCACATAAAATGAAATTCTTTTTTGGAAAATAAGTTCTTATAAAAATTTATTCACTGGTTATTTTAAAACTAAGTTCAAAAATTTTACCCTTGGCAGTTGATATCAGTTATTTTGATTCTTCAAAACCTTAACTTAAAAAATATCATAATTTCGGGGATAAAATCTTTTTCAATTACAAAACAATTTCTATTTTTTTAAAACAGTAAACATAAAATAGTTCATATATAGTTGCAGAATTTATTGATGGCAGTAAGATAATTTTTATCTTAAAATAATTTGTTTATTTAATATAAAACAGACATTCTATTCTAAAATACTATTTTATAAATAAATATTTTAAAACGTTTTATTGTTTTTATTTTAGCACCTGTAATTTTCCACAATATTCTATAAATTTAAGAGTTGATATTATGATAATAATATAATCCTTAATTAATAAAACAATCCATAAAAAATTAACTATAATCCTTTTGATATATTCTTTACAATTACATTTAAAAGCCAGAATAAATTAGATACCTTGGGATTAATAATATTAAAATATGAAAACACTCCCTTTTGCGATATTTAATTCATTAATTTTATGAAAATAAAATTTAAACTCAAATGTACATATTTTAGTGATTGGTCAAAGATAACTTTCATTATAGCTCAAACTGAATGGTTAAAAAGTATTAGGACAAAGTTTAATATATATATATATATATATATAATTGATAGCTAGGCACTGAATTTTTAAGAGCATGAGCAAGTATGTTGAAACTAATTGGAAAAAGTTTCTAGATGAACTCTATTTTATATAAATTTTGCGTAAGTCCAAATAGTTAATAACTTCATTTATATTAAAGAATCCACTTATAAAATTTTTTTTATCATTTACAATATCTATTTAATTAGAGAATACATATAAATAAGAATTTCTCTGATCTAAATGATTTCACTTTTGAGATCGAATTCTTTCCTATAACTAATAATATTACCAAACAATTTTAACAAATTTTAAGTCAAAACATTTTGAAATCTCATAATATATAGTTCAAACAAAAATAATATTATTATAAATCTTATAATAGTTCCAAAGTTTTCACTGTAAGCATTAGAAACATGTGATGAAATTTAGGAATGGATATTCCCTCGAGCTATAGTAAAAGAGAAATTAAGTTTGTAATTGCTAAGAATTAATTTCATGGGAAGATTTATGCATTTTCGATTCAATGATAAAATATTTATGCATTATATTACATAATTTAACTAAAAATTCAAATATAGTATTTGATTTGCTCATCTTGAATTTAAATACTCAATAATGATAAGCATTTAAAATTAGTAAATCAAAATATACTAATAATAATGACTGCTATAAGAAAACGATGATAGCTAAATGAAGATAAGTTCACAAGTTTCAATTATACAAACAACAATTTTCATAATGAAGGACCTTTTTCAAAACTTTTTTCATAATGAACGACACATTTATGGAATAATTTTAAAATTTGAGATCTACATTGAAAGATTCCATATAAAATTACATTATTAACATAATATCTCATATTGCATTTTTTATTCATATCACTTTCTTATTTCTTATACTTCAAAAGATGAAAAAAGCCCTTTTCTAAAGGTAACATATAAATTAGCTGCCTTTTACGAACTGTCACTTTATGAAATTCTATTGTTATACAGTAAATGGTTCACTTCGAAAGGAAAAGCATAATATTTATCTCTCAACATACAACAATGGCTGGGATTGCATTCTGATCCTTTTACTCTGAAAGATTTAATCATTCCACATATTGAAGATAACCTCATGTTTAAAATACTGTTAAATTTTAATTTTGGTTCATTAAAATCTAAATATTTAAAAAGGATAAAGTTAGTTCACAAACTGTTTTTTCTCTTAAGCTTATGAGCTTGTTTCTTACATATTGCATGCAGTTGTTTCAGTCTTAATCATGAATCTATTGGTGGCTGTTACAAACATAATTCTAAAAAGAAAATTTAACTCATTTCTAAATATTATTAGGAAAATATTTAGCAAATGTTTACCCGAAATCCTTCTTTTAAACATGGGGCATAGATGAGGAAATGAGAAAGCAAAACACCAACCATAAAATCAGATCATTAGGGACTTTAATACGAACTTTTTTACTGACCTACCTACATTACCTTATTTTTTATTACCAATTTATATAAAGCACTCCAGAAGTTTGATATTCTATGCAGAGTTCCCGAAATTTTCTTAATTTCTTTTGGAAGATTTATCAAAACAGTTTTCAGATTTTTTTTATTTCTGTTGTATCAATTCAAAACACATGAAAACTGTTTAAATTCATATCTTATGAACAAATCTAATACATTAATAATGTTGTATAAATTTTTCATGTTATTTAGGATTAAATTGCATTATATTACAAGCAGTTCAATTAAAATAAGTCTGTGATTAAACTTATTTAAATATTAATTGGAAATAATATATTTTAAGATAAGCTTTCAGATTCAAAAATTTATCTTTAAAAAGATTATATGATCTAAAATGTGTCATATAATCTATTTGATCAATGTTCAATAATAGAAATAGCGTTCAACTAAAAATTTTGCGAAATTTACTCTTGCGTATTAAAGTAATAAAGTCCTAACTAAATTTGCAAATTTTCCTTTTTTGATAATTTTATGGCACTGTTTATTAGACCAAATTTGTTCTTGGGTGACAATAATCCCTTCAAATTTTAATATAAGGAACGAATCTTCCTTAATAAAGCAAAATGTGCCTTTCCAGGTTTTTTTAATATCAAGAAAGATATCAAGATTTATGAAAAAGATTGTACAACAAAGCATATTAAACACTTGATTTTATGTTCTTTTACTTGAAGAAATTTTTAAAGAATTGGTAAACAACAAGAAAATTCCAGAATTATTTTTAACTTCATTCGAATTAAAGCTGACAGTGTAATCAAATAGAACAAACATCGAAAGCTTCTTCCAAGACCATAGCTTTTAAAAGTCATTTTAGATGTTTGTTCCTGTATCCCTACGAAACAAGATGTGAAAGTTTCACTTCCGATTCTTGCAAACATATGCAAGAAGAAATGTTAGGAATTTTTTGGACTTTTTTCCTTATTCAATACTTTAATGAAGCTTATTAATTAAGAATAGTTTAATGGTATGTTACAGTAAGAATTAAATCTACAAAACGTAAAGTGAAAATATAGTTTATTATTAATCTTAAATTTTCAGTTTATTTTATTAGTGAACCATCTGATTATTTATATATATGCTACAAAATACTGATCGTCTTTGATAGAGTAAAAAATTGTTTGAAATACAAAATAGAGCTATTATTACTAATATCTTTAACTGTGTTTGAAAAAGAGATAAAATTCTTAAGTAATATCAAAAGCATATTTTTAGCAAAAAGTATTTTATTTTCAAAAAACTCAAGTAATAAAATGGAATTGTCGATGATGAAGTAGATTTTAGACACGGCTTATTTAAATCTAGATTCGGAGAAATCACTCCTGTACATATTTGAATTTGTCACGTGTTTGACCTTGTTCAATTGAATCTGTTCTGCTCTTCTTTACTCATCAAGTTTTACAAACTACTACTAACTCACTGCGATATTAGTAGCAACTAATTGTTAACAAATCTTATAACTTTGCTTCTTGATAAATTTGCAGGCTTAGAAAAATAAAGTAAAAGATTAAACGTATGAAAATGAAAAAAGTGCATCTTATTTTAAAACTATACCTACATAACTGATAATAAATATAAAAGTTTTATCCAGATGATAAGTCGATATTAGATAGGTTTTTTAAAAATTATTGATTAAAAAATAGTTAATTTAGTTGAAATTTTTTAAAATGTAAAATTATTAAAAAAGGGAAAAGTATACTTTAAGCAAATAAAATTTTATTTTACCCTGATATTTTCCAAACATCTCAGTTCGTCTTTTTTATTTGGTTAAATTCCGACAAATATACAGTGAAATGTTATTACAAATTATAACCAAAATAAAATTTTGATATAAGAAGCTATAAGATTAATGTCACCAAATTAGATAACTATTATAAAAAAAACCATTACAAATTATTCTCAATCAACAAATTAAATTACTTTTGCACAAAACATTTGTAATAAATATTTCTAATGATGTAGATTTTATTATTTGCTTTGGAATAGATGATTTAACAAAAATAAATAAAGCTTACAATTACTTTACATATGAAAGCTGCAAGTGAATATAATCTCTACGTTATGGCGAAAAATTTATTCTTTAGCAGAAATATTCTAAAATGCTCCGCTGAATCTATTTAAACAAGACATTTTTTATCTAACTTTTCTCAGAATTTCATTTCCCTGCATAGCATGCTCTTAATTTGATTGCGGAAGGCGTATTCATTCGAAATTGATAAATATTTATTTGGACAAAAGATACGCTTAAATGAAAAATGCAGCTTCATAAACAAACATAAACTTGGCTTGTTTAAACATGCAGAATTCGCGATTCTATGTAAATGAATTAGAAGAACTTCCCAGAAACTAAATTCAATTGGACAGAGGAATGTCAAAATAAATTTTCACTCGAAGCCTTAGATCGATATGGAAAGCAAATAAAATGTGATTTTTGATGAAAAAGAAATGATCGGTAAAGGAATCAAGACCGACCGTTTTTATATTCACCAGGGGGTAGAGAATAACTTATTAAATACATAAAAGGATCGGCATGAAACCCGAATGGAAGTTTGACATTTTATCGCACTCTTTTTAGTTTGCACATCATTTCCTGAGGCTTGTCATGAATGAAAGACTGAAAAATTTCCACACTTAAGTTTGAGTAGTTGGCAACTATCCAACCTATTTTTTCTGATCGAAAAACTGATCAGAAAAGTGTGTAAAAACTAATGAAGACACCTTGGAGCTATACAAGTAAACCTTTAGGGTCTATTGAAAGATTGATAACTAATTTTTATAACTAATAAGAATCAGGCATTCTTATCGTATATTTAGGTAGGTTTAAAACCGATATTAGGTGCAGATTTAGAATGGTAAACAAATTTAAAATATTATTCTCGTGCATTTAAAATCAATATCATGCAAGAAATTTTTATCCAAACATGTTCTAAAAGTAATTATTATTTCTCTTTCTTTTAAAATTAAATACACATTTAAATTAAGGTAATTATCTAAACAGTGAATTTAATAAGATTCAAGTGTATTTTCGTATTTTGACAGCAATAGAAGAACTTAGTTGTCACAAAATTATAAAAGTTTTAAAAATAATTTTAGGTAAATTATTTAAAAATCATAAATTAAGCTATAAACTTATATAATTTTCAGAACGAAAACATTAAATTCTAAATATTTAAAAATAAAATGCTAAATATATCTTTAAATAAAATTTTAAAAAAATTTTAACAAATTTTATAAAAGAATGCTCAATTTGAATTCGGACACGTTATAATTTATTAGCTTATGAACATAGTCACATAAATAAAAAATAATTAATAAATCAACTTATATGTGAAAACAGTCTTATTTTTCTAAAATGTCAGGAATGCATGCAAATTTCAATAAAACTAAACTTTAATAATATTAAGAATTATAGAATATGAATTCAAATAATCTTTAATTTAAAAAATAAAGAATAGATTATATTAATTTTAAATTATCGAGAGAGTGTGTGTGTGTGTGTGTGTGTGTGTGTGTGTGTGTGTGTGTGTGTGTGTGTGTTTGTGTGTGTGCGTGTGTGTGTGTGTGTGTGTGTGTGTGTGTGTGTGTGTGTGTGTGTGTGTGTGTGTGTGTGTGTGTGTGTGTGTGTGTGTGTGTGTGTGTGTGTGTGTGTGTGTGTGTGTGTGTGTGTGTGTGTGTGTAATGCAATTATTCTCCTCAAACCGCAGTCACTTAGTGATAAGGAATTCTGTTAAACATTATATATTTTTGAACTTAGAAAAACTTAATCAAAAGTCTAACTTAAAAGAGAAATAGTTTTAAAAGTCAAATTACAAAAGATAGGTACGATTTTGACAAAATCTACTTATTAAACTATTTTAAAATTTGCTTCGCATAGGTATAAATCTTCTAAGAACAATGAAATTAATTTTTTTATTAAGCTATATTTGAAATGCAGAAAATTTCTTACACTTTGGTTGGAGGGACTATGAGAGGGGAGACACATAGTGAGGAATAACTTCCATGATAATTTCCAAAATAATTCCCATGAATCTAAATCTAAATACTTTAAGAATTTAATTATTTAGTAATTTAATTATTTAGAGAAGAATTCTTTTAATGAGAGAATTAATTTCTTTGAAATATTAAACACTTTAATGCAGTATTTAATCTTTCAAAGAAACTGTTTTATTTAGATCTTAAGAAATTGATTTTAGCTAATCATACTTTTATATACTTTATGTCTGAAGAGCGAATACGGATATTAAATTATTAATAAAAATGATATACTGAAAATCATTTTTGCAAGATGTGTTTAAAAGAGAATTTTTAAAACTTAAATTATAATAAATTTTTGTTCATAGAAACTTTGAATTTCTGATCATAAAAAATAATGAATTCATCAGGAAAAAGTTAGCTGTAAATAATGCATTTTATTTTATGGATCCATTGCTATGTGATATAGTAAAATTTTTCAGCTTGCTAAATTTATTTAAGATTTAATTAAAAGAGAAAGTAATTTCTATTAGATCTTAGCATAATTTTGCTGAGAAGACAACCTAATTCATGAATATTTTAATTTGCGCTGGAATAGTTAGACGTTCATTTATGAGATATGTTTTGGGGTAAGGTAAAGAAATAATACCCTCAAACAAATTCCAATAGTAATTGGGTTATCAGTAAATTTTTATCTTTAAATATGATATATTTTAGTATAATGAAGAATTTCATAGTATGACTTTTTCAATAGGTATGATAAAAATATAAACTATCATAATTGTAGAATCTAATTTCCTCAATGATATGATAAATGCAAATGACTTACATAAGAATCTAATAAGAAAGATATAAATATTATCTTCTGAATTCATCATTTTGTCGCCATTTCAAAGAAAACACAAGATGGAATGTATTGATGGAAAAAATGTTATTATTCTTTATACACTTTTAAAATTTATTTCAATGATTCTCATTATTGTTATTCTTTCTCAAATAAACAGTAATTTTTATCGTCTTTGTAAAACAATGTAGATATTGACAAAAACTAAGTAAGCAGATCCAGCTAATTTACTGATTAAAAGCATTTTATAAAAATGGTTTTAGGTAGAACATACTTTTAGAGCAACATATACATAATACAATATATTATTTTAGAACATATAATAGAATAAGAAAAGAGAACTTCAAACTGCTTTTAATTGATGTCAAAGCTTGATCTAAGAAAATTTACAGCATAAACTCATTTTCTGAGGTGTTACCTAATATCTTAAAATAATTAAAAATTATTTCTCAAATAATTTTTTTTCGCTTATTTAGCAAATATAAATGTTACTTTAAATTTGTTCTATATTTTTCCAGAAAAAAATAGAGTATCTCATAATTATTCAAATATTTTCCCTTCAGTTGAACATTTAAATATTTGTAAACTATGTAGTTATGATTTATAATGTAAACAGCATCAAATAAGTTATATCGTCATTGCAATAGAATCATTCAAGATTTTTGAAAACATAACAAATTAAATTTCTTTTTACAAATAATTTTTCCAGATAAAAGTCAATTAATATTTTAACTGCTTAATATTTTAACAGTGATGATCATTCACATTTTAAATAAAGTTTTAAATAAACATGTTTATTACCCTTTCAGTAATTTTTTAGGAAAATGACGGTTTTTTCCTTGAATGGTTAAATTTTGTTTGGTAAAATTTGAATAAATTCCACTAGAAATCGTAATTTTATCAATTAATTTTAAAAATATTATAATGCCGATGTTTGAGCAAACTTACGAAATTTAGAATGCATCAAAATATTTACTAGTTAAATATTTATTTTAGATAAACTCTACATTGCCTCCATTTTCTAGACAAATAAGGATAACTTATTCAAGCAATATAAGGAGATAATAACACTTGTGAAAACATATTTGCTTTTGTGACAATAGCTTTACAAATTTTAATAGCCTCTTTAAAAATGAGAGTTTTAATCACAAATTCAAAACTAATTTCTTAAAGTAGCACAAAGCAAAATTTTCAAGCACAGGGAATATTCAGTATTTTTTTGAGAAAGGATAGGCAATTAAAATTTAGTTTCGATTCCGATGAAAACAGCCAATTCTAGAGATACAAAATATTTGTACAGACAGCATACATAAACACAGCAGTATTTTTTTTTTTCAAATACAATTTTCACATAAAATTTTACAACATTGTAAAAGAAGCATATTACAATAATCGAATTCACACACAAACACACACATACAGATATATATATATATATATATATATATATATATATATATATATATATATATATATATATATATATATATATATGCATACACAATGTATGTATGTTTTGGAATAAATATTTATCAATTATTATCATGTGACCGTAATCTTTTATAAAAAAAGCTAACATTCTATTATGATAAAATTGTAGTGAGTATCTCATTAAACGATCTCAAGTGACAACCTGAATTTCTATAATCACATTGAAAAGTTGATGAATTTTGAACGACTTTCTTTATTGGAAATATGCATGTGGACTCAGAAAAACAATTTCAAATGTGTGGTAAATTATATAACCATCGCACAAAGAATATTTTTTCACATTTTTTCGCTATAATATTAGAAATACTTGTTAATTATATTAGAATGAATAAACTTTGGAAGTTGGTGGATTGGGGTTTTTGGCGCAAGGTCCATAAAGGACAAACTGCACCAAAAAATTTGGAAGAGAATTAATTGATACCCGAAAATATTCGTTATACTATTGTACATTTCTGAGGATTTGAATTTCTTTGAAGGAGAGAAAGAAAAGAAGCATTTAAAATTTTTCCCCTCAAATTTTTTTATTTTTAGAATTCAGTATAGTAATAAGAATTTTATCAGTTTTTAAATTGTTAGCATTTTTTCACAGTGGGGAGGTCCTAAGTTCAATAATAATTCAGATATCCAGTTTTCTCTCATAAATCCTCACCCTTTCCAAATTTTCAAACAAAGAAATGTAATCATTTAACATTTTCATAATTTATTTTCAAATCTTCTTAAATGCATTTGAAATATTGAAACATTTGAACACATTTTATTTTAAAGTTGCGTAAATGATGCCTAAAATTGTATTCGTTCTAGTAAAATATTAATGGTTGTGACAAAAACATATCTATGTCAATTGTTTTTTAACCGAAAAAAAAATTCTGTTGCTAGCCTTAAGGGAAGAATACTTTTCTAAAGTTTGAAGCTGAAATGAGAATTTGATAGCGTAAGAAGATATGCTAAAAAATTCCTTTCATATTTTCAAATATTTATTTCTTCCAATTTTAAAAATAGGAGAAGTAACAAGGATCTTTATTTACATCATATGTAGAGGAGGATGGATGGATTATATCTTTTAAGATCAGTGAAATGAAAGATAATTACAAATATTTCGATCACATTGAAAAATTATATGCACTACTTTTAAACAGTATTTCTTCTTTCTCAATTTAATGTAATATTATTCTTCGTTTTATTTTGATATATCTCCTGTTAAATCACATCAAAATATTTGTTTATAAATTTCATAGTTCTTATTTCTTGTTTAGCTTTATTATTATATGTAAAAGTTAATTATACTGTTAGTAAAAGTTTCATCTTTTGTGTTTGCAGCTGTACAAAATCCAATTCAATCTAGATTATTTGGCACCATCTACAAATTTCATTAGATTTCTTACCATCTTAAATTAACCATCAATATTAACTTAAACTGATTCAGTAAGAGGTGAAATAAGAATATCAACTTAACAGAGAAAAATATACTTTTTAATTAAGTATTTAGTAAATGTTGTAGATATTCATATTTTGGAAGATTTTAAGAGAATAATCCTTTTACACTATTGTTATGTTAAATTATCGTTTACTTATTGTTTCATTCACCATATTATTTAATTTAGTCTTTTGAAAAATACTTTTATCCACTGTCATTGAATTATAGATAGTGCCTTTGGTCAAAATATAAAATATTTCACAATTATTTCATAAATAAATGTTAACAACTTATATTAATAAATTAAATTTTAAAAAAATCGTCCTGAGATATGTAACTATATGCAGTAGAATATATTTTCATTAAATGATAATATTTTCATAAATAAATAAAGTTATTTATCAGGTGGAAAAATAATGTGGTTATTTTTTATTTCCGTAAAATTGTTTTCATTTAGATAATTTTCTTTATTTTTACATTTTGCGCTCTCCTATATACTTTTAAAAGTTTCTACGCTCATGTTAATTTAAAAAATGCTTATTTCTTTTTATTCATAAATTAAATGACATTTTCAAATAATCTCATTTGAATTTTTTTGTTTCCTGTTATATTTTAATAATTTTACAACTATATAATATAAAATATTTTCTGACCTATTTATCAATCCATTGCGTCTTAGTATTGAGTTTATTTTGAAGTATCTAATGAGTCAATTAATTTAACTATCATCAGTATGTTAACTTCATGGCTTGTTTTGAGAGAATAACCACATTTTAAATGCTGAATTTTTGCGCTGCTGATTCCAGTTAGAATTCCTGAAATCTATATTAATATTTCTTGATATCTGCAAATTGTAGTAATTTTTCGTAACTTAAGCTCGGATTTTAGTTTCCATTTCAATTTCTAATCTTTACTCATAAAATAAAAAAAATTTAACCAAGTCAAAGTCAGTTTAAAAGCACTGTTGATATTAAATTTTTAACTATGAATTATTTTTTTACCTAGGGTTTTTTTCTAACCAAACAATTAGTATTTTTGAGTATTTTCTGAATTACATTAATTGTATACTAGTTATATCAATTAAGAATGCATTGCATTGATACAGCTTTCTGCAAAATTAATAATTTCTTTCATTTTAAGAGCTTTGTAAGAAAGTTTTACACATATTCATGTTATTTATGCACGATTTATTGTATTTATAGAAAAGAGATAAATTAAAACTCTTTTAAAAAAATTTACAATTATTCTAGTTTAAAAAATCTAAAAAATTAAAAATAATTAGTAAACTACATTTCTTTATTTCTACTTAAAAATATTATCACAATACACATTCATCTTCTTAAGAATATATTTTTTGTCTTTTCACTATTTTTCAATATGTAAAAAAAGAGATAAATATAAATAGATATATTTCCAGATATGAAAATATCTATTTTCCCTCTCTCTCTCTTTATCTCTCTCCTTAAAAATATATATTCCAGTATTTTTTATAAGTTTATTAACATTTAATGAATTTAAATAAGTTTTTCTCGCATTTAATTCTAATATAAAATAATATTAATTTATTGACTATCCATAAAATGTTTAAATGGAATTTTTACAAATTTTTAAACCTACATTAAAAGTTTTGTTATTAGAAAGTATGATTTTAAGAAAATGTAAGAGAATGATAAAAGATACATTAAAATTAATTTTATTTTTTATTAATAATTATCTTTGAAAATAAATAATGAATGTAAGTACATAACATTTTTCTCCTCTACGCACATGTTTGTTTTATTCATCTCTATAAAAGTAAAACAACTATTTAATTTTTTTAATTTTTATTTTAAAAAAATATAAATAATTTGTTCCAGAATAGAATTACTTTTCATGCAAGATTTCTTTATTAAATACTATTCAGAAAAATAGTTTTATTTATGAAAATTCATAAATTTTTATATGATGCACAATTTGTTAATAATTTCAGCCATAATTTTAATTAAATAAATGTTAAATTATGGTAGAAACAGAGTAAATATAAAGCAGAAAATTTTTTTATGTATCTAAGTAACTTGACAACAAATGGAAAACTTTTTTGGCAAAATATTTGCTCTTTTAACACTTAACAGTTACCAAAAAATATTTTTTACAATAAAATCATTAAAATAGTTAGAATTTATTGATTATTTAAAGAAAATACATTTGTTATTTGAACAGATATCCAGAATCATTTCACTTCTTTCCTAAAATTAAAAATAAATCAATAAAATAAATTAATTTTAAACCTCTTTCGGGCATCCTTTGTTATTAAACTGGTTTCATTTCAAGAGATGTTTCATTCTTAGTTTCAAATACAAACATAGAATTTGCTAAAAACCTGAATCTAAAGTGTTAGCTACATTAAAAACTGATTCGACAAATTAATTTCAGGTGAGTATATTTACAAAAAATACTTATGCGTAAATGTATAAAAATTTAATAGATTTTATATTTATGTATATTAAAATTTAAATTCACTTTTAGAAATCGAAATTTTATGAATTTTTTGGAAGAATCTGGTTTTTAATTATTATTTTATGCAGAATATATCTCAACAAAATAAATACTAAAGAAGTAAATTTAATAGTTAAGAAAAATTCGTTATGCATAGCTGTGCATATTTTGGTGGAGAAAATGTTAAATAATTTAACTTTTTACCGAATAATTTATGTTAATTATTTTAATTTATTTTACTTACCTAATTTAAAGAGTTTAAATGGCTTCAGTGCTGAATTTTCGCCAATGCTAATGTTGTATAACTGTAAGAAAATGAAATTTTTTCAATTTTTATGAATTAAACTTTACTTTCAATTAAATAATATAGTATGTTGGACTATATTATTTAATTGATCTTAAAATGCCTTCAAATTAAGATACAACAAAAATTCATCTGATAAAATATTGCAAATCATTTAAAAGCAATCTTTCATCAGAATTTTGTATGGAAACATTTTGATATTCTTATTGAAGATAAAGGTAATAATAGTTTAAACGTAATAATAAAAAAATTATATTTAATAATCACTTTAAAAATGAAAGTACTTTTGCTTATGAAAAACTGATATATTCAATGATAATAATGCAACTTAAGATGAACTCATACTATTTCTAACACTCTGTAATTTGACTCTGTAATTTGACTAGATAACACTCTGTAATTTAACTGGGATAGCCTGACGACCGAAGGCCCTTTATGTCATTTTAATATTTATCCCATAAATTGTTTTCGGGAAAACATTTTTACAGCAAATGATCCGTATCTGTATAAAATGTCACAAGGGAGAAAACCCGGTAAACTGCTAAGTTTACTAAATTTTCTCCTTTATAAATAATTTGAATAAGTTATTAAATAATTTAAATAAATAGTTGTAATAATTTTTAAAATAATTTGAATTTATATAAAATATTGTTACTTCAAGTAAGAGAACAAATAAAAGATACCTAATTTTCTCATTCGTTGTTATGGTTAAATATGAGTGGCTATAACGCGCCACGTAAATAAACATTTGCATTTTATTTTCTCATTAAAAATTACCTGTTATCAATTCCGTTATATTTAAAGATTGTTTATCCATTACGCTGCAAAGTTTGCAGTTACAAAAATACTTAAAATATTTATGAAAGCTCAAAAAATATATCATGGATAAGTTAGGGTGATCTTATAATAGAATAGGAAACTTTCTTCAGAATAAATAAATCTGCATTATAATCCAGGACTTCTGTCTGCACTCTCATGAAAAGATAAGCAATTGTTCATGCTGCATCAAATTCTATAGACCATATATGGAAAGCAAGTAAGGAAGTTATCCTATTTTATAGTGTAATCAAAAACTGTTAGAAGTACACGAATGTCCAGTTCTTACGATGAAAGAGCAATAATAAATGAGGCTCTGTACATAAAATCAGTCCACAATAATACACGACCTGATCTAACTGCAAGAACAAGACGTGAACAGAATAAAGCTAAATATTATTATCAACATTTGCTATATTGTTCATATTCCTCTGATTGTATTAGCATTTTGTAGGTTGTAGATTTATTCAGTGACAAAAATTCATTTAATAAAAATTTTCCATGTAAATTTCCAACAATATACTAATTTTAAATTCGGATATTTCATTTTGTCATTATTTTAAATTGAATCAACAAATTGAATTAAATTCAGTTCTACGTAGCTGTAGTTGCCATTATCATTTATTTTACATGAATATATGTATAACAACAATAAAATTTACTTAAAATACACATAAACATAAAAAATATATATTTATATATTTTTAAAATTTTATTATATATATTTTTATATTATTTTTTATGTTTTTATAATCAAAATGTATAAAAATATAAAAGCAAATAAAATTCGAATTTAAGGAATCATAAAATATGATTCAAATATAAAATACTAGATAAAAATTTGAATCATATCCATTGGAAGCTTACCAAAAAAACATTACGTCATTAAATTTTCTACTTTATGAAAAAATCGAGCTTTTGATTTATTTTTATTGTGAATTTTCGAGGGTGTCACACACACACATATATAGATAGATAGATAGATATAAATATATGTACTCAGTAGCCATCAACTGATACAGTTTTAGTTAAGATCTATAAAACATAAACTATGAATTTCTGTATGAAAACGCTTAACAGATAAATGTCTTTTGAAAAGGGTCCCTTTTCTCAAAATGATTCAAAAGATAAAACCTTAATGGATATTAAGAGAAGTTATATGATGGAAACTTCATTCTATGCATTTTGTGTTGTTTTTTATTCGTCCATAAATTAAATGTTCACACAGTAAAAAAAATATATATCTATAAATTTTTGTCAATATCTGTGTTATTTGTATGCCAATTTCAAACACATTATCTTTAAAAGGACGAATCTCTCTTTTCCATGAAGAAAGAGAAACATCAGAATATTTCTGTAGATATATGTTAATTTATGCATGTATCTATCATTTTTCGTTATCAATTTACAACTAAAGAATTACTACAGACTACTAGAATACGTACATTTTCCCTTTCATACTTTGAAAATACTTTTCAAGGGATTCTGAATCAAAAAAAAATTTAAATCTTCAGTTTATTGTTGTAGGGATACTAAAGTAAATATTCCGTTTCCTGTACAAAACATTTTGAGAAAAATTTTTCAGTTTCAGGAATGATACAGAATAAAGTTTTAAATGTAAAGCTAGTCCTGTTTGAATCTTCGTCAACAGAGTCCGAGGAAAGAATTGTTCGTGAGATTTTACGGAACACACGCACACTTTGCTCTTCCACTACTATACTTAAACAGTCTAAAATGTCCTCTGAGTACTCTTTCTCATCAAAGATTCAAGTTGGAGAGAAGTTATGCAAAACATCTGCTTTATATGCATCTTCACCCCTATCTACTTAGAGAAACGTCAGTAAAAGTGCTTAGCCGTGCGTGCCAGAATTTTTGGCTTTAATATCCTAAAGTTTCAAATATTATTATTAAAAGAGCTTTTTTTCTTTTTTTCTCTTTGAAATTATTCTAAATTACTACCATCTTGCCTGTTTACAAAGAAAAGGCTTTGAAGTTTTAAAGTTGAAATGAATTACCACTGTTAGTATGCATAGAACTATGTCCATGCAGAGAGGAATGCTGAAAGGAACTTATCGTTGCCTGTTCAAAAATTTATGCTGAACTAAAAAAGTTTCAATAAATTTTCTCTCGCAAATATAAATGCATGCTATTTAATAGTCATGCATCTTAAAGTTAACGCACTGATCAGCTTCTCATTAAAGAAATAATGTTTTAGTGAATATCATCCCTTCAATAAAATATAAAGAGGTAAAAGTCGCATTTCCTTAATGTTATTTTTTATTTATTCATTTGCTAAACATAATTTCAACATAATTGTGTTAGTAATTATTTCCCATTTGTTTATAACTTAAAAACTAGCTAACAGTTAACCTTTTCTGAATTCTAAGTAACCCAAGCTTACATTCTTTCAATATTTTTACTCTTAAATGGTGCACTTAAAGAAAAAGTCCATTATTATCAAAAATTTTGAAACATTGAACAGGCATAATTTTATTTTTGATAAAAAAGGAAACCAATAAAATAAATTAAAATTGCTATAAAATATTATATTTAAAAATATTATATTACCACAAAAATGTAGATAAATGTGCTTTGGAAAACACATTGCTTACATTTAATTTCACATAAATTGTATATTAACAAGTAATTGGATTACATCAAATAGTGAGAAATACTTTCAATCATTTTAAAAAATAATCAAACGTTTTAGGAAAAAATTTTCGGATCTCGGTTCGGGCATGAATGTACTTTCTCTCTCTATCTATCTTGCCTTTGTCCTTTCCTTGTATGAATGGGTTGTGAAGGGTTGCGCCTGCCCTATAAACGGGTACCTATGGCATGTGTGTACTGAGGAAGTCTGACTCTTTACCAAAATATAGTTCAGTTGGAAAAGTGGAGCAGCGTACCCCATAATGCCAGCCTAGTTGGCAGACAACAACAATTAAGCCATCCAACTTGTCTTGTGGTCAGCATTCCTGACTGTGGATAGGGAGGTCCTGGGTTCGAATCCCGGTTCGGGCATGGATATGCTTTCTCTATCTATCCTTTGTTCTTTCTTTGTATGAATAGGATGGGAATTGTTGTGCCTACCCTATAAATGTGTACCTATGACATATGTGTACTGAGGAAGTCGAACTCCACGCCAAAATATGGTTCACTTGGAAAATTGGAGCAGCACATCCTATAATGCTAACCTAGTTGACACACGACAACAACAACAACGAAAAAATTAAAAGCAGCTTAAACTATTTTCTTTAAATAAATACATGTACAGCTCGCATAATTGCAAAAAATAATTGAAACTTTAAAGGCGTAAGATACATTAATGAGTAGCAATTTTAAATTCAAGATTCAAATCTTTAGTCATTGATACCACCTATATTTTAACACTTCATACTTCCATGTGTCTTGATAAAGATTCATAAAGATTCTTATATTGACCTCCTGCGATACACGCTCCCAAACATTCATCGATTGTTGTTTCATATCTGTTACATTTTAGGATGTTGAATCTGATGGCGTATTATGTTCCAGATACTTCTGATCGACCAAGGGCCTCATGATCTTGTTTCCTAAAGAAGAGAATTAAACTCATAAAGCAGTACAGCATATGCTAGTCATATAGGGCTTGGTATTATCTCATTAAAAGCGAGGTACAGGATGCCATTCAATGAAGTGTAATGCCATCGAGAATAGGATAGAGTCAGCATATCATTGCGTTGTTAGAATAGTATAGCGAATGGCTGAATCTGTAAAGAATAGCATACCCCACTATGGTCGTAATGGTAGAATGTCTTTGTAAAAGGAAGGCTGATTGAGATCGTTGGCTTCGAGCCTATTATATGGATGAAATTGTCGTCTGATTTAAAAAATAGTGGCATTCATAGCTGAATACTGTTGTTCGTATTCAACAATGAATATTCATAAATAACAAATTGCTTGTAATAATGAGAAAACATTGTAAATAACACCTCCAAATATTTGAAGTTATAAGCAGGTGTTTTAAAAGATGATTTGAGTATAACTTCTCAAGAAATAATTGACGGGGAAATCATCATCTTGCTTCGTATTTTTATATCTTTGTCTTTCAAAGACTTCTTTTCACTAGTTAATTTCCTTGTAGAAATTTTATTGCCATCAGCTGTCCACAACAATGTTTATAGTTGCTAACAATGGCCTATTGCTAGGTTTTTCTTTTAATTTCCCGTATTTCAACATCACTTGGTTAGCAAAAAAGTGCTAAGAAACGATTATTCTTACGTTTGTAGGGTAATGAGAAACTATAAACTTAATATTCATTGGTTTTGTATCATACAAAAGGCGCAGTAGAAATACGAGTTATGATCTGAATTAACCTTCATTGGTTTTGGAAATTGAATCTATGGCATACATCATATGCAAAAATTTAAATACGAAATTTCTGGATGACAGATGCGTTGCAAAATATCTATTTAATATTGATTGGAATATTATGGAATTTTAATTTTTTTAAATATATAATGGAATATAACAAAATAAATTATCTATTTAATAAATAATGGAATAACAAATTTAATATAATTTGATTAATCTTCCAACGAAAATAGTTTTTTAATTCAAGAAGATTACTAATGTTTTTGTATAAGCATATATAATAATCAGACAACTCGAAATATATAAATTACAATGATTATATTTGCAACTCTAAGAAATATAATTAATTTTGCATTTAGTAATAATTAACTGATTTTGAGGAATCAGAAGGATAGAAAAAGTAAAAATTAAAAACAGTTTATCTGCACACAGTATAGGACACTAGAATTTAGTCTTGAGTATGATTAAAGTGTCAGCGGCTAGCTGGGGTTAACTGATGATTATAGGTGATCAAGTTTAACTTCAGTTTTCTCAATAGAAGTCAGCAACAAATATGCTTTCAAAACTAGCTTGGTGCCAGAAAGGCGTTTCTATCAGATTTCAAATAAATTATAATACAAATGAACTATTTGGTTAAATGTAAGTTTTTCTGAATGCAATTATCCTAAACAAAACACATGAGTTATCATATATGATAAACATCTTAATTTATTTATAAATAGAAGTCACACTTCATAATAATTCATGATACGCTGAAAACTTACTAGACAGTAAACAGATAAATACTTAACACAAAAGCATGGGGCTCTCAAATGGTGATGACTGTATATGACATTGCTTTTTAACATAAAAAAAGCCTAATACAGCTTACAAAGAAAATTCTTCAAATCATATGAAATTTGTTTTTTAAATCAAATTTCGTAAATATGATCTTAGTTAGCAATAATGGTGTACCAAAGAGTTGAAGAATTTCTTAGCTATAAGAAAAATGTGATATCGATGAGCAAAGCTTGAACTGGTGACTATACCATAGCAATGAAAATTTAAAGTATACTAAAAATGCATTAACGAATTTATTTTAACCTTGATTGTTGAAAATGAAATTCAATATTTTAAATTTTTTTATTAAATTTGAACCGGAATTCAACGAAGTTGTCAACATATTTATTAAAAAAATTGTTTGCTAATAAAGAAAATTATTCTAAATTTTCATGTTTATCAACGTATCATCTGAAGTTTTTAAATTGGTAATATACTTGTGCTTAAGAACGTAACATGCTTATATTTATCATTAAATAAACATATTTTTGTATATTTCCATTAATTCCTTCTATAATTTACTTATATTTAATACACTAACTCATTGATATTATTTCCGCTATAAATAAGTTATCATAGAAATTATATTTCCCTTTTGATAGTGCATTTACTGGGTTAAAACATGTTTTGATACGGTCTTAAGCTCTTAATTTTTATTTTGGTTGAATATAACATAGAAATATAAGTAATTTTAAGCATTATTTTCATGATATTTTCCTTACACTGTGTGTGAAAAGAATTATCAAATATTTCATAATAAACCTTCAAAGTAAGGAATTCAATTTCAATCATAAACTATTTATTTCTTGCAGTTTTATTGTGCAGCAGTATTTTCTATACACAAATTATTTCACTCTTACATTTGTGGTTGTTCAAGAAAACTAAATCTATGTGCAAACCTCTTACTTTTAGAAAGTAAAAATGATACACGAATAGAAAATGTTTCTTCTTTCAATAAAATCATCCCCTGAAGCTCAGCTTATGAAAAGATTTTTTGAATGAATATGTCTTTCTATTCAAAGGAATGTATTGCATAAGGACATCTAATCGTCCATAAAGGTAATCCTAACTCTGTCTTCTTTCAAAGCGCCAGAGTTCTGAGGAAGGACAACAACTTCCTGTATTCCGCTGGGAGGAACTACATATCAGTCAGTGATCTTCCTGCGGAAAATGTAATCACTTTTCCTAGACTCCTATGATGATAAAGTCGATATTAATACAGTGTTGATACTTCTTTTGAATACACGATATTTTTGCTATCGATTATTCGTTAACATAGAGTATTTACTGTGAAGACGAGTTTTGGAGAAGAATCTTCTTTTACTTACCTTAAAGATACAGTTTAAATTGAGTGGCAAATGTATTTACTTTATTTAAGAAACAACCAATATAGTGGTTTATCTTTAAAAAATCTTACATATGGCAGGTATTCTTAACATGATACAAAAATGTGCAGGCTTTATAAATATAATTTAAACCAAAAATCTAAAGAGAATAGTAGCCAATTTTAAAAAATGTGTTGTATGAAATTTCTGGCACAAAATGTCACGGAATTCATAAATAAATGTTTGAATGATAGCTTCTTATAAAATTTAATTCAATGATTTACACTTTTGTAAAATCTCAATTTAAAGAATGCAAGATTTTAGTGTGAGTATAAGAAATATAAATTTCCTAAAATATTTTACATTCGTTATATATATAGTTATTTTTTGATCATTAAGCATTAGAAATCATTAATGTTATGTGTTATACCTGAAACCTGTAATATAAAATTTATTACAAATTAATCTAAATTATAATTAAGTAATATTATTATGGGCTTTAGTTAATTTATTTCCTTTTTATTGCCGTTTTCAATTTACCTACATAATGTCACGTATTTATCAATATTTTCAGCTTTCTAAAATTGCATTATTAAAATTAGAGTACAAAATATACAATTTATCTTTCCTGAAAATTTAACTACAAGCTATAGTTGATAATGAGAATATTCTTATTACTATTTTAAATATGGTATTATTTTTAAATATACATTTGATTTAAATATATTTGTCTATTTGAACAAAAAATTAATCAATCACAAATGTTTCCTACTGAAATTTCCGTAAATGTAAATAGATTAAATAAAAATAAAGGTAAATTTTTAGTGCAATAAATTAGCAAAGACTACAAGTGATTTTGTGGGAAAATGCATATTTATTTATAATATAAAATTTTAATGGTCATCTGCAGATAATTGCATTTTTTTAATGAAAATGAAATTTATATAAAATTTCAATTAAATAGAATTTCCTTTCTCTAATAATTATTAAAAAAATAATTAAATAGGGAAAATATTTTTTCCAAAAAATCAGTTTCATATAAAGTTGTAAAGTAAGAACAAATCCAAATATTTTAAATTTTTCTGGATTCCTCTTAAAACATTGATGCAATATTTTAAAAAGATTTCCACATCTTTTGAAGTAATGACTGAATTAACTTCAGAAAATAATATTGCTTTTGATTAAAACCTCGAGATTATCTAAATAAAAGTTTAACTTCCTTCACGACTTAGAGACTTTAAATCAATCATAAATTCTCAGCAGGTTATATCGAATCATAAACACCATCTTAACATAGGAATGTAAAACTTGCTTTAATATCTTTTCAAGATAATGCATTGGAATGTGTTCATTTGCGTTGAAGCAATTTTAATTTTAAAAATATATAAAATGCAAAAAATGTGTTACCAGTACGCACTTTTCACAGCGTTAAGGCTGGCAATTATTCATGCTGATAAATGTTAAGTACGTAGACTATGTTGTCTTATGTCTAGCTCAAATTATCTCGTATCATCTCAATTATCTTGTTTTTCCGAATAATTTAAATCTTAATATAAAATAAATTTTGTAAATATTTTGAATTTTTGATTATTAATACAGCACATTCTATATAGACTGTACAAAAGGATAAACTACGTTTGATTTTACTTATTTGCATTAAAGTGTAACTGATATTAATTTAATTCTTCCATATAAGTTGAAATAAAGATATTATAGTAGATATCGATGAGTAAAATAAAAGAAACGTTTTTTCCTTAACAAACTACTTAAAATGGCTATTTGAAAATTTGAAAATGAGTATATTGAATATAAGTATATATCAACTTCCAAATAAAAAAAAGATGCAGTTCATGTTTCTCTAAAAAATTAAATTTGGTTTTCGTAAAAACAAAGCGAAACATTTTTTTGGTAGCTCAAGAAGAAATCATCATAAGGGAGAAGGAAATTCTTCAGAGAAGTTAAAAGCTAAGGTCGGAAAGTAGAAAAATAAATTACATCTTGAAACTTGGTTGAATGTGAAACACGTTGTAGGTAAAGCTTAGAGAGATAATTCAGTTAAGCCCTCTCCCACCCTGCCAGGGAAATATTTTTATCTCTTTTCTACAAGTTTAAAGTCTCCTTCAAGAAAAGCACCAAGAATCATTTTCACGCATAGGAAGTGATTCAGGATTTGCTCACGAAACCCTAAATTTATTTGAATAAAATAAAAACTTTTAAATAAGAAAGAAAAGATTAATATGAGGATAATAAGTAGAGTGTTTTGAAATATAGTTTTCAAAGTACCACCATGACTTGAATAAAAGAAAATATTTGTGAATGATAATGGTTCTTTCAAAAAAAGGAAGAAAAAGTTATGAACTTTTTTTTTCCTTGGAGACAGCAAAATATTAATTAGTTTTCTTTTAAATATGCAAATTGTGATAAATGCCTATTAAGCTCTCAAATTTTAAAATTGACAAAAGAAAATATGAAATAAATGTGAGATTCAGAAGATACAACTCATAATTTTGTAAATTTGGCTTTATTAAAATTCTACAGATGTTACCAGAAACTACTCTTGAATGTAAATGAACCACTCTGCTAAAAAACATATCAAACTCAAAAATATCTCTCACACATATCATCTCAATACATGCATTAATTTCACAAACATTTTAAATCTATTTTATTTTCATTTATTTATGCATCTGAACAGTTGATGATGGATAATTTATAAAAACTCAGTGACAATTGAAAATAGGTTGAATACCTAAAATGAATCATCACTTGAATGTAATTTCTATTTGTGGTATTATCTGAAGAATTATATGCATTATTAGAAAGTTTCCTAAATTAAAAATTCAAAACAAATTTTAATTTTAAAATATGAAGAGAACGTTTATATATTTTAAAATCACTTATGCAGTTTAAAATTCTATATTTAAAAATTAAAGCATAGACAATTTTTTTCTTCAGCTATCTAATCAATCGTATCTTTGTTTTTCCTCACTTATTTGATTGAATATATTGTAAGAGACTGAAACAGCTCTTTTGCCAAATGATACTCTTCAAGAAATATCATAAGTAAGAGGGGTGTAATATTCTGTATAAAATCAACTAAAAAATTTCACTTTAAATGAATAAATCAATGGAAGTAATTAGTTTTGTACACAACTTACGGTATTTAGAAACTTAAGTAGACATTTTCAAGAAGATACTATAGTTCATTGCAATTAATATTGTTATTTAAAAATTACATTAAAATTCTATTTCTCTCTAAGTTTCCACAGATAATTTGGTTTTTAAATCCATTCACAGTGTAAAGGTTAGTGATGAAAACAGATTTTAAGCTCCTAAAATAAATCAAAAGCTAAAAGAGCCCAGTATTCAACATCAATGCCAATTCTCCATTTTCGATGGTATTACTTCTACTTATATGACAGTCTTTAATATCAAATACTGATTCACACTTTTTGAGGTTGCTCATTTACAATATTTGCTTAAATTTTCATCTATGGTTCTTTTTTATCTTTGTTTTTTTAACATTCATTGAGCTTTAGTATTTTTTCTTTGGTTTAATTTTCCATTTTTCAAACAACTGTTTCCTAAATTTGTAGTAGTAGCACTTGTGGCTCAACTCTAAGTTAATCCTATCTTATCAGGTAGTCGATTCAATTAAATTATGTTGTTGAAAAACTATATCCATAGTAAATATCCAATATCGGCCGTATCCCATAATGCCTTCTTGCAAATAGAAATCTCAAGATCATTTATCCCACCTTATTAAAAATGAATAATTTACATATTTTGAAATTGAAAAGCATGATATTTCTTTTCAACATCTTTTATGACATAATTATTAATAATGGTAGACCGGATTTGTATAACATCAATTTACGAAATCTCCAAATATTAAAATTTATATTAAAAAATGAGCTGAAACAATTCTTTATATATTATAAAGAAGCATAAACTGAAATTCACCAGTCTTTCAAAAACTAACTTTTGTACATGGTGAGATTATTGTGTTCTCGAATGTAGCAATGCCATGCTTGATAAGCATCGAAAAAGCACTACTAATAAGACGCAGTATAATTAGATGGACCAATAAATACAAAAGCTAATAATATGATGGTTTGATTAGCATGTAAGATGAACAAATTGCGTGTATCTAATCACAACGTTTCAAGTAGCTTTACTTATAAAATTAAGTCTTGGGTCGCTTCCTATTTGATATTTGAAGAAATTTCTAAATTAAACATTGGATTATTTCATACGTTATTGTATTAATTTTGTTTGAAATATTTAACTTTTACCTTAGTAAAATATTTAAAAATTACGTTCAAAATTTGTGTTCGAGTATCTCTTATCCTATATGCTTATATAAACTCTTTGACCCTTTCATTTTTTTAATTTTTGTTGAAGAAATTATTGATTAGTTTCTCTTAAAATTGTTTAATCTATAGAACATACTTAAAATTATAATATAAATATGTAGTACTTTTAACTAATACTAACATATTTCTGTATCTAATACAATATTCGATACAACAATTCATTTTCAAACTTTATAATACTTAAAATAATGCCGTAATAAAAATGGTATAAAACAAATAAATGTTTAATATTGGATTTAAGTGCTTAGAAGAATACAATTGCTTAAGAGAATTGTTTGAGTATAATCAATATATTAGTATCAATCCGTTAGTTTCATTATGTAATCTTTAAAACCATTTGATAAAAATTACCGAAAATTGTATAATGTAACAGATTGTACTACTTGACAGTACGTATCATTTATTTTTTTAACCCAATTTTCTATATGTCTAAGCATCAACATATGATACCCTGAAAATTGTTATACTTAATACGCTGAAAGTAATTGGAACTTATATCAACACCGAAAATAGGTAAAATATTAAACAATAATGTTTAAAATTATATATAAATGATTGCAATATTTTATTTTTTAAAGTTACTTATAAAATATTTTAACAAATAAATTATCAATAACTTTTTATGAAACACTTCAACTAACTTTAAAAGATTAGATTTAACTTTCCAAAATGGAAACAGTCTTATAAGTTTGAATTATTATATAAAAGTCTTAGTTATTATTTACCGAAATTCTTTGAAAAGATTCCATCAACAGAAAACTCCTTCCAAAGTTTTATCCAATAAAGTGTTACTTGTTAAAAATATCATACTTCATGGTAGCAGTGGTTATTTACCAAAGAAGTGGAATTCATTGTTTACTGAAACTTCCTATATTGCGTTTTCATTTAATCCCACATTTCATCGTAGACTAAAAAGTAAATTTAAGAAGAAACTTAAAATCACAGTAGGAAAGTTAGAAGAACAAAATAATAGAGAAATAAAATGAATAACCGTTGTAGTGAAACGAAACTGAACAGAAAAAAAGTCTAAGAAAAATGACAAAAAAAGAAAATATCCAAGATCAATTCAAAAGAAAACTAACATATTATGTAATAAGAGCTGTTTGCTTTTTTAAAATAGAAAAAGAAGAAATATTTTTGAGGGAAGAGAAAAACTTTCATTGCTTGAAGCAAAGCGGTCATAAAAATCGAACCAACTTCCCGCAATTTTTGTTTCCTGAATGGGGACTAGATCACGTTACCCTGCAATCTTCCCTTAACATGTTTTCTTTATCCCTTGAATAAAACTTCCCGCAAACAAATCCTGTAAAATAAGACTGAAATAGAAGTTAATCTTAAGACGATAAAATTCTTTTACGGTGATGACATGTAAAGCAAACTAAGGATCTTCCAGATCCGTCAGTCTATTTATAGAGGTGAATAAAATTTTACCAAGACTTAGCTCAATTTCTTTTGCAGATTTTTGGCCCTTTGGCCAATATTTGAAACTGATGCCAATCTCTGAAGATAGATACCTCATTTGGATCGCAATCAAATAGATTAAGAAAGAATAACTAAAAAGTAAAGCAAAAAGAGCTTTGATTTGATAAAAAAAAATATATAAATAAAATGAAATGTTTACTATCGAACACTTTTTGCTGATATTACTATGTTGATTCATGATTTGAAACATGCGCTTATCGTCTAGATTTGAATAAATAAGGTTCTAAGTAAGCGAAAATTAAACAGTTAATTCAAACATCATAAAAAAAAATTGAAAGTTTAAAATAATATGACTATACTACAATATGTAGTACACGAGCGAATTTTCAGTTACATTTAATGTATTTTCCAATCTATTTCAATCATTGAATTCAGTACTTATTTAAATCAAGAAAAAAACCTGATGTAAAAAATTTTTAACCATAATAAATTTCTTAAAAAGGATGAATCTCTATAAATATAATAAGAAATATGTTTAATGTAATGACATTCAACGTGAAAATAAATGTATATTAATCATTTTAACTATTATAGATTCTCAGATATGTAGATATGGTATAATGGGTTCTCGATATCTATAAAAATGCCGAATTAAATGAATTCATCTATTTAATCATGAAATCATGATATCATGAATCATGAAATCATGAATTTTATAATATCATGAAATCATAATATCATGAATTTATAGTCTTATAAATCCTTTATAGAAATGTTCATCAGACATTTGAAAATTAAGAGATTTTTATTTAAATATTAGAAACTTAAGAAGCCATATATTATTATTCTATTGATATAAGTTCAAGTCCTTGTGTAATACTTGCTATTGATATAAATACAAATTTGTAATAATATAAAATTTTTAAAATAAAAAAGTGCATTTGAAAAGCTTAAATCGTAAATTTAATATGTAATTAAGATACACTTTGAAGTAAATTTAAAACATGGACGGAATTGCAGAATTTGGCTTTGAACGAATCTATACTTACATGTATGTATTAAATTAAACGTTTCATTTCAAATTTTAAATATATTTCACCTTATGTTTTCAAAAGCGTATATAAAAATAAAATCAATTCGTTTTATAATATTACATAACTTAAAGCATATGTGTAGTTATGATTCAAGCAAAATTTCATTATAAAGTAACCAATTTCACTGATACGATTTTAAATTATAATCCCTAACATTTACATAAGCATTTTGTATTAGAAATAGTAGTTTCTTAATGATAAACATATATAGTTAACCTCATTTACATATCACATGCATGTTTCCAAAAATAGTTTTAAGAAACTGATGAAAAGTAAAACATTGTACTTCCATAAAGGAAAACAGATTAGAGTGGATTTTCGAGATTGAAATTTGCAAGTAATTTGGAGCATATTTTTTTGTTTGAAAGAAAATATTTAGATAAGTTGTAGTAAATAGCAATTTCTCAAAAAATATTTTCCGTGCTACTTTTTATTCAGTGTTACTTTAGAGGGTGCCTGTGTTAGGTTATGGCTATATAAAGGCTGTGCTTATATGAGACCTGCAATACATTATTTTTGTTAAATCTATGAATGAACCATAAAGTGTTAAATCTATGAATTCCATTATGATACCTCGCATAAAATTTAGGAACTACTAAAAAGCCATTGAAATCAAAATCTTTGAATAATTAAATATATATCGAGATTTCAGTGTAATATTTGAAAAATAATTTATGCTACATATTTAAACTTGCTGTATATTAAAAGAAATCTCAAGGGAATCATGAAAATATTGGTGATATCAATTTAAATTAAATTGGTATTTTTCTTTTGATATTTTAAAAATTTTAAATAAATTCCTCAAACTTAATTTTAAAATATTTTGCTTAAACTTATTTTTCCTATACTATTGATTTCCATTTAAAATTAAATTGTTTATTTATCATTCAACCATCCACAAAGTTTATTCATAATTTTTTGATAAGTTGTAGTAAAAATTGATGACTTACTGCAAAAAAAATGAATTATGTTGTACTCACTAGATCAAGTAAAAAATTTTAGATTCTATGGGGTTCGACGTTCTTTCGATCATGAAATTTATATCTATAAAAATTCGGTTCTATTTATCATAAAATTCCTATGTACTTCTAATAAATATTCCATTATGATACCTCGTCTAATAATGTAAAATAAATTGCTTACTCTTGAAAATATTATTCAAGAAATTGAAATACACCTTAGTTATTATTTTTAACGATTTTCAGCATTTTATCAGCATTACCATTAATAACTTCCTTAAATTTCAATTTCAAATGAAGCAATTACAATGGAAAAACTATTTTCAAAATATATTTTGTTTCTGTTCATATAAATTATTTTTTATAACACATACTGTGTGAATATTCCTATTCTTCTAAAATAAAATGTGCTTAGTATTTCAATTTAAATCAATATTTGCATTTCACAATTTTTTTTTCTTTTTTAGAAAATTTCAAAACGTATATTAATAGAGAAAGAGCTAAATATTCACTGATTTATTGATAAAATTAGCAGGAAAGTAAATGAATTATATATTTTTATAAAGAAAATCAGAGGGAAAATTAAATCATTGCTTTAACTTTTAAGTATAAATGTTTATTTTATTATTATTATGAATTATTTAAATAAAAGCCTTAAATTATTTAGAGACATCCTTTATAAAAAGCAATTTCGAAATATTAAATATTATCAAGTTTCTTTCCATTTTTTGTTTAAGAAAATTTCTAAAAAAATGTCAACACTATTACTTATATAATGTAACAAATCTTACATAATAGAATTCATGTTAGGAAGTTCTTTATACGAATTTAGAGCTAAATATTTTTATAGGAGAATCACACTAGCAGAATACTAAAAATATTTACTATATTCCATTTCTTGCTCAGTGTAGTAATTAAAGAAAATATCTCTTTTAATCCTACTCCTATTGTCTTTTAAAATCTTTAAAAATTATGAAAAAATTCATTAAAGAATGGTTATTGCAAGGAAGTGCTTATTAAAGAATGGTAAAATGCAAGGAAGTGCACCAAATGTAGAAGAAAACTCATATAATAGAAAAACAATAGAACGGAGATACAATTAAGCTTAAATCCTCTAAAGACTACAGCAAACCAAAACATTTGGAATAAAAATGGTAAAAAAAGCAAGAGCATCTTCATCTAATGACTGCATACAAGTACAAACAGGAATGTTGAGAAAATGAATAATTAAACAAAAAAGATCCTTTTTATTGTTCAAAAAAGTTATTTTAATTGCTTGGCTTGTGAATCAATAGAACAACCTCAAAAAATTACCGCAGTTTTTATTTGCGTAAACGTAATTGGAATTCACTTTGGATTAAATAACTTTGCATTGGCATGAAAACTGTAATAAACTGAATGAATACTTACTTTCTAGGTTAATAATTTTCTTTATATATATATATATATATGCTAATCAATGATTTTTGCTTTAACAAAAAGTTTAGTAAAAAAGGACAGCCCATTTACTCTCATGACCTCATTTTCATGAAAAACACGCATAGAATATTTCCTATTAAGATACTTTACTGTTCTTAAAAAATGTCGATTTGCAAGTAGTTTTCCACGTAGATGACATATTACACACTGTCAAGGAATATGAACCAACGACTTGCAATAAGCAACACCCCTTAATAATAAAAAAAAAAGGAATCCAGTAAGGTATTTCCATAGAAGAAAGAAAATGTGCTTCTGAGAAGTAAGGTACCATAAGCGGAGATTTAGTTTCGACATGCAAAAGCATAATTAACCGCAACTTTTAGGCTTAACCGAAGCTGTCTTTTTGAATAGCAATGCACAAATGCGTGCTGCCCATGTCAGTGATAATTCCCTTGCACGTCAGAAAAACATTGACTGCGTATGTTAGGAACATATGCCTTTGATTTTCTTTTTCAAGTTAATACAAATTTTATTACTTTATTTTGACGGCTCTTACAAAATGCACAGTTAATCTTAGTGTGACTATACAACCAAGCAGTAAAGAAAATAATAAAAGCTCAAATTTTGTATTGTCACGAAATAATTTACCCCCTTCATTCTGCTTATTTATACACATTTTTCCTCTGAGAGTATTTAACTCAAGTATTTTATTAAAGAGTCTGAAAAGTTAATTTTTTCTTATGTGTGCGAAATGATTGTGATGTGTTGTTTCCTTTTTTATTAAGATCATTTATTGTAGATATAAAATCTGTAAAACAAGTTTGGAATTATTGAACATGGTCTATAGTTTGAATTCTTATTTTGATATATAAAAGTGAATATCATTATCTTTATCAAACTCGAAAGTAATGAGAGGAAAGTTTATTTATATTTCACTCTTTTTTAAGTTGCGATTATAATATTTAATTGGTAAAATTTACTAACTATTCTTTTAACATTTTTGGCACGTAAACAAAAGAAGCATCTGAATCAGTACTGATCGTATAAAGTGAATCCCGAAATACTATATACAAGCATCCCCATCTAAGAAGTTAAGAGCATGAAATGTTAAACTTATGAATCAAGTTTCTATTAGCTATATCAGCAGGATTAATTAAAACCAACTAATAAGGAAGATTTTTCATTAACGATAGCCATTTAAAATAAATTTACAATTCAGCAATTATATATCTCATAAGAATATTGTAAGAAGAAAATAATTGTTGTATGTAGACAATATAAATTAATTGTAAATTATGCTATTATGCAACTCTACATAAAACCGTTTTAATGCTAAATAATATACAAAGCATATATTTAATATTATATTATTAAGCACTTATAAATATAATTTAATAATAAATAATTGCTAATATATATATATATTTACAATAGACATGAATTTACACTATTCTGATTTATTAAAAAGGCATTTCAGAGATTAGTTTTCGATATAATTCAAAAACTAAAGCATCACCAGTTTAAGAATAGAAAAAGTGGCAACTTACTGTTTTCTTTCTCATCTTTCCTCGATATAGAAAAAATTTCGATTTTACGACATCACATGTTAAAACACAAATAAATACGACGAAAAAAACGTGAATTTCATTATAAAATAAAAATTAACTATTTTTTTTTCTTTTTCTCAAGTTGAAAAGCTCTTCAAATTATAAAACTTCCTAGCTGAGTAATATTGTCACAATGTTCATTAAGTTATCAAAAACCGATCCCCTGTGTATATTGAATTTCTTAATTTCCACTTCGGTTTCAACAATAAAAAAATCACGAAGGATATTTAAAAGTCATAAAATAAGATTACTTCGTTTATATATTTTTCATTGGACTATTCTTTTTGTTAGAAACATATTCGAACCAAGATTTGGATTCCCCATGGCTCCTTTCACTTTTTAAAGAGGGAAGAGGAGCATTATAGCATTTTTAAAAGGGCTGTTAGGGAAATATTTAAAGCAGCAACAATTTTTTCCATAACAAAGAAAACAGGAAATTCTCAAGGGTACTTTGCAAAGATCTAAGAAAGTTATTGGTAGCTCTTATTTTTTAACTGCAACCCATATACATATAAAAAAGTAAGATGAATGTAAGAAAATCTTTTCGGTTATATATAGGGCACTTAAAAGAAGAACACTTTAAATGCTTGTTAACATGAGCAATGAAAAAAATTCAGAATTAAATAGGAAAAATTTATCAACCGAAATATAAAAATCATGTATTTCTTTAAAAATAATTCTTTGTGGTAAAAATAATAATAAACTGATGAGTGAAATAAATTTTATTAACTACATATATCTTGTTAAAGTGTAATATGAGTTATGTGCTTAACGTAAAATCTATAAAAGCATTTAAAAAATTAAATTTCAGCAAATTTATGAAAATTATTTTTTTACTAATATACTTAATTAAATGTACAGTTCAAAAGAGTTCGAAGCAATTAAATAGCGTTAGTTAACTTAATAAAGAAATAATTTAAGATAAGGAATAATTTATTATAGAGCTAATTCATTTTTTATTTGTTTCTCCCCATTTCAATTCTTTGAGTCTTTAGCAAATTGGTGTATTTTTCTCATTTAGATAGTTTTATAAAAGCTGTAAAGTATCCACAAAAATGCAAATTTATTTAAATTTAATTAAAGATGTTTAGTTTGTTATAGTGTATGCATATATATTACTCGTTCAGTACATTACTTAAAGGTAGAAAAATATTAATTATAAGACTTTTATTTTCTGGACTGCAAGGATTTTCAACATAAGTAAGTCTCGTATATAGACTGAAATTTATTATATAGAAGATATTTGCTCAAAACAAAAATAACGACATACTATTACTGGAACTGAAGCTTAGATTATAATTATTACAAAAAACTCAGTAGCAGAGGAAAATTACTAAGCAACAAGGCAGAAAACGAAAAATCGAACAAGTAGAAATTGATTATTATTTAATAATTATACACTCTTTGGCAGTTTAAATAATGTTCATACTAGAAAAATGGAGATATAGTGAGAATACGTACAATATCAATCTAACTTGATGCCAACGCATTCCATGTTTTCTTAAGATCAAGTTCTACTCAGATGAAAGTGAACTATATATTTCTCAAAACTGTAGTCGAGATAATATTCTAGAAGTAACCAACTTTCTTACTATATGATTGAGTATCCAAAATTTGTAAACACTATACCTAAGCTTTAATTTATATCTCATGTAATCGTCATTGAAAATTTATTTATTTCTTTGCACAAAACTACTAAATATTATACAATAATTATTGTATAAATCATGTTCTTGATTGGTATGTAAGGAATTGTATAATCTTGTAGCTTAATTCTAATAGATCAAGGAATCACACACACACACACAGAATTTTAGCTTTATATTTTGTATTGATATCGTCAGGTTATTTCTCTTTCTTCACTTCTTAAGTACAGATATTACAACTCTTTCGTAGTGGCAAAATAATTTCATCAGTACCATGACAAACACTCATACATGTTGCCTTAAATAATCATAGAGATAATGTACCCTGCTACATTTCCATATATCATACTATTATGTTTTTTTCATGAAACCATCTTATCTTTGAACCTATTTAAATTCTCCTTAGGTATAGTTTTTGTGTATTTTTATTAAGATTTATATATCACACATTTAAGATCATTTCACAATTATTAATCTCTGTATTATTTTTGCTATAACTTATTTTGAGAAAAACATGTACTTATATAACAAATATCTACACAATTATAGTTTCATGAAAATTAAATTGGTTATAAAAGTAATTATTATAAAATATAAATTTTACAAATAAATATAGTGTTAATGAATATAATATTACATTAAATAAAAATTTCATATAAAAATTATTTAAAATAAAAAGAGCAGCTGCTGCCATTCCCTTTTTGTATAACATTAAGATTCAGATGCTTTGCTAATAACATTTGTACAAATTAGTTTGAAATGATATATGATTCATAAATTAATCATATTTGAGAATGTAATGTGTTGAAACTTATATATAAATTACGTTTCTTTATGTTTCAATAATTTTAATAACACTCATCTAATTTAATGGTTAAAAAAAGTTAAAACATTTAATAGCAAAAATGTTAGAAATTCGGGAAATAAAAGGCAGTTAAGGTTCACAAAGAAAACTCTTAGAGTAAGAATTATTTTTGACACGTTGAGAAGTTTTATTCCTTGAAAGAATTTAATTCTTTCAAAGAATACTCAGCTTCCGACCATGTCAAATCATTTTAGTGTAAAGGGATAAATAATGAAATCGTTTTCGTTACAATGAATTCAATCAATAAACTAATATCTGTAAAACAGTTTAACTTATGATAGCGATTAATAATAAAGGGTCAAAATGGTGACTATTAATTCAAAATTAAATGATTTCAAACTTTATATTACAGATATATTTTGGAAGTTCCTTTAAATTTGTAAACAAGAATATTTTATTATTCTTTTTAAACTCTTGTATTTTTAGTTTAGGAACAACGTCAACAAGCAAAGATTAAAAACAACATTTGTTTGCTTTAATAGTTTTTCCATGTTTTGAAAAATATTTCCAGAATAAAAGAGTGATGAAATTTATGACTAGTAAACATTTTTTAGGAAGAAAAGGTTTGCAGAAAATGAAAAACAGTTCTTTTTATGAAAAAGTATAACCTGTTGTTGAGGGAGAGCGAAAAATGTGTGAAAAAGCAAAACCATTTTCCTTATTAACAATTTTTAAAAGAAGTCATTGAAGAATGGTGGAATGTACAATAGGCTAACGAAGAACAGTAAATATTAGCAAAGGAAGCTTTTTAAACCTAAATGTATTAAAGCCCTGATATGACTTACGAAAAACTTTTCCACGGCATAATATCTTATCAGAAAAATAAAAATGCAATTTTTTAGCATCTTCCATTTATAAAAGGTTTTGTGAAATCAATTATAAAAATAAAACCATATTTTTTTTTCGAAAATATTACTAAAATGATATCGGTAAATATTTTTTAGAATCTTACTTATGAGTATATTTTATAAAAGTTTTAAAAAATACTGCTTTAATATTTTCATAATGTATTCAAAACTTTGAAATGAGTTTCTTGAAGAATAGTTAAGTTAAAACCATTTTTTTTAAACATTTCTTTGATGAAAACTTTTTCCATTGAAAATAATCCTATTTTATGCATGAGTTTTGTGAATACGGAGTAAAGAAACAATTTTTATTTTATAAATATAAGAAATTCACTTCAATTTTTTAAATGTTGATCTGACTTTTAAATTAAAAATCTTGTAGCTAAAGAAATGTCTAAATCTATAAATGGAAGTAATTATTCCTTTCATATAAATTTTATAAATTTATAACTAGATAACGAAAAACAACATTTGTTTGCTTTATTCCTGAAGATTACTGCTAAAATCTTGAAACAAAAAAAAAGTTACAAAAATGCGACTTAGTGTCAATTTTATGATAAATTTTGAAATACTTTAATTGGTAATTAAGAGCAAAAATAATTTATACATTTGAAAGTCATGATTTCATGTATAGAAATTATGAAGCTTATAAATACAGCAAAAGAAAAATGTTCCAAAATTAACTTTATTTAAAGTATTTCATTTGATCCATTTTTCTATCTGTATATAAAACATCTCTTTCTATGTTTACCTTAACTTTTAAATTATGTTCAAACTATCCTTTAGAATTGCACAACAATATGAAGAGAGTTTAACAAATGAAAATAATACACGTTACGTTAAGTTCCAATTCATAAACCAAAATATCATTTTGCATGAAATTACGTTACTTTTAAAACTGTTTTAATATAATGCTCGATTCCATGTTCTTAATAATTCTCTTACATACATTAAATTAACACAGTTAATCGTGATTATAATTATGATCATTTATGGGATATTTAAAAATAATTTACAAGTGATAAAAAATTAATAGCTTATATTTTACATTTTTAGAATTATTGTTATAGCAAGGATGTGACAGCTTTTAGAAATTGTTAATGTTTCTGCTATACTTTATTAAAATGCATTTGACAGAAATGTATATAAAAAAGCTTTAATAAATCAATTTATCAGATTCATAATATTTTATATTCTTTCGCAGAAGAATATTAAAAACTTTTTTTATCATTTACAAAATAATAAATAATATTTCTTTAGCTTATTTTAGAAATTATTTCGTACAAATGACAGAAGCTTATTTTTTTGTATGTGAAACAATTTGTAATTCTAAAAAATTCAAAACTTGCATTTGCAGCATAGTCTAGAAAAACTTTACTGACACATATAAGTAAAACAAAGTAAAGAAACACAAACCTTCGTCAATAAAGCTGTAATAAACAAGAAACCTTAACTAAAAATACTTTTTTTAGCAAACAAACAAAACATAACTTTTTCAGGTTTCATTCCCTTCTGTAAATTTGGTAGGGTTCAAAATTTCAAGCTAAGTTTTCATATGCCACAAAAATATTTTCTCCAACTTTTTGCAAATAGCCTTTAGAATTTAATTCTGTGATTTGAATACATTATTTCAAAATTTCAAAGGATTCAAAATATTTCTCTAACAAGGAATTTTAAAATTTCTACTGTGCAATTCCTATTCTTCTTTTTCTATGTAATATTTCATTGTTATCAAGGTAGCTTTCTTGAATAAATTATTGTTATAGGCATTACTTACGGACAAGATGTCAGATGATTGGTTAGTCCTCTAACCGTCATGTCAACAACTCGTGAGTTGGATTCCCACCTCAAAGAAGGATGCTTTTAGTACTTGATGATCTATTTTATATTTAAAGTCCCAGTCGAATTGGCAAACAGTGATCATAGAGTGATGAGAAAATTTTAAAATTTATTAAGAAAATTCCTGTACATTAAAGTTTACACTTTCATCATCACTTTGAAAAGGAAAGATTTTAGCTGTTTGAATTAAAATTCAATCTGAAAACATTTGCATCCTGGTAGTTACTTAATTTAAATCTCTAAGAAAAATAAATAATTTTCAAAAAATAATCCTTTAATGAAAAATATATTTATTTTTTAACATTTTGTAGTTTAAAGATTAAAACAGAAAACAGCTAGAAACAAATTAACTACATAAAAGCCACCGCTAAAATTTAAGTTACATATTGTTTCTCTTTCTTTTTTGCTATGAAGAATTAAACAAAGTTCCAAAGACATTGGATATATTTCTGTTAATTGTGGTTAATGTATATTTTTATATTGAGCGCAAATTTAAAATGAGTAATAGACAGACAGACAAGAAAAATCTCTCTGCGAAATGCAACTTTTGTGAACGATTTGTAGATACTGTTTCGCTCCTGTAAAAATTCACTTGGATAAAACCATTCTTGTGAAAAAAAGAGATCAATATTTACAATAAGGAGAGTTTATCATGAAGACAAATTGGTAAATGAATAGAATATTGGGTCTGTTATCTTGCATTTAAAATGAAAGAATTGAACATCTTTTCATTAACTTTCAAGCCACTTAAATTTTTACTCGTTTTTATTCAAATTTACTTTGAAGAGACGTCATACCCATAATTTAAAGATACATTTGTAATGATTCATGTAAGAAAATCAGATAAAAAAGAAACTTTGAAAATAATGAGAAGTATTTGCAAATTTGTATAACAAAAGCCAATACAAATTTAGATTTGTTCTTATTGTCAATCACCCAACAGTCACAAAACAAAGAAGAAAAGTTGATGTAAAGGTGTAATTAGATAAGTTTCATTTAAAACAAACTCAGAGTAAAAAAAAACTACAAAACAATGATTTACACTTGAAATATTATTTTGAAACAATAACAAAAAGGGTGAAAAAGGATTTACATAGTAAGGAAACTTAATCGCATAAAAGAATGTTCTAACGATATTCTGTGATTTCCATTGATTGAATGCTTTAAATGGACCTTTAATATATATATATATATATATATATATATATATATATATATATATATATATATATATATATATATATATATATATATTATATATATTTAAAACAGATTCATGTAAAAAAGATAAAAGTAAATATATAAAATGATTCATATATAAAATTAAGATTGTTTCTCATAGATGCTGTTAATAAGGATAGCCAAATCTCTGTCTTTGAAAAATTAATCATTAGACTATTATCAGTAAATTTGATTAATAATTATAATAAGTAAATGGTATTTTTAAACTGGGAAAGATTCTGATTATCGATTTTGTATTGATTTTATAATCAAGCCTTAAATATGTAACTTTAAATTACTCGGAATTATAAATAATTCATTGGAATGCATTTATTTTAGCGTAAATGCATATAAAAATCTGATTTCAACGTAAAATAGCCATTTCTCCTTTTATTTTATTTATATTTTAGGATTCATGAAAATAATAAAAATTACATTGATATCCTATTTTAATTACCGAAACAAATTTGAATAGATTTAACTTTCAAAACATTTAGTTAAAACCGGATAGGAAAATTAAATAATATTCTCATGTGAAACTACTAAAGAAATTTTAATTAATCTAATTTGAAAATCTAAAACAAAAATTTGTCTTAAATAAAAAAATAATTATTATTTTTTACTGTGAAGGATATATATACGAGCAATTGAGAATTTATAATTATAATTATTCTTATTAAATAAGAAATTGGTATAATAAACTTTCTATATTACATCATGCATAAAAAACATAATTTTATCTTCAGAATTAACAAAATTATAAATTTTTAGATTTGAAATTAATATTAATGTACTTTAAAAATTAAATTATATTTAATATTACTTTTAGGCTACACATCAAGAGTACAAAATATTACAAGCAATTTTAAAATTTAAAATTAATTTATCTGTTACTAAATTTAAAACATTTACAAAATAATACTAAATTTTTGACAGTTAATTGTAGCTTAAATATTTAAGATTAATTTAAATAAAATGTTTTATTACTTTAAAATTAGTTTTAGAGTTAATTTTAATTAGTTCACATAAAAATTATAGCCATGTATTTTTCAAAATATTTGCACTAGTTTTTCAAAATGCAACTAAAAAGAATCTATAAATATAAAAAAAACAAAAAATAATTTTCAATCTCTAATTAAAAAGCAATTTTTGTCATATTAATTTGAAAGAAAATTTTAATGATAATTTCCTATAAAATTAAATCGGAATGAATTTTAATTTAAAATACTTTTCCCTTTTGAGAAAAAAAAAATGCATGTTTTTTTAGCTCAAGGAGAAGAATCTCAAAATGAGCATGCTGAATCAAATAGAACCACTTTTCTTTTTACGAGAAGTACCTAATTTTGTATATGCTCATACAAAAGTCAGCATTTTCAGAGAAAAATTTACATTTCTTAGAACATTCTACTAAATATCCTCTTTTCTTTTATATCGTAATGTAGTGATTATGGTAATAAGACGAGATTTTTATATAAGCTTATATAAAATCTAAGGAAAACAAATTATCATTTCACTTCATGTTATGTTATGCTTCTCATCATATAAGCAAACGCTAAAAATATAGTCTTCATTTCTAATCGATGAAAATGAAAATCACAAATTAATGCTCTAGGAATTTAGAATAATTACCATAAATTTTTTACCTTATTGTTTCAGTGATCATGTCTGTTCAAGAAATAATGCCGAGAAGAAACCTATAAGAAAATTCATCTTTTTTTTTTTTTTTTTTTTTTTTTTTTACGCAACTGCAACTTTCAAGTTTCTCCTTTCAAAATGGATTAAGGATATAATTTTTCTAGAATTTAGTTTCAACATACTATGAACATGTACATTAAAGAATAGAAACGTGTACATTATTAGCTACAAAGTGTTACTCATTTCTGTTGAAAAGAGATTAATTACTCTTAGGAAATATTTTAAAAAAACTTTTCAAAGAGAATTCTGCACATTTTTTCTTCGAAAGTATTGTAAAATAGATCTTTTCGAGAAAAGATATGTCAGGAATTCTTAATTTAAGAAAAGATATTGATCTGACGTAGGGAAATAAAATAAAAAAGCTTATTTATATTTATGTATAAAATGCATCCGTTTGAAATTTATAGATGTAAAATGATATATAAAATATAATGGACATAATTCATCTTCAATTATTAAGCAATACATTTCCGAGACATATATTTATTGCAAATATTTTTTATTTTCTCTGATGTGTCTGTTGATTCAAAACAATTCCATTATTTTTTTCACTTATATGGCGTTTTTTTCTCGTATAAATGTATGTAGTCGTGATATTAAAGCTACAAATAATAAATTCTCGACTACAGCTGGTGAGTTAAATGCAGCTGTTTATTGCATCATATGAGTATACAAAATACTCACAGCTGCTTCAATATTCATAGATAACAGTTGTCAAATAAAATGTATTGAAACTATTCATTGTTCCATTATTATTGAGTTTCCCTCTGTGTTCATTGTTTACAAGTCATTATCTTACATAATCGTAAAATGTATTAACTAAAATTTCTATAATCCTAAATTATAATAAAAATTGCATAAAGTGTATGGCATTGTATTGTATGATAAACAGAAAGTATTGAAAACTATAACACGAAAAGACTCTTTCATATTATTGTTGTCAGAATCATCTCATAAATCATTCTTCTTTATATTGACAGTTTTTCAGATATGGTAGTGAGTTTTTACCTATTTGAATTACATTCATGTAGTTTCATCAATACAATAACAAGATTATAATAATTAGAATTTGATGAATGACATTAATTTCATTAAATCTTGAATGAACAGAAAGTTGAACAATAAATTGTAAAACGCAATCCAGAAATTCAGGAAAGAAGTTTCTGTTTATGTTCAAATATTAGAAATAACTGATCCATTCTACTTCTTTAATTATAAGTCACGCATGTTCATCATTAACTTTTAAAAAGTTTCTGTTTCATACAGGACGTAAATTTTGAATATTTTATGTTTCAAGCTATTTTGAAAGTAAATGTAAACTTTTATTAAATTCATAAAATGTTTCCACTGGAAGATGTCATTTTCCTTTATATTATATTATCCGATTTTGGAAACAGTAAGCAAATACTACATTCTCTGATAATTTTTCAGGTTTTTCTTATTAGACTGTTAATTATCCTATCTTCATCAGCAATTTAATGCAGTTATTGTAATAATATAGAGAGATTATTAGAAGATCATTTATAAGGATAAAAATAAAATATATTAAATTATATCGCATTACCTAGGTTCTCAGAAAATACAAACACAAAAAATCAGATAAAATTTAGAAATTAGGGAAAAAGTTTAAAAAATGATTCAGAAACTCAACATTTGATTTTTTGAATGATTTATCAAATTTTGGATGAGTAATGCAGTTGATAATCACAACTCTGTAATTTTACATCGTATTAAGATAGTAAAATTGATTATTGATAAAAATATGGAAAATAATAAGAATGTTGCCCAGGCGCAATTTTCGATGTCATCAGAAATAAGTTGTTATAAATTTTCATAAATATTTCGATGAATAATATGTTTGTTAACTATAATTTCTAAGATTATGTATCACACTATAGCAGCAAAAAGGACTAAATTTGTTTAAAACCCATAAAATACTCATCACAAATTATTTTACTCAATTTTTTATTGAGAATGATTAAGAGGATTATTTAAAAAAACGGATATATGTAATAGTAGGAAAGCAAATGATAGTATAAAATATAACACGGACAACAAAAAAGTAGTTTTATTCGTATATAAAGCTATTTGCCATTTAAGATTCATTTACAATGGATGGCAGGCCAAACAAGATATATTTCAGCACATGAACGATTGTTTTTTAAGCATGATAGATAATTTTACTCATCAAAGTCTTAAAAATAATAGCTAGAAGTGATTCTAAATATCATTTACATACCTCTTGTAACTTTAGTTCTTAAATCATCAGTAACAAGAACTAAATTTTACTTAAGTTTGAATAAAGATTGAAATTATCCTATCCTCAGTGAAGTAATATTGCCGATTAAAACGATTTACCGCCGTAACTCAGTGGTCAGGGCAGCATTGGAATCCCGCACGAGTGGTGGGGTAACTTTTTGAGTTAAATTTCACAGATGCGTATATTCTAAAAAATTCTTTGGATCACTAGAACGATGTTCCAGAACTTTCTATTATCGTATAAAAGAGAAAGTAGCTGAGTATGTGAGTTCTCACCTTTGTGAAAGAATACTAACTGTGAAATATATATATATATATAAAGCTTTGCCTTACGAATTTCCCAATTATTCTATGTGACAATATTTTAGAATTTCAAACAAAAGAACTAACTCACACACAAACATTTATTTTCTATGCACAACATGTACTTGTGAGTATTGCTTAGCTAAATTACATTTTAAATTTTACTGTTTGAGTATACAATTAACTGAAAATTCATTAATGATTTCCTTTAACACCAAATATTAAAATTATATATGTCAATGATTTTATATTCGTTTTAACAAAATATTTTATTTATTTAGCTTAACAAATAAAACGGTAAAAACTTCAAAGTGAATTATTGTCAAGCAGATAACGATCAAAAATTTTAAGACAATTTTTAAAGTAAAATTCAAATTTCAAGTACTGCACAATAATTAGGGCTTAGTGTTAATGTTAGACTATATTAATTTTCATTTTTCAACTCATTATTAAAGTTCAGTTTTATGGTAATTTTTTTCGTTTTGCTTTTATTCTAAATAACCTTAGATTTCCATAAGATCTATGCCATGTAAATATTGAATATCTGAAATCCTGTTTCTGTTAGTTCGGATAAGTGAAATAGAAATGTAATTGGCATTTAAGTTCAATTTCTATGATTGATTTTTTTTATTATTAATAAATCGATAAGAAAACAAGAAATGGGAAGGGAAATTGAAATAAAGGTTTTAAATCATAGAAATGGTAGTTTATTCTTCTCACTGCCGCTACTTTTGCTTATTGTTAAAGCTCCAAAATTTTCAAGTTGAAATAACTCTGATAACAATCATTTGTTGAAATAATAGCAGTAGTTACAAAACACTCATAAATGGTTTACTCGTGTTGATCTGAATCCAATATAGATTCCATTTACAATCCTAGACCAGGCATTAAACTAGAAATTTTCTGTAACAAACACTGCTTAGTGTTTTTAAAAATTTTCATTTTTACATTTTTAACCATTCATTGATACAATTTTTGTAGACTGTCTACAAGCATTCCATATAATTTCAGAAACTCAAAAGTAATTACATAGTTTCAGATACTTAAACAATAAACGTTTGCTGATCTGTTCAATCATTTTCATTAGCATAGGAAAAATATTTCTGTTTTTTGATTTTGAATCATTTGCTTAAATGAGTTAAACATACAAAGAAAGAAACATAAACATAAAGTTTTTTTAAACATAAAAAATGCAAATTATAAGTTTCAAAATTAAAGTGAAAAATGTTTGCATAATTGACTCATTAGCTCATATTTATATTGACAATATGATTCCATTTTTCTAAATCAATAAATTCAAGCAATAATTTACTTTGTCATAATAAATATTCTCTTGATAAAAAAAATTATCGATTTTAAATACTGTGTTTCTTTTTTGCAAAATATTTAACATTAATTTGAAAACAGGATTAAGAGTCTATTCTTGTTAACAGAAACAAATTTTAGTAAATACGACTATTATAATATCTAATGTATTCTGAACTACATTTCAAATTACTATTTTTATCTCATTCTTCAAATCCTTTTCTTTCTCAAAACATTTTCTCTGAGTAAATATATAATTGCTTAGTGAGATTAAAACGTATAATTTAGAAGGCCAGTAATAGAACTTTCCTATACATATATAAATATTCATTCAGAATTCTAGTTCAATTTCTAATAATTGATATAAAACAAATAACAGCATTCACTTTAATTAAATATAAAATTTTAAAAAACATTAAGGATTAGTTTTATACTTGATTTTCGTTAAAATTTGCTTCATATGCTTCATGACGAATGAATTGCCATTTCAAACGTTTTCTACACATCTCAGTGTGTAAACTATTTCTATAAAACTTTAAAGTAGCATTTACATTTTCCGATTTTTTTTTCCTAAGAAAATATGGATTTTCGTGATATGATTAAGTTTTGTAATAGCAATTTTTCAAATGCCGCAAAAAATATTTTCCAAAATTCGCAAAGGAATATAAAATTAATTCTTAGCTTAAATTCATCATGATTTTCAGAGTGGTGTATTTGAATTTTTTAATGATTTTTACGGAATATTTTTTAATGTTTAGGATTAATTCCCATAGATTTTAACATAAAAACGTGATATCAGATATTTTTATGGACGAACAGAATCTCTCTAACATTTCCAAAATGTTAACTATGATTTTTTTTTTCCAAAATTTTACAAGCAATAAAAAAAGTTAGCAAGAAAAGCACAAAAAGTAAATAAGCCTTTCAAACTTGTGTATGTGTGTTACTGTGTAAGACTGAATACTCAATTATATTCATGCACATTTTAATTACCTCCGATGTATGTCAACAATCACTAAAACGCTCGAAATAAGGTGGAGAGGAGAAGCTATGGAGAGGCAAATGCATAATTTGTGCCTTACTGTAATTGAAATTATATTGCATATATTTATTTTACTGTGGAACACTACTGTTTAGAATCCTATGCATGGTATGATGGTGGGTGTAATGTTTCCTTTTTATTTAAAAACATTACGCACCCTACCTTATCTGTGATAGATAATGCAATAAACAATGATCATTTTTAGTTAATTACGATTGAAAAGTTAAGAGCATCAATACCGAAAAAAAGAGAAGACAATTGTTTTTATTTTCCTAAGGAAAATTACTTTAAATATACTAAATAAAAAAAGTGCTAAAATATTTTCTTAAGTAATTTCTGTTAAATCGAAAGGCAGCATACTATTGGATTACTGATATTTAAAGGGTTTTGAAGTTTTAAAAATCAATGATGAAAAGAAATTAATTGCATGATTGAACTCAGAAGAAATATTTTGATATTGTTACCAATGATGTACTGTTAGATGATGAATTTCAGTTAATCGTGTATCGCAGAATGCTCCCTAGGAGAACTAAATGCATATTAATGAATAACTGATAACACTAGTTATAAAGTATGTTCAGTTATTTCGTCTTCCCATTGGAAGCTTTTCCAAATCCTTAATGGTCGAAGCAAGACAAATTAAAGCATGAGTTTCATTATTAAAAAATTAAATTTCATTTCACATTCATTTTTTCCCATTGTTTAGAGTAGGTTATCCTTTCCGACGTCTATATCGTTTGTATGATGAAAGAAAAAATATCTCTAACAACTCAAGCAAATTTCATTTCTATGTTGTGCTGCTGTGTTAAATATAACATAAACCTGTAATACTTTTATGGTATTACTGAAATTTTATATGAATGAGATATAAGTTTGAATTATTTTGTTATTTCGATTGAATTAAGTAATGTTAAAGGTAAATCTTTAAGAAATATTCAGTTTTTCAATACAAAGAATACTTTATTGTTTATATAAAGATTTAACCCATAACTAATACACCTATAGAAATTTCACTGGTTAAAACAATTTATTATTTTTTAAATATAATGATAAATTATGTAAAAGTAAAATATTCTGCTATAAATTATAATATGTTTAGGACTATATGTTTCATAAAATATGATTTTATGTTCATATATAATACTATATTTATTCTTGAAAAAGCTCATTAAAGCTTACTTAAAAATGAAATTATAGTCTATGTCATTACAAACGAAATATAATTCTATTACACTGCTATATTAAAATAAAAACATTAACAGTAAATGCTGGCTATGTAATATCGTAATACAAAAACAGCACAACACTTATTTACGATTAATCTAGTTACTAATAAACAGAGCGTCAGAATGTCGTATAGCCATTGTTGAAGTTCTATATTCTTCCATAAAAGTAATGTTAGTTTTTCGATTTGCTTATGTCATCTTTTAACTTTTTAAGGTGATTCGATGTAGCTATTAAAATATACGACAAAATATTTATGGAGCGGTTAGTAGGTAGACCGTGAAGCATTAGAAGTTGGACCCATCCTTGTGTCGACGCATTTTATGATATATAAAACTTTAGAAGGGTCATAAATTTACATCATGCTCACAGCTCGAATAATCCAAATGACACAATGATAGCAGATACACTGACGGGAAAGGTCTGTAAAAGTTTTTATGACAAATCTCATAAACAAAGTACTAAAATTGAAAAAAAAATTATAGATCTATGAAATTTTAGAATACATACTCTTCCATTTTAGTGGCAGTTATATCTTTTCACACATTACCACAATAGTCAGGAAACAACAATAAAATAAGTGAACTGAGGAAATAGTATCATTATAATAAATTAATTACAGCAACACACACACACACAAATAATGTGATTATATAAGTATCAGTTATGCAGAACATTTAAATACTTAGATAATTTATAAACACCAAGTAATGCAGAGAATAATTACCACAGTACATAAATAACAAGTCTATATAATCAAAGTCCTACTTTGAGCAAACCAAAAAATGATAATTATTAAATCAAATGTAATCAAAATTTATAATAATTTACAAAAAGTCATTATTTTCAGCAAAAGTTGTTATAAAATTCACTTTAGACGGAAGCAATTGTCTATCTTATATATTGGTAAGCGAAGTAAGGCACAAAATTAAACTTAAATTACTTCTACATTGCATTGTAAACTTGTTATATGTAGCGTCTTCAATTTTTGAGAGCAAATTATATCGTTTCATTATATTATCAATGAGAGAAATTTATGATTATGTCGTTATATGGTAAAAATAATATTACGGATATGTCAGTGTATTCTATCTATAACAGCCAGATAGTCTTTGTTATCCCTATAAATATAGAGGCACCTCCATGATCAAACGCAAAGAGATTTATGCCTGGTTTCAGAAAGCAGATAAATAGAGAGTTTCATAAGTAATAAGTTAATTGACATGCAAGAAGCATTTACAAAGCTGAAATTTGCATTGCCTCTGAAAATAACTCATTACTAGTCTTTGAGATTTCGCATAATAACATTATTTCCTTTACGAATCTCTTAAAAATAATATTTGCGCAATATCTATTTATCTTTTTTACTTAAAAAATAGTAACTAAATAATCCTATTTCTTATGCGAAGATTTTTTTTTAAATTTCTTTTGTTGGAAATAAAATTATCATCAAATATATGGCAATATTAAGCCAAACGGTTTTCCAGTCATGACCATTCTGAAGTTGAATCTTAATTACTAATATCTTTATTTTGCACTCTCTTGTTCATGGAGATATTCTTGAAATGCTGTATCAATTAGGGCATTAAAATATGTACTAAAGTGGATAATTTTTATTGCTCTCAATGTAAGATTTCAACTCGCGACATGTTAACAGAAGCAAAATTTCTAACCATCATACACTGATTTGATAAAATTTCATTGATTAAAAATATTAAAGGATAAATGGAATGTCTCTCAAAACATTTTGAATACCTTAATTGAGGCATTTTCATCATACTATATGTTTCAAATTATTGTTTAGTATTGTGTCCTCTAGCTTTTTTATAAAAAAGGACATTTATAATTCAAGTAAAATCACTCCAGTAAGAATTTATGTGTTCCATATTTCCTCATGTGAATATTTTGTTTTCAGAATTAATTTTAAGGTTAACACATATACATTCATTTGATAATTGACAAGAGAAAAGGAATGCTATCAAAATTAAATTAATTTTACATCTATTTAAGGTAATTTTCATTCTTAAGTATATAAATATGTAGTTTGCCCTACGCAAATAAATACCAAGTGTCAAACCTTACTCCTATTTACATTTATTTTATAGCTACTAGAAATTCTTTCAGCATTTGTTACATTTTTAACCTATATATTCAAATTTTAAACATACACATGAATGAATTTAAATTTAAAACTTATCTAGCCAGTTTTGATTTTTATAGAAACTAATTTAACAGAGTCCTATAGTTTAAAATGCAATCGAATAGCTGCAAATATTTACGAGTGCGATGGAAGTCAGATCTAGGAATTGGAAAACTAGAAACCAAAGCTAACCATTCAGCTGCTACCTCATCAAGATGGTGATGAAATTAGTCCAAGAATATGGAATGTATTAATAGTAACTGAAGTTAAATATCTATACTTTTTGGTAAAATAAAGCAAACTTTGCTTTGTTTGATTAAGGTTTCGTATATTTTGATAATTGTATACAAAATGCTTCTCTAATTTAAAAATTTTTTGTCTGCATGTTACAGTTCTAGATTTATATTAACGATCAAAATAGAAAATGGTTGGTTTAGTAGTTCTGATATTATTGTTCTAAATACTTAGATTTATAATCTATTGAAATTTTGGAAAAACTTTACAGAAAAATCAGTGATAAACGGAGGATTAAATATAAAAATTATTCGAAATAAAATAATTTTTGTTATTGTAAGGAAATACGAAAAATATATTCTAACAAAATTACTTTTCTTGAATTCGAGATTTTTGTAGTCTTATAAAGAATGATTCAAAATAACGAAAAATTTTAATGTAATATTAACATGTAGACCAAACTGTATCAAATAAATTATAATGATGTACATGGTATTAATGACATCATATACTTTTTGCTGCACAGAATTTAAATCAATTTTAATTTATTCTATTGTTATATTGATCGACGCTATCGACTTCACTTAACGAGTTATTATACATCATTTCTATACACACGGTATATGGTACCTTTATTTACCTATCAAAGCTTTTAACGTACATAACAGTCACCTAAGGATAGTCATATATTTTCCACTATATTATGACATTTACATGTTAAAGAAATACAGTCCCTTATATGGTTTGCGACATTAATAGCTGGTAATATTTCTCCTAACCTATATTTTTAATTATATAACAGCTCACATTTTTAATTCTTTTCTGATGCATACATGAGTGAAGACACCTGAAATTTTACTACAAAATTTTCATTTAATTTTACATATATTAAGCAGAAAGATCAAAGCACATATATTTACTTTAGATGTTTAGAAAAATTACTTAAGTAATTAGTAATTTATTCATTTAATTACTTTTTATTACTATTTATTATTACATAATTCAGAATTTTTATGGGACTTTTTCATTATTAATTACTTATTTAAATATTTGCTTACAATATGCTAATTTTATCGATGAATAATAACGTTTCCACTCAAATGTTAGTTGAATTCGTATCTCATTCGAAAGAAAACATAAATATTTTTAAAAGAGTTAATTATTCACAAAAAATTATTCCTATTGTGCTATCATTTTAAGATTTTTTTTTAAATTTGTTTCTTTTTGTGAAAAAATTAGAGTTGTTTTTATTTTCAAATAGAATTCATTTAATCATTTCAATATGTGTGTGTGTGTTCTGACCATATATATGATCAGAAAGTGTCAAATAGAAAATTCACACTAATGTGAGACAGTTGTTACAACTGTAATTTCCAAATAAAAAGCACTATTATTTTGCAACATATACTCCTAATAATTTAAATAAGTGATAAAGAATATTTTAAGAGTTAGATTATTTTCCTCTCTATTACTTACAGCAAGTTATACTTCCTATTTAAGGAAACATTGTTTCTAACTCTATTCGTTTTATTTTTCGTATAGTTTTATTGTGGGATCAAATATTCAGTAAATTATAAAATTTTATTTTAATTAATAGAAATATCATCAGTTGAAAAGTACTTACTGATCAAACCACAGTCACGCAATGAAATTTGATTAATTCATTGAAAGTAAGAGAATAATAGTGGAATAACATATTCATTTCCGTAGACTTCATTAAATTGTCAATTCTTAACAAAATGTACACCGATATGTAAATATACTTGATGTACGAAATATAAGGATTTCACTTTTACAAACTTCTAGGAGTTTGTTTGTGAATATTTGTAGGTTATAATTTTTAAGCGTAAATCATTTGTGTTGTATCATAAAAAATAAAGAAAATTCGTTTGGTAGATCAATTGTTTCCAGAAATATTGATTTTTTTTCATATTTTGTAATTACTATGGAAAACAAAAGGTAACTTTAAAGTGTGGCATATTTTCATTGCGGATCTAAATCAATATTATCAATGCCAAAAATTAATCTTTTACAAAAAGAGTTATATTTTCTTTAATATTCCATGTATTTAATTTTTCATTTAAATACTAATTTAAAGTTTACTATTTTAACGAATAATAAATCGGACAAATTCTGGACAAATAAAGAAAAATAAAAAAAAACATTGAATAAACACAATTTTTTTAGTCATTTTAAACATTATTTTTATTGAATTACTCAAAACTGAATACTGTTTATCAGAGATGAAAAAATTATCAGAAAGCTAAAACTTTACTGATGAAATTATCAAAACGTGAATTTATATAAGAAATTCTATTAAATGTTAAAATAATATTCTCTAACCCAATTTTTAAGAAACAAACTTGAATTCAATTGCATATATTTCCAAAAATAAAAATAACGATTTCCTAATAATTCTAAAAGTAGTTTAAAAAACTCGAGCATATTTCTTGATTGATAAAATATGTATAATTCTGAAGCAATGAAAATCTCATTTACTAAATGAATCTAATGAATAAAAATAACTTAAAGATTTTTTTAGTCCCTGAATTCAAGATTTTAAAGATTAAAAAAAAAGAATTTATCAACTATTAATGAATCTTAAAGTCATGTTTTTTTATGAACTATAAATCTTGCAAAGCGTTTAATAGATTGTTAAACTGTATATATTTTATAAACGAATTCAAACAAAAAGCATCAGAATTATTATAAAATAGCCCTTTTAGTATTTTTATGTTTCATGACTGAATATAAATTATTTAAGCAATGACATCCAATTAAACTTTCAGTTTACTAGAAAAATATTTGGCGTTAGAGGGACAATGGATGATTAAAGATACCAAATTTTACAACATTTGAAAGTTCAACGAAACATTTGAAAGGTAAATTTACCATTTTTAGTTTACATTATTATTATATACTAATAATAATCACCAAATAAATACATATATTTATACTTAATTCCTGATAGAAGATATATAAAAATATAATCAAATTGTATTGAAAACTAGCAATGCAAAATAATTTCTATATTATATGCCTGCTAAATAACATAAATTAACAGTATTTCATCCTTAAGCAAGAACAGTTTAGCAAAAAAAAAAAGAAAAAAAAAGAAATTTTGCAAAAAAAAGTTTAAAAATAAAATTAAATATTAAATTTCACAATGATAATTAATTAAAAATCTTTTACATATTCTTAAATCTTTTATAAATTAATAAATCTTTTAAAGTCAGTGAGAGAAGTATACAAAAAATACACTAATAAAAATCTTGAGAGTAGCAAAAAGAAAAAAAATTTTTACAATTTTTCAGACATAAGGTATTTATTGTATAACACATAGATAAAAAAACATCTAACAAGTATGTTTTTAAACGTTTGAAATATGAGGCATTGTATAATACTAAATAGATAAAAAAGACACTCAATAAAGTAATTTGATTTAATTAAGATTTATTCTCTTCAATAAATTTTAAGGAATATTTTTATTAAAATGTTAAACTTACTTCAGAAATATTCTTTTGTAAAAAGGTGTTTTACATACATTTTACATACAGATGTGTACGTGTGTATATGAAGGACTTGTACACGTAAGTATATGTAGATGTAAAAGAAATTATTTAAGTAAAAGTTTTAACTTTTTGAAGATATGCATAAATCATTATAAGATTTCAAACATGCATAAAGTGTGATAAATAATGTCAAAATTTAATAATATAGAATAGCATTCGTTCGATTGCTTTCTCATTTGATAATTGTTATTCATTCATTATATTTTCTAAAAAAAAAAGTTGTTTATGTTTTCCGGAAAAACTATGGAATATCTTTTTAAACCCTAGAAAGAGTCAAATGACTAATTTAAAGAATAAACTATAATTCTAAATCTCGCGTTGTGTGCTATTTAATATATTAACACTGCCTTAGCACAGGGATTTTATCTTTTAAAATGTGTTAATTTTAACATTAAGTTGATCATTTAATGTATTATTAAGCACACTTCTTTTCACTAAACTGATAAGTTTTCCAGATATTGCTTTTCCTTATCCACCTTATTATTATTCGTACCATGTTGTTTATTTATGAATAACTTGATATGAAATTTGAATTTTATATTATCAATAACAGAAAGAATTGTTTACTTAATAAATTTGTCCAATTGGGTTAATAGTACTTAATTTACAAAGTAATATAATGATATAGACATGTATAATTAAAACTATATTTATAAGCAATTCACTACACATTAATTAATACTTTAGCTTTTATTTTATTTTTATTCGAAAAATTTTTTTTTTACTTATTTATGTTAATTACGGTCTTCACATGTAAATAATTGTTACAAATAACACGAGATAAAATATAGTCATTTTGAGAAATAAAAATAAAGATATACTTTTCTACGCATCATTTGTCTTATATTTAAATCAAGCTACTTAGATAAGATGACATTAAATATTATACAACTAATTTTATTTATAGCGTCACCGCCAAATTTTAAGTTATAATTTTAACCTCTATATTTCATCGTCTGACATTGAAGCTTCCGTTCATGTGATTCAACGCAGATGTTATCTTCGGCAACGGTGTAAAATGCATCTCAGTGTCTCCTTTCCTCCAATTAACAAAATGGTGCGCTGATAATATCAATTGCTTTAGCGGATAGGTAATTAATAAAAATAAATTGAGAAACTTCAGAGAAGTATTAAGTAAATATATTACTCTCTACTTTCTTTTGAACATTCTTTTGCTTTTAGCATGCTACTGGAATTAAATTATCTTCAATCGATACTTTTCAAATGAATTTAAATATGAATGGAAATATTTATTAATATTTACACGGATGAAAATTCAAGTAAAATATTTACTAATGAAATTTTTCCCACAAGAATTGAAAAACATTCAAATACATTCATTATATGAGCTGAGCAATTTTTAAGACCAATTTTTTGCAATATTTACTGATTACTATATAATTCTGCATCTTTATATTGAACTTCTCTTTATAAATAATTTTTAAGTGATTTCACTTGAGCAAAGAACTAAAATTTTAGGGAAAAAACATGATTTTTCCTTACATTAAAGTTGATTTTCTCAAGTTACTGTTATATACACACACACACACATGAGTTTAAATACAAGTTTCTTCGTCATGGTACGTTCTACCAACAAATATCTTTAAAATATGACATTTAATATATAGAAATATATTCATTACAATGCCACCAAAAATGAAAGATAATTACTTGAAATTTTAAAAATATCAGTGAATAATGTAAAAATAATATGAGAAACAGTTTGTAAGTCATATATATTTTACATTAATCGATATCAATTAAAATTAACTATACGCGCATTTTGTTACAATTTAATAATGAGTTCGATTAAAATAAATTGGATACGCATAGACTAAGACTGTTAATTTATTAGAAGTGAAAAGAATAAAATTATATAACTATTGTATTTTTGTAAATGCTTGAGAAAATTAACCAGCGTTAGTGAACTTAGTTAAAAAATTTTTATAGATGAAGGCGTTCATAAAATGTATGAATAAATAGGCTCATATTATTATCAAAAGTATTATTTTAGAAGAGTGTGTACTTTCTAAGAAAATTACAGTGATTAATATATAAGAAAATAATTATAGAATATTTCATATGAAATATTCTGGGAAGATCTGTTCAAATAAATTCCCTTACTCTTTCATCATTAAGTAATTAGATTAGTTGTTTCAGGAAAGTGAATTTATTTAAGCTACGTTAAGCTTAAAGTTAATGGACTCGCTTAATTATTCACAAATAACCAAATCCTGGTAAACTGAAAAGTAATGATGACAAAAATACAAAAACGATACATAATTATTTTCGGCAAATTAATACACCTGAAAGAGTCTCTAGAAAATCTCAAGAAGTTTATTTTCAACTTGCCTCATAATTTTTTTAAAGCATAATGACAGTCAGATAATTCCCATCATTAAATTGTTAGATGTTTAAGGAAATACATTTATTAGGATATTTAAATTTATAAATTTTACGAATACTATTATAAAAATATTATTATGTATATACGTTAATATATATATCATGTAATTGTTTGCATATTTTCTAAAATGTAACTGGTTTTAAAATTAAATTAATGAGACCCATGCGTTTAGTTCAATACTATCATATGAATTTAATTAAAGAAAATATAGTTTATTTATGATACAAGCAAAATATGATTATTAAAAAAGATTTATATCTTATGGTTATTGGGTAATTTCCTTCTTATGGGTATTGAATAATTAAAAGTAGTAGTATAAAGTTTATATAGTAAAAATTAATCTAGTAAAATTAATTTAGGAAATTTATTGTTTAGATACTTTTAAATAAAAAAGGTTTCAAATTTGTATTTAATTGAGATAATTATCTTCTTGATGTAATTAATACAAAATTTCAATTACATCATTTCTAAATAAGAATGCATTAATTTTTATATTTATGTGGACCATTTATCCATAGTTTTTAATCACAATCGTGGCTATTTCCATAAAAATAAAAATACGAAGAAAATGTACAATTTGTTTCCAATTATTTAATTAAATTCTTTTATTTTCCTTTTAAATTATATAAGGCAAATACAAATTTTAAGGTTTTAAGTATGGTAATACATGAATATGAAATGAATATTAACTATGACAATCATTACATGACGCGCAAGAAATAATTCCAAAATTTATGTAGTAAAATTGCCTTATAACCCAATGTATTTTATAAATATATTTTTAAAAAATCTAACTCTTTTTTTTACTTCTACATAAAATCTAATTTATATAGAAGCAAAAACTAAATAAATATGCTGCATATCAAAATTTCAAATTTTTCAAATTTTAAGGAGGTTTAATTTCTATTATAAATTGTTAGTTTTTAAATTTTTGATTGAAATTGTATCCCAATCCTGTTACAGCATAATTTGCAAAGGGAAATAGGAGTTTATATTATAATCTATGAAATTCATAGATTCAAGTGCTTTCCACACACAAAAGAAAAACGTTAATGATTATCTATCTCTAGATAGTTAATTCATTAATTTTAAGATAATTTTATATAATACAGGACAGAGAAGAAAATGATCATTTTTGGAAAAATCCGTTCTAGCCTTAGAGATAATATACATATAATATCATATTCCTCGAGTTAATTTTTAATCCAAATTATAATACAAAGCGTACACAATAAAATCAATAAAATATTTTAGAAGCACTTATATTTAAATGCTTTTGTTTCAAAAAGAGTACAAAATTAAATAGCTTATGTGAACATTTTTATTAAATAACTTTTATTACAAAATTCTAGAATAACAACACATAAGCCGTTTTGTCATTTTATAAACAAATAAAATATAAAAACATCAATTTTCTGAAGTATATATTCATGGGATTAGACCTATATATAGAGGGAAAAAAAATTGTTTAACACCCTACTTGACACAAAGTTATGCGATCTTGGCTTTCTCAAAGTAAATGTGGAATGAGAGAAGCTATTTTTGTTTCAGCACCTCCAATCTCCCCTTTCCATATGGTAAAACCTGGGAGAAAATTAGTACGTTGATTTGAACGCGGCACACATATTTGTATTTTCGCCACATTCTTTGGGAAAGACAAAATTTTCAATCGTGATACCACTTAATTAGTGTGCGTATGTAATTAATAAACTTCCGAAGAATATGCTAGATTTCGATTAAGATTATGCGAGGTTATTATACAATTTAAAATAAGTATATAATCACAAAACCATATTTGTACACATTTCTATTAATATATTCCATAAAACGAGTTTGCATACTATACAAAAATTTGAGCGAAATTTGACAAAGTAAAAATTACCCCTATAAAGTAAAGAAGAAGATTTAGAATTCTGAAATTTGCAGTGAATTTAAATAAGAAAGAGAAACCACAAATAATTAATTTAAAAATAGTTCATTTTAATAATTTTATGGTGCTTTAAATTATATTCCAAAATTACAGATCAATTGAGGCACTGTAGCAATGTAAAATTCGTACATTATTTATAATTTTATATACTTCACTTTAAAAAATACAATTTCAAAAGAGTTAGTAAAATAACTATAATTTAATGACATGATCGTTTAAATACATTTTTTTCAACTATAGAGTTTCCTAAGTTTCCTGTATTCAACACCCTTCATTTATTAGAAAACAATTTGATCTATTAAATAGTTTTTAACAATAAAACTGAAACACAATAACACATTTTTGAAAAAAAAATATTCATTAATATAAGTTAAAAAAAAAAAAGTTAGGAAGGGTGTTGTGTGATTTTAGACCTGAAATAATTATTTGATCAAATGATTCTTCACCAGTTCAAAGTCAAAGCATTTTTGAGAACATAATCAAGATAGGAGAATGAGCAAAAACGTATCATGTAAGTTAAGTGACAAAAGTAACAAAATATTATACAAAATTACACAAAAAAATGATAAAAATACAGTTGAAGACAAAATTGTTTAATTTTTATGAAAACATGACTTTTATTTGAAAAATGGATTTTAAGCGTATGCATCAAAGTTAATGTATTGTATTCTTTCAAATAATAGGTAAAACAATTAAAAATTATATTAATTATTTGCAAAGAAATGTATCACTTCAACAAGAAAATTAATTCATTAATAAAAAAAATAATCTTAATAAGGTGCAAAAACAATTGCTGATTTTTCAAAAAATAAATTTAATTATTTTTAATATGATTTCTATTTACAGTGAATTTTGAAGACATAAAATTATTTAAAAAAATTGACACTCTAAAATATTTTCGAAATAACTTCAATAAAATAGTAAATGTATAAATTCAGCTCACTTTTATTGATATTTCTTCTTTATTAAAGCAAAATCATTTATTACTCTTCAATTTTACACATGAAGAAGAATCATTTTTAAGTTTTAAAATATCATTCATAATAAAATCTTCGTTTTCAAAGTCATTTCAAATGATTATCATATTATACAACGCACTCAATTTGAATTTTTCAAATATGATTAATTTTTTTACAACTATGTTTTTTCCTACAATATTTTCCGTAAAAAGGTAAAGAAAACATTATAAAAATACATTAAAGATTCGTCTAATTTCAAATTTACTCCAATCAAATCTCAAAAGGATCTAAATTTTGTTAAAACTTTTCTAATTATTAATATAATATAAAGCAACACAATATAATAAGAATAAAATATAAGCATTTGCCTTTAATAGTAAGTTTTTAAGTGAGCTCTCAAAAAAATTTAATTAAAACAGTAATATGTGATAAAAAATATAAAAATACAATTTGAAAAACAAATGAATTATTTAGGAATTTATTCACAAACGGAGGAAAATGTAATTACAAACTATTAATTTTGTAACAAAATTAATTAACTTCATCTAACGAAAAATATTTTAAAGATATTAAAATTGTATGCTCGAATTATTTTAATTTGCAGAACAATTGCAACATTTCAACAGCTTATTTTAAAAATGCTTATAAGGTATAGATAACTATTAACGAGAATCTTTAGCGTGTATTCTTTACAAATACACACGCTATAACACGAATCCTTCATGGGATAAAATGCAGTGTGGGAGTACATTAAATTGACTTTCCGTAACAGGTCACGGTAAATTAAATTAAAAGATTAAAGTTGCGCATAATATATTACAAGACTTAGAGTTAATTAAAAACATTAAGTTAAATCGTATAATAATTATTATTAATTATATGACAAATAACTATTGTTATACGCGTAACAGGAAAAGCAGTCTCATTTAAATTCGAAATTAAAATATTTAATAAAATTTTAATTGGAAAATAATTCGCGTATGAATAAATTAAATAATTTCTATTAAATATCTTGGGATTCAAATTTGTGAATATAAAATTGCTTGCCATTTTAAGAACTCGGGAAATTCAACTTTTACATACTTTAAACTCAGCATTTAATGTTTTAGAGACATATTTCTAAATATATTACCTATTTATTATTAATATTTTAAAAAATCATCTATCTAAAACTAATTTACAAAATACAATCTTACTTACAGATAGAATAAATTTATAATAAAAAAGCTTTGAAAAATTTTACTTTGTAAATATCTTCTGGATAACAAATGACATTTATACTAAAGATATAAAGTACATTTACATTAATATATAGTTATTTATTACAAAATTTTAAAGAATGAAAGTTTCACGGATGTTGATAGATTATAATTTTGTTTCTTTTTCAAAATAGTATTTAAAGGGAAAAAATGAGAAATTTCTTCATTGTAAATAATTTGCAAGTTATGAGAACGTATTTATTTCAAAAGAACTTGAACTTGCTAAAGGTAGTTTCTAACTTTAGCCTATAAAAGAATGCGTAAAAAAAACAGGTTCACAAAAAGAAACGTTAGTAGATGAGAAAAGGAAATTCGAACGAGGAAAAAACAACAACCCCGTGACCAAAACATAAGCATGGGAGAAAATAAAAAAAAACAAAGATAAAAACAAAAACTTTGTCAGACACTCACCAGTTCAGTGGGTCAGCTGTTACAAGAAGTTGCCGCGTCCGCTTACCTTGAAGCCTCAGGTCCACAACTAGCGCCGCGGCAAGGTAAACTGATAAATTATTTCAGAAAATAAAATGAACATGCTGTCCGGCAAACGATGCGCTATGAGAATTTCTATAACAGCGCAGTTTTCCTTCTTTTTTTTTTTTAAATTTTATGACTGGGCACACTTTTGCGAGATATTGCTAAAAGTGTTAAAGGAGCGAGAAAATTTCAACTCCTGGCGGCTTTGACTTTTATTTCTGACAACAGATTGGGAAAACGTGAGAGCGAGTTTCGAAAACTATGCGCACAAAGCGCCACCTGGCGCTGCTTAGTCGCAACTGAATAAAGGAGAATTGCAGAATAGGGAAGAAGTAAAAAGAAATTGATCTCCTTATTTATCGCACTCTCGTTAGAGTGTAACAGGTATTTTTTTATACAGCTCACCATGTTGAAAAATGAAATTACCTCAAAATGATTTGTTAAATTTCTAAGTGTTTTGTTAAAATGTCGAAGAGTATTTTCGCAAAGTATTATAAATAAATTGAAGTTATTGGATCACACACATTTTTTTTAAATATTTGACCCCCACTTTCTCAAACTCTTATTAATTAAAAGTATTTTCTTTCCTATAATTCTTTTTAAACTAAGAAAAATAATTTATTTTAAAAAATTTCAAAGTAGTATACTACTTAGTTTTAACAAATATCATTTCTTTTAATTTAAGCAATTTTTATTCAATTAATAAAGCTTAGTTTCCTTTATTATGCTATTCACTTTTTAAAAATTAAGCGTATAAAAAGAATATAAATTTAAATTTAATGTATTTCTAAAGAAGTTTCTATATTTTTTCTAAATATGTTTTATATTTTAAACAGACAAATGGAGAAAACTACAAAAATATTCGATGTTTGCCACTTTACTTTCCAATCACTACTAACTGCAAAAAAGACAAATACAGTTTGCGAAAATAAAACAACAGTGTTTCACATTATTCAAAGGGTAAAATTCTTTTTCTATTCCTGAAAGCAGTAGGATAGCATCTTTTCAACTTAAGAATATTTTTTCGTTTAGAAATAGGACTTCCAGTCTGGAAATAAATGATATTTATTCTAAGTCTGAATTATTGATTAGTTTCTGAATTAATACACGGATTTAAAATTGCTTGCTAACAGAAATTAAAATAAGAGGCATTACAAACCTTAGAAAAGTGTCGTGAAAGTACTAGGATCCGTACAGTTACGTAAGTTCTTGTTAGCACAGACAAGAATCCTTAGAGAAAGGCGAAAAAAAATTATTCAGTGTTAAAAACAAGATTATTTGTACTTATTCAATCGTTTAAACAGTCTTTAGAACATGAAATAAACTTCCATTGTTATTTAACACGTGTCTTCATTTAAATAAGTTATCAAATGAAGTTTGTGAAGCTAGTATATAAGCAGTCATGAATATCTTTCCGACGAAGCACTATAATCAGCAATTTTCTTTCTCGGTATGAATATGTATAAGCAGAAGTAGAAGAAAACGACCAGAATTGGCTAATAAGAAGGGTGTGGCCATTCACGAAGACAGATAGATTTTTGATTTTTCTTTGAAGACATGGTTAAAAAAGAGGCCGCTAGACTGATATTCTTTTCATTCTGCTATATTTTTTAACTTATCTTGGGAAAAATAGCTGTTTTTTTTTATTTTTTTTTTATTTTTTACAATTGCAAAATATAACTGGAATAATACCGCACTCAATACCACATTCAGTGATAATACTGAATTACAACAAAATTCAACTACTCTAAAGAAAACATATGCTTTTATTAATCTACATTTTCAGTGTAAATCTTGTACTTAAATTATTCAACCCAATATTTGTAAAATTCAAATTTCTGGAAAAATTATTCATCATTATTTTTGTTATTTCGTATTTTACCAATGCTATAGAAAATATGTTATTTGTATTTATTATTCAAAATATAATCTTTTACATATTAAATTAAAATCTATATTTTAAATCAATAATTATCTCCTTAGAATAGCATCATTACTAACAATATTATTTCAATTTATAAACTTGAAAGAGATACTCCCAGTTTTAAATAATACTTTATTTTATTTAATTCTTCAAAGAACTCTATAAAAATATAAAAATTTCCTTTCTTGTAGTCTGTAAAAACTAAATTTTTAATTTTGTGGAGTAAAAATTGCTAAATTATTGATAAGGGGATAAGAAATCGACAAAATTTTATTGATAATTTGTTGTTGAACTGTTTTGTAGAAAATATTATATTGAATCTACATTGGAATAGTAGAATATGAATGGTATATTTTTTAATTTGCGTCGGTAATTGATGATTTGTGTGATCGCACGCATAAATTACCTTTCGAAAATTGTGTCAGGAAACTGTTTCTGTAATATCATAAAGTTTTTATATCTGCGTAATCAGGAGAATTTTGAGTTTGTAATTATTTTTAATTACTTTGAATATAGTTTAAGTTATTGGAGAAAACTTTTTTAATTTACAATCAAGAAGTTTGTTTTTATTTGAGAATCTACATTAGTTGGCTTTTAAGAAATTGATTTATTTGCGTGAGAAAACATATGAAGTGCTTGTATAAAATATTGTTCTCAGCTTATTGTATAAGTTACGATGCTATTCTCTCTCTCTCTCTCTCTCATCAATTCGTATAAAAAAGTTCTTACTTCAAAATAAGACAAAATTGTTAAGAATTACCTGTAATACTAATAGGGACCTTATACTATCATGTCTCTTGGAAGTCAATTCTGAATACCGTTTCGTGTATCTTAAAAATTCGAAATTATTTATAATAATTTGCGATTCTTCGCAAAATATTCAGTTGCATAAAGTTGGACTGGCAAATATTTATTTTAAATTGGTCCTATATATAAATTGATAAGCTTGAAATTTTAAAGATCAAAATGAACGGCTTCCAGTCATAGAATCCAGTCATAAGATTACATTATTCTCAGTGAAAAGTCAATTTTATTCCTATAAACTGCTAAACAATGAGAATAGAATTGAACTTTTACTTTCTATAAGAATATTTTTCAAAGAGAGTGCTTGGTTTTTTTCCCATTCCCCACTTTGCAACAAATGACTAAAAACAACAAACAGCAAAACATTATATACCATACATTAGATTGTATATCGAAGGATTAAAAGACAATACACAAGACAGATGTTCAATTGCCTTACGATAAATTTACTTGATACCAAAACATAGAATTATTACATATATTTTGAATAAGTGTCTGTAATTATTGACAAGTTAGGAACACATTCGTACAATAATTTTATTCAAAATATCCCACATTTAAATATTTTTATTGTGTCAATATTGCTTATTCATTTGTTTGTTTTCAAAACATCAATCGCCGACCGCCCTGTCTAGTGGTCAGAATGCCTGACTGTGGATAGGGAGGCCCTGGGTTCGAATCCCAGTTCGCGCATGGATGTACTTTCTCTCTCTATCTATCTTGTCTTTGCCCTTTCTGAGTATGAATGAGGGGTGAATGATTGCCTATCCTATAAAGGGGTCCCTATGCCATGTGTGTATAGAAGAAGTGGGACTCCACACCAAATATGGTTCAGTATGAAAAAGTGCAGCAGTGCACCCCATATTGTCAGCCTAGCTGACACAAGACAAAAAAAGCATCAATCTTCGTTCAATTTTAAATATGAATGGCATTAAGTACCGAAATTTTTAAGATTTACAGTTTCTATGTAAACTTTCAATAAAGAAGTGAATTGGTTTATGCTAAATCAATGACGTTTTTAAATTTTGCAGTTGACTTTATTCTGCTACTTATTATTATTTTTTTTCAATTAATCCCTCGCTAGGAGTGCCAACTATCAGTTTAAGATGAATCATGGGTGTTGCTACAGAAGAAAGAAACTAATGTTTTGCTACAAGAACTGTATATCTTTATGCTAGAGATCTATGTGGTCATATTGGAAGAAAACGCGCGCGAGTGGTTTGTTATCATATAATCAGTGTTAAAGTATAGAATATCTGAATTTTTAAATTTCATGAATATATATTTTTCTACAAACAAAAATTTATAGGCACAAGTAGAAAGTTAAAGGCAATTTCGAACTATCTTTAAGTACTTAATTTTTGACGCAAAAGCATTACTTACTTCAGTGGGAGTAGAAGTCATTATGAAAAATTTCAAAGGATGATAAGCTATTTTAATTCATGGGTTATCCTTCATAATTAAAGTATGATTTTATCATTTGAAATTGCTGCTCACAAAAATTCCTCTAAATATCTGTGAACATCTTAAATGAATAAGAAAAGTAGGAGCAATAGTCAAAAGAAAAATATAGAACCGCGTGAGAATATTAAAAACGTCATTAATTTCTTTGAAATGATTCTCACAGAAAATTCCTTCGTATTACTTCGAGTAAAATATTACAAGAATTTAATAAAGGCAAAATTGTTTAATCAGCATTTCTATAAGAATCATCAAGTTATTTCATTAATTTACATAACCTTAGTGATTAATTTGCATAACATAATCATGTTATTTCATTAACTTACATATCTCAACATACAAAAAATTATGTTGAGAAGATTATGGAATACTAATGATTAAATTCATCATCAATACATATAATGTTAATATTGGGTTGTTTCGGAAAGCAATTTCGTTTTTCCCTCGTGGATCAGCTTTTTTCTAGTAAAAACCAGCCACTTTATAAGGATGAAACCGTACTACACTATAGAGATGGTGAAAGCTACTCGATTAGAATGGACAATAAGCACTGCAAAACAATATTTATTCTCTATACGTTTTTAATTTTCATGAAAAACGAAATTAATTTCCGAAAAGCCCAAAATATCGTGATTTTATTTTAAACTTTATAATCGCTTATACAAAGTAATTCAGTTGAGTAGTTAATCTCTTATCTTATTTTTGTATCGAAACATTTTTATCATAAATCTTTGATTTTGTCCTAACATTTTAATGTTGTTTTATTTCAATGTTGAATAAGAAATATATACAAGAGACACTATTATTCAACTTATAAAGTTAAATATCACTATATGAAAATAAGTTAAAATAAAATTTAATATACATTAAATACTATTTTATCATACTGTTCTATTATGCCAACTATTTTCTCTCTTACTATTATTTTTAAATAATACTTATAATGTTCCACTTTTTTAAAACTACATTATAGGTCAATGAATACATTAAATCGAGAAACAGATGAAAGTTGTGTGAAAATCTTTATAGTATGTGTTTTCAGTAAACTAGTACAAATTCATCGAAAAATTAACCAAATTTAATTAACCTTCGTCTCAATGAAAAAAGACTACTAAAATCATATAACTTCATTGAATGAAGATATTATGTACTTCTATACGATCAATTTTTGAAATCATTTCTTCAGTACACATTCTTTGACAGCCTGTGAAATGTGAAAACAATACATCAACTGATAAGAAGCTGGAAGATTACAGCACCATTAATATCCTCTTAAGAAGCAATTAAAGCGATAAACAATTCCAAGTTATCAATATAACAAGATATAATTTTGGCTTCCTCATCACTGAAGGTATAACTGTATAAAAAGGAATCCCTAATTTAAAAATAACGTGTTAAAATTCTATTAATATAAAATAAAATTTATGGCAATTTTCATTACGACTTTCAAATACTTGTTAATTTATATGACTTGGAATTGAAAATGTCTTAGATGTATACATATATGAAATTGAATAAAGATGAGGTGTGCTGTAAGCGGAAGAGACAGCCTGAATTCATATGACAAAAAGCACTTCATAGTTCTATTTGTCAGCAAAAGAGAGCATTGTTTTTAATATCTGATAATGTACAGCAGTAGATGATATAAAAATAGTAGCCGAAACTGTGCCCATAGAAATGCTGTGTTTAAAAATGAAAGTCTCCATAGAAAAAAAAAGAGATTCCTCAAACTTCATAAAAATATGAAAGGCGCCACTATGCCATTACTATCATATCATCCCATGAAATCAAGGATAAATAACGTAATTTACTTAGAACTTAACGATATAAAATTTAAAGATACATATTATTTGAGGTCATTTTCACGAAGCGGATACCTATTAATAGTCGTTTATAACGGTCAGATTTAGAATAGACGTAGCAATCCATGTGGTCTGCTATTCAACGTGGGGAATGCAATACTTGTTTCAATGTCGATTAACGTGTTATACTAAGCTATCTATGAAACTTTAATAGTTAATTTGGAATGATACTTTGATAACATTACAAAAAAGAGCTAAAATCTTGTGAACTTAACATGTATCAAGATTTTTATAAGAATGCCAAGAGAGAGATTAGAATATGGATAATTAGAACTTTATCACCTAGATTCTTATAATATAAAAACATTTTAGAGTCTAAATTTTACCGTCGTAAGTTTCTTGCACTCATATATAAGTGAATGCAAGAACAAGTTCTAACATTTGAAATTCATTGACAGCAGATATTATGTTGATGCGAAAGACCTTATTTAATTACCCTCTAACATTTATATATATAGTTCTAAATCTGAATATTCACACAAATAGGTAATAACTAATTTTTTATTGACCTTATTTTTTAAGAAAAATCATATGTGGTGTCAATCATTACAGCAATAATCTTGTCTTTTGTAAAACCATATGTGGTGTCTTTTCACCAGGAATTTTTTTCATAATTACAGTTATATACATTACAACTAAATGTTTATTTTGCATCAGATTTCTATCCTCGATTGGCCTCCCTTTATTTCAGCCCTGAAAGAGAGTATATTTATTTTTGAGTCTTATATCTTTACATATAATTATACTCTACAATTTATTATTTACCATAAAATTTCCAATTAATAATGTAGTAAGAAGAATTATTTTCTACAATGGATAATACTCCTAAATTTTTCTTAATTATATTTTTATTTTCTTTCCAATTGAATTATTTTTAATTTAGTTGGAGAAGTTTTTGCTGTAATATAGAAGAATTATCTCCTAACATCTGAATCAACATGAAGTTGCAATCTTTTTAGTAAATTCATCCTTTATGAATGTAAAAACTTTATTGTTGAGCCAGATAATTTCCTGAGAATATTGTATAATGCTGAAATAATATCCGAAAGAAAAAAGTAAATGAGATTGCAAAATGTGTTACATAAATCAGGACAATAAATAATATGAAACTAGCATTAAGTAAACTCTTAGGATTATGCACCTTATTATAAACTAATTACTTTTTAGAAAATCATATTAAAGATTAAAACTGATTGGATCTTAGGAAATTTTAGGCTTATGTTTAAATTAAATTGAATATTTTTTGAAACTATGACTTTTCTACTTAATATGAAATATCATTGAATCAATTTAATATTCTTTAATGAGTAAGTGGTGATTAAAATACTGTCTAAAATTAATTCTCATTATCAATCATACTTAAACTGATTTCTAATTGTTATTCAAGGTATATTTTTCATAAAAGGTAATGTTTTAATGGAATAAAGGTCTAGTTTATTCTTAAAGTCTGCTGTCTAACTTATCAGTAATGGTGAATATCAAATTATATAGCCTCAAGCAAACTATTTTATTATAACTAATAAAGGCGCATTTTAAACCATTGTAAAAGAATAGAATCCAAATTAGCCTCTATCTCATGATAAACATATGTTTCGGAGACTTATTTGAATCATTTGTAGCTTTCTGACTTCCGCTTTTCAACTTTTCTGTTAGTCAACTATTTGTCTGCAGAACGAATCGTTTATTGACCGAATACTTTAGAAAGCTACTTTACTTTTCTCCAAAGCTAATGTAACAGAACAGACAAATTTCAACTGAAAAAGGAGAATGACTCCAGAGTCGAAAATTTGCATGTTTACTTCAAAAACCACTTACCTTCTAATGCAAAGAAAAACTTAGGATTGTGCTTCCCGAGGCCGGTTTCTTAGAGCAAGTCCTTGAAAATTGTTATTTTAAAGTTTATCGATACATATTTTTTGATAGGAATAAGCAATCAACATAACTATTTTGGATGTAAATTTCATTTACATCAATTCATTTTCTGCCAAATTTTATGATTGAAAATTTGAGAAAAGTGACTTAAGACGAAGATAGAAAGTTTTATAAAGGAGTTTTTTTTAATAATAGGCCTGAAAGTAAATCTTGAAGAAAATATATATATTTTTGTGAGTGCACATAAATATTATAATTTTTAACTCTTTTACAGATTTATAGTTTTTTAAAATAAATCACAAATGTAATTAGAGAATCCTTTATTATAAAACTTCTAGGAAATTTTCATTAGATTTTTCACTCATATTTTTATCCGATATTTTTATGGAAAACTTGTTGACTATTTATAACTTGATAGATATTTAATTTTCAATATTTCTATTGTAGTTCAATATTTCAATTGAAATCTGAATTTATTTCCAAATTTAAACTTAATATTCAGTACCAATAATTAATATAAGACAAACATTTTTTTCTTAATTTTTTATTAAAATTTTAAACTTTCACTGACACAGTATAAGCTTATTTTTAATCTATTTTTTAATTAATTTTTCTTAATGTAGATTTCAATCAAATATTTTGTCAATCACTGAACTGAAAAACTTTTAAAAAGCGAAATTTAGCATCCTGCATTAACCTCTTATTATTTGTTTGATAAACTGAATTTATTTCTTTGAATTTCCATTGCTTTAAGGAAAATTATATTGGCTGTAGTTCAGTTTCAAACACTATAATTGCTTCTATACATCGATCGAAAAGAGATAATGAAAATAAAATATTTTATCAAAAAATTATTGAAATCTTCATCCTCTTTTAAATGAGAAAAAGCAATTTTGGAAATGTGTTACCATTTAAACGCAAAGAGGAAATTATTTTACCGTCGGTAACCCACCAGAAATTGATTCATTTATTATTCCAATGGGTTATTTTAATTTCGCAATTAATTTCCTTTTGAATAAACTTTACCGATACCCGATTTAAGAAGAAAAGGTATGATTTCAAAATCTTCATTATTTATTATTTTAATATTATTACTTTATTATTTTAATATATTTATTTTAAAAGCTTAACTTCATAATTGAGTTTCTCTCTTTGTTATTGAAAAGTAGCACACTTAATTTCATCATTTAATTAAATTCAGCTGGATCATTCACCGCGCACACACACACACACATCTTTTAATTTATAAATTAAAATCTAAGATTATATCTTAGGTAAACATGTTACTTCCTAACATTTCACGGTTAAATTAATGGAATTTTTCAAATTATCTGTAAAATAATTTTAGTTCAAACAATTTTTGAAACAAAGCAATTGAAATTCACTAAAAATAACATATAAAATAATTGAAAATTATTATAAAATTTTAGATTAATTTGAAAGTTAATTAAATGTATGCTGCTGAAAAGGAAAAAAAATATAAAAAGAATTGATTAATGTAGAGAAACAAAGAAACATAGTTTTTAATCAATTTTTGAAGAGACTTCGCTGTTTAAAATTCTCTCACCTTTTATTTAGCGTGATATTGTCATTATTATAAAATACATTATGATTCTGACAATTACACTACTATGAAAATTATTTTTATAAATTACATAGAAAAAATTGTAAGTAGTCCGAATGTGTTTTTGTGATCACACTCAGGGCCATCATCGTATGAAAAATTCACCCAATTTGAAAGAAAATTTATGAATGCTTACTGAGTTAATAGAAATCTCTTAAGATAATTGAATTTAATTTATTACATTGCAAACAATGAACTATTTTTTTTAACTTCAGTCATTTAAAGAAAAAAATCATTGAAATTTAAACACTACTCTATTCAACCCACTCTGAAAAGCCACACTCAACCGATTTTAAGGGAAAATAAACAAGATTATTCAAAGTTTTCCAGAACAACATATACAACAGAACTAACTATATACCTCAAATTGTTAGTTTTATATGCAAACTTCTATTAGAAATTATAATCCGTTGTTAGTGAGCTTTTATCTGTTATATCAGAAGTATAATAGTTTCAATATATGTGTTTTTTACAGAGTGTTATTGTTCTTGTTGTTGCTTATCCCCCTTGGCTTATACAAAATAAACCAAGTCCAAGAGACCCTGTCACATAATTAAATCAAAAACAACATCCCCTTCAATCAACAGGTTTTTAACAGAATGCTGAATATAATTATTGACCAATAGTGATAATTTTTAAAACTTGAAATGAGACAATTGCCAAAATAACAATGCAAAAGTTTATTAAAACAAATATAGAAATTTGAAAAACTCACACTCTTAACAACATATTTTAACAAGTTATTATGGACAAAAATACCAAGTACGGTAATGCTGCAAACCACCAATATTTTCTAAATCACAAAGAAAAAAAAACGTTCTTTAACACGTTGTTCAAAACAGTGCATATTCTCATACAGCCTCTATTTCTCTAATTATTATTTTTACAAGTAAGCTTCAATTTGGAATTATGTTTCGTAGCTGATAAATATATATATATACTCGTAGAATCAGAAAATAACTATTAAAATTATTATGTATGTTTTTACAGTGTACAGAATATAAACTAATAATGTTGTTTCTAAAGTGTTAAATAATTTTACTGTCCACACACAAATATCAATAAATTTTCGTTTATTAAAAATATATAGAAACAAGAAAAACTTGTAAACTTTCAAATATAAATTTAAAATTATCATATTAGACAAAAAATGGAGTCCAAAAATGTTGCCAGTTACCTGTACTTTTTTAAACCGTTAGTAAAAGTTAAAGTGTTTTTCTATAAAAACACAAGCTTTAACGTTTTAAATAGTACTCAAGAAATCAATGATGATATATAATTAAATATATTTCTCACACACACACAGACACATATAATAAATTTTGTATAAAAGCATTTGCTTCCTCTATCATTAAAGTTAAACAATTTATAAGAAGCTGAAAGATCTCATAAGAATCAACTTTAGAATATTCGAGAGAATTTTATAATTAAATCTCAGAGCTCTTTAGATTATGAAGCGTTTATATGACATTGAGTATAATTTAAAAAATATACATGAATGTGTTTGTATCATTAATACCCGAAGAATGTTTTAACATTCCAATTTTAATAACTGTCTTGCATACAGTAGAATATTTGAAAATATCAGCATAATACACAATGTAAGAAAAATTAAATTTTTTGTACACTTAGTTCAAATTAAATGCTTCAAATCAAAATTTTATTTTAGATAATTTGCTCAGTATATTTCTTTTTAATTATGTTATAATTTTTTAGAGATAGCACTGTAATAGTATATGATTTGTGCATTAAAAAATGCTTAATTGAAATATCTTTAGTTATATTGTACAACTTGCCCAAATTATGCATTTAAGAATTAGCTTTGGAGTTGAAAAAATAAAGCTAAATAGTAAATAAAATAGGATTCCATTATTATATCCAATTAAGAAAAGTTTTTAAATTATTCGAATAGTTCTTATAAGTATTTATTGTCAGTTGTGAGAAATTTTAAAAAGATTTAGAGGTTAAATAGTTTTTCATTCAAACAACTTGGCAAATGTGTGAGTGCATCAATATAAAGCTTTACAAATACAAGAATTTAATAATAGGAAAATCACCCAACTTGTCTAGTGGTCACCGTGCCTGACTGCGGATAAGGAGGTCCTGGTTTCGTATCCCGGTTCAGGCATGGATGTACTTCCCCTTTATGTCCTGTCTTTGTCCTTTCCTTGTATGAATGAGGCGTGAATGGTTGTCTACCCTATAAACAGTTACCTATGGTATGTGTGTACTGAGGAAGTCGGACTCCATACCAAAAAAAATGGCTCAGTTGGAAAAGTGTAGCAGCGCACCCCATGTTGCCAGCTTAGCTGGCACACAACAACAACAATAATAGGAAAAATTGGTAGCCTTTTTTGCATACCTTAATGTAGGGCGCAATATCACGGTTAGTTAGGGAGTCGTCCTCTATTTCGAATCCAAGGTTAACCAAAAAATCGTCGTGTTCATTAATGGCGGCTAGGGCACATTAAAAGGTCGTAGTCGCAATATCTTCTAAGTAAAATGATACCTCTAGGGGCAGAAGATCAAGTATTGGTGGTTTTCCTGCTTAGTCCCTGCTTCAGGGTTACGAAGGCTCCTATACGTCTGCTTCCACCTATCTGATAAAGTCCAACTCAGGGCTAGTTACACTGAAGCATGCTGGTGCAACAATAGTGACAACATATATTACAGTAAAATTGTTTCCACAATTTTAATTTCTTTATTTTTTTTATAAAACTTTCACCGGGTAGTATGAAGAAATATTAAAATTTATTGTAATGCAGTTTTGCTAATAATTGTATGTTTGCATGTCTATCAGTTTTATGATTATATCATAATACTTTTGCTTGAGCGATATATTTATGCATAAAGAAGATTTATTATTACTAGGTAAAAGCCCAAGTTTCTACCCAAAGATGTGTTCATTAAAATAATAGATTCTAGGAAAATGCTAAATTTTATATTCCTCACAGAATTCATTTTATAATCAAAATTAGTTTTAAATAAATGTATGTTAATTTGAAGCAGTTTTTCGATTGTAAGAATGATTTATGACTAATGAATAACCATAGGAATTAATAGAAATATACATGCATGTAAATTAAAGGTTTTCAATTGTAAAATTTAATTTAAATTCAATTATAATTCTACAACTAATCAATAAAAACAGGTTTAAGTTTTAAATACGTGGTGAGCTATTTTTGCATAGAAAAATCTCCCCAAATCATTTAAATATTAATTGATCAGTTTCGAATTATTCCAATGTCTTTAAACCGTCTTGTTATGAAGCTAAACTTTCTTTCATCAGAGAAAAAATAACGGAATATTATTTTTATATCCAAGATATGATATTCTGGGTAAATACCAGGTGACTTATAACTTCAAGATAGAAGTGGTATTCTCAAACTGATCCTAAATTTAATCATTTCCAGATATTTGTGAAATTATGAAACTCTGTGTGTTGTTATTAAAGAGAGAGAAAAGTTCGAAAAATCTTTGATTTCAAATCAATTTTCTTTTTCTCTTCAGCAAATGTTTGGATAGACATCCGGAAGATTTGCTCAACATTCGGAATTTGCATAAAAATCCTAAAAGTTGAGTTTAGTACTTGTTTTTCTTCCAAAATTTTATTTACTATTAGTTTTAAAACATGAAAATGAACGGTTTAATACGCATCACTATAAGCAATTAACTTCAATGTAAACGGTAAATTTCGCAAATTAATTTCTTCGTAATAGTTACTTAAAAACAAATATTTAATTTCCTCGCATAAAATTACAATGCAAGTTAAATTATTTTACTCAGAATAACATTTAAATAAATAAAATTGAGAAAAATAAAAAAATTACAAATTTGTTTATTAAAGTACTATATTAAGCGAGTTTTTCCTGATCCTTTTCAGCGAACTAAGAAAAGTGTGTGTGTGTGTGTATGTGTGTGTGTGTGTGTGTGTGTGTGTGTGTGTGTGTGTGTGTGTGTGTGTGTGTGTGTGTGTATGTGTGTGTGTGTGTGTATGTGTGTGTGTGTGTGTATGTGTGTGTGTGTGTGTGTGTTTGTGTGTGTGTGTGTTTGTGTGTGTGTGTGTATGTGTGTGTGTGTGTGTGTATCATTATAATTTAATATAAAATAATCAGAAACCTAAATAATAAAATAACATCATTTAGGTCCCTGGTTATTTTCTATTCATTATTTAAATATTTGTAATTTGAATAAATTGAAATTGTATAAGAATATGTTTCAGTGTCTCTTAAAATCAACCTTACTTATCGCAAGCTTTTTAGTATAAGAATCTCTATTCAAAATCAATATAATCTAATTCCCCATTCAGAATTAATCAATCCAAAAAATTATATTTTAGTTTCCCACATAACTGCTAACAATTAAAACCAATTTGTTCGCAACAAAAATAGAATTCCTTAAAAATAAATGCTTAATATATATATTTTTGACACTTTGCAATAAAGAAAGATTTTGATTAAGTTTAGTGCCTGAGGTGAAACTTTTACACTTTACACCATAAAGTAACGTGCGAATTTAATGTATAGGAGTCCATTCACTATGACAGTTCCTTACTTTAGGTCATAAAAACCATATTTTCACCTACAGAGTTAATACGGCCTCCAATATTTATATATATATATATATATATATATATATATATATATATATATATATATATATATATATATATATATATATATATATATATATATATATATATATATATATATATATATATATATATATATATATATATATATATATATATATATATATATATATATATATATATATATATATATACATATATATATATATATATATATATATATATATATATATATATTTATATATATATATATATATATATATATATACATTTATATACATTTATATATATATATATATAATATATAATATATATATATACATATATATATACATACATATATATATATACATATATATATATACATACATATATATATATACATATATATAGGTATGTATATAAATTAATTTTAAGATAAAAAGTTTAATACTAGACAAACTAATTTAAAAATTAGAATTAGGCATACTATACATAATCATTTAGAATTACTTTCATACACAGAACTTGGAATATATGTACACACGTTGAAAAATTATTTCATCCAATATTTGAAAAATGAAAAGTAATATGTAATAAATAATAGTCATTTATTAATGGAATTGTGACTGCTGTATCATAAATCATAAATACTCCATATATAAATAGTAAGATTACTTATTAAAAACAAAATCTGAAAATGCATTTATTATTTATAATGTTGAATTTGATGTTATTGCTATGGTGATACAAGTATATACCATTGTGAAACAATTTATTTTTGTTATAAAAAAAATCTGTAAAATGCTTATGAATCATCATGTGTGAATTAATTTTCCAATAAAATGCATCTATTTCCCTAAATACTATAAAATTTTTAAGGAAAATGATTATGTGTTCATTTAATATTTAATCATGTAGCTTTCGGATACGTTAATATTTTACTAATACTTTTAATTTGGTATTCTTTGATATAATTAATTATAAGTCATCATTTAAATAAATATTACGGTTTGAAGAAAAATATAATATAATTCAGTTCTAAAATTTCAAATCCTTAAGACAATATCTCCTCGCAATGAAAAAAATATTCAGGGAAAATGCTTTCAAAGATAAGGATGCATGCAAATTAAAATAAAATATCAAAGCACTGCAAAAAGAAAATACGGAAAACTTCTAAGTAGGAAAAGTGATTTCAAATTAAATATATTAAAGCATCAAAAATTAATTGCATTCACCTAAAATATAGGAATTGATATTACCACAAAAGAAACCAAACGAAATTTCTACTTTTAATATCTATAAAAAAACGCATCAAATAATACCGGGTAATTAATCTCAGTATGAGCTTGCATAACTTAGCAAGAAAATAGAACTCCTTCGTTTAGCAATTAATTCCAAAAAATTTAACCAAGATTTTAAAAAATTTTAAAAAGAATAGATTATTTTTAACTTCACATATAGTTCATAATTATTAATCTTCAATTATTCATTAATTGTATTAAAAAATTCCTAAAGAATAAACTTTACAAAGAAGAGATAATTGCTTATAGTTTCCTCCCCTACCTGTTAATTCCATGTAGCACAAATTAAAGATATTAACTTTAAAACACGCATTCTCACAAGCCAAAAAAGGTGTCAAAGGTAATAGAGATGGTAAAGAAAATTAGCTGTGTTAACTTTTCCTGTACTGTTAATTTTTACTCTTGATTTATATCAACTACAAATATGATTATTGGATAAAGGAATACTTCAAAATAAGCTTCACTTTCTGAGTATTAACCTCAGGCCTACTATAAAATATTCAACTCTATTTTAAAAATTTCAGGTAATTTTCTTACAACATTTATACCAAACTTTATTCAAAAAGCAATGAATATGACAAAATTCTTTTCCTTTCAAATAAAATAAAATAAAATTTTTACCATTACTGAACATAATTTTTCAGTTCCAAACAAAAAAATCAGTTGAAACAATCATCCATTAATCAGGAAGAAAAACTCCTTTGTTCTATTTGCATTTTATTTGCTTACATCACACGAATTCTGAACAACTTGCAAATGATAACTATTTGGAATTCATTTTAAAGTGCATCCGATGGCTGTTTACAACAATTTTGGGTCTTGGCCAAAATGTGCCAACACTTTCTTCTTAAAACAACAATGAATTTGTAAATCTTTCTCTAAAATCGCATTGAAATCTTTTGAGTTATGGTTAATACAGTTAGCAAATAGATTGAATATGTGTAAATAGTTAAAATATATATTTAAATTTAAATCAACAATTACTCATCTTATATGAAATCACATTATGTTAAATTAATGATTTTCAAAAGTTATTTTCATTGGACGAAACAAAGATAATGCAGATTATGATAATAAAGTAAGGTACTCGAATATGGATAAAGTATGCAAAGTAAAGGACTGTAGACAAATCTAAAATGATTTACGTTGAAGAAGTTGAAGATTAATAATTATAAGGAAAGGGAAAGAAAGATTGAAAATCATTTAAGATGTGCAGTTGCTGGATTAAATTATGATTGATACACAAAGAAATTGAATTCATACAGGATAAGTTCAATATCAAAATAGCTAGAGACGTTTAATAAGAATTGGAATATTGGAAGTTGAGTAAAAAATGTCTATCACTCTGCGTGAGAGAGTAGTGAAATAAATAGTAAAAATGAAAGAAAATTCATTTAAGAAGAATCAAGTAGAATCGATTATTAAAAGTATCTTTATGAAATATAAAAATAGTTCCACACTTTAGAAGATAATAATTTATGTATAGTATCCCAAATTAAAACCATAGATTAAGTTTTAAAAAGGGCTTACAGAGTAAAAAAAAAATTTCTAATGCATGGCTGCATTTAGGATATACCTCTTTATCACTACATAACATGAATGTGATGGCATCTTATACAGTAATGTACTCTGTATGAGTGCCATCTTCACCCGAAAGTGAAGGGATAAAGAAAGACACATAGAGAGAGAAAAGAGCATTCACCCACCAACCAGGATTTGAACCTGGGACCTACAGCTTCGAAATAATGGACGCTAACCACCCCGTCATCGGTTGGCTTAGAGTTAAATATTTTCAAGAACATACTAGCCACTAAAGGCTATAAAAATATAACGGAAAAATGACTGAAGAATAATTAAAAAGTAAATATTAAGCATTATAAAATTATAAATATTTGTATAAACCACCTTGAGGAAAATTTGACTTTCAAAATCATGACACAATTTTCATTTGCTATAATCAAATCAAGAATATTATTAAATTGAAACGAACTTTATTTACAATGGAAAGGAAACTCTTAAAATTTAATCCTTCTTAATGAGATACCAAATAAAATATACTTCTCTCTTTATAAAATTAAAAAATGAGCATGTACAAAAATCCAAAAAAATAAATTTAGGAATCAGGAAAGAAGTAAATTAGTTATGATTAGGCCTACATGCGTATGCATATATATATATATATATATATATATATATATATATATATATATATATATATATATATATATATATATATATATATATATATATATATATATATATATATATATATATATATATATATATATATATATATATATATATATATATATATATATATATATATATATATATATATATATATATAGTAATATGTAATAAATAAGTAATATGTAATAAATAATAGTCATTTATTAATGGAATTGTGACTGCTGTATCATAAATCATAAATACTCCATATATAAATAGTAAGATTACTTATTAAAAACAAAATCTGAAAATGCATTTATTATTTATAATGTTGAATTTGATGTTATTGCTATGGTGATACAAGTATATACCATTGTGAAACAATTTATTTTTGTTATAAAAGAAATCTGTAAAATGCTTATGAATCATCATGTGTGAATTAATTTTCCAATAAAATGCATCTATTTCCCTAAATACTATAAAATTTTTAAGGAAAATGATTATGTGTTCATTTAATATTTATTCATGTAGTTTTCGGATACGTTAATATTTTACTAATACTTTTAATTTAGCATTCTTTGACATAATTAATTATAAGTCATCATTTAAATAAATATTACGGTTTGAAGAAAAATATAATATAATTCAGTTCTAAAATTTCAAATCCTTAAGACAATATCTCCTCGCATATATATATATATATATATATATATATATATATATATATATAATGTGAAGCAAATCATTCAATTCAACCATTTGCATTCAAGTATTTAGTATTTGATATTCGATGAAATACTCGAGGAAAAAGCTAATAAAATTTGAGAAAAAGAGAGCTTTATAAAAGATATTATTAAATAAATTGTGTTTTAGAATAATCGCTAATACTTAATTAAGCGTTTGAATCAAATTATTTTTCCAATATTATGATGACAAAAATACTCATCTAGATACTCTATAAATATAATAATAGAAAGACTCTCAATCAGTAGCCAACAAGAAACTGGCCAAGTGTCCAAATTACAAAGCATGAAGTGACCATTTCTTGTGTATTTACTAAATAAAAAAAGCTCATACTTCAAATTACTTCATTACAATATTATAACAAATCATAGAGCAGCCGCTACCTCAGAAAAGGACAAAGTTTGGAAGATTCAATTTTTTAATGCTTCCATTTTGAACACGTAGCTACTAAAATAATAATCATAATAAGTGGTTGGATTATAATATAAATCAAATTTTGTTCTCTATTTTCTGAAGCTGTTGTTATACATCTCACATTGCTGAAGTACTATCTACAGTATAGCAACGATTATCCATATCACCAGTATATTATTTAAAATGCCTTAAACAAAAATGAATTAAATCAAAATTTTAGCTGAAGTTATGTTTCAATCAAATCACAACAAATTTATAAAACAGTTTATGACTTTGTTAGAGCAATGCATAAAATCTGTATAGAGCCTTATATATTATTATATAATATAATGAATAAAATTTAGGTTCTAATAAAGCCGGATTAAAAAAGATTATCTCTTACTCTTAATCCCTTGAAATTTGCTTAACATTTTTCTTTCGTTCTATTACGCAATAAAATATTAGGTATACATATGTATTCAAAAACTGTGTTACTTCTCTTCAAATGAAAATTCATTCATAGAATAGAAAACAGGTTAAGTAATTCTGGTAAAATGAATAATTTGATTAGTGGACAAAAATGTTGCTTAGAGATGATCAATGAATAATAGATATAGGCTTTGTTTATAATTTACGAGTAAAAACAACTAAAAATTAAAACAAATTGTATTATTTATCAAACTTATAATTAACTGTAAACTTCATGACACTTCTTTAATCCATGAATGCTTTATTCTAAATTGTATTTATGGTTTATTTGTGATTTAGACATAAAACTTCTCGGCTACATAAAACTTACATAGCAATAAAACCTCCTTAACCGTAAAATTTTATTCAGAGAATATTTGAGAAGCTTTTTCCCTTAAATGTCTTTCTTTACTTAGTTTTACTACAGTTTTTAGCCTACATATATTTCATTGAGCATTACCCTAAATGCTTTATGTTATGTGACTGGTCTTAAAAAGATCTAAGAGAAATAATATTAATCAATATTTGTTTTCTTTTTATCTTCGCATTTTTGATTCAAATAAGTATACATATCATAAAACATTTTTAACGCCACATGTAAATTATTTAACCTTTTTTTCTTTACAAGAATTTCTGACTTTTATAAAAATAGTAAACTAAAATAATAAACTGTCGTCGTTACTGAAATTAACTGTAAAAATGATGGTTGAAACATGTTAATATTGTACAATGAAAATTAGTTTCCAAAACACTGTTTCTAATTTCAATAAAATAAAATCATTTAAGTTTAAAAGAATTTAAAGTAACTAATATTGTAAAATGGGTGTAGAATTAAACAACTTTTTAAAAAAAATTATGAGGATTTTCTTAAATGTTTCTTAAAACTTTTTATATTTCTTGAATAAGTAGAAAGAAAAATTTGAGCAGCTTAAGAGTAACTATATTTTTTAAAAAAAATATTTTACGTTTAATGTCCTAACATTTAAGGAGCTTTAATTTATAAATATGCAATATTTTGGTTTTCCCATTTTATGCACTGGAATAGTTTAATCACCTCCATATACTAAAAAGAAAACAGTTCTCAAAAAACACTTTAGTTTATGTTTTTTCTTAAATGCATACCAAACTATTTTGATATCATTAAGTAATTTGATGTTCTTTAGATAGAAAATTTCATTTATAACCTCTCAATCCCTAATTATTCTTAATTAGGGAAAATTTGTGGATCCTTAAAGGAGTTTGGTTTCGGTTCATTAAAAGAGTAAAGAAAATAATTATATGTCGCGAAACCCGATCTGGTAATCCTTTAGCTTAATCTGAATCTACTACGTATTTTTACAGCAATCAAATAAAATTTGCAAGCGCTTAGATAAACTATCAAGACATTTCCAGCATTCATGTAAACTTTGAAGGTACTGTTTTATATGTTTTTTATAACATTTTACTTTACTAAAGAATCAACTCATTTTTAGCACGGTGAATCAATTCAGATTCTAGGATTAATTAACTAGATAAATATAAATTATTTTTAAAACTCTGGAATTTATATTTTGATTAATATAATGAAAGTTTCATCACAAATTAACCTTATATCGATACATTTCAAATTTTGATACACATAAAACTTACCCATTGCTTAAAAAATATACCTTAAGTTTTTAAGTTTTTAATCTTATAGTTTCCTTCTTTTTTAAATAGAATATATTTAAAGGAATTATTTTGAGTCAACATTTGAACAATTCTAATATGTGTGCTCGTTCTTGAAATATTGCTATCAGTTGTTTTATATTGAAAATATTTCTGACGAGTGATTAAAGTTTTTAAGTTATGTTATAGAAAACATCTATGTACGAAATGAAAAAAGGCATACTACAGAACTATTAATCAAAACTATTATGGTCTAATATCTACTTAAAATATTGCTAAGAAAAGAGAAATTCGGAAAAGGTAAGAAAATAAACTATTCTTTGATAAAAGCAACAATGTAATGAAAAAAAGTATAAATAACGTCAACACCAACAAAATGTTCTGCATTTTAAATTATCATTTTATGTTTTATGCTAGAAATAAAAACATCATGCTTCCGTTTTGCTTTAGCATAAAGAGCGTGACGATGATAATAGTTTTCCTGTCCTCATTGTAAACTGGAAAGGAAAACAAAAAGTTTGAAAAAATTTTTCTTTCCTACGCATATCATTCAAATAAAGTTTCAAACTTTCTGAAAGTTAATGTGCATAGTTTTCTTTCATATTTCTTTTTACTTTGTAATATATACGTATATGTATATGTATATATAACATTATTTTTATATATATAACATATATATATATAACATTATTTTTTATTTTTCTAAATTTAAAGGAATTAATGACTACCTTTTAATTTTATTAATTCATAAATATACAGCACATATATAAATAAACAATGTATAGCATTTATTTCTTTGTGAATTAAATAGTATTGTTTAAATACATAGAGTGGATTTATTAGTATAAATGATTAAAGGGGAACTTTAAATATATATATATTTTACAAACTTTTTCAAATGGAAAATATTTTTTGTATTTTACAAAATAAAAAAATTAATAGAATGAAAATACCTGTAAGTTTAGAAAACAAAAATACTATTAGAATAAAAATTTTCCATTTCGCTTAATAAAATAATTCACTTCATTAATTTTAACAATATAAAAGGATACAAAAAGAAGGAATAATTTAAATGAAATAAACTAAGTACATTTTAGACCAATATTTTGAAAAGATAACTTAATAATGTTCATTATAATTAACGTAATTTGAAATATTATTATGTATTCAACACAATAACAATATTCATTATTAATCCTAATATTATGTCGCTATATGAATCACACACGTCTGTAGCTTACAACGAATATACTAAATCTGTATTTATAGAAAACTTTTCAAATGAAATATATTTTCAAACGTTTTATGAATGTAGAATATTTTTAGCTTAATGATGACAAGTATGTAATGAAATTATTTTAAATAATAATTATCTAAAAGTAAATTTTAAAAATAAGAGCTCCTTAATATCACCCAATATATGAAATTTTCTTCTTAAATTTTATAAAAAATGTTAACTTCCCATTTTTAATCATGAACCAATTTTATTTTGTCACCATTTATACCAAAACCTTTATGCTCAATTGAAAGTAAAATTAAATTAGTCAATTTTATGAATCCTGAAAAAAAATCAAGTAAATTAATTTTCTTTAATTATATTTAATTCCTTTGGAATTAAATGGTTTACATAGCTAAAGACAAATATATCAACACGTGTTTCAATTATTTTTAAAAAAAATTAGAATATTAATATTTTCTAAAAATTATGTAAGTAAAAATAGTACATTTTTAAAATCATTTATGTAAAAGTGCTATATTTTTAAAGTTATGTGTGTAAAAGTGCTATTATGCATTCAGTTCTTAAGACAGTGGAAATTAATCAGAATCACTACAGTTACCAGTAAAAAGTATTGTTGAAAATTTTAGAAATGCATAAAAATGTTATTATGCTGTCCTGAAATTTTTCATAGCACAGTTTTAAATACATAATTAAAGTTTCTAACTCTGCAAAATGTTGTGAAATTTTTAATTTTATTTAATGTAATTTAGTGTCTAATGTATTTTTCTTACATATGTATAAGTTATATGCTTTTTTTCTCAGAACTTCTTTTAAAATTAATTTATAAATTATCAGTTATTATGAAACAGATTCAAACTTTAAAAAAAAACATTATGATATTTTCAAGACGGTTTTTGTAGTTAATGATAATAGGAATAATATAAAGTATTAAAACAAAACTCTTACAGGGGCTGATATTAGGAGCCTTACTGAATTTTCCTGCTTAAAAGATTTTGAAATGCAGCTGCTTATCTCTCCTGAAATATAAAAGCATTTTAAATTTAAAAGTATTCAGAATTTGTTAAAATAGATATTAAGAGTTGTCAATTAATATATTTGTCAGCTTTTTCTTTCTTGTTGAAAAGTAGTGTAAATTATTTGATGATATTAACAAAACAAAATTATTCAGATAAATAATAGTTTTTGTAATGTTTTCCAAGTACTTTAAAGGATGAAAATTCAGGTTTAGTTCTCTCATAGTAGACACCCTAAAATCTGGAAGCTGTTATGAAGATTTCTAAGTATCTACCCCATATTCTGTTTTAGGGGGGAGAAATTTTCGTAGACTCATGAATAAGATTTTACGTGCTTCAAAGGAGGAAATTCGGAAAAATTCCAAGCATCCACTCCGACAAATGAGCATGGTGAAAGCTGAACACAACATTTTTATGTCTGGTTGTTTAACAATCAAGATTAGACCATTAAACATTATACTAGTTATTGTAGTTTTACCCCAGGCCATGGTGAGATCTAATAGAAAGTTTAAATTTTTCCATTTCATTTTATTTGTTATGCGTATTTTGTTCAAAATAGAAAAATTCGTTGAAACTTTTTTAACAATTCATAAATTTATACATTTATACACCACTCAAACTTAAACATAGATTTCTGACTAATAATAAAGGATGATGACAAGTCTAAGGATTAATAAAACTTTCTTTATTTTTCTAACTAAATTAAATGTGCTTTCATTAAAATAACTATTTGTAAATCTTCAGCAATAATACGATTATATATTTATTATATTTTGATAACATGTGCAAAGCTAGTATAATATCTATTTCAAACAACTAACATTCAGAGGAAATAATTATATTACTATAAATTTGTACTGTTATGCTTAACATTATATTCTAAACATAAATGTTAAAAAATTATAGTGATCATATAAAAAATTTTAAATGCTCGATATCTAATAAATATTAAAAGAGGAAACGTCTAAAGCTCCAGAATCACAAACCTGCGTTTTTAATTAAATTATATAGAAATAGTTGGTAAAAAAGCTAGGGCAAAATTGGTATTTTTAAAGGATCAAGAAATAACCATTTCAAAAGCTAACAATCTGAAAATCTTACTGCTTTATTGTTATTTATTTCTTTTCCATATTAATAATTTTATCAAAACATAAAGGATCAATATCAAATGGTAATATTCCTAGTTTTATTCATAATTAATTTGGCAATGAAATTTGTTTTCTTATTCAAATAAAGAATTAAGCTTAAGTAAACTGAATAATATTCTCGAAATATTTATGTGTCGATAAAAACTAATAAAGATTTCCTGGAAGCAGGAAAATATATCGCAGAAGATTAGTTAGATGGAATAATTTATGTGAGTACAAAAACATATCTCTTATTTAAATATACAAATTCAAAAATTTAAATATACAAATCCAAAAATTCAAATATTTTAGGAACGGAAAAACAACTAGTAAAGTGCAAATAAAAACAACAGAAATAAAATACCACAAGTCTTTATTCTCACATCGATGAGTTAATAAATTTAAGGTTAATCTTTTAGAAAAATTCGTTTTTGTATTAAATATCTGTGTTTTAAAAAAACAACTCATAATTTTAATAAATTTCTTCAACATAATTATAAGACAGAAATTCTGAAATACTTAAAAAAATTACTTAAATTAAATCAAATGACTTAAAAATATATATTTGAACTTCATATTTATAAAAATAAAATAATAATCAAATTCTTAACTGGATAATAAGTCTCATTTTTAATTAAGGGTTTTTCATTTAATTTATGTGTTTTTTATAAAGTTTTTTCCGTGTATGCATTTTGTAAATTATTTCTCTATTTAAATCTTTTTATATTTTTAGGAAAAATGAAAATAGAAATAAAATTTCCCAACATAAATAAATTTTTTAATAGAGATGACAATAAATATATAAAATTATATTATTTTATATATAAAATACTATTATGTATTGAAAAATAATAATCCTTTCTTTTATTTTGTCTAAATGCATCACATTGAGAATGATAGGCTTAGAGTTTTAAATTGACTCAGTAATTCAAAGAGATATTCATAAAATTATCAAGATATACACTACTGGCCATTAAAATTGCTACACCAAGAAGGTGACATGCTACAGACGTGAAATTTATACGAAAGAAAGAAGGTGCTGTGATATGCAAATGATTAGCTTTTCAGCGCATTCAGACAAAGCAGGTGCCAGTAGCGACACCTACATTGTGTTTAAATGAGGAAATTGCTCAGCAGGTTCCTCATACACAAATTGCATTTGAACGTTGTTGCCTGGTGAAACGTTGTTGTGATGCCTCGTCTAAGAAGAAGAAATGCGTACCAGCACGTTTCTGACTTTGATAAAGGTCGAATTGTAGTGTACCGGGATTGCGGTTTATCTTATCGCAGTATTGCTGCTCGCATCGGTCCAGATCCAATGAGTGTTAGCAGAATATGGAATCGATGGGTTCAAGACGGTAATACGGAACGCCATGCGGGATCTCAACGGCCACCTATCACTAGCAGCCGAGAAGACAGGCATATTATCCGCATGGCCGTAATGGATCGTGTAACCACGTCACGAGCCGTGAGTCAAGAAACGGGGTCATTTGGAAGACAACAAGTGTCTGCACGAACAGTTCGACGACGTTTGCAGCAGCATGGACTTTCAGCTCGGAGACCATGGCTGCGGCTTCCCTTGACGCTGCGTTATAGACAAGAGCGTCTTCAATGGTGTAATCAACGACGAACCTGGGCGCACGACTGGCGAGACCTCATCTTTTCAGATGAATCCAGGTTCTGTGTACAGCATCATGATGGTCGCATCCGTGTTTGACGGCATCGTGGTGAACGCACACTGGCAGCGTGCATTCGTCATCGTCATACTCACCCATCACCTGGCGTAATGGTATGGGGTGCTATTGGATACACGTCTCGGTCACCTCTTGTTCGCATTGACGGTGCTTTGAACAGTGCACGTTACATTCTTAGTGTGTTACGACCCGTGGCTTTACCTTTTACTCGAGCCCTGCGAAACCCTACATTTCAGCAGGATAATGCCCGACCGCATGTTGCCGGTATTGTACGGACCTTCCTTGATATGAAACATGTTCGGCTGTCGGTACTGATTTCTCAGGATCTATCCAGCCAAATTTTTTGAAAATTTAATCACTTGTTATTTCTAGTATAATATATTTGTCCAATAAATATCATTTTGTTATCTGTATTTCTTCCTGGTGTAGCAATTTTAATGTCCAGTAGTGTAATTATCTTACATATCAATTATATTTCACAATGTCGCGGTAATCTGCAATGGATATTTGATCTGGTAAATCTTACGAATTCGATAACAACCATTTTATAACCCATTCATTTTTTATCATAACGCATTTTAGTAGAAATAAATCACAAATTATAATATTCCTAGTCATGATAAATATATTTTAATCTTTTTAAAAGCACCTGTAATGCAATAATTCAAAAATAAAATAAAATATATGTAATCGAAACAATATTTTTACTTCATTTCAATAAAAGAGTTTTTGCTTAAAATAATATATTAGAATTGATTTGTGTTTTGTTTCTTTAAGGTCATTTTTCGCACAGGGGGGGGGGGTAATTTGATTGGGTCCTATGATTTAAAATGAGTTCCGAGCCACTACAAACACCTACTCCCGAGGTGGGGGGCTCAAACCTAAGAAGTGAATATTTGTAGTTGAACAAAATGCCAGACTGCTAACCATTCCAGTTTAAATAGAGAGTTATTGAAGAAATGATTATAATAGAGTGTAAAAATGTACCCATAATGAAGACTAAGTTGGTTCTTATGTAAAAACAGGCTTTACAACATTCCTCGACATTGAATGCCGATTCTCTTTCCATTGGAATTCAATTATAACAGTATGTAGTGTAATTCGGCTATATTAACTCCCGTTTTAATGGAACCTCTATAATAATGTCATTAGATTTAAAAGGAAAACTTCGCTTTTAACATAATGAAATAGTAACCTTTGTTTTAAGGAAATATATTTAGACAATTTTTTTTTAATTTTATGAGACTTCCGTATAAAATTCCAGTACCTAAGATTAACAGAAAGTCATGGCCTCAAGAGTTTTCACTTCAATTTTCATCTTCATTATCTACGGTAATTGATAAATGAATAGATATTATAGACAAAATTAGATCATAATTTTACTCCTATTTTTAGTTTTGAAATTTTTGTGTTGGCAATAAAATATTCGACTCTCACATTATTAGTAATGACCCTTAAAATCACAGTGCTCCATGAAGAAGAAAACTTCTCTTTGTATATTCATCTACTACATATAGCATACCATTTTATAAATTCATTGAGGTTCTCTTCTCAAACTTTACGTCAATTAATAATATTCTCAAGGATTAGGCATTTAAATTAGATAACAAGTAACATTTGAGTGCATGATCTTTAAAAATGGTTATTAATGGATTTCATATACTGTCAATTATACAAAAAAATATTAGTTACACATACAAAATCTGGAAAGTAATTGTATTCTGATGTTTCATAATATTCAGTCATTAAATTCCAGTTGAAATGGAAAAAAATTAAATTGACTCTTAAGAAATTAACTGGAATATATAATTAAATAAGATACATTTGAACTCATAAAAAATTTCACAATTCTTTTTTATTATGTCACATAAGAATTTAGTTAGTCTGGTTGCGCTTACAATACTTATAAATGTTTAAATTTTTTCTGATGTATTCAGTTTCCTTAAAAATTTTAATTAGAATTTATCGCAAGAGAAAATTACATTTAACACTTTAGGAATTAAATTTAGCATATTTAGTAAACTCTTATGGAATCCTTCCAAAGCTCTTCAGAAATACACTATCAAAATAACTGTAAATGCATTAAAACTGGTGAGGGTATTGATAAAAAAGAGGTACATAAATTTATGTTCATGATAAAGCTCTTTCATAAATTTAACTGCCATATGTTACGAAATATATTGTATCTTCCGAATATATTGTATCTTCCGAATATATTGTATCTTCCGAATATATTGCATCTTCCGAATATATTGTATCTTCCGAATATATTGTATCTTCCGAATATATTGTATCTTCCGAATATATTGTATCTTCCGAATATATTGTATCTTCCGAATATATTGTATCTTCCGAATATATTGTATCTTCCGAATATATTGTATCTTCCGAATATATTGTATCTTACGAAATATATTGTATAGTTTTTCAAAATATTTGAAGGAATTTCAGGTAATGTTTCTTATGAATAACACACAGTGTATGAACAGAGAAGTCTCTGAATTATCCTTCACATTTTTCAAGAATATATAGTATCTGGATTATGTATTTCATGTTTAAAAAGTCATATACTTGCCTCCTATGATATATTAGTTTTTAATTTGGATTTTATAATAGTAGAAAGCTCTACAATTTTTCTAAATAATTGAAAAAATGCTTATAAATGTAAAATTACCAGAAAAAGTATTAAAAAAGAAGTTATATTATCAATCAAATATATTTATCTTACTTATAAGAGTGCATAAACATTTACATCTGTATTAAATACTTGACAAATAAAGTATGTAATTTGTAAAAAGTGAAATTATTTTCCTTCTTGTTACAAATTTATCTATAAATAGAGTGAATGAATTACTCTGAGATTATTTTCGAAGTCAGAAAATATTCGAAGATATTACAGTTCTAGTATTCTTTGCTATCATTCTAACTAATTACACTTCTGTATCTCTAAACAACTGTGGTGTGTTGGAATATATACGGAATCTAAAGATAAGGAACTAAAGATAAATTAAGGATAGTTAACACGGTCATCTTATCGCTAATCTTACAATCAAAAGAAGGAAAAAAGAATGCGCGCTACTATTTCTAAAAGCCTTACAAAAGAAGTAACTATATAAAAGCAGCATGTTTCATTTCGTTACTATGCAAAAAGATGTTTTGAAAGAAAAGCAGTCAATTGCGTTAACAGCACAATGCAAGCCTAGACAGACAATTACATCTTTTACGATCAACATCCTAAAGTGAGATTTATTATTCCAAACTAAATACAGAACTGTGCTAGAGAAAAAAAACGTCATTAGTTAATTTAAACATGTTACATTAAAATAAACTTGAATGAGTATGTGAATAAGGATTATAACATATGAATAAAATATTGGTAATATTTATGTTTCCACTCCTGTTAAGCATTAAGTCTATTTAATGTTATTAATAAATGTATACAATCTTTTAGAATAAAATGATGCTTACTGAAGTGCATTAAAGATAATTTAAAAGTAAATATTCTTTTGTTTATTCTATAAAAACTAAAATTGTTTACTAAGAAACAAGTTTTGAAGTATTTAAATAAAATGCTTTTTGATTTAACTATTACATTTCCACTATTCGAGCATTTTCAATAATTATTTAGTAACGAATTTGTAGCCATCGATTAAATATACATAGATTTACAAATTAAAGGTTTCTGATGAATTTCGATAATTCTCCAGTAAATTTAATTTTCAGAGTTCACTGTTTCAGTTTCTAAGGATAATTGCAATGAATTTCTAACATAAATTATAATTGCGTTTAATAATTGCAATGAGTTTCTCATATAAGTTATAATTTCGTTTTCCTTTTTTTTCAGATAAATAGAAAAGAAGTACTAACGGATTTATTTTATAAAATTTCATTATTTAGCATTTTTCTTTCGAATTTTTTGTTCAAAAAATTTAATTTAATTTTTAATTATTAATTGGTAATAAAATTGCATACTTTGAAAATGAATTTTCACTGATGTCACAAATTAACTCAAAATTAATTAGAAATTTTATACTGATTAGAAATTTTTCTTTCCCTTCATAATCCCAGAAAAAAGGATTTTAATAGGATTGCAATTTTACTAATTTTCGAAACTTATGATGTAAGAAAAAATACAAAAATAAGCTAGATTAATTTTAATAGGGAAAAGGCATTTTGAAAAGGCAGTTTAAAATTTTACTGATAAAGTACTAATAAAAATGTTATGATCATTCTTCCTAGTTGATAAATAAATAAATTATAAGTTACTTAAACGTAACTCATAAATTGCATTTTGAAGAAATATTTCTATTGAATATATAAATGCTGAAGCAAAATTTTTCAAATCTTCAAAAAAGTAGAAAAACAGCAAAAAAATAAATTAAAAATGATTCTCATTGTGATAAATTTGCACAGATCAAAAAATCAGTTTATTAATTCATAATAAAATTTCTCACCTTTCTTAAATTGTCTTTAGTTATTAAATCGATTCACAAAATTAGATCAACATAGATAAAGAAAATTGTGATAACCATTCAACTTAATATCTGTCTTTTATTTATGATAAATAAATATTTTATCCAACATAATAACAGTTTTATTCATTAGGAAGAGGGAAATGAAAATTAGTTATAAGAGCTTTTATCTTGATATAAAACTTTTTAAATTTTATTTTCTATAAAATTCATAAAAAATGTCTAATTAAATAATTTTATTTATTTTTGGATTACTGATGCATTTTATTAATATAAAAAAATAGAGAAAAACATAAATGAAAATTTTGGCCATTTTAACTACTTTGACTCACTACTTTAAGTATTAAATTAGCATTACATTTTATTAAAAACACAAACTATATATTTTGTCAATATTAAAAGAAAAACAATAAAATTTAGATGAGTAAATTTTCACATTGCATTCATACATAAATTTAATTTTCAATACATAATTTAATTATTAAAGTTTCCTTTAGCATTCCAAACTATATCTTCAATTTGTTAATAGTAAAGAATTGTTTTTCTAATATATTCACACAAGTTTAATCATACTAAACAAGAAAAAGAAGAGAATAGATATATAAATTTTAAAAATTTGTTTAATGAAAACAACATTGTGTAAGCTTTCATCAAAGTTGTAAGTTATTGATACCGAATTTAATTCTTTTAATTCGTCATTTAATACAACACAATAAAGTAAAAAGACTAAACTTGCATTAAAAAAACTACTTGAATTTAGATTCTTCTTAAAATTTTTAACTTTTTTAAGATGAAATATGTTTTAAACAGTGTCAATGTTTCATGTACATTTATTCATCAAAAAAAATAAAATGTATTTAATAATAAAAATAAAATTTAACTTTTGAAAAAATAAAATTTATTGAATAGTAAAAAAAACATTTAATAATCGAAAATAAAATTTTATAAATAAATGAAAAAATAGACCATTACAAATCAGCTTTATAAGTTTCAATAACATGCCCACTTACACATAAATGAAGTTCTTTATACATAAATTTGCATAACAAAATTGTGATACATAAATTTGCATAACAAACAAAATTCTATTAATGATTTGGTAATAAAATTAAGAATCGTTACTTACAAAAAAGTTAAGCTCTTTCATTTGTTCTGGAAGAACAAATTTTTCAAATTATTTGTAACTTTACCCATCATCAGCATAAAAAAGAATAAGATGAGGCTTTTTTATGCATATTTTGAGTATGCATTAAGAGTAAACTTACTTTCAAAAATTTACATTAAATTTCTAATTAATTCACTGGTACTATATGGCAAGTTCTATTAAATTTTTTTCATACAAATACAGTAAAAAAACTTACATCGCACTAAATATGTAAAATATTTGTTCTTAGATAAACACGGTTTTAAAGGAAGTGCAAATATACTCATCCTCAGAAATGAGAAAAAAAAGAAAAAATATTCGAAATTAATTGCGCAAATTTAAATTCGGCATAAAAAAATGGGTTTACTTTAGAAAAAAAAAACATTGTTACAAAATTTACTTAATTGATAAGTGTATCATTTCTTTAATCCTCTCTTAAACTAAATCAACTAAAAAAGGTATTATTTTCAATACAAGATAATTTTCTTTATTTAAAGCAAAAACAAAAGGAGAAAAGAGGACTAAATAATGACGTGAATTTTACTATATAGTAAACCATTTTATTTTAAAAAAATTTAATCATATTTTCAGTCAGTAAACAAACATTAAAATAATTTTTAATTTATTATAAAACACTAAGATAAGGGAATATTACTGCATCATTAATGATAATTATAATTTGGTTCCCATTTAATTATACTAAATTTCAATCATTATATCAAGAAAATAATAATTTTAAACGAAATCATTATTTACGCATGTTTAACAATAGAATCATTATTTACGCATGTTTAACAATAGAAATATAATAGTTTTCTAAATTGTTATCTAAGTTATTCTTAATGTAATTCAACTATAATAAATCTATTGTTATAGTTTTATTAATAGGAAATCTAATATTTTCTGCTTATTTTTTCAAATTTATTGTACTATAACAAAAAGAAAGGATTCAGTTAGCATTTATTTGCATTATAACAGTTAACTTTATAAGTAAATTTTAATTTGCATCAACAGTCCTAGAAAAGAAGAAAATATAAAGGTTAATTTCATAAAATATAGTATAAACATGTAAATTTGTAATAAAAATGTACTCAAATGCCTAGTCTACCATATCATAGGAAGATAAATTTATGGGATTTTTTTATAAATAAATCAAAAATAAACTAAATGAAACAAATATGTTAACATAAATAATTATTTATTACTTATATGTATATTAATCAGTTTTCATATATAATAGTAAAATTATATTTATTTCTGCTTACATTTTAAATAATATCAAGCTGTTCAGTGAAACAGAGATATTATTTCCAATGTAATTTTAAATATTTTTAATTTAAGCAAACATTCACATGGGGCTTCAATAAGCAAGAAAAAATCCAAATAAATACTTGTTTTCTTTATTAATTACTTTTTAAAATTTTAATAATGCATGTTAATTATTTATGTCAACTTTTATTATGCAAAGTATGTGTGGAATTTCTATTTTAATTATTTACACTATATTTTTTAAATTTTTGGGTAAGGAGTAAAGTAAGTCAAATTGAACTTTATGTGAAAAATAAACACATAAAGCCCAAAACAAACCATCGCAAATTTAAATTAAATTCAAAAATAAAATGTGCTACAAAGATAATTGCTCTTCGTAAAAGAATCAAATCTGTTAATAAAGCTTTTAGCTTTTTACTGAAAAACAATTAAATGAATTCTGAACAATTAAGATATAAGAAAAATAATAAATATATTTAGTTTAAAAAAAACTTTTGTGTCGTTGACACATACTACTTGTTGAAAATGAATGCTTTGAATTTTTAAATATTTTTAAATTAATTTTGAAGTGCATAGTAAACTTTCCACAGAAAGGAGCCAAAAATGATATTCGGAGAAACTTTTCCATAACTCCTTTCAAAAATTTTGTTAATTATTTTATACAATTTCAATTGCTTAGTTATTTAAAAAAAGTATATTAGTTAGTTTAAAATATGGATTATCATAGGTGAAACATTATAATAATATAAATTATTTAACTCGTAATAGTGTAGTTTATAATTTTTTTCTATTTCAAAATGTTTCTTACAAATACGATTATATTTATAAATTTTTGGTGTAATATTGTATTAAAATCAAGATTTTCTTATATTTATATTTTAAATAATTATTTTTTCTTTTTGCATGACAGTCTCAAAACATTTGTCCAGGACATTCAACATAATATTGTAGCTAGAATGATTACATGTTATTAATTTAGAAAGTTCAAATAAAGCGTTCGTTATATAAAATAATTTATGGACTGAAAAAGAAAATCCGAAGAATTGTAGAAAAAAAAAAGATTTTGCTCACAATTTTAACTATAAGAGAATAGCTTTACAAATTTCAAAATAAGTTACGTCTTCTCGTTTAATTGACTAAAAATTAGCAAAATGTTAAATTTGAGAACTGAATTCATTTCTGAAAATCAATAGGTTTTATTCTTACTTTATTTATTGTATGAATTTACTAATTTTCTATAATTCAGTATTTACATAATTAGAAAAATAAACAATTTTTATACGTAAATATATAGTATGAATAAATCACATAACAATTTACCTGAAACAAAGTTGACTGTAATATTTTTATTTACTTACTACATTAAATTCTAAAAAGAGATCTATACGAATACTCACTAACAAATTGAAAAAAGATGAAGGTGGAAAAAAATGTTGTTTTATTATCTTAAATTTTTGTAAATATTATTTTAGAATATTATTAAAATTATTTCTACTACTACCTGCTTTCTAGCTAGATATTATTAAAATAATTTCTACTACTTCGCACAAAAATATCGTACTAAATAACACTGTAATACTAAGTCTAAAATAATACTCACAGTCTTACAGTGATATTTACTAGGATATTTTTGTGTATCCTATTTGGATTGTGTTTTATTTAGTCTATTTCTGATAGTGTTGTTTCAATCAAGAAGTAATTTTCGATTCAAAAATGTTCTTGAATACATTTTAAAGAGTTTTTACTTATTCTATTTGCAGAATAGTTAAAGTACTCCAAATAATTATGAAAATAAAATGGTTTCGGAATTTTATCACATCGTATGCATTACGTTTTGAATTTGACGTCATATTTCTTGTTTGATAGCTGAAACAATGCTGCCTTTTTTTAAAATATTAATTTGAAACTGAAATAAAGATAAAAAAAAAGCCATTTAATTATAAATAATATTTAGAATTTTAATTTTTGAAGACTTTCATATTCTAGCTTAATATTGGATAAACGTGATTATTAAAATAATTTATTTAAAACTATTTTAAATTTAATTAAATTTTAATTTTTATTTTAATTTTAATTTATTATTTTGATTATAATAATTAAAATAAAAGTAATAATACAAATAATTAAAAATTTTAAAAAATCAAGTTTAAAAAATTCATTTAACTTCTTCTTATGTAAAGATTATTTTTTCTATCAGTTTTACTGTCTTAATTTATCAAAGTAAACTTTCATTCATAAAATGTACAGGCTAATTTTAAAAATTCAAAAATTATTTTACTGTGATAACATTAATATAATAACGAATCCTATAGATATTCGATATTGTTTTGGTTTTACTTAAACTAGTTAATGAAATGCAGTATAGTTAAAGACATAATAGATATTGCCATTCTAGCGTAACGCGAGGTTTCTACAAGAATTGATGTATATATACAGAACGACATTCATCATTTTCGATTAATAGAAATCTCGTTCGATTTGAAGTCGTACAATTCAAGTATGATGTAACGGAAATCATTAAATACAGTTCTGCGAGTAGCGTGAGAACGTAACTTCTGGTAGATTCATTAACATTCTAAGTGACGTTTCTAGGCTTACAACTGAAATCTTGGAGCTTTAATTAGCTTTCCAACTAACAGTGCGAAAATTTTGCAAATTTAAATGGAACTTCAAGTTATATTATTCTAGCATGTGTTAATTTCGTTTTGCGATACATTTATTATTTGTTATTACGAGGCATATTAAAATATAATTTGTAAATCACTCTGTAACGTGCATAGTTAGAGTTAAATTTTTATTTATTGATTGAACTGAGTTTACTTATCGAATTGAAGTTTTCGAGACTTGAAATTCGTGAAAATTCATTTTATGCGTCAAATACCATTGTAATTGAATTTATATTTAAGAGATATTAGAAAGTTCAAAGATATACTATTTGCAAAAGAACATATTTTTGAACACTCTACATTTAATAAACATAAATTTTCTATTATTGAGAAACTGTTTTTTCAACATTTTTTCTTAATATTGATAATTAAAGTGTGAGTCTTTTCTCTAAACTATTCTCCATTATTGACACAAAATGGTTTCCCTTTTCAAAACTAACCAAACATATAATTCTGAAGCATTTTGAGAATCAACTTTGTAAGTCGCAATATTCGGTGCAAAAAATTTAAAACTTTTGATACTCATGTTAATAACAAAAGAGTATCAAAATTAGAAAGAATATCTATTTTACGAAAGTTTGTGTGTGTACTTAAATTTTACTTAAATATTTCAAATGCGTTTTAACTGTGATTAATTACTCTATTGAAGTTGAATTTTTTATTAAAAGACATTCATTTTTTACATAGTTCACATATTTCTTCAGATACAAAATAACTAAATACCCAATCTTTCGAATAATAGTACGAAACATCTAATTGAATATTTGAATCCTAAATTATGTTTTCAACCATAAATACTTCACAAATTTAAGTTGTCTGCCAACTGATTTACCATTTTTAATGTCACTTCCCTGTTCAAAACAGTTTGATTTTGATTATGTGGTGTGAACTCAGTGATATTATAAATGCTGCTGCTAAGAAATGTCAACACCCCCTTTGAAAGATGAGTATTATTTTAAAAAATTCCCTGACATTTTTGCGGCTTATCTCGACATCTAATCTATTATACTATTATTTGAAGATACATTATCCTGAGATGAAATGAGGTCATTTATAATTTTGACTGTAATAATAGAATACCCCTTTGACAAATAATTTATTCCCCAGCATATCCTTTTATAAATTACACATATCAGACACTATCTTATCTTCATTAATCTAGTAAAATGTGGTGGTCTAGGAAAGGGAGTTAAATATTTAAAAGATTTATTATTTAATGATAATTTTCTTTTGGTAAGAATAAAGAATGACAGCCGAATTATTTTCGTTACCGTCAAAATATCTGTTTTTGCTATATATTATATGTAAAGTATTTCGTGTAAGTTAACAAAACATATTAATTACAATAGTTATTTGCATACTCAATAATTATAATATTTCAATATATTTCACTCATATTGTAACTAGCAGAATGTCACTTGAAATAATAAAAAAATAATTCAACCTTTAAAATTATATTTATTACATTATGAGGAAATAAAGAAGCAGATTGCTGTAACCACCACAAAATTATGTATTGATGTTCTATAGCCATGTCATTTTAATATGCAAATATTCTGGTGGTAACTCTAGCCTGCATGAATTTAATAACATAAGAAATTCCTGTCATTGATATTTCAATCGCTTCATCATTTGGTTCTTGTGTGGTTTGTTAATATTAAACTGATAGCATGATGAAAATCGCAGAAATTTGAATTTTTATCGTGATATTTGAATCATTTGAGATCCGAATGCCTGGTGGCATTCAGTTAAAGACATGGTTTAAATCTTCACCATTCAGTGTCGAGATAGATAATTGGGAGTATTATTTCCCATTTCAGAAAACTCTATAGGCAGAAACTACCTATCACTAACAATAAACAATGTCATCTAGGTAGGAAGCTTGTCACTATTCCACAACTAACTGTATACCTAATGTTATCTGCATTTAATTAAAAATATGATAGTGTGGTATTAATTTAATCAATATGAAGTAATATTATTTCAATAATCAGACAACAGAAGACCAACTAATTGTTCATTACAAACGCTTCTCTGTAGATCATAATGTCTATTCGAAAACCATCATTATATTTATTGAGTATTTTATGGCTGAAAAATATATAGTCTAATCTAAGCAATCTCAATTTCATTTGATTCGAGCTAAAGATAGGACTCAAATAGGGTATATACACTACGAATTGTCAAGTGAATACTAACACCTATTTTACTTAATAAACAAAGGCTACATAAATTAAAGGTGTCACTAATACTTTGAGGTACATTTACATAACATTGAATTTAGATCAGGTACTAAGTATACTGACTGAAAACCAACATGAGCAGTCACTTATTGATTATCAACAAACATAATTGAAGTTCACTCACCTTGTTAAAGAATGCATATATTATACCACATCGCACTGTGAGCTAAAATTTGTTAACACTGAGCATTTGAGAATGATTTTGTAATTCATATTGCTTTCCCGAGAAGCAGATATGAACTTTACTAAGTGTATTTTACTAACAAATCTTAACAAGTTTGTATTCGTAAGTTAGATCTTATAGATTTAGTTTTATTCGTTTGTTGGGAACTAAAAAATATATTAATTGTCCAACAAGTTCCCAACAAATAAATTAACTGTTAATCAAGAGCTAACAAAACCAACTTGGTATTTGTTGGAAGAAATCATCAGTGACAAAGAGGATTAAATTAGGGTCAAAAATACCTAAAAAGTCTAAAAAATGTGATGAGTCCCGAAGGACATCGTCTTTTTTAAAATTTAGGCAGGTTAAGATATGTCCAGGGGAGGCCATATTGAAGGAACAACAAGGACAGCCTGGAAATGTCATTTGTCCTTGCTGAAAGGTGGTTCCTCTCGTGTGCCCACTCAGATAACGGGAAAAGGCAGTTTGATAAGATTCTAGTCTAAGATTGAAGGTCTCATCCGGTCTTTTGGCGAAGTACCATGGATAGTTGGGAGGAATTTTCATAAGCTTATTGAATTCAGTTTTTGTCAGGAAAGAAATCTCACTAGATGTGAGCTCTCCTCCTGTGTTTACTCCCTCTTCTGATGCTGATCTGGCAAAGAAATCCACTCTTTCTTTCCCCTCTACTATTTAAAGTGTCTACTCCCACGTGTGAAGGGATCCGTTGGAAATGCACTGTGTGTTCGAGTGACAGTTTCTCAAGAAGATTTACTATGTCCAGGCTAGTTTGCTATAATCTCTAAACAGCTGGAAATTTTTCATTTTCAATTGCGTTACTTCACCAATCTTAACTTCCCCCCACGATACAATATCCTATAACTTCTCAAGGTTAATGAAGGTAATATTCATACTTCTCAAATGTAGCTGTTTTTCAAATCACTTGAATAATATCTAAATTCTATTAGGAATCCTTAAATGCACACATTAGGACAATTCTTATAACGTAACCTTGTAAGTCAGCAATTATAAAGATTTGGTAAAATGTAAACAAAAGTCTTAATTTTTCAATACATATTGTATTATATTCAGAAAGTTGATTTTCTCTTTTGACTGAATTTTAAATTATTTGACAAAAAAAAACCTTTTATTAAAATTGTAGTATTTTAAAAATTTTATGTTATTATTATTTATTTGGTTACATATATATTAATACATCTTGGAAACTGATACTTATTTTCCCTTAAATTAGAATATATATTTTATGTAATTCCAAATGCTTAAAAATAGAAATGCTTGCCAAATAATTTAATTTGTAATATTTTTATTCCAGACTTATCGACTTTTGACATTATTTTGAAGCAAATAAAATTTCATTTCTATGACTGTAAAATTATCTTTAAAGTAATTACAAACGACAAAAATATGAATTCTCTAGTGCAAAAAACACTAGGAAGAACCTCTAAAATAGGAAATATCTAATGAAAAATATTTGAAAACTTTTGATTTCAGAAATTTTCTGAATTCCTCAAAATGTATTTGACTTGAAACTAAACAGCAAGTTAAGACTCATAACTTTAAGGAAAGCTTTATGGTATGTATTTAAGTATATGTCAATAGAATATCTGTCAAATCTATTGCTTATACTACTCCTGAATCATTAAATTTTCTAAGTGATTTCTCGCTGCGGAAAATAATAATGCATGGACTAAAAATGCATACATATTGGTATAAGAACCACCCATATGTTTCGAGACTTATAACTGTTCATTCTGTAAATTCAAAAAGGAACAAAGTCTAACAGAAGAAAGTGAAGTAAAAGTTGAAAATATAAATAAAAAATAGGGCCTTCACATGAAACGTAGATAAACCAAGAAACGTTTGCAACCCGTGAAACGTTTTTCATAATTTACTAATCAACTATATGGAGCAATTTCTATAAAAATGTTGTTAAGTGTTTGGAATAATCTAATCAAACTTAATTGTATATTGAAAAATATTTCACTTATTTTTTCTGAAAGTAACTATATAATAAGGAATTCTCCAACAGCTGCGTTTTTTAAGTTTTATGCATGAAATAGTTTATCCCGATAAAATAAAATTTGCAATTTAGCTTTCAGTGACAAACATATAAAATATTCATTTTCATATATATTAAGTAGCAATAAGACCAAACATAAAATATTTTCTGTATTATCATTTGTTTGGCATTCGATTAAACATTTCATGAACAGATGTGGTTAATTATTTTTCATTTTATTTGGCTGCAACATGGAGTATGCACACACACAAATGTATACATATATATATATATATATATATATATATATATATATATATATATATATATATATATATATATATATATATATATATATATATATATATATATATATATATATATTGCTGTTTAATTAAATGTTTTCATAGAGACAAATCATCATTTTGTACATATATGATTGAGCATTTTCAACACCTTAACAATATCTTAAATGCCATACACAACATAATTAAAATAATAAGGATTAAATATTTAAAGGAATAAAAATATTATATTCAATACACAATAAAACTTTAACATAGCATAGAACTGGAGTATATGCATTTTACAGTTTAAGTCTTAGAGACAGTGCAAAAATAATCTAGGCTGTTCGTTCAAGTAAAAGTAAGCGCTCATCAATAAATTGCTTATAAGTAGAAAAAAAGGGAACTTTTAGTTAAAAATTAAGTAATATAGAAACAAAGTTGGATTTTTACTACATTTTTGTATAGGGCACAGTGGCCTAGTTGGTTGGTGTGTCTTTCTCTTTATCGGTTGGTAGTGAGTTCGAACCTTGACTTGATTGAAGATCCGACGTGTTTGCTAATGGTGGCTGGAGCACGTTAAAACTGGGATGGGTCACACTGTCCTCCAAATGAGATGATACTCTGGGGGTAGCAGGCATTGAAGGTCTTCTGCTTGGTCTGAGCTTCAAATTTATGAAGACACTACCTGGCTGCTTCTATATGACTGGTGGAGCACAACTCAGGGCTAGGTATAAGAAAACAAGCTAATGCAACATTTTTTCATACGTTAGCAATTCAAGTAATAATGGAGATCCTACCACTTAACTTTACAATATAAGCAGAAGCAAAATTTATTAGCCTTACGCGTACACAAATTCCTAGACTTAAATTCTCCTCTCCCATCACCATCAGATATTGAAGTCGCAATGAAGGTAGATTCAAGCTGTCCAGGAATTTTTCATCTAGAACCACAGATATTAGTTGATGAAAAAACTAATATTCCAACATTTGAAGAAGGCAAGATCAACATCTTCTCCGATTAATCAAAAACAGGAAATTATATAGTAGCAGCAGTAGCCTCCTTTGACAGGAATGGTTATACATCAGTATGGCAGACCAGGGATGGTTATACATCAGAGGCGGAAATTCATTATATAAAGCAAAAATTATAGCTTTATATTAAGCATTATATCATTCATTATATCAAGCAAAAAGAGAGGAAGTTAAATACGATAAGAATCATCAATCTCCAGTTAATATTTGATCAGACAGCCAAGCCTGTATTAAATCAATTCTGAATCCCACCAGTAAAAACCCAATAGTGCATTCCATCCAGATTGATCTTTTCTATCTTTCTCATATCACAATCAGTTGGGTCAAAGCCTGTGTAGAAACTATATGCAACAAAAGAGCTGGCCAAACATGTAAAAATGCCGCCATCTCAGGGGACCAAACCAGATCAACTCCCCTCCCACGATACTCAGTAAAAGCTACCCTCAGAAACTGGATAATGAAACATTGATAAGAAGACTAGATCAACAGTAATACAAGCTCCTCCATTTTTGATTTACAAATCATCGTTTCTATGCATCCCCTGCATTGGTTCAGAAACGCGAGATAATTTTAATCACTGGCCATGGGTCCTTCCCCACTTATTTTAAACGATTTAATATAGCTTCAACTCACTACTGCACATGTGAAGATGAAAAAAACTGCCCAACTTGCCTTTTTACAACATTGTAGCATTTGGCAGCTCCAACAGCTCAATAAGAAACAATTTGGAAAAAAGTAAATTATAGAAAATCGACATTCCAGGCAAAAGTTCAATAGATTAATTGTTCTAAGGCATTTATTATATCTATACATTCATATAAATTTGAAAGACTAGTCTGCTACAGCGGGTCTGATCTTTATTAGAGTGATACGTAGAGAAGCAATGAAACATTTAAATATTTCTACATGAACAGATAACATATATCAGTCAAATGGTATCATCGATATACCTTGAAATTCTTTTGCTTATAACGATTATCATTACTTTGGCAGTCGCCAGTCACCTAGAAATCCACATCAAGGAAGATATACATCATAAAATAATTAAAAAGATTGTGCATTTGAAAAAATCAGAAGTAAATTATGAAAACGTATGTAAAAAAAGTATATAGTTAGAGCTATATGTATATAAATTTATGTCTTTATTTTTAGGCTGTTTCGCTTATATATAGCTCCTTTTCTTGTTGAGATAATAATATTTGTATTAAACTTCACAAAATAATGACACTTAATGCTTTAGGATGTTATCATAAAAAAATGAGAACTCAATGTGCACAAATATTAAATATCAATATGCAATTTCTTTTTCGTCAGTTTAAATATGCCCATGCTAAATCAGCAATCTAAGCAAAATTCTTCCTTTTAAAGTCTTTCATATATTTATTTCTTTAAGGTATCAATAATCAAATAAGACATCAATAGCTTTAAATTTGATTTCTAAACAGTTCTTAATCTCTTTCATTGATCAAATATTAGATTGCGCAAAATTTTAATAAGAAAATTTATTTTTGATCCCCGTCTTTCAACTCATGAATCATACTTAATCTTTTCATGCAGGAGTAAAGAAAAGGAAAAAGAATAATTTTTTCCTTCACTTTAATCGATATAAGTACCTAAAGGTACTTTATTGCCTTAGAGTAAAACAGCTTAGTTTTATTCTTGGTTTCAGATGGCAAACACTGAGTTTTATTCTTTCTTTACATCAGTAAAAAAAAATTTTATTTTTTCTCTGATAACTTCTTCCGGATATTCATCTGTAGAAAGAAATTTAACATACGCTATTATCTTTTTTTCTTGATACATCCTCAAGCTTGATATTTGTTACGTATAGAAGAAATTCATTTTTGTTCATTTATATCTCATGCGAAATGAACATATAAAAATATTATTAGAAATTTAATAACATCTTCACATTATTGTGTGTGTGTGTGTGTGTGTGTGTGTGTGTGTGTGTGTGTGTGTGTGTGTGTGTGTGTGTGTGTGTGTGTGTGTGTGTGTGTGTGTGTGTGTGTGTGTGTGTGTGTGTGTGTGTGTGTGTGTGTGTGTGTGTGTGAAAAAATTAAAATTTATTATTCAAATATTTTGATGGAAGCACAGCATTATGATATAGTGTTTTCTAAATCTGACATCGTTGTCTATAGAATTTTATAATTTATGGATATTTTTGATATCACGCTTTTTCTATGAATATAATCCATAATGAAGATTATTTTTATTCATTTATATTATTCATTTCTATCAAGTGTAGGAGAGAGAGAGAGAGAAATTAATATATAATGTGTTTTATTAGATATCTTATAATTATTGTATCCAAAACTAACACTCTTATCATACAAATATTTTGTTCTGAAGATGAAACTTTTCATCGAAACATATCATTACAATTGCTTACATTAAAGTGCATCATTTCTCTAAGTAAATCTTACGCAGTTGTCTATATAATTCTGAAAAATAATGAATGTTTTTAATGTAGCGTCATCTGCGAATACAATTTTTCTACAATTAGCATCCTGCATGGTTACAAGATTAACTGTAGAAAAAAAAATCCGAATCATTCTAATTGTAAAATAACTCTGATAAATCATTTTATAGTTTTTCTTTTTATAACATAGAGAATTCAGATTTCAAAAAATTACTGTTTTCTGTTTTAATTGATTTGAATATGTTGTACCACCTTTTATCTCGAAGTAAAATTACTTAGAATTCTAGCTCTTAATATATCATAGTTCTTCCAGTTATCATCGTATTAAATGAATAACTTATCCATGCATACAATAAATATATTACATAAGTAAAGCTTGAAATTAGTAAATGGCCAAATTTTTTATAAATTAAACAATAAAATATTAATTGGTATTTAAAGCATTTGTTAAAGATAAAATGTGGGTTCTTCGATTCTAAAAGTTGTTTCCAAAATAAAATATTACTATACTTATTTTATGTATAAAAGTAGATAAGCTTTAAAATTGTAAATATGGAAGAAGTCATGAAATTAGAGATTTGAACAAAAATTTACGCATAAGGTTTTTTTAAATGCATGATATTTCAGCTCATAATTTAAATAAATGTTCTTAAATGCAGTTACAAGCAACCATTCTTAAAATGAGATTACAAGCGAAAAATTACATGAGCTATCGTAATTTACTCATAAAAAATCTGTAAACTATCCAGTCAAAGGAGAAAATCATAAATTCTTTGTATAAATTAGGGCTCTGTTTATTCAGTCATTTTATACTTTTTTTAAATAAATAATTGTAAATGTATCAACAACTTTAAACTAATGAGTCTCCTGACACGATTGACTTCATTTCTTCAATTAACTTATCTGATTTAGTTTCTATCAATGTTTTCATGTGATATTTTACAGCATAATAATATGATAATCATCATAATGAGCTTTTATCTTACGATAGGAACAAGTTTAATATTATAAAACATGCGCAGAAACTAAATAAAATCTAAAGATATAACTGAAATTTAGAAGTAGAAAGTACCATACAGCAAGTCATTTATTCATCACTGATTTTGTTGTGAATATCATTTTGAAAAAGAGTGATAAAATCGTATTGATTAGCAAATGTAAATTAGTTACCGATGTTTTAAAGGTAATGGTTTTGATGTTAGCGATCGAGAACATAGCAGCACTGAAACTGAATGGTAGGCATAAAAATTTGCAAACTTTAGTCGAGGAATATGGACCATAATCGGAGAAAGAAGTTGAGAAGTAATCATGAATATCAGGAGTGATTTCTATTCGCAAATTTAACAATTAGAAAGATACGGAATTCATAAAAATAGACGCTGCTTGAATTTAGACCAAAAAAAAATGTGCGTGTATCGAAATCATGAATCTGCTAATCAGGAAACAAAGAAAATTCCCATACAGAAAATTGCAAAATACAAATTTTTGCAGAGAGGAAGAAAAAAGAGACATAGGATAACAATCTGTAATATGAATATTAAACACTATAAGCAACAATTAGGGAGATTAAACCAAAAAATTATTCAAATGTTCATTTACTGACAAAAATGCGCTCTTTAAAACTGCTTTGTAATAATGTAAAGTCTCGTGTTGCAAAATTAGTCAGGAACGCATTAGCAACATTTAGCAGAGACATTTTTGAAAATTGATTGTATAGTCCTGATATAGCCAGTTTTGACTATAACTTTTTTTTCCTTTCAGTGTGCCTTACCTTGTGTTCTGCACACTTCCTAATAACCGACGAATTACGAAAATGTGTTAAAGGCTTCACGGAGTCAGAAGTCAAATCACTCTACGCAGTATATATTTTAATTACCTAACCGACTGAATAAACTGTTAAATAAAATGTTGTAGAATATTTTTATAAAAATAAAAGTGCAATTCTCAGCTCTAAATTATGTATTCCTTTCTCTCTAAAACATGCCATATAACTTCTTAGTTTACAGAATATAATTCATCAGTGAATGTTTATTAGAAGTATAATCAACAAAACAAATATAAAAATTCTGAGCCATATTAAATGAATGACTCATCATGAACACAATATGAAATAAATAAATTTGGAGTAATAAAATCTTCAAAAATGAAATAAATAAATTTTTGGAGTTATTATATCTCCAAAAATGAAACAAATAAATTTTTGGATTTATTATATTGCCAAAAATGAAATAAATAAATTTGGAGTTACATATTAAATCTCCAAAAATGAAATAAATTAAGCATTAATTGTTTGTGTGTGCTATTTAAAGTAATTCGTAAGGACAAAATGGAATCTTTGAAATGAAAAATTGGTTTTAGAATAAAATATTACTTAAATTCTGCATTAAAATACTTTTTCCAGAAAATATGAAGGTATTTAAAAGATTAGAGATTAAAACATAAATTTACTCATCATCTTTAGAAATGTGGTAATTGTAATTAACTGAAGCTTAAAATGTTTATTCTTAAATTTCTATCACAAATGATTTGAATTATTGTATATTTTTCTATATAAATTCTGTAAAGATATAAATTCTGTAAAAATATAAATTCTTCTTAGAGACCCTCGAAAAGATCATTCGGTTCCACACGAGGGTCCTCATAGGAGGTGACTTTAACACGAGGCATCAAATGTGGGATCCTGTGTGTCCGTCTAGGGTGGGGACGAAGCGAGGGGAAGCCCTTGTGGAATTTCTCATCCGAAACGACCTCATTTTATTAAATGATGCGACCTCCAGGCCGACCTTTGAAACTGTGAATGGGAGGAGCTGGATTGACCTGTCGGTGACGACGGGCGCTCTACAGTCGTCCTTCTCGTCGTGGAAAGTGGTTGAGAATTGCTTAAGCGATCACAACTACATCTCCTTCAGGCTAGCACCTAAGCTCTTGCAGAGAAAAAATATTGGTAAATACAGACTAGGGAAATTTCGCCTTCAGAGATTGGGTGCAGACTTCAATAAAAAAGTACCCGATCTCAACGATAAGATCATAAGAGCTAAAGAGGGCAAAGACCTAGATGAGGTAGTGGATAACATTACCCAGGTGCTACAGGGGATCTGCGAAAGAAGGCTTCGGCCTCGCTCTAGCACGACCGCTAGAAAGCAGGTTCCATGGTGGGATGACGAGCTTACAACGCTACGGAGTAAAACGCGAGCGTTGAGGAGGCGGTTTCAGAAATGTTCCGACTCCGATGAGCGCAGGGCCAGAAAAACGCTGTATAATAGATCTGCGGCCCAGTATAAACGACTTATACTTTCGAAAAAAGAGTCAAACTGGGATAAATTCTGCCAAAAGCAAATGAGATCTAATGTGTGGTCTCTGCCATACAAAATAGCGGTTGGTAACGCTGTCAAAAGCACACCAATGAGTAGCGTCAAATTGCCTGACGGGACTCTGAGCAATAGCGAAGAGGAAACCGTGAAAACTATTGTAGCTGGTTTGTTCCCTGTGGATGAAACGGACCAAGAGAGTGTAGAGCAAAAAGGCATGAGGATTATAGCGGACTCCTATTGCAGTGGATGCGACGACCGGCCATTTACTAAAGTGGAGATCAGGTCGGTAATCAAATCTATGGCAAAGAAAAAGACACCGGGACCTGACAGTATCCCGATTGAGGTGATGCAAACTATATTCGAGAGTAATCCCGGAATGTTTGTACTCCTCTTCAACAAATGCCTCTTTCTAAAGCATTTCCCAAGATCTTGGAAACATGCCAAGTTGGTCCTATTTTTGAAGCAAGGAAAGATCGCGTCTGAGGCGCGATCCTACAGGCCTATTTGTCTACTGTCTAGTTTAGGCAAAGTACTGGACAAACTCCTAACCCAAAGATTATACCACCATTTGGTGAAGTCGCAGGCGCTTCACCCTACCCAACATGGCTTCAAGCCGGGTAGCTCGTGCGACACGGAGCACGTGTGTCTTCATGACACAATTAGGTATTTTCAGGAGACAGGAAAGTACATAAGCCTAATTTCGTTAGATGTTCAGGGTGCTTTTGATAGCGTGTGGAGACCTGGAGTAATGTTCCTCCTTGGCCAAGCACGATGCCCACAAAACCTATATATGCTGGTGAAGTCCTACCTGGAAGAGCGTAAGATAGTATATAAAGGCTAGGGAGAAAACTTGGTTTTCGAATCCAACAGAGGAGTGCCGCAGGGGTCATGTAGTGGATCACTATTCTGGAACGTTGTTGCAGACAGCGCATTACGACTGGACATGCCGAATGATACGAGGCTTTTAGCCTTTGCTGACGACATGCTGCTGGTCGCAGCTGGTGACTCAAGAGCAAAGCTCGAGAAAAATGCGGAAGTCGCCCTTAATGCACTCAGCAAATGGGGAAAGACGTACAAGCTGGTATTCAATCCCAGCAAAATGGTGTCCCTCACGGTCACTAGAAAGCGGAAACTTAAGAGACCACCAGTCTTCCGGTGGGACGGAACCTCCATAAAGTCTGTGCAGGAGCTTAAATTCCTGGGTGTAAAGTACGATAGCGCTCTCACATTCAACTCCCATCTAAAGGAGGTGAGACAAAATATTGTGAATGTCACAATGGCACTCCAACGAACGGCTAGGGTTCTCTTCGGGCGCGAGCCTGAATTACTCAAACGCCTATATCGGAGTGGAACCGAAAGAATGGCTCTTTTTGGTGTAGGGGCATGGGGACACAGATTGGAATGCAAGACCTTCTGTGGCCACCTACAGAGTGTTCAAAGACCGGCACTCATGGCATTCACAAGATGCTACAGGACAGTTTCTACAGCTGCTGTACAAGTACTGGCGGGTGTCCTACCGCTAGATATAAAAGCAGGCATAGAGTATGCAAAGCTGATGGTATTGGTGGAGCGCAGGCCATATATCTTTCACGAGGTAAATCTGCGGCCAGATGATATTGAGCAGAGGGTAGACATTCTGACATGTCACGAAGCGGAGCGTTGCAGTGTGCCTTTCGACAGCCTACTGGTGAGGGTCTTGAAATCTTTACTGACGGATCAGGCATTCATGGTAAAATTGGTTTAGGGTTCACCATCGTGTACTTTAGGCAAGAGATTGAAACATATGGTGCTAGACTCGGTGACGAGAACTCTGTCTTTCAGGCGGAAATATCGGCGCTGGGACTGGCACTAGATTGGCTCAAAGTACACCCAGGCAACAACACTTGTCATTTATACAGTGATTCGTTGTCTTCCCTTTACTCCCTGGCCGATCCGAATAACCAAAACATCTTGGTTAATAAGGTTAAGGACTCATACCAGGAAGCCATTTGTGGAAGAGAGGTACACTTACATTACATGCGCGCACACGCAGGCACTTTCGGTAACGAAAGAGCCGACGTACTGGCCAAAGAGGCTGCGAATCTTCCAGAGCCAACGCTGGACCTGTCACGTCCAAGGTCGCACCTAACCAAGGTGCTGCATAAGGAAGCACTGCGTGTATGGCAGCTGAGATGGGAAAGCGAAGAAGTGGGTCGACAGACCTACAGATTCTTTGAAACTGTCTCTGATAAAAGAGTTTTCGGTAATGCTATCGTTGCCCAAATAGCGACAGGACACGGACGTGTACCGGAATACCTTCATAAATGAGGTTATCCGTTTAGCGAGTTATGTCGCTCGTGCAATGTGGTGGGAGATTGTCTCCACTTCGTGCTGACTTGTACCAGGACCTCGGATGAAAGGAGCAAGCTGGTGTACAAGAGCGAAAGCTTGAGTACCATCCTGGACCGACGCAACTGGTCTATCTTGAAAAGGATAATGTCCATTGTGTCGGATGACATTCCAATGATGGAATACCAGCGTGTTTCCGACGATGGTCTGGTCGAGAGCTGGAATATTGAGGAATAATATAGGATTTGACGGTTCGTAAAGGAATTTTATAACAAATCTTCTACGAGAATGTATGCCAGAATATGTGAGTGGGTGCCGGCGAGACTACTCGCCTCATCAAGGTATGGTTCTGTGGCTCGTCTACCGAGGCAGGTGGCCGCTGTTGGAAGGTAGACTCGAGTTCAAAGCTTTCGAATTGCAAGGTATGAAAATTAGTTATGGAAGCCTCAGCTTCTGGCACTAAGCCTAGCAACCTCGATCCCCTTCTGTCCCCTTCTGTATGCTAAATTATTTAAAGGTATTATTACTTCCACCTCTTGCAAAGGAGGAAATTCTAATTGCCGCGAACATTGGAATAAAAAATTGATTCATAAGAATGGAAATCCTTTAGTGAGTAAGACCTAACTTTGAGCATAAATCATCTCTGTCAGATCAGGTAATAAATACACAACTACTGTTTAACATCTTAAAGTCTGAAGATACTTTAAGAATATACAAAAATACCATTGGTCTTCGCCAACATTAGCATAACAGTGGCGATTTTACATCTCTTCTAAGAGCATTAACGTTGAATATGGGAGTGTTAAGATTATCATTATAAGTTTAGTAATATTTCAGAATTTCCCCACAGAGATAAAAAATGTGCACTAATAAAGTTTTTTTCTTTTTTGAAAACAAAAAATATTTTTTGTTTGAAACTCATAAATTGCTTTTTTTCGAGTTTAATGAAGATGATGCATTTGGTGTAATTAAAATTGCTTATTCAAGGAATTTTCTCAAGTGACATTTTAATTGAAGTTACTTGAAATAAACAAGTTGAGACAAATATGAATATTCAAATTTTTTACTTACATAAAATCATTCGCTCATATCCATGGAAACTAAAACTTTACTGGCGGTATGATTTCATTAAAAGTATGATTTTATAATCAAAGAGATTAATAAAATTAAATTATTTTCTGTTAAACACACGTCGCAAACTGATAAATGGTAAAATTCTTGATTCAAAAACCCTTTCTCTAATATCTGGGATTCTAGGCACTCCGTAATATATGAAAGCAACATATTTAAGCTGTATCATTCTACTGTGTATTGCAAACACTTTGAGAAACTTATTAGTACTCGATAGCAAGAAATTATCCACAAAAACAGTAACTGCACTATAAAGCATGTCTTTGTCAAGAAGAATTGGGCATATCAGAAATGATATTATCTTCAAAGAATAATGAATACCATCTGCATTCTTTCAGTTATATTAACGAAACTATTGTTCTCATACTTGTTTTGCATTGTATAAAATCAAAATTCGGATACTAAATCCTGCGTTTACATTCATATGTGGATTATCTCAGAACAGTTGGGAAATTCTATGTTAATAGATGATGTTTGGTAGTGTCTGGTTTAATGAAAGATATAATGTCATAAGATGCATAAATAAATAACGGCGCAGGTGAACCCCAGATTTTACCTTAAGGTGTATAAGTATGGAATACTAAACTATCACTAAACACCTCGTGGATTTTGGACCATGGTCAGGTGACGAAGTCATAACTGGGTTGGAACTTTCTTCTCCATATTTATGCTATCATAAGATACAAAAGAATTTTATGTCATAATCTGTTGGATTTTGCTTCATATAGACATGAAAAGATATATAGATATGACGCATGCAGATTCAAAAATTTGAATTTCCCCTTTCATTCCTATTATTTTAAGTAAATGGTGACTTCCCAGCATTCAGTAGGAAAAATTCTTTGTTATATCTGCTACTTTGGTCGCATTATTTGTGCATGATTTGGTGAATTTTCAGACAAATATAACACTTAGTGATACTGGTTATTTTAATGGAACTTCGAAATAATTATTTTTTCATTTCAAGTATAATTATTGTATTCAAAATCATATATTTCAACATATATTTTGACATTTTCTTAATATGTATAATAATCACAAAATAACAAATATTACTTTTTAATAGGAATAAATTTATAAAAATTAACTACAAATTATTATTTCTTTGACAGGATCATATATTTTTTAAATTACATTTTTTATGCTCATATATAAGGCATTCTCTTTTTTATTGCCGATGAGTAATTATAATTTCAATTTTTTTTTTCCTAAGAAGATATGTTGAAAAGAAAATATGGAATAAAAATACAAATTTTTTTAAATATTTCTTAACTTTGAGCATAATAAACTGTATATCATTAATTACAAGTATATTAGCTTAATGAATTATTCATGAACAAAACAAAAGCCACTCCCCAATTTGCGAACACTTTTTTACTATCTACTATAATACACAAGTTCTTAATTTTATGCAAGAAGAGTTGGTCGAAAGAATAATGTATAATTGTGCTTCTAGCTATTTATATATATATATATAAAACATTTAGTACAGTGTTTTTAACAGTGGTAATTTAAAACTTGGATGAGTCTATATTTACTTAGACCCCGTTATAGTTAAGATTTAAAAATAAAGAATAAAAATTCTTTTAAATTATATATATGTGATATAGCTGAAGTGACAGTATTAAAGAAAAGACTTTTAAAGGACACACTTTTTAAATTTTTTATCATAATAAAAGTAACAAAATAAACTTGAAAATAATAAACTGTCATAACAGAATTCATATAAGGAAGAGAAAAAACTAATAGCTTTGAGCATTTTTTTTCTTTTACCATGAAATTAATTAAAAAACTTTGTGCACGCACACACAAATAATACTATAATTTTAAAAAGACCCATATTTTGTGTACATAATTAACCTGTTATTACGCATTATTTGTTATTTTTAATGTTATATAAAATTTAATATAGAATCATATAGAATTTAATCTGACACACACACATCATCATGAGTTCAAAATAAAAAAAATTTACACTTCCGCATTACATATTCACTATCTCATCATTTTGATCCGTAAACAAAACAAACTACATAAACAGTATTTAAATTTTCTATAGTTTAATTAATACATTTTACTTTCCTCTTCGTAATTTTATTTTAGTTATGCGATAATTTTAGTTAAGTATTTATAAAACTTTCAATTTTTTTTACTAACTTTTCAACTACATATCAGAAATAATTGTAATACTTTTATAAAATGAATAAAAAATATATTACTTCATCATCATTAATGTGGGTGTGTGTGTGTTTTCTCTTTTTCATTTAAAATGTCAAGTTTCTTACTAACCCAAACTATGTTAACAAAATTATAACCTATTTATCTACAGAGATTTTTTTCTACATTCACATCATATTTTAATGGAATAAATTATCAAATGGTCGACTACATTTTACAAATAATTCAAGTTAATCTTCTTAAATTAAATAATCGCTGAGTATTCAGTTAATTAAGTGTATAAAATATTCACACACGTAAGCACACACTTACAGAATCTTATTCTACTTTATATGCTTCTATTGTATTATCTACATATGTACTGTAATTCATCCTACATCCATTGAAATAAATTTTACTATTTTAAAACGTATAATTTAATACCTATAATAAAGTAAAAAGTCTCAGCAATCATTCATTGTATTATACATTTCAAGTAAATAAAAATACATTAAATACTGTAATAATTTTTCAGAGTGCTTTTCTTTCAATAAGAGTCTTCAGATCTTAATTTTAACATTAAATTAACAGATATATTTTCATTGAACAAAAAGCTGAGAATGTCTTCGAAAATTCATTTTAATGAATGTGAAAAGGTAACTTATTAGAAAAACAACATTCAAAAGTTTATTATTTAAAATTATATTTCTGATTACACTAGCCTCTACAAGCATCTCATCAAAGAACAAAGGATTAGAACAAACAATTTAAACAAAATAAAATTATCACTTTATTCTACAACAAACAGTATATGAAAAACCAGAAGAATGTTTCTATTGGTCAAACAGAAATGGAATAGTTCTATTAGTCACGTTTTCTCATCACAAGCTAAAAGGATTTTAAGATCATCCTAATCCATTCCTTAATTCCTAGATCTAAAAGCTACTAGTGAGTGTTATATGTTTCATGTGAAATTCTCAGATGCTTTCAAAACAGTTCTTATATCTGAAATTGTAGCAATGAATTTGTTGCTAATATTTAAAGGGACTCAAAATTAAGAGGTTACACGAATGAATCTCCATATTCAACCCGAATAACCACCAAACAGCTCATTATGTAGCTCTAGTGGAATTGACATACAAGCTCGTAAAAATAACTATCAACAAATATCAGATTTACAGCAAATAATGACAAAGAATAAATTTTAGAAGTGTTTTTACTGTCATTTCAAGATCTGTGACAGCTAGCATAATTTATTTACACCAGCCCCGTCCAGCTTATGCCTCACATGTTAAATTATGTGGTATGCCGGAAGATTTTATATTTCGATTGAAATTTTTATATCTCGTAGCATATATATAAAAATATTAAAATAAAAGTATTAAATAGTGAATCTCTCTGCTTTTGTGTAAGGTATGTTTAGCTTTCACTGATATTTTTATATTTTTTTGCATCGGGAACTGGTATTTGAAGGAAAGTAATATTTAAAAACATGTTATTTTTTCCAAAATATTCTAAAATTTAATTAAGTGTGTATATTTAATTAGTTATTTTTTTAAATAAATTGGGCCTAAATCTCTTCTGAAAGTTTCGGAAAAGATATTTGGTTCATCGCTGCGACAACCAACTACCACAGTCAAAGTAAATTTGTTGAAAGGTTGATAGTAGCGAAAAGAAATAATTTTCAGACGGCTTTCTCTTCTTAATTACGATTTTTAAGTTCAAATGTAAAATAAAAATAAATAAATGTAGAAAATAAAAAGCAACATTACACACGTTTAAATTTCGTTCTCACTTCATTACCCTTGATCATAATTCAATGAAAATTAAAGATTATAAAAAGGTTAAATTATACTGCTGGCCACCCGAAATGCATCACCAAGGAAAGAGATATCAGAATGAAATTTTTTTGGAAAATAACACATTATAAAAAGATCAAACTAAAATTATGGCCTCTCATAGAATGAAAGCGGCTTTAAATGTATCCTTGGGCAATCCAGGCGGCTTATATATATATTACCAAAACTGGTCTATTGTAGCAGTGAATGATGTTTTCTGGGCTAATTTTTTATTTAAGTATTGACCACATACGTTTCGATTGGTCTTGGATCAGGAGAGCAAACAGATTCTGGAAGCCATTCAATCTTATGGGTAACGAAGTTCTATTGTACGTTGTGTACCATTATCCTGTTGGAATATGGCTTATCACAAGCACTGAAGCTATGGGAGTACCACGAGCTCCAAAACCTCAGAAATATAGCGATAACTGTTCCGCGTACTTGCGATGCGTATTAAAAGGATATGGGAGTCAAATCCTGCACTACTCTAAACTATGATAACGGATCCAAGACAAGTGTGGCAATGCATAACAAAACAGTTCAGTAGTCTCTCACCACATTTCCTGCAGACTTGAATCCGACCATCTTGGTGTTGCAGGCAGCGATGTGATTCGTTAGTAAAGACAATGTCGTTTCTTTCCATTGTCCGTATCCTGCGATTACAGATCCACATCACAATTGCCTTATTTTGCCCAACACGAACACCGATTTTCTTGAAGTATAATCGGCAATCTCTATAAGCTACTATTCTTTTTCTCAATTAAAATCACAAACTTACTGAAATGACGATCGCTGTATTATACGAGGATAAACTCAGAGCTAGTTACAGAGAAGTATGCTGGTGCAACAACATGTGTCTAGGTGCAAGCATTTTTTATTGTATTGTATTTTGTGTTATTTCTTATTCTAGAAGAGAAAATATATAAAAATTAAATACAGATGAATTTATATAATATTAAAAAATTTACATCATTGAAAACTCAAGGAAACTATTGCACGAAAAAGCCTGACATTCATTGAAACTGTTGTCAAAATTTATTGGGAAACATTTGTATTTAACTTTCATTAGTTTTGTTTTATTATTGTCTGAATATTATATAAATACTTTTTCATTCATACACTAATTATTTGATCTTAACTTCATATCGATTTCAAAACAGATAAAATATTTTTTTAGCAGTTACTCATTATAATAACAATTTTCCAGAGTATATTAAAAAGGATATATAGTATTCGTTGAAATAGAGATTAAAACAATACATATATGCCGTGAAATGTTTGTAATAAATCAAATTGTGAAAGTTAAAAATAAAGATTAAATGAATTATACCTTTCTACAAAAATTATTTTTGTATACAGTTAATTTTATTTGAAATTTCAAGTGTTCCAATTTAAAACTCTTGTTTTTTACAAAACCTTTTATTCCATGTGGTACAGAATGTACACTGGTCTCCAAAAATTAAGGAATAACATGTTTTTAAAGCTCACAATAAAAAATGAAACTAAAAATAAAATGTATAATGTTATTATTTATAATGTTAAATTATATAAATGATAAAAACAAACTTTAAATTTATGGAAACGCAAGCTATTATTTTTTTTTCGATAGAAAATAATAGGTATATATGAGTAAGAGATCAGTATGCAAACACCAGGCTTTCATAATTGCGAGTGAAACTTTTGTTGATTTTTAACTTTTATTAGAACATGCGTTAAAAATAGTGGGTGGTGTTCTGCGACGTCTAAGAGAAGTCGTTTGCCAGGGTGGTCGAATGAAGGAAAATAAAGACGTCACAAGCTGATGATTCTAGATGCCTTAATGTGTCTTGCAGAGTGCTCTACCGTTTCTGGTATCAATATTAAACCGAACTTTTTGTGTCTAGATGAAAAATTCCAGACTAATCACAAGCAACAACACCTGTGAAAGACCTTATAGCTCTTTCGGCCCTAAGGAGAAGAAGCATTTCAGTGCTTAATCTTTTTGCAGGCCCTCTATAGTACCTGGGAGAAGAATATCAACTAATAAGGTTTAAAGGCATCTTCAAAGTGTACTCTTTATGCAAGGCGACCAGCTGTGTGTGTCCTAGTCACCGGATGACAAGGAAGAGCTTATTTATCTTGGAGAAGAGGGCCCGTTTTCTGGACATGACAGTGATGGGTTTCTGTACTTTTTACTGACGAGTCCAGATTCACATGTGGAATCGTTTCAGGACGTATTCTAATCTGGAGGGTACAAAACACTTGATACTACTAACTCAACACTATCGAAAGTCACAGTTATCACGGTGATGGAATAATGGTTCTGGCAGAGATCTCACTCAGTGACCACACTGATCAGCATGTTTTCCAAGGAGGAACTGTGATTGGTGTGAAATATCGAGATGAAATCCTTCATTCATATGTCTATCTATATGACTGTGCAATTGTCAAATGATTTCATTCTAATGCATGTTAATGTGGGACTTCATCGAGCTGTAGTTGTCAAGGAATATCTAGAGAATTTTCATTTGGAGTAAATGAAATGGCCAGCTTGACCTCAAGACATGAATATCTATGGGACAATCTTGGTAAATAGGTTACTGCTTTAAGGTGTTCTTCAAGGTTTGTAAAAGAGCTAGTAAACAGGTGACTCCATGTCTAATCTTCACTTCCCTTTGCGGTAACCGAAAATTTAATTAACGGCATGGAAATTCGATATTGCCTATGACTTCAAGCTATAGTTTTATACGTATCCCTTATTAAAACTCCATTTTGTTGTGTATTATTTAGCAATTTTCAGCGATAACAAAACTTATTCTCATGTATGTATATATGTATATGTATATATATATATATATATATATATATATATATATATATATATATATATATATATATATATATATATATATATATTATATATATATATATATATATACATAGATATACACTGCTGGCCATTAAAATTCTACACCAGGAAGAAATGCAGATAACAAAATGATATTTATTGGACAAATATATTATACCAGAAATAACAAGTGATTAAATTTTCAAAAAATTTGGCTGGATAGATCCTGAGAAATCATTACTTAGAACAACCATCTCTGGCAGTATTAACAGCAGTTATACGCCTAGGCATTGAGTCAAACAGAGATTGGATTGCATGTACAGGTACAGGTGCCCATGCAGCTTCAACACGATGACACAGTTCATCAACCGTAGTGACTGGCATTTGGCGACGAGTCAGTCGCTCGGCAACCATTAACCAGACGTTTTCTATTGGTGAAAGATCTGGAGAACGTGCTGGCCAGGGCAACAGCCGAACATGTTCCGTATCAAGGAAGGTCCGTACAATACCGGCATGTTTAGCAGGGCTCGAATAAAGGGTAGAGCTACGGGTCGTAACACACCAGAAATGTAACGTGCACTGTTCAAAGCAACGTCAATTCGAACAAGAGGTGACCGAGACGTGCATCCAATGGCACGCCATACCATCATGCCAAGTGATGGGCCAGTATGACGATGACGAATGCATGCTGCCAGTGTGCGTTCACCACGATGCCGCCAAACACGGATGCGACCATCATGATGCTGTACACAGAACCTGGATTCATCTGAAAAGATGAGGTCTCGCCATTCGTGCGCCCAAATTCGTCGTTGATCACACCATTGAAGGCGCTTTTGTCTATGACGCAGTGTCAAGTGAAGCCGCAGCCATGGTCTCCGAGCTGAGAGTCCATGCAGCTGCAAACGTCGTCGAACTTTTCGTGCAAACACTTGTTGTCTTCCAAACGACCCCGTTTCCTGACTCACGGCTCGTGACGTCGTTGCACGATCCATTACGGCCATGCGGGTAATATGCCTGTCTTTTCGGCTGCTAATGATAGGTGGCCGTTGAGATGGCATTCCGAATTACCGTTCTGAACCCATCGATTCCATATTCTGCTAACAGTTATTGGATCTTGACCGACGCAAGCAGCAATACTGCGATAAGATAAACCGCAATCCCGGTACGCTACAATTCCACCTTTATCAAAATCAGAAACGTTCTGGTACGCATTTCTCCTTCTTACACGAGGCATCACAACAACTTTTCACAAGGCAACAACGTTCAAATGCAAATTGTGTATGAGGAACCGGCTGAATAATTTATATATATATATATATCAGATTATTTATATAGAAGTTTTTTAAGTCTTTTTTATCAGATATTTCTTAAAATAAATAAAAATCCACTTATTTTATTATTTCTATTACTATATTATGGTAATAAAAAGTTTTTCAGAAAAACAAAACATTTTTTTTTGTAGTTAATTATCAATTCAGAATAACTTCAAAAATTATTGTTGAGGAAATTTTTTCTTTTTTTCTCAGTACGAATATATGAATTTATAACGACAAAAATATGGAAATGTCAATACTTATTCTGACAGTGCTGAAATATATATCTTGTATAAATATATATAATATCAATTCATTATTTTTATTATTTTAAAAAATATTTATATTTTTGTCAAAACAAAAATAATTAACTTTCGTTCAAGAAGACAGAGCAGAATTTTCTTTTTTTTTATGCATATTTATGATTGCATATTTCACTTCTCTTCATATTAAAGGCAATACAATCCACAAAACGAAATGATTGGTTGAGTTTATTTCCTCAAAATTCCCGATTTATTCCCAAAATTTCCGCGTAAATTCCAGTGGCTCAAAATTCTGGGGAAATGTATATCTCTAACTCAAACTTAAAATTTTCTTTGCAGTGGAAGAGATTGCAAAATTTAGAGTTGATATTAGTATAGTTGCTGAACAGAGAGAAAAGGGAAAATCAACTTCTAAAAATGCCATTTTCCCATCATTCTAACAATGTAACTGGTATAGATATCAGTTTTTACACCTGATCTAACCTAATAACTATGTTTTTAAGTGAGTCATGCACTGTAAAAAATTCAGTTTTGTCTAATATCTTCCGTTAACGTGGCGTGGCATATAAAAGAAAGTGTCGCTTCTGGTATTCACGACTTCACTTGATTTTAGTTCAAATTTTCAATGTGGTTGGCTAAGTTTTGTGATTTCTCAGTTGGCAGAAATAGGCTGCCGGAAACGTCGTGATGCAAACAAACAAACGTTTCGTATAAGAAGAAAATGTGTGAACTATTTGGAGTATTCTGTTATATTTTTATTTATATGAATTATTAAATTCGGCTGGAATAAATATTAATAAAATTATTATTAAATTATTTAGTGTCATATTATAAATGGGCTTTTCTATGCTTGAAATTTTTACAGTCAAATGTCTTGCGATATTTATTGCATATATATCGTCACTGCCTCTGATTTGTTAATAACATAATCTATTTGACAGTTTGTTTTGATAATTTTTTTATACACTGCACTTGAAATTTCTTTGTAATATTGAGTAAAATAAAGATGGCAAAGAAAAAGAATGTTGAATATCACAAAATGACTAGAACAGATGACGGCTTTGTAGATTTACAGGTGAAAAGTTTCGTAGTTTTTACACTATGTAAATCGTTTTAAAGAGTTCATTATTTATGAAATTCAAACCTTAATAGCATATCTCTAATTCATATCATGTTAATCTGACAAACATTTCATTTCAATCAGACCTAAGAAATGACTTGAAAATTTCAACTCCTCTCTATGTTAAATTGTACATTAGTATAAATATGCTTTTGTTGTAATATTGAAATTAGAAAAAACAAGTTTATAGTAAAAACTTCCAATTTTCTTATAGTTTACTTCTCAAAAACATTTAACTGATATATCAAAGTTAATATTTAATTCCAAATCTCTGAAAATATTTGATTCAAACTAGAACACTGTTTTATGTGTATACAATAACATTGATATTTTAAATATATTTTGATAATCTAGTTGGATTATTTTTTGATATGATATTTGTTTATTCCTGTTACTGCAATCATCTGTAACATCTGAAAAATTTCAAAGATTATAAATGATTATATGCTTTTAACCAAGTTTATTCTTTTTATCATTGAATCTTCATATATTTACTCATATTTTTAAAAAACTTTATAAGCTACATAGTTTGATGGCAAATTTTGTATGTAATAAATCTATAAATGAATTCAGCCATTTAACCAATGCTGTTATTATCACTTAGAGTTGCATTCTATATGAAATATTTTTGTAAACTGTTCAAACTTAATGAAAAATGAAATTTTTGTTATTTTTAACAAATAAGATACTTAATAAATGTTTGATAATAAGAAGTATTAAATTTTATTTTGAAATAATATATCCTTTCTCTATTTTCAAGGTAAGCATAATAGTGTATAATTATTTATTTTAAGTGTTTTATTATTGAATTTTAATTAAGTTATGAAATAGATCTTTTATCTTGTGCTTTTATTTAATTATTTTGAAATATTTTGTTAAATTTAAATACTAAATAAAAAATTCAAAGTTATGTGAAATTATAACTCATTATCCTCTGATTCATGTATTTGTGATTACATTAAATTTTGTTTCCTTTCTTTATTATATGCTGAATTTTTTATAACAAAATGTTTTAAATCAAAGTTAAAGGGACATCTTTTCCTTTAAAGTTAATCATTTGTAGTGTTTAGATTATAAAAACTAAAATATTTAATATAGCAATACAGAGTAAACTTAAAACATTATAAAACTTAATTTATATATCTCGTACAATATTTAGTGAGTACCAAATACAAATAGTAAATTTCTTAGTATATTTTTTAACATATTACTGTGGTATATATATATATAATACTTAAATTTCCTCAGGAAATCCAGTCATTTTAAATGAAATTGAATTCACATTGGATAAGTTAAAATGTATAGTTAAACTATACTATTTCTTAGTGTTATAAAACTTCATGGTAATATTTTTCATTGGTAAACTTAAATTAATTTAGTTTAGAATTAATTTCATTTAGAAATCGTGTTTATCAATATTATAATATTTTCTAAAGAATTGGAATATAGTGTGCAGGGGAAATACTGCTATTCGTTATTAGCATTGGTATTTCCATTATACATAATACTTATTTGGAAAGATTAGATTTTTATTTTTAAATTAAAAAGTTTATTTAAAAGTTTCATATATTATTTTTCATTAGGCAAAATTATCCTTGAATTAATGAGCTTGGTGACATCAAGCAGTTTTAATTATTCAACATGTTTTATGAAGATTGTTTTCATTTTATGTAAAACACAAAATATTATTTTAAAAAAATAAATAGGAAAAATGAATTTTAATATTTATCTAACCATGAGACTTTATGTTCTTAATATTGTTTTAAAATATAATTTGAAGTCTCACAAACAGGGAATAAAGAAAATAAGATAATTATAAATTTATATCAAAAAATCATTTCAGATTGCAAATTGTAGTTTTCAAAAAAGTGAAAAGTGCATAAATTTTATTGAAAAATTAAGTTATTTAAATAGCAGTAAAACCATTTTAAGGTCAAATCAATATTAGTATATATTTTTAAACTATCATATTATTCACAGAAATAAATAAAATTCAAAATTTTACATGCAGAAATTTTTATTTCAAAAAAATAAAAGAAAAAGAAAGAAAGAAATCATGGAAAATGTTTCATTTTAGTTTAAATTCTTATAATTTCAGATTTTATTTCCTGATGAAACTGTCAGCTGCAATTGACTTATAGTTTCTTTATTTTCAATAAATTCACAATTTTTATTTGCTCAAATTAAATAATTATGTTTTAAGTTATGATATTTTCTTCTAATTACACAAAAAAGATGTGTAATCATATTCATATTAAGTAACTTTTAATCCATGTTATCTTGTTTGTCATCTTTATATAAAAAGCATTTACTGCTGTTCTTCTTCTTTTTTATTATAAAATGGATGATCCTGTGAGTTATGCTTCTCAGTCTCCAATAGGATTTTAAATTATTTCTCAAACGTACAAAGAATTTTCAAAACTAAAATAACTGAGAAAACATGTTCTAGAATAACAATATCTTTAAATTAAAATAGATGTTCTAATTCAATAAAAATAAATATTTTTTAAGATAACATATTTTTTTAATGAAAACTATAGTTAAAATATATATATAAATAAAGCATGTTTTATTTTCATTAGTAAAATCAGAATTTTCATTAGTTAAATCAAAAATTTCTGATTTCTAATTTGACTGGAAAAATGCCTAACTAAAAAAATCTAAATCAATTTTATTTCTTCTTTAATCTATAAAATTATTTTCTGTCTATTTGAAATCAAGTTATTAAAAAAAAAATTCTCAAACTGTGCAATATTATTAATGATGTGATACTTCATATGAGTAGATATTGATACCTCCAACAGTATGACAGGAGAATAAGAAGAAGCAATTTTCATTATCATTTGAAATACGAGTAATTATCTTGAACAGGAGATATAAAAGTAGCAGAAACTACAAGTTTTAACCTTTACTTTTATGGTACAAATTTTACACAATGTCATAAATCAATGATAAATTTTTTAAATGAATGGAAGCAAAAATTAAACTATTGAATGAACTTAAACGTCTTTTTTTATTTGGCAGAGTTTGTGTTATTTTCTTTTAACCTCTCATCATAAATCATTTAATAGTATTTTAATTTCTGGGTTGGTTTACAGAAGTATGTATTAAAAACTTCATTCTATTTTGTATGAATAAATTAATGAAACATTTATCTTATTCAGCTTAAAATATAAGTACTCATATATATTCTTATTTCTTTTCTTGAATTTTAAACTTGAATTAAATGAGAGTAAGACCATTTATATAATATTTAGAATAGATTAAAAATTTTAATATGAATAAGGGTATAAAATATTTCCATATCATGGAATTAAAGGTTTAATTCCTTTATAATCATTAGAAAATAGTTAATAAAGACATAGATAAAATTTTAAGTTAAATATTATTTACAAGTGCATATAAAATTAGTTGCCTTGTAATAAATCACTGTCTAAATTAAAAGTAAGCATAAGTCTTCTTAATTTTATGAGTTATTTTGTAAATGGAGGAACTTTGAAATACATAATTTCTTCATAATTAATAAAAAGTTTAATTAAATTTGACATTGTTTTATATTTATATGCATATTGCAGTATATTTCTGTATTTATAAAAGATAAAATGTAAAAATATAAGAAAGAAATTCTTAAAAATAAATGAAAATTTAAGAATTTACTTCAGAATTGTTTGCAAATATTTTCAACTTCAATTATATATATAGTTATTTTTTAAATAAAAAAAAATTTGATAATTATTTAGCACTAGTTTTTTCATAGTTGATTTGACAAAACTGACTTTATAGACTTAATTCTAATAGTAAATTGTATTATAAGAATGTTATCACAAGCAGTAAATTGAATTAAAAGATATAATTGTAAACTCAATACAACTTTATCAATTATATTAAATTTGCTTCATTAATTTAAATATGATAGCTAGATTGAAAATAATTCTCCATTTGATAAAGTACGTTTTGAAGTAATAAATCTCTTTACAACAAGTTAGATTTTTCTATCAATCTATACCAAGTGATGTGATTCTGATAATTTAATAACTAGTTCTTTAATTAGCTGACCATTTTTATACTTATACTTCAGCAATTATAAACAAAAAGCAGTAATAATAATAAAATAAATAAATAATAAATTAAACAAACACCAGTTAATAATCAAAATTACATAAAATATTTTGACAAATGCATTTAATGATTCCTTTGGGTTCATTGTGTCTTAATGAATTTGTGATTTAACTACTGATTTGTTGAATTCCTAAAAACTCTTTATATTCTTTTGTTGAATTGTTAAAAACTGGCTAAATTTCACCACTTTTTATGGAATATATATATATATATACAAGGGTCACTCTGAAATTTTGGAGATACAATTATGTTTTTAAGTTATACTTATAAAATTTTAGGTGTGTTCAAAGTAGCATCAATGCACTTTTGTAGACGAATTTTCCACAGATTAAATGCCTCAAGCCATTTATTTCTTGGAATAGATGAAAAATGCATTTATAGCCACATCAATCTCTTCTTCTGAATGAAAACGATGTCCACATAAGTTCTTTTTTAGATTAAAGAAACACAAAAGTCATAATTGGCTAGATCAGGTGAATACTGCAGATGTTCGATCACTTTAATTTATTTTCGTGTAAGAAACTCAACTGTTAATCCGGCTGTATGTGAAGATGCATTGTCATTGTAAAGCATTTGTCCCCTAACATTCAATTCTTATAGAATTTCTGGAAGGTTTTTAGTGGTATACCAGTTTGCTATTACTGTCTTCTGTCCTTCCAACTTGATGGCCTTGACCAATCCCGTACTTCTGAAGAAAACGGCATACATCACTTTTTTCACTGTGCATTGTTTTTTTACCATTGTCGGCATGGGATCATCTTCAAAACCCATACTTTGCTTTCTTGGTGTGTTGGAACATCAAAAAACGGTATGTATGTTTCATCACCTGTTACAATTTTAGAAATGATGTGGTGGCCACCATCATTTATTAATTTAAGAGTTTCTTTACTGATTCTGACACGCTCCTCTATTTGGTGCTCAGTTAGATCATGGGGAACCCAACGGCAAACTACTTTTTTCATATGTAATTCTTCATGAATGATTTTGTGTATGGCTCCGGATTCAATGTTAAGTTCCTTCTGTATCATTTGATAGGTACAGCGATTATCATCCACTAACATTTTTCGTATGGCAGACACATTATCCGGGATTACTGCCAACGGTGGCCTTCCTGTGTATTCTTCATCCTGAAGAAAATTGCAACCTCTTCTAAATTCTCTAAACCATCTGAATACAGAAGCACAAGCTGGAGATTCATCACCATTGCTAATCAATGCTAATTGCAACCGTTGAACGCATTCTTCTTGATTTAATCCTGCTTTAAAATCGTAGAAAATCATAGCACAAGAATGTTCTCGCGTCAACTCCATTTTCTCTTCTGTTTAAAATTTATTCTACACTAAACAAGATGAAGTAAGTCAATAAAAAATCGTCTCCTGTGTTAAAATGCTTTGTATTTTAAAATTAAATCATTATTTTTATTTTGTAAATTCGCGTGTGCACGTATCTCAAATATTTCAGAGTAACCCTCGTATATTATGCCTAAAAAGCATATATATATACATTATGCCTAAAATGTTCTCTTTTTTCCTTATAAAATCTATAATCTTTTCTTAGCTATTAGAACAGATTGCAGATACTTTACCACACGCATAAATATTGCCTCTTTATTTTTAATCTATATATAACTTTTCATTAAAGTTTCTTATATTTCTCTTAAACTTAATGTCTATTTTTTTATAATGTTTATTTTTATTATTTAATGTTTATTTTTATATCTATTTCTAGTATGAAAGACAAAAGCCAAAGTTTCCATGGGGTGGAATAATGTTAGCTATGTTCCTGTTGATTGCTGGTACATTGTTAATTGTCTTTTCATGTCTTTTATTTACAGGCCATATTAATGGATCAGTAAGTTATGGTTTTGTCTGTTATATTGTTGATATCTCTTTGAAGAATAATCCAAAGTTTACCTAAAATTTCCATTTCAGAATATAAAACTACAATACATGCTATTGCACTCATTTTATTTTTGTTGTAATTATTTACTGATTGACACTTGTGGTTTTGTTTTGTTACCTAATTACATAAAAGATTTAGTCTATGGTGACTGATTTTTATACTAGTAACTCTAACATTAACTTGTTAAATTTGGATTGCATGTTTTTAGTATCAATTATCAAATATTTTAATTTCAGTCAATTCTTTAATAAAGAAAGAGAAAAAATCAAGCTTAAGTAATAATAGTTACTCTTTTAGTTTTATATATTAATAAGTTTAAAGGAACTTTGATATCTGTTAATTACACTTGTGTTTATAAAATTTTTTACACTTAGAAATGAACCTGGAAGCTTCTATTTAAGATTGTCAAATTTCTTTCTAATATTGTTTTTGAAAGTGAGGTTTTATTTCATTAAAATAATATACTTTTATAGTAACTAAGAGAGTGAACAGAAAAAATTTTATAGAATTTTAAAGTGACTAATGATATGAGGCTTGTGTGATACACCATCTCAATTCTTATGTTTTATTACACTGCAAGTGTTTTAAACATTTGCAGTGAAGTATGATTATAAATTAAAATTATTTGAGTTTGATGAAATTTGCTTGGAATTTTGTTTTTTATTTACTTTAAAAAGTATTTACTTCTTAATTGATTATCTTTATTTACCTAGAAGTAATAAATGGTAATTCATTTGGGGTCCTTAGATATATTAAATTTGTAGAATTACTGAAAATTGATGTTTACAAAATAAGTTATTGTGATTTAGGACTAAGAAAATTGCAGCAATGTCATACAAATTATGAGTATACTTATTTTATGCCAAAATTATTTCTGTAGTTTCCTTCTTGAGCAGTTGCGTATGGAGTTTCCTGTTAAAAAAAAGTAACCTATAATAAGAAATCATATTGTATTCACTGGCTAATAATTTTTTTAATTAACTATATTCCTGGCTGGAAATCCATTTTTTTTATATTTCCTTCTCCTTGTATGATTGCATCCCACATTATTTCCCCTATCATGAAGTAAACTGTCCTTGTGCAAGATTTGTGGAAAACTGGTTGCAGAGAGAAGTGAGAGAATAAGGTTGAAGACAGGTGGGATTGGAGATGGAGAGAGTTACAAAAAATGCTGAAGTGAAAGCCTACATCCCATGCTGCAAGAAAAACTACTCATTATTCCAGTCTGATGTACTACTATATCTTTGAGACTATAAAGTTGTAAAATTGAAATAATCAAATCGTACGAGCTCTCAGACTGGAGAAGATATTGCAGACTGGCATTGTACATGAATGATTTTATGAAAGTCATGCTGAAGGAATGAACTAACAAGTTTTCAAATTCCTTTAAATAGGTTGGCCTAGTAACTCAGCTTTCATTCTATAAGTCAATGCTCTTTAAGTCTATATTAATTATTTTTCTAGTCATTAAGTATTTTTTATATATTGGGGTATCACTTATTTTATAACTTTAATTAATGTAAATTATGAATGCTGTGCAAGTACTTAACCATACTGTTAGTAATGATTAGTTGTTTGGAATAATGTATGTAAAATAAATTTATATTTATGTAAATAGATTGTGGCAATTTTATGATTAAGTTAAAACCAGTTTCTGCATCTACTTTCAGGTTTAAATCTTGGATTAAAAAATCATACACAAAGAAAAGTTAAAAAAAAATAATATATTATTTAAATTCAAAACATTATTTGTAAGCACTATATGACAATGATAATTATCTGTACAACAATAATATGTTGGGTTATTCCATTGAAGATGTTTTATATATTTTTCCCTACATTTTACACATGATGTTAAAAACAATTTGAAAGTTAACACCACATAAACATGTTTGCCAATAAGTTCTGCTTCTTATTCAATGATAATTTGTATATAATGCAATGGCAACAATTTTCAACAAAAACAACTAATCAATTGAAACAAATTTCATGTTATGTGAGTTTAACAATGTTTAATTGGTTAATTTTGGAACAAAGGGCTTCAAATGCAAATCACTGATTACTTTTTGTCTTAATGCTGGCTCTGTAAAGGACTTGTTTGCATAAGTATAATAAATTCAAAATGCACACACACACACTCAATGTAATTATAATGTTAAAATTTAAATAAAATTATTTGAGGTTTAAAATATTCTGAAGGCCTATGCAAATAATCTAGTGTTTCATTAATTAAGGAAAGAAAATTTGCATCAAAATATTTTAGCAAAATTCTGAATATGGTAGCTCTATTAAAAGAACTTCATTACTAGAAAGTTGAAAAAAACTAATGATACTTGCAAGTGGCTACTATATAAGATCTATACATGATCTCTTATATATTTTACTTTTCTCTTTGCTTACCTGAGATTTTCATTAATTAAAAATATTCTGAGTGAGGTTGTCTATAGTAATTAAAAATGTTAGGTGATTATATTTATATTCATGTTTTAAATATTCTTAGATACCTGTTTTTTGAGATCCAGATGTAAAACAGATGTGACTTTATCATAATGTGTCATAGTTAAAGAACAATGGTATCATTCTTTGGCAAAATAATTGCCTGTTTTATTGAATTATTTAGTAGGGTTTTATAATTTCAAGACTTTTAGTGACATAAGTGTTTGGAGTAAAATAATTAACTTGATGTTAAGTACTAATTGTGTCTTCTATGCATTTGTTAATTTAATAATTTTGACTGGACATTTTGTTGACTCAGCAATAGCATCTATTTAATTTAACTTTTGGATTGTTGGTTTTGTTACCATATGTGTATGTACATTAATGGCCATAAAAGTTGTCACACCATGAAAGACCCTAGAACTCATCTTCAATGACAATACAATTAAAAAAATTTGGTGCTGCAATGGCCATTCCAACAAAATCTAAGGCTGTAAATGTATATGCTTTTGATGGTCAGTTGAGTAAAGTGACACAAGATGGCAATATGTTTTTCTCATCCTTAAATTCTGGGTTACAATTTGTTGCATGGAATTACAGTTTATCTGTTATCATTCACACTGTTAATGATGGGGGTTGTCAAAAACACATTCCTGTCCTTCTTGGAAATAGGCAAGCCACTTGTACACACACTTTATGGACAGTGCTTAATCCTCATAAACACATACCAGCGTCACTTGAGTTTCTTATGTCGTCTTGCCAGGCTTGAAACAAAACTTTAAATTTAACTTTTGTTCATTCTTTTCACTGTTCTCAGTTTAGAACCAATGCACTGAAGTACCTCTATTAAACAAGTCTTTCACAGAACACAAATCATACTCAATTGAACCACAGTGTCTGCAGATAGTGAAAATTAGCTGCTCCGCATGTTCATCATTTTGGTTCACCAGTGATAGCAGATCAGTTTTCTGATTTCATTCATCAGACTTTATTGTCAGAGATTGTATTTTCAATTTGTAAAAGTAAAAAAAATACTGATTCAACAACAGGTGACTTGGTTCTGTATTGCAGAAAATATATGATCATTCATTGTCCTACTAAAATATGGCATTTATGAAGACCTCAATAATTGAAGCATAACACATCATGAATTGTAACAAATTCTATTTAGAATACCTGCTATTCAAAGTTCTAATAATTTGATTCTGGTAATCTGAGTTCATCAAAATATTTATCCATTGAGATTCCATACAATACAATGGGTAATGGTCCCGCAATGCAATTTTTAATGCATTCTAACAATGTTCATTCTTTATGATGCCACTAAGTATGCTTATAACCATCATGGTACTGTATACAGAACTTGGTCTCATCTAGAAAAAGATTTGACACCTTTCTTGCATCTTGATTGATCATACTATTAATGTCACTCCATTCATCTTATATGCAGCATCAAAAGTTTTTGAAGCCATAGTTTCCATACTGTCATTTCATGGTTCTGCAAATATAGTTGAACTTTCAATAACATTCAGACATGTAATAATTTTACTGTCCACTAAAGGAGTTGTCATAATTTAGCATCCAAAGTACATTACACATGTATTTTAAATATTATTGAAGTTATATATATATATATATATATAGTTCTGTAAATTTAATTTACAAAAATCAGGCAAATTAGCATGTGAAACGTCATTGAAATTGAAATTTGCATATCAAGAATGAAGTAGTCTGCATTAACCCAAATGTCAGTGCTCCACAAAAATTGTATCTCAATAAAATTTCATCCAACATGTCTTACAAAATTGCTAAAATAATGCTTGTGTTATAAATGAATGCACTGAGACTTCAGCAATTTTAAGGGATGCTGAAAAAGGAACAACTACTAATTGAATATTCTCATAAAGTGGCACACAATATTTACCATTATACTTCCCAGCTTCCAGGTGTAAAGTATCTGGTTAAACTGTTTATATACAAATTAAAATTGTTAGCTGAATGCTAGACCTGTTTTTTGCTTAGCTCTAACCTCTGCTTGCTGGATAACTTTTAAATTTCTACTAATGATATCCATGGAGATAGAGGAATCGGCTTAATTTTTCTTCATGAATGAATCAAATCAGTTTGTAAATTGATAGTCATTAATTTTATTCAAAAGAAATTGAAGACATAGCATACCAATCCTGAATAGAGAAATTTATTTGGAAACGTTATACAACACAACATTGTGTTGATAAATGTATCCTTGCACATGTTCCCAGAAGTTACTCTGAGTTCTGTATTCTCTAAGGATGAAATTTTTCATCTGTGAGTCCAGCTTTACGTGAGAATTATTTTCTTGTTTGTAAACAATAAGGATTATTTTTCAAACGACAATATTGTTCTTTACCTTCAAAGTGAACATATATATTTTTTAATTAAATTGACCAAATTGTTTTTTTTTTTTTTTTTTTTTTGTCTCAAATGTTAAGTGGATTATTGTGTCTATTAACAAAACCAGGGTTTGTCGGAAATCATTTTTCACACTATTTTGCATTCACATTTATTATTAATCACATCATTAAGGGTATTCTTTTCTGGAGTGTAGCATCAAGTATGGCTGAAATCTGTGATTTCAGCTCAGCATGTTCCTGAGCTGAAAATAAATTCTGCAAATGTCATTGAACTATTCATACAGACATTTGTCTTACAAATGTCTGCAATTTTTTACTCTGGATTGGTGACATGGTTGTATGATCCATTAAGACTTATAGGTAGTATCCAATCAGTGTGATATTCTGTATGCCTATCTTAATCCTGTCAATTTCATAGTTTGTTGACAAACATGGGATCTTAACCAGTGTGAGTAACAATACTGAAATATTATAAATTTTAAACTTGTGTAGAGGCTAAACTTTGATTTCTATCAGAATCATGCTGGAAAGATTTTTCCTTATATATGTCATATCAACAATCTTTGAATGGAATTATGTGGGATTTTTTCTTTAAAAGAATTATAATTATTGCTACCACTGCTTATTTTATATAAATTTATTTATAAAAAAAAGATGTTTATCATTGTCATATCACAACATCTGGTTCCTGTTTTGTAAATTTTATGTGTGTAGCATATCACTTTCTTTGTATAACAATTTTAATAGCTTGCAGTAAGTATAGTTACATATTATTTGTATGTTTGGCTTTTACATATTAATGTGTTAAAACTTTACTTCTCACTTATTAATATACATTCTCATATTTTTAAATGATACTCAGTTTTAAATAACATATTATCAATATTACATAGATGTGGAACTCAATATATTCACAGGAATCTTATTGAAAACTGTTAACCAAAGTATATTTTAAGCAGTTTTTAAAAGAGTATTGAAATTCAATCACTTCAGTTATCAAGTACAGCTTAGTCTTTCACAGGTGCATATTTCTGCAGTTCAGTTAATTTTCATAGCTAAAAAATAACTTTGTATGTGTGCCAAAAGTAAACTTTTAACCCATGATTATGATATGAACATGCATTCAATAATTTATCTTATTGCCTAAGAGAATTAATTGCTGGAAATGTTAAACTTTAAATTTTTTTTATTATTAGTTAAAGTAAAATTGCTGATTGTCATAAATTTAAACACATAATAATGATTGTATTATAATTATTTTATAATTGTGTTTTTATTATTTATTTTTCCTTTTAAGCATGCTGATGGTACTTGGCCCTGTATGATACTTGGAATTTTAATGTTTATACCAGGAGTCTATCATGTAAGAATAGCTTGGCTTGCTTACCGTGGTTATCCAGGGTATTGTTATGAAGACATACCTAATTTTGAGTAACATCTAATATAAAAGTTTGTATATATTAATTAATAAGATGTACATTCCTAGTCAATTTTAAATTTTTCTCAAATTCAAATTTATTTTATTAATCACTTGTTTTTATTGTTGAATATTATTTGCACTTAAGGTTTTGTAAAAATATATAACATTTTCTGAGAACAAATTTAGTTTGTATATATTTATTTAAAGTTAATATTTTGACAAGTTTTGATCATATTAATCTTCTGTAATTTGTGCATGGATAACTGTTTAAATATCAATTAATGTAAATAAGTAAAATTTAGAAATGTTTTTCCATTTGTCTAAATGGCTTAAGTTTGAAGTATTTTGTTGAACAGTGATAATAACAAGATTTTTTCTTATTAGAAATATATAAGCACATTATTCAATGTGCTGATTTTTTTTTTACTAAATGATTTAATTGTTATTGTGAAATAAATATTTCCTAATCATTGTTAATAAATATGCGATTTTCTATTATATTTGTGATCTTCAGTGGCTTAAATAAGTGAGAAAAGTAATTTATACTATTTAAAGTGTCTTTTGTATGTTTAATGTTTTGAATTGTAGTTCCAAGTCTTATTAGCTCTTGTTTGCTTAAAATAATTATTGGATGACAAATCAACTTTGTCTATCTATTACATTTCAATTATCCTTTAATGCTGTGATTTTTTTTTCTTCAAATTAATAAGTTTGAGAAGTCTGGAGTTTAAAATGAAAGGGCATAGAAATGTAGGAGAAATTAAAAAATGCTGAAAGAAGGTGAAACTTTACTTTTAAGCTCATTTTTCATTCTCAATTTTTTATATTTACCCTATCCATTATTAGTTAATAAACATATTTTCTATAAGGATAGCTTTATTATGTTAATTGAATGAATCCAGTGAAACTTCATGAACATAATGCATCTTTTCCTTTCCGGACATTGCAATTTTTTTCTGAATTTTTAGACTTACACTTTTGTGGTATTATGTGCCTTCTTGTCGTACTTACATATTTTAATACAAAATTAAGTTTTTTAAATTTGTCTAAACTGTTATATGCATTTTAGAGCTGTTTTATATACTTAAAGAATATTTTCTAATAATTTTTGGAAAATTTTTTTTTATTTGCTTACTTTGAAAATTTTTGAAATCTTTAATTATTTCATTAACTAATATATTGTAATAAATAGAGAGTTTTCTTCTGCGATTTATAGTTGCATTTTTTATGTCATTTTTGGAATTTAGTAGATTATGTAAGTGATTTTATTTTCTATTCATTACTTTGTTATTTAATTTATGATAACTTTATATGAAAATTTTTTGTCAAATCCTAGAAGCTGGTAAAGTGATAAATGCGCCATACTGTGGTTAATGTCAATGGAATGTATTTTTATGATGTAATCTCATGTTAGCACATATGAAATTTATGTGTCTTAAGATATTTTTGCTTTAAAAGTGTATCATTGAAATTTAAGTGTTTAAAATTTATTTTATTTGAAAAATTGGAACTGTAATATTAGGTGTAGGAAGTGAAGGTTATGAATAATGGTAAATTGCATTTGCAGGGTTTTTTTTTTAATTTATTTATTTTTCTAAATTTTTCTGCTAGTGGGGATTAAATTGATATTTTACTTTTGTTTTATTCAATTAAAATTGCCATCATATGTAATTTAGTGATTATTCTGTAGAAATATTTAGCTGTATTTATGTTTACCGTGAATTGTAATTCTTTTTAATTAGAAACTACTGTTTTTATAAAAGTTTTAGGCTGCTGATTACCATTTAGTGCTCTCTATGAAATGCACTGAATGGGATTAATGTATTGGAATGTGTTTGCATGACGTAGCATTATTGTGTACATGCAAAAAATTTGTTTTGTGTGTTAGTAACTCTTGAAGCATTTTATCAATAATTTGTTTTTATTTAGTTACTATATAAGGTCTTGAAAAGTTAATGTTTTGATTATTACATTTTGAAAGTTATATTAGTTTGAAATAAATTTTTTAAGTTTATGCAGTAAAATTTATTTTGTAATCTCTAAGAAATAAATACATCATATAGTTTTTTTTTAAATATTTGATTTTTAGAATTTGTGTGTAGCTGGCAATAAGTAAAAAGTATGTATGATGAAATGTATTAAATTTCCTTTTTTTTATTTAATGCATGATGGAAATAAAGTAGTTGAACAATGCCCTTAAATATGTATGTGTTAAGTGTGGTCAAAATATCGTTTTTGCATGATAGTCATGATGCAAGTTTTGATTTTGTTTGGTCAAAAGGAAGGTGAGAATATTCATCATATTAAGAGGTCTGTATAAGTTTTTTTGGTTTTTGAATAGAAAGTTGGAAATAAGTGTTTGCTTATTGATGACTGTTATGTGGTTCACAAATTGTGTGCAAGATTTTATTGTTAATGATTTGCATTTGGCTAAGCTGACTGACTGTTTAGATGAGTTTTTGTTAAAAGAAATGCTTAGAAATGTGTGTTCATGAAAAAGAATTGATTAGTGGAATGAGCATTCAAATTGAGATTGATGAAAATAAGTTTCGTAAAAGGAAATGTAATAAAAGTAAGCATGTGGGTGAAGTTGAGTGTTTGGAGGAATTGAAAGAGGATCGAATAAGTGATTTTTTCATGTTGAGAGTAGAAGTACAGATGTTTTGTTAGAAATTTTGCACAAATGTGCTCTTCTGAGTTCAACTGTAGTATCAGACTTCTGTAGAGAGTGTGATTGTCTCTTGAATAAAGGCTTCATATGCTTAACTGTTAATCATAGTTTGACATTTAAAGACTCAGATACAGGTGCACACACAAATTTTATCGAAGGCACCTTGTCAGCCATAAAGAGATCTGTGTGTTTAATGCTTACCTCACAATGTATGTGTGGTGATTAAACCACCAAGACAATACAGTTGAAGATTTTTTGATGTTGTAAAGACTTGTCCAACTAGTGCTAATGATTCCAGAAGAAAGGGTTAGTTGTTTAATTTTTGTTTTTAATTAAAATTACTGTTTTATGTACTATTTTATGTTATGTATTAAGTATTGTTTATTTGACGTACATTTTATCTAAATTTACTCAGAATAATAATATTGATTAATTTGAAACTCTAGTTTTTATGAAATTATATGTTTCCATTAGTAAACACATCTTTAAATAAGTTTTATTGCATTGATCAGTTTAGTCTTAGATTGTGCCATACTGAAATTTTTTTAAGGTAGGCGCGCCACTGCCTGATTAATTAAAATTCAAGTTTTCATAAAAATGCCCTTTATTTATATTTCTCATTTAGTTTTATTGCTGTATTTCACCTACTTTAGACTTATATAATCTACTACTTATGTAATTTACTATGTAATCTTTGTGAAATTAGTTTCTATTTATTATTTTCATAATACTTCTGCTGGTAATAATTATAATGAAATATTCAAGCTTATGATTTTTAAAATGTAAAAGAATGCAATCTTATACTTTTTAAAGTCTTTTTTCACAATCAGAATTTTGAAGATATATATTGCATGAGGTGCTGCAGTTTAGGTTGGCATGATAACTGTGTATTATTTGGAGCAAAAATTTAAGATTGCATCCAAATTATACCAGCTCAGGATTTTTCCAATATAAATTTCTGTAAAATGAAAAAGTATTTTTTAGTTAAGAACATATTTTGTATATTTTATTTTATGTTTAATTGAATGGGTAGATAATTCATAAATATAAAGCTATTGTCAATGTTAATGAGATCATGTAATCTACCTTAATATTTTTATTAAATAAATTTAGAATAAATTTCTTTTGTCAATCATATTGAATGCTGTCATAATTAAATATTGTGTTCATTGCAGCTAAGTCTTATTTTAAAAATTGATAAGACAAGTTTTCATAAATATTCAAAATTGTGATTTTTTTTTTTTTTTTTTTTTTTTTTGATTGTGTGTTATTTTAAAACAGTATTTTCCCCTGTATTATATATATCAGGGATAGTTTTGTTATTTTTTGTACCATTAAATAAATATCATTATGAATTCCTTGTTTATAAAAATCTAATTCTATGGGTTAGTGAATTCCCTGTTCTCTTCATTGGCACTCTTTTTTGAAATTTGTTTATGAATAAAAAATAATTGTTTAACACCATGTCAAAATCAGTAAAATATAAATTAAACACAGTAATTATTGAAGCTGAAAGTTCCAATAAATTAATGGAAAACTCAGAATATTTTAAAATAAGTTTTGTATATTTTTAATATGGGCATATTTTGTCTACTAAATATTTAAAGTGCTTATTCAATAAGATCTGCATTAAGTTGCTTATCATATGGGTTGGATTTTATTTCATAACATTTAACAAAGCAAAAATTTCTTAATATTCATTTTGTTATTAATTAGTATTTGGATATATAATAGTCTAATAATAAAATAATTTTAGCCAAACACGTAACTCAAACACTTAGTCTCATATAAGATTATAGTTTTGCTGCAAACATCAGTAAATATAGTTTAACAAAAATGTATTTGTTGTGTAGTTCACTTTAAGAAAATTTTGCATTCACAAAGTATTGTCAACTATTGGCATGTTTGAATCGTTATTGACGTTCTGAACTTCAGTTGACTTTAAAACACTCATTGCTATATTAAAACAGTTGATACCGCTGAATGATATTTCAGCAAAATCAATTTTTTTTTTAGAAAAAAATTTCACGTATAGTACCATACCAGTTTTGATTTTATTGCAGGCATTTCAGCACTCTTATCTTAAATTTGTAATAGGCCATTAACATTTGATAATCATTTCAATCTTTGAGCATCTTGTTTTTACTTTATCATTTATATTAAGCATATCTTTCAGTTACATCTTGTTAACTTTTAACTTAATAAGAAAAAAACACAAAATTGCCCTAAAATTTGGATATTTTGCTTAATAATGCATTAATTCTTTCAAATATTTCCAGATTTCTATAAACAATACCAGTGTTTTTTTAGATGAGAACATTCCAATAGTAAGGTAAACTCTAATCCCATTTGACTTAATAATTAGGTTATTTTCCTATTAGTTCGCTTCTTTTTTCATCATAATGTTTCACATGGAAATGATATTGAATTAGCATAATCAGTGAAGAATACATAAAGTTTTACAGTAAAATAAATTATTAAGACCAATTTAATAATTTTCATTTTGACCTTATATGCTTAAGATATAGGTTAAATCAAGAAATTCATAAAATAGCTTTTCAAAAATATGATGAAATAAAAATTTCTTGAATTTACTATCATAGTTTCCATTAGAAACATTTTACTGTAAGCTCAATGATTTATTAACAAACTTCTCAAAAAACATTCATACCTGATGCAAAAGCACATTCTTTTTTGAAATTTTTCTTAGTATTAGGTATGCTTTTATATATATTTTAAATAACTGAAAAAATTTTTGAGGATAAAAAATAATTAATGAAATAAGGAATTTTTCTTTTGTAATATTTCTAATTCTTGAAACTTCCTAAATGTCAGTAAAAAATATCCTTCAGCTGAATGGGCTATTTTCACTATCAAATGTTTCTAATGTGCTATTATATATGGTATCAGATTACAAATAATAAATTTTTCTGTTTGTCTGCTTTACTTTAAGTGATGGTTTCTTTTTTAATCTCATAATAAAAAATTATCTGAAGCTTCAAGCATGATTTATTTTCTGTTCAGAGTTTAACCATTTTTTAGTTCATTATCATGTCTCTAAAACTGTCAAGTTAGAAAGCAAAGTACTGATAAAATTAAATGTGTTTGTTCTTTGCCCTCTTAATTTCATCATCAGTTTGAAATTCTTTAGCATTATTTGATCAACTAAAATATTATGATTATATGCTTTTATTTTTCTGAATATATATTTATACAGAACAGCAAATATTATTAATTTATTTTGGATGTAAGATTTACTTTGCATTAAACATTAGAATTCAAAATACCAGTGCTTTTATCCAGTTGCCTTCTGTTTTGGTAAGAGGCATGATTGGATTCATATTAAATTAAGGATTCCATATTTTATAAACCAGATGCAGATGTCAGCAGAATGCTGAAGAATTATTTATATGTATGGTAACTTCTGTCACAAATTAATATATTTTATTTAAAATTTTACTTTTCAGAAATTTTACTATTATAAAGGTTTTATAATAAGGCTATGAGTGATGATTTAATTTAGAGATATATTTTGACAGTTACCAATTTTACTTTTTTTTTATTAAATAGAAAATTCCAAAATATTTATTATTATTTTTAAACACAACATATCATATGCGGCTAAACAATATAACATTCATTCACATCTTCATTAAAAATTTTAATTATTGATTTTGAATGTAATAAACATAACTGCTATTAGAATGCTGTTTAATAATATTTCAGTTAAAATGATAAAATGTAATCAGTATTTACTTATTGTCAATAATAGGATTAAAATTATGGATGTTTAATTTTATTTATAAGTTATTTAGGCATTATTGTATAATTGAAATAAAAATGTCAGTTAAAAAAGGGATTTTTCATTGACTTGTTATACCTTTTTCAAATTGAGTTTATATAAAACTATATGAAATTTTTCTTACTCATTTGTTTTTGAGAAATATTTATCTGTAATGAATGGTTTCATGAAAACTTTTCTTGTATTAGTTTATGTGCACTCAAATATTACAAAATTATTGAACAGTAATGTGTACTACATCTTCCACTGGTATTTATTAATTGAATATTGATTTTGATTTGTGGGATTGCATTATTGGAAAATTTGAAATGTAAGCTTTTCCATTTTCTCTGCATTAATATTTATATAAGTTGTTGCAATTGAATACTTTTATTACAAAAAATATTGCTTAATTTTTATGTTAAAATTTATTGTTGTTATTAAATGGATTTTATTGCTATAAATTTGAAATTGTTGTATTGAATGTTTTCAATCAATCCAGAAGTGTGAGCTTTCTGTCTGTTTTCTTAACCCAAACAAGCATAATTTTTACAATGATAAAAAAATCTCATTCACACACACAAGATAATGAATTTTTTACTTGATTTTGTTTGTTAAATAGTTAGCTTATTATTGATTTTTAGAACAAAATTTATAATAAATTTTTGAAATAAAAATTAAGATATTGTTTTTAAAAATGTTTTACAGAGTAAATTCAATTAAATATCCATGGTTAATTGCACATATAGATATATATAAAGAAAAACATTAAGAAGTTAAATTTAAAATTCAATTTACTGTTATTATATATTTGTTCTAAATGAATCAAGATGTTGCATTTAAAAATTGTGTTCTGATTTAAAAAAATGTTTTGAAATTTCCTGCATTGGAAAATTTATTTTATTTACTTTGGCTTTTCTTCATGTTTTTCAAAACATTTTCAGTTTGCAAAATATATAGGTGTTTTCATGTCATTTTTTAATAATATCAAATGTTCAGCTGGTAGCTGTTTTAATTAATTATTACTTCTCAGAATTTTAGAAATATATGTTGATAAAAAAATTTTTATTAACATCATTATTTGGACAATCCATAGGATAGTGTTACGACCAGGCGCTTTGAAGTGAAAGATCCTGAGTTTGATAGCAACTACTGTTGAATAGTGGAACATTATCTTCTTAGCAAATTGTAAAATGCCAAAAATATGATGATAGTATAGAAACAATGAAATATTAAAAAAAATACTGATTTGGTTAAAAAATGTTTTAGTATTTCTTAAGATTGAAAATTCTGTGTAACCAAGTTTCTTTATCCTCCACTAATTAGTGAGATTTATAAACATGTCTCAAATTTATGACTCAAATTTATAAACATGTCTTCTACATTCCAAACAGTTTTACTGGTTTAATATAGTACAAGGTTTTAATGCTTACCTAAAATCTCCAGCCATGATGACAGTTGAATGGTGAGAACTTCATTGTAATAGCTCATAGGTTCGATTTGCATTTGGAACATAGATTCTTGTTGCAGTTTGAAATAAAATTTATGTAGATATTGTGAGTTCTGGTTAAATTAAACCACATATACAAAAAATGATTGCACACACAAAAGAGAACCCCTTTGTTGTAAAGTAAGAAGTATAGAAGTAAACAAAAATAAGAAGCATATTCGTGAAAAAACCAATATATATTAGATATATGATTATGGTAAAAAATTATAAATTGTAAATAGGAAAAGTGGTGAACTTAACATATACATAGAGAGTGAATAACATCACCTCTTTCTTAATTTTCAGGCGTTAATATTTCTTATTTTTGTTTGATAAAATATATATTATTTCAGATTTTGATGACTTCTTTTTATTAAAGATTACATAAATAGTAATCGTTATAATTAAGATAAATTTTCATTTCTGAACTATTAACCTGTTTTGCCCTTTCTTCATTTTAAAAATTTCTTTTTGGTTATTTTTTTATTTAATATCTCTCTAGTAAAAATATTGTGTAAATATAACTCTATTTGTGAATTTTTATTTTCTGTTATATTGTGACTGCAACAAGTAAAATATATCCTCAAAATTGATTGATACCACTTTTTTAAGGATAATTTTTTTTATGATTCAGTTTTTTTTTTTTTTTTTTTTTTTTTTTGTGTGTGTGTGTGTGTTTTGCGTATTTTAAGAAATATATGTTAAACTATAAGATTAGTTTTATCACAATCAAATGTTTTTGGCACCTATAGAAAGAGGATTTATGCAATGTTGTTAAGGAAATTCAAAAATATGTTATGATTTTTCTTACTTTTCTAATAAAAAATGATTAAACTTTTGGTTTTGAATTACTAAATTTAGTTATTCACTATTTTAAGAGATTATAAATATATGCCTAAATTTTTCTAGTGGACCGTTTAATAAAAAATAACTGAAATTAGATTTTACTTGGAATATGCATTACAGTTGGTTATAAAATAAATCACTAACCAAATCTAGACACCCCATGTAATATTGAAGTAATATTTGATGTTAATTTGAAGTTATAAAATTTTCTTATTCAAGTTGATAAGGTTTCATTCTAATTATTCTTAGAATAAAACATAAAGAATCTATTGAGTAGAAAATTGAAAAATTTCTAAATTTGAACTATGTGAAATGTTATCTCTTCAAATTAGTAATAATTAGGCTGCATTTACTACACTTTGTTAATGTAATATATAAGCTTTCCAATATATTTTATATTTTAAAACTTAAATAAATTTTCTCTTCAGAAATCTTATCATACTCTGTTACACTTTTAATAATTCATTTGTATGTGCTCTATTACTGCTTTATTGAAATTCTACTGTATATACGCTTTCATTACTATGAAACTAAACTTTGGATGCATCAATAGAATTTATTTCAAATGCCACTTTCTTTGCAAGTATTTTAAAACTTATTTCTGTCGCATTTTGAATAAGTTTTTACTGTTATTTGGAATTTCTGGATTTGAGAAATTTGTCATGTTAAATCATTTATTAAATATCTGAATTAAATATTACTTTAAGAATATAGCTACTCTTCCATTATAAACTTTTTGCTGTTAAGAAGTGCCTTCTGTTAACAACTTAAGAAAATGTAAAAGTAAGATAATGGATTAAGATTTTTTCACCTGCTGAGATATTTGAAGATTTAGACCACAGCATTATTTGTTTTCTCTGCTAAGTACTTTCAAAAACAAACATGTCCATGAAAAAAGTTCATTTATATATAATTTCATGCTGGTAAAAATATATCAGAACTCTTTCTGAAAAATTTTCAATGCTTTTTATAATACAAGATTTTGGTAATTGGGTAAAGCTGGAGTTACCTAGAAACTTTAATAGTGATAAATATTGAATTATTGGTGTGTACCTTGATAAAAGTAATAATAGATTTTTTTTTATTTTAATAAGTATATAATAACGTATATCCTAAATATGTTTCTTGAGAAATAATTTAATCTAGAATTTGTTAGACAGCACTAGTTAAAATGAAGATTTTTCTCCATATAAAAAAATTTCATTTTACGATTTTTGATATATTTTTCATGTTTTTTCTTTCTAAATGTGCTTTATAAAATATTCTTGAACCTGGTTATGAATCGTCTGTTTATGAAAACAATTAATAAGCGAATAATTTTAAATTATTTCATTAGGACTGTGTAATACATATCAATATGTACATATGCACAATATGTGATAAATATATATTCTACATTCACATCACTTAACATTATTTGTAATTTCCCTATAAATCAATGTCATTTTTGTCTATGAATGTATTCTATATTTACAGTGTGTTATCTTAGAAAGTCAATTTCTGTGATACTGTTTAAGTTCTAGCTGTTATTAAGGAAATTACTTTGAGCCAATTATGATACTCACACTTGTTCAAATTCAAGCATCTTTCTATGTACTCTTAACAAATAAAATGCTACTTTATATATCAAGCTACCATTTTAAATGATGTCTTTAAATCACTAAATATTTCTTAGTTAAATAATTCTGTGAAAAACATTCTGAAATTCCTAATGTGTAAGTGTTTTTTTTTTTTTTAATTTATGTTTCATAAACTCTTTTTATTATATATTCAGTTTCAAATGTTTCAGCTGAGTTATAATCTTTTAACCATTGTGCAATCTCAGATGCAAATTGCACTTATAAAAATATTTTAATCTGTGTACTTTTGTATTTAACATATGGATAACCTGTAGATATATGAGATTTGAAGTGAAATGTTTTTAATTATGAATGAATGAGAGAAAATTGTAAAATAGTTTATTGCTAAAAATTTTTGATGCGAATTCCAATGAATTTATAATTTAATTCTAAAAGTTTACCTCTTACTTACAATCTTTCTGAATTTGTATTGAAATTTATTTCAGAAACATTACTGTGAATATAATGAATAAATATTTTTTTCATATTACTGTGAACAAAAAAAAAAACACCCTAAAAGTAAAATATTATCCTAAACACACATAATATTTTTTTTTTTATGATAGTAGTATTACTCTAAAATAAGTTTTAGAGGGTATTTTATTGTAAAGATATCTGCATAAAAATAAATCGTTCATTAGAATCTTAGAAATAAAACTATTAAAAGCCTTTGCTTTCTAATTTGGATAATCTAAGGCAATTATATAATATTCTGAATGTATTCTTCAAGCCAAAATCTTTAGACTTGGTTTGGTCTAAAGGCATCTTGTAAGAATCACATTAAATGAAACTCATGGTTCCATAACAAAATTAGTTGCAAAATGTCTGTAATATTCAAACAGTAACATTATTATCAAAAACAGTTTGTACGAATTCTTGGGTAAGCACTTCACCCAGGCAATGATACTAATTGTTGTGAAATTTTATTTCAGAATAAGAATTTTCTAATACTCTGAATATTACAAATTTCTATATTGAAGCTGCCTCTGAGATGAAAGACATAAAATCAAAGTTTCCATTGTCAGCATGGCCCACTAAATTGCTTATGAAGTTCAATCTCTCAATTATTTTGCTTCTTTTCTGATGACAAATTCTGTTGACAGATCTCGTTTTCTCTATATTTTTTTGGGTATTAAAACTGTTCCATTTTGCCTGTTTTTACCCCCATAAAAATTGTCTGTTCAAGCTTCTCAAATAATTTAGCCTCATCAAGACCAAGATGCATTTTAAATTTTTTTTGTAACTGCTCTTGAAGCTATGGCTTCTGTTTTTATTCATTAACTTTAGTCTCAAAATTTGTATGTTTTATTGTATACAATAGCTTTTTAAATGTAATATCATGTTGAAGTGCTTATTTTCTGTTCTCTGTGTTGTTGCAGAAATCAGCAAATTTTATTACTATATTAGCAATTCATTGAATAAAGTTAAACGAAGTTTTGTAAAAGAATAAGCATTATAAAGTACATACTCAAGGGCAAAATTTTGAGTTAAAATACGAATTTATATCTGTTCATGAAACCACTTTGGTCTAGTTATTTTTCAAACTATAAAGAATATAAATACATGCTTTTTTTAACCAGATTTTTAAAATTAAAGTAAAATCATTGATTCAGTCGAGTTATTGTATTATTGAAAATATTTTATATTAATTATATCGTTTGATATTTTTGTAATTTAAAATTATTTAATAAATAAAGCTATTTCTTCCTATTTTGTTATAGTTCATAATTTTGTGCTAAGCAAATATATCTCATAGATAGTGAATGTGTTTATTATTCTTTAAATCTAAAGAAAATTGAACATTCCCAATATTTCCTTTTAATATACTAATAACTATCATTTAAATATATTAATGATTATTACCACATCTTAATTATGTATTCATAAGGCATTCTCAAACATGGATCTCTGGACTTTTATTTCTTTTTTCTATGAGATGTGCTATGTGTCACACACACACATTTCAATTTATATAATTCCCAAAACAATATCTCCTTCACCTGCCCATGAGGATGAATGTAAGAAGTGTGGCTTGCATTTTAGCATTTATTTCAATATCTAATGGGTTCAACTTCTACCTTAGGAATAGATGTTTGAATTTCATTTCACACTAAATATTCCAGTTAAATAAGTCATTGTGTACAAAATATAATAGTATAATGAGCAACCATCTGCTTGAGGAATCATGTAAGACTTGTGTGAGCCATGGGTGTATGATCTCAAATGCTGAATGATAAGAAACAGTTTAATATTCATTTTTGAATATTGTAGAATTTATGTTTTTGGCTGCAGCATCAAAAAAGCTAATAACTCACAATATAATTTTCACAAAGATAGTCTGTGCTGCTCCTAGCATCTTCATAATATTTGTCCTAAAAAGAACTACAAAGATTTAAACTGAGAAATATATTTGTGATTCTGCAAACGTTTCTACTTTATACATGCAGACGCTTGTCTTAAAAGTGCTCTGAATACTTATATTGTTCATCTCCTAACTGAACAATTCCATGAAAAAGTGTATAAACTATATATTCTGTATAATTTTGAACTTTTGTCAGTTTTGATTATTTAAGTGCCTCCTGTAATGTATACGTTTTCCCTGGACATGTGTATTTAAAAATTCTCACAACATTAGATTCTGCACCAACAACGAGCTTGAGTTATAAATTACAATTTTAGTAAACAGCGATCCTGTTGTAATTAAGTTATAAAACATTTTTGTGGGAGTATTTTCTGTGGCATTCATTTATAAAACATTAAAACAGTATTTATACTTGTTTTAAGAAAAACAACTTTATTCAATTTGTTTTCCTGTATAAAAGGCTAATTTTTGTGCTTTGTTATGCACATTTCATCACATATAATTTCATAAGAACATGTTTTATTTAACATTTTGGATTAAATTGTAATAAATGTTTCTGTCCATGGAATTCAATGCACTAGCATCATGTAGTTAAATGATTTGTGTTACACTGTCTATTCAGTATAGATATAAGTAATGATCGATGTCCATCCTATTTACTCATTAATTCGTTGTTATTTACAGTTTGTCTCAATAGGATTTTTTTTATTAATATTGCATTCAATAGATCATTAAACCAATGGCACTATGTTGTAAGTTAGTTGATGTTTAACTTTTTTCAAAGGGCAATTTTTAAAATGACATTTATTGCAGACAACACAACTTACATAGACACAAAGAAGTTTAGTAGGACCGACTCAGCACATCCTCTTAGCATGAGATTTTGAGAGTAAGTGTTCTGTGTTCAGTTCAGATCTCACTGAGAGAATGTATAAACCGCGCCTACAAAGTGTGCTGATTGGTTGGGTACATTTTGTGAAGTATACCATTGGCTTAGAAATTTGGTAGACAAGTTTTTAGCTTCACTTCGCAATTTTCAGTTTTACTTCGAGAATTCAAGTGTTTTGTAAAAAGTTTTTCTCAGAAAAGATGTGATGAGTCACTTCAATTTCTTAGATAAATTGTGATAAGTCACCACAACACTATATACTATTTTCAAAATATTTATTTATCAGATGTGTATAGTTAATATCAACCATTTCGTTCTTGATACATTTGACTTCATTTTCATAAAAAAAAAATAAAATAAAAAAAACCTTATATTTCGAGACGTTTCTTCATCTTATAAATGCAACTATGTACGCCTCACTAAACGATTCAATTGTCTACCACAGGGATGGGCAAACTTTTTCGGTCGTGGGCCATAAATCGAAAAAAAATAAATAAATAAATAAAGGATGGCAGACCAAGTTAAATTTTTCTAAAATTTTAAAAACCATATACTAGCTTTACTATTTAAATATGTTAATGAGATAAGCGCAATAGTGATTTCTCTTGTGAAAATTCCTTATATTGAGGTTCGAAGTGAGATGTACTGATTCTAAGGAACGAAGCTAAATGCTTATTTGTGAGTTTATTTCCCAGATGATTCTTTCTAAGGCTCATAGTGAAAAACGCTTGTTTACATGTGTAAAACGAAACAAACAACACTAATTTTCTGGTCCGGGTGGAGCTTAAAATGCGCAGTCTGCTACATGTGAGACCTGGTTCACCTATATTGAATTCCCATATGTTTGCTCCTCTAGAAAGAGATAACGCTTGTTGCTCTCAGTTTGTAGTTATAACTAACAAAGAATATTCACTGTCTATGCTTGCTATTTCCATCGATCTATGCTTTGTGTAAGAAGTAAAAAGATTACCTGTCCTTTGGAAAAAGAAAGATATAAATAATATTAAAACATTGTAGAAAAGGTGATGGATATATAATATATAAATCATATTCTCTTTTAATTTCCATCAGACCGGCAAATTAAAATTCTACTCGCGGGCCATACTTTGCCCATCCTTGGTCTACCCTTATGTACCTAAACTTTACCAGCAGATTTTTTAGTTGCCGAATTTCTTTTCAGACTTTGAATGATACCTGTAGAAACCCTAGTGTCCATGATTATCGTGGTTGTTCCTCATTATATTTTTACATTCAACAAACTCCTGTCAGAAAAAAAAATGAAGCCAAAAATTGTAAATTTCATGTGTAATTCTTAGCTTAGCTTTGAAGAAATCATACTTTCTTTCTCTAGTGGGGGAGACATTACTATCTATTTTTTTCTTATCTCAAAAAGACCGTCCTACGAAAAGGGTCTAAGTGTCAAGCGTTTAGTATCCTTCCCGAACTTAAAGTGGAGCGATAAATGGCAACTAAAGTATTGACTTCGCAAAATTATCGGATATTTGATGATGTGGAAGTAAATTGGGCGATCCATTAGTAAAAGTCCCTTTACCACCTCATTCATTATTTCCTGTTTGTATACCTGCTGTGTGGCTTATGAATATTTTCGTGAAATTTGTGATGTACTTAGCTGAAAGTAAAAAAAAAAAAAAATTGCGGGTACAGTTGCTTTTCCCTAGCCTGAAAACACAAAATACAGTAAACTCTCGATTGTCCGCGGAATTGAGTGGGGCATCTATCGCGGATAATCAAAATTGTGGAGAAAGGGAACAAATTAACTCAAATATGTGTTTGGACAATTAAAACACTCAATAACACTGACATAAACATACATTTTATTTGGAGAATAATAAAATTATTAACTATTTATAAATATATTTTTTTAATAATTACACATTCTAAAAACTGAAAAGTTTTAAGATCAAAGAATTATGCAGGCTCAAAAAAACTGCCGCGTTCAAAATTTCACTTATAGATATTCCAGAAATAAACAAATTTTAAGGAACAAAAATAAAATAAAATCTTAGACTGGGCTCTTTTCTGGGAGTTCGCCCTCTCTAAAATTTTGTAAAAGGCTTTTTGAGACTGGGTAGTCGCATGACAAAAACCTAGCCGAGAGCCTTGAAGCCTCAACATAAGTACAATTTTAAAAAATCATTCAATTTAAAAATAGAAATATCAAATTCTAATTTTCAAATTTTTTGAAACAAATTTATTCTAATTCAAAGCAATATCAAAAACATCAAAATTGTAAATCACATTAAAAAATTTATGAAAATAATACTCTTTTGATTTTGACCCTTTATTTACTAGAATTCCACATTGTAATTATTGTATATTTGTTAAGATTTATACGATAATTATCTTTTAATGTAAATTTTATCGAAAAAAAGAGTGATTAGTCCTTGGTAAAATTAGTATATTTGATAACATTTTATTTGATATAAAAAATTTAGGTAATAAAGGGTATATTCCAACGAGGAATAGTTTTCTCTAATACTTTTGCAAATATTTACTTACATTATTTTGGATTTAAATATATTTAAGAATAATCAGTTTTTTTAGTTTAGGATACTTAGGTGATTTAGTTTTTTTTTTTTTAAATAAATTAGACTTTGAATTTTTGAAGGATATTTTCCCAATGAATTTATTTTAAATAAAACAAACTTAAGTTCTTATGAAGTTAATTATTTAGATTTAAAATTAAAGATTGAAAATAAAGAACTTTTAGTTAGAATTCATGATAAAAGTCTAGATTATAATTTTGAAGTTATCTCTTTGAGTAATTATTTTACCAATGTATCTAAAAAGGTTTTTATATTTTGTTCGCAATTTGACAAAATAAAGTGCATTTGTTACAAAAAAAAAAAAAAAAAAAACATGTGGCTCATTTACAAAAGATTTTCATACAAAATGTATTAAAAAATAATTTACTAGATAAAGTTTGCAATTTTAATTCTTTTTGAAACATCATACTAGTTTTAAGGGCTATATTGAAGATTTGTTAGTCTCTACACAAGTGAAGATCTGAGTTTATTTATTCTCATTCCCTTATTTTTTTTTTAATTTTTAGGACTTGCGTTTTTGCTTGAATCATTTTTTGTTCAATTGGGTATGGGTGTATTTAAGCTTTTGATTTGGAAGGTATTTTATATACACTCACTTCCAAAAGCTAAGCACAAAGATGCAAAAAAAAAAAAAAAAAAAAATCAATAAATACTATTTTGACTGACACTAAATCCGGCAGGAAAGTAGCATATATATTTATGCATAAAATAAAATCAATATTTATGTACAGAAATGAAAACTATTAAATTTTTGTAAGTTATTAGATCTTGGCATACTGGAGATTTAAACAGAAATACGTATAAAGTGAAAATAAATAGCGTAAAATGAAAAAAGACATTAATAGGGTATGTGATCCCCCTCATCTGTGTACAAAGTTTACACCTTGTGGCCATGCTTTCAGTTAAGTGGTCAACCACTATAGTGCTTTGTAAAAAGGATTGATCTTAAATAACTACTCTGTGCAGGTATGTATTGATGATATAACTGGATTTTGTCTGTTATTTTGTGGTTATGAAAGAGACTGTACGTCTTTGTCATTGCAAATTGTCTTATTTCGTTTACCAATTTCAAAATTTTCTAATCGATTGAAACTCATTGGTTTGGTTTTCTTCTGTAATTTCATTGTTCAAAAACATATCTATGTAGTTTATATGAAAGGTAAAAAAAAATAAATAAACGAAAGAACTCAAATCTAGAAGGAATAGCTTGAATTTATGTTGTAATTAATATCTTAAAATAAAGTGTTCTAAAAATCATCTGTGATTTTCTGAAGCTTCTGTAAAATCTGTTTAGCTTTGATATATTTTTTAAGAAAGAGGAAAAAATTTAAATTCGAATATTTAATTACGAAATACTTTGTACATTTGAATGCATTCAATCATTTTTAAAGTGTTCACATTTTGCTAAAGTTTTAAGTCAGTTTCATAGTAATGTATTTAACTTTACTTAAGGGGATAATTTCTGTGCATGATTTTTTTTTCTTCAAACTAAAGTATAAAAACTAAGTTATTTATAATATAATATTTTGTACTTTTTTTTTTTAACTATTTTATGTTAAGAACTTTAGTACTATTAGTTTTAAAATAGAATTTTATTGATTTAAAAAATCAATTTCAGCTTTTACACATTTTCCCGTAGTTACATCTAATGCACTGACTTTAATTTCGGTATCACCAAACATCATTTGTGTTTGTATCTCTCTGTCTTTTATGTATCTACTGTCAGATAAATCCAAGATTAAAGTGGCACATCGTTTCACTCCAGGATCTGTTATAAAATATGCATTGTCTTTTTCACTGCAATAAATGTGTATAACACTACAGGACTGTCCATCTTTTGCTGGAGTATATCGACGCACCACTACGTCACCAACACCCACAGATTGTTCATTTTCCACAAATTTGTCGAAAACATCCGCGCACCACTGTATACCATCTTTTATTACAAGTTTTTCTCTGGGATGAACTCCATGAATGAAACGATTCAATATACCAACACCATACGTCATTCGTAGGCGTCTAATGTTTACTGTTGTAGGATCCAAACCAAAGAGTACAGCTCCTTTAAGTATTGCAAGACTGACACCTTGTGGAATCACAACTTTCACATTCGATGAAAAGGCGTCTTTTATTTCTTTTTGAAGGATGAGGGATTCGGCGAATCCTCCAACTAAGAAAATGTGGCTGACATTTGTGTCTTTTTGAGAAATTATGTTTTGGATATGCTTCTTAATTTCTTCAATTGTTTTCTTGAACAAAGCCTCCATCGCTGAATGTTCTAATCTCAGCATTCCTTGAGAAGACCATTTAATATTTTTGTGACTAGACTTTTTAATAGCAGATTCTACCTGTAAGATACAAGTAATGTATTTCATTAACTTGAGTGAATAATTTTATAAATTTATTTTAAATTAGCTTTTGTTTCATTAATCAAAATTTTAAATACAGTTTCTTCGAAAATAGAGCTTGCTAACAAATAAGTTGTTAAAAACATGCTTTGTACACGTCATGTTATATATATATATCAAGATTTAATTATTACAATGCAATTCCTGTAAAATTAAAAAATGTAAATTTCCTATGAATTATAATAATTTGACTGAAAAATAGCATTAAACTAAAATTATTATAAGTAACATAATCTTATTTTAAAATCAGAACGAAATTTCCATTGACATTTTTACTTTAACATTACACTTTTCTAGCTTTACAATATTAATTTCCTTAGAATTCTAATTACTGTGTGTGTTTAGAGTTATATGAAAGAAAATTTATTGAAATATTTATTGCTCATAAGCACATTTCGTTTGTAATCATCACTGCTCTTAAAAATGCCTCAATAATCCAAAGTTTAGTTTATAATAAAATTAAATCATTTCGCTTACTGTTGAGCCTTTGTATTCTTTGAAATAATCGATAAAGGAGAAAGGTAAAGAAATATTCAAAGAATTGGTTTTATAGGGATTAACATTCCTCTTTCTTGATTCAAACGCCACCATTAAATCTACATATCCAGTCGGACGATTAACTTTGAATTGTTGGATGAAATCTTCTCCAAATATATCACACAGCAAATTTTCGAATTCCATATCTACTCCCATTGAACCATAAGGACCACCTGAAGCTTTTAGTATTTCTTTAAGTGTTCCTTGGTTGTCCAATATTTCATGCACCGTAATGTCCACGGTACCGCCTCCGCAATCAACTACCATATAGCGAGTACCTGAAAATGTACAAGATAATTATATTTTGAATTAATTTTTTAACATATATATTTATTGTTTATTTAAACTGTTCTTCCAAAATCATGCTAATTATTTATTCTTTTTAGAGTTTTCAACTTTAAAATTGCAAATGACTAATGTAATTCGCAGATACATTGCAATTCAAGAAATGATTATAGTAGAATAGATAATTATAATAAAGAGTTTTTTTTTATTATTATTATTTTTTTCAACGATACATCGTAAGCAAAGAAGTTTTCTTTGAACTGAGTTTCTTATAGTTTGCTTATAAAGGCTATCATAAACGCATACTCTATTTTTAAAATCAATTTCTGAGGTGTTGCTTTAGTTACAACAGCAGTATTTCATGGGAACATTCTTATAATTCATGTTACTATATTTTTCCCTTAAGTAGGTGCCTCAATTATGTTTCAAAAAAAAGTTGCGAAAAAGTTTCGGCGAGGGATGTTTTTAAAATAAAATTTTAAACTCTGAAGTCGGTACTTCTCATTATTAATATCAGAGAACTGAAAAAAAAATACAAAATTTTTTATGGGTGCATATGAAATTTTGAAATACCTTTAATCGTAATTTTTCTGATCATATAGCTAATGAATCAGTTTTAATAAAAAATAACCAGCACAAATCATATAACTTCCATGAAAACTAATATAAGCAAAAATAAATAAATATTACGTATAAAATATAAGGAATCATTCTTCGCGTCGCACAAGTTTAAGCAGCTATTTCTCCTCTATACTCGTGGGACGAAGTTTTCAATGTGTATAAAAGGGTAAAATCTTACCAATTGAAAATGAAGATTCATTTCCTTGACCAGTCATATTAGAATGATTTGTATCTGCAAATAATAAAGAAAATTAGTATAATGTATTCAACACACATACACACACATACGTAAATGGAAATCTATTTTAAATCATTAGATCAGTATAATTATTAAAATCAATGTACAAAGCTGACTTTCTGGAAGACACCATAGAACATACAAGATAATTCACAAAAGAATAAAGAAAAAGTTACCATGGAAACAAAGCAAAAAGTGCTTTTAAGATCTTTATTAAGTTAAACTAAGCAAGAAGCTGATGAGCACACTATTTGGTATTTTCAACATTATATTTGAATTTTCGATCATTCACTTTGATACCTACAAAATATGAACCAAAAAACATTTAAAAAATAACTAAGCTTCGAATTGATATCTTACCAATTCATTGTAACGTCTTTCACCAAAATATGCACCAAATGTAATGCTAATGGTTTTAGGAACCATACTCCATTTCTGCTCTACTATATTAATGTGATTTTATCAAAGTGTTTGAAAACTATCTTTAAAGTTTATTGACGCAATTTTGGAATATCTTATAGCAGAATCTTAAATATGGTGTATAACATTAATTTTGCTACAATTTGTAAAATTATTTATCTTGTACCATATAGTTATTGTTAAAAGATATATATATATATATATATGTAATATGTAAATAACTAAATCTCTAAATCTAGAATAAAATTCAAACTCTTTTGTGGAACCGTTTTCATATTTTGTGATCTATATTGACAAATATTTTTAAATGTTTCTCATGTGTGGATTAAAATATATCATATATCATACCTAACTGCTGACTTCAGCTATATGCTGCTCCATATTACTTAGACATAATTTGAAGGAAACAGAATTTTTATATTAAGCATATTCACTTGATGCACAATATACGATTATTTTATATTTAAAATAAAAAGCATTAGGTATTTATATGTGTGGTTTTAAATTTAATGTGAATGTAGATATGTAATTATATTTACTTCATGAAACTCGTAATATCGTACATCGCTTTTTTCTAATTTATTTTTTTTATTTAAGTTTTCTCATAAATATTTAAATCCATATCTTTCGTATTTACCTCTTTCGTCTATTGTATTTTCTGAATCCGTGTCTACTTTCCAGTTAAAAGATGATCTTTGAAAATGAGTAGTATCATCTGGAATTAACTGATGCAGTTTCATTCGTCTGCAGTAAATAGAAGCTGCTTCGGGCTCTAAGGCAATCAGAAGTTGGTCAGGATAGTCAGGGCTTGCTATTCCTGCCTGATAAAAAAAAAGAGTATTAAAATAAATAATTAAGTCATAAAACACCTGTTTATGTATTGACTATATTACTTAAAATGATTTGAAGTAAAAAGCATTTAACTAAGTGTTAGGCTTCCCTCCCCCTTAATATTTTTAACAAAAAGCAAATAGTTTAAAGTTACCTTTTCAAATTCTCGGTTACTTAGGCATTGCCTCCTTTCACAAATTATAACAGAAATGCGTTGGCTCAAGAAACCATAACAGTCTACTCAAACTCTTATGATTTTGCTATTTCAGTTTCTTAATAAAAATGCACTTCGGTATACAGTCATTGTCATAAAAATTACGGTATACAGAAATATCTGCTCTTTAATGATAATTTCTATGATAGTATTCATTAAGTTGTTATTTTAATGAATAAAATTGCATTTTATATAAAAATGTGTAGACTTCAAAATAAGTTTTCAATTTTTGAGTTCTAATAGGGTTAAAATTTTGTATATTTTTATTTTGAATATTGAAATAAAAGCATATTTTGGGTCTTTATTTCACATAAAAGCAATGAAATCAGACAAAAATGAAAAAAAAAAAAAAAAAAAAAAAAAAAGTAATCCAATAAATTTTTCCCTTTTTTTTAAATTTAAAAACTGAAGAAATCAAATATATTTCACAATTCAGCTCATGGTATCACACTTTATTTTATTTATTTTTTAAAAAAATAAATAATGTCTTTATAAAAACGCTGAAAAATAACGAAGTATTGATTTTAATCACTTTCACTTTTTAAAATCATAAAATCCTTAGAGTTTTACTTTAAACTTTGACAGAATTACTCATAGCCACTTTAAATAGATTTTCATATTTATAATAATAAAGCTCCTGCTTATTTTATAATGATGACATTTAAGAAATATGGTTTTTGAAAGCATGCATGCTAACTAGATTTTATAACTATTAGAAAAGTATATAAAAAATACAACTATTAGAAAGTATATAAAAAATAGAACTGTTAGAAAAGTATATAAAAAATTACATATTATATTGTACAAAAAATAAAGAAGTAAAAAAATTTGTAACATCATATTCAATATACAAATTTACTTTATATGCAGCTTCTCTCATAAATTGCTTTGCTGGCTGTTTCCAAATAGCAGGAACAGTGACTACCCATCTAACATCCTCATTTAGAATCCTTGTAGCTGACTGGTCACTAAGCTCTTGTAAAGCATGCTCCTTGAAGAAATGGAGTGCATATGCAAATATAGTTATGGCTGGAACACGTTTTCCATTTGCAGCAGTTATCCATGTATCAAGGCTTAAAAACTGTGGAGGGAAATAATATTATTTAAATTACTCAGATGGAAAGTTAAACTCTTCTATAAATTTTTCTTGTTATTGTCAGGAATTTTTTAAAGGGTGACTAGAGTTTTTATATAAATAATTATATTTACTTTTAAAACGTAAAGATTTTGCTGAATCTTTTCGTTTTTAAACAATAGATTCATTAAAACAGATCAAGAATGTTTCTTTAAAAAAGAGTTGTAATATTTAAAACCTTTAAAGTACATTTTAATGAGCAAGTTAAAAAAAAAACTGAGTCATTTAATTTTTTTCTGTTTATAAATTCTATCTAGCATATCAAATATCGCAGACACTTTTTATTTATAAAGAATTCCTTTCGAACAGAAATATTTAGATTTCTCCACTATGTAAGCTATAAATGGTATTTATTCCATTTATCCAAAACTTTGCTAAAATGATGGAACTTTTAGACTAATAAAAGTACAATTTATTTCGAAAAGAACAATTGAAAAAACATTTGCCAAAAATCTTTCGTTTGCGTTTTCTACATATCTTTAAATTGTGATTTCTGCATGTGATTATTGAGCCTAATGCAAAATTTAATTGTGTGCGTACCCTATAAATAAATGAATTTACCAGTATTTCATTATATATGGGGATAAAAAAAGATTATTATGTAAATATTATAATAATCTTTTTTATCTGTACACACACATTATATCTTAAAGATCATTGTCATATTATTACTATTACAATTTTTTCCTGTTAAGTTCTTAAGATATATATCTTAAGAACTTATCAGATTATTCTGTCGATTCACAAAAAATATACCAATGATATGATAGGTTTACATATATACTTTTTGAAAAAAGAAATTTCATTATATTTAAAAAGAGAACCCTTTATGATAAATATTGATTTTATATATGAATTTTATAAATTGGGAACAAGATTCTTTCTTTTGATTTCCCTCCGTAAACATGTCATTCATTGTTTAAATGTCTATTTCTAATTTCAAGTGAAATACATTGCGAATGATACAATCATTATATTAAATATGGTACTATTTTCATACACAAGTATTTAACTGCAACGAAGAAGGGTTCTAATTGATATTATTGATATGTGCTGTTCACATTTAACAGTAGCGCAATTTGTGTTACCCTATCATAATGATTTTTTTAATCAATAATGCTTTAATTCATACTGTTGAAGCATATAATTTTAACATGTTGAATAATAAATATTTATTTCTATATACTATATTATGAAAGGAAAATTTCTCAAGCTTTTTACTTCGGTGAATAATGTAGTACATCCCTTTTACGATCCATTCTGGGCAAAACTTTTAAATCATAGTAATACGTTTTCCAAAGTAGCATACTTTAATGCTTCAAATCATTTTTTTCTTCTTAGAATTGAAATAAAATTTTATAGTAATTAAAAGTAAATAATGTATTGCTTACAGAGATTTTTTTTGGTAAAATCACTTGCAAAATCTTTACAAATTAAGAATATTTCATTAATATTACCTCACTATAGTGAAGAGTCATTTTAAATTTTTCGAAATAAAACCAATCTTTAGCTTCTTCCACATCCAAATCGTGATAATAATCTCTTGCAGAATAACCAAAGGAATGAAAAGCTCCATCTGGTGACAATAGTAAAATTGTTGGAGTCTTCTGATTGAATATTCCGGGATCTCCTCCTGAAAATTTATAAAACATATTTAAAGATAATCATCATTCAATGACAGATTTTATTGATAAAGGAATAGTATTCAATAACATTGTTAATCAGTAACTTTGGTAGTGATGGAAAAATTACTTCGAGAATCATTTCGCTATTACTGTTATTCAAATATCTGTTGAATAGCATCTTGTATACATACCATCCCACTTTTTCATCATATGAATATTTTCTGGATCACGAGTGAAGCTAAAAGCATAGCCGCTGTATGTTGTTCCAAAATCTATGGCTACTACTACGAAATAGGAATGGTTGTGTGAGCTTGTTCCAGAATCGACTGAACAAGGACTTGTTCTGTTACAAGTAGATATCTGATGTATAGCCGTAGAAGTAGAATCGACAGTATATGCTGAACCTATTTCATCTAAAAGAATTCCGATCATTGAGAAAAATCAATTTGATATTACTATACATATGATAAATTGAAAATAAATTTTTAGTAATGAAAATTAATTTAATTATTAGATGTTCTCTATCTCAAGTTTAAAATATGCACAATTCTAATAAATAATCCTTACTTAAAGTAATAATTAATTGAAAATTTCTCGGTTTATGTAAAAATTTTCGTTTAATTTTACCTGAAGTGAAAGATACCGGAAGAGAATTCGAATCTTGTCTGTAATCTGAGATTATGTTCACTTTATTTGTATCTTCATCCGTCTCACAAAACTCGGAACTATAGCCATCATGTGTCATTTTAACCACATTGTAGCTACTTATACTTGAAATGTCGTTATTCTTATGATCCGTGTTCATCCAGTAGCTATTACTTTCTATGCTTTCAGCACTTGTTTCGGAAAACAATTTTTTCATTTCTGAATTTACGTTTGAATAAACTCGTTGAGAAGTAGAAAACCTGTCAGAAGTCAAATTGGATGCAGTAGTTGTCTCGCCGTGCAAAACTGAAAGAGCATTTTGAGTGGTTTGAGTGTGAATGCTTTTATTAACATCAGCAAGCATGAGCTCTTCAATTAAGTTATCAGACTGAATTTTATCCTCTTTACTAAGTTTTGGCCTTACTTTTCCATAAATTGATTCCATGCTTTTGTATGCACTGTGCGTAGAAGAATTATATATTTCTGATTCAGTAGTTTCTTCTGACACTTCCATCAGAGATTTATCTAAAAATCGAATTGCATCAATTACATCCGGATCTTTGATGCTAATTTTTTCGATTAATTTACTGTTTTGTATTTCTTCTAAGAGTTTGTCGGGGTATTTCTTTGAATCTTCTGTGTTTAAGTCGCCATTTTCTCTGTTTCTCAAAGAAATCTCTCTTTGAGAAATACTGTTTAATTCACGTTTGGATCCATTTAATTTAATTTCACACTTTTGTGTTGCACAAACTGTATTTTTTTCGGTTCTTATCACTTTTTGTGATTTTGCCTCACTTCTCTTCTTCATGTCACCTTTTTCACTTACTTCAATGCTTTCTTCCAGAGATAATGTTGTTTGGCAGAAGTCGTGGAATCCCGCGACAATCACTTCCTCTGGAGCATCTAATTTGACATTGTAGCATTCATTGATGCTATCACTTTGCAGATCTACGATTGATGTATTAGATGAATGTTCTCCAAAATCTAATGAGTTAGGCTGTGATGATGTAGTACTAGTGTTTTGACTTGTTAAATCACAATTATCTCTAGCAGTTTGATTACATAGTATGTTAATTGAATGAGGGAAGGAAATTGCTTCTTGAGCTCCAGAGTCTGGGGAGGTCTGAATTTGAATCTTAGGACGATTTAACAAATCACTTTTATTAGGAACACTGTCTGATGTGTACTTTATCTCACCAGTTGCAGCTGTTATACTTGCAAGTCTATCTAAAGGTGAATTTTTTTCACATTTTTTTACTTCAGAAATCTGGCACGTAGGCGTTGAGCTGTCTGTTACCGTGACCTTTTCTGGATAAGCGTTAGTAGCAGTAGTAGAAATAGTTTGTTTCTTTCGAATTTTCGAAACTGTCGCATAAATAGGTTGATTATTGATTAAATTTGTAAATCCATTAGTAACTGAATCTGAAGTTTCAGAAATGGTCTTAGTGATTGAATTTTCATTATTTTCAAAATCGACATTTGTTCTTATTTTACATACGTTTTCTATATAATTTCCATTATTTGTGCCCTTTAGATATTTTACCTCTTTATCATACTTATAATTTGCCTCACATTTTTTATATTCATTTTTCATTTGACCATCATTATGAACATTCTGTAAACTAATTTGCAAGGCATTATTGTCAACAGTTCCTGAATTCTCCAAGTTTATATTCCCATTCGAAGATTTGATAAATAAATTTCCATTAAGAGAGTGTTCTTCATTGGTGTTATAATTAATATATTCTTGTACCGAATTCTTAGCAAAAGGATATTCTTTAAGATCTGTTTTTGAAATTCTTAAACTGTTAAATAGTATATCATTTTCACAATGAGAATTATTCACAATTTTTACTTGATTGACGACACTTTGTTTTTGAATTGTTTCAAAATTTTTGTTACGACTCAAAGTATTTTCACGAGTATTCATAGATAAGCTATCCTCTGTGAAAGAATCTTTCGTTTCCGTCGAGTTCTTGTAATGGATTCCGTTTGAGTTCGTTGAATGCAGACTTGTATTTTCAGAAACAATGATTACCGTCTTCTCAAGTAAGAATGGCTCGGTATATCCATTTGTGATACACGTCACTCTATTGCTGTTCTCAGTACTTTTTACTACAGTGTTTGTGATATTTTTCGAGTCCACTTCAAAGGTAGATACAAGTTGTTCAGTGATCGGAACTTCCGCTATGTTTGAGATGGTATTTACAGAATTTCTTTCTTCGTTGATTTCTGAAGTTGTTTCTTCTGGTAACTCTCTAGGTAATGATATAACTCTTTGGTTTAGTTCTGACTGAAGTAACTCAGAATGTGAAGTCCATTTAGTTAATCGACAATTTTTCTTTCGATCTCCGTTTTCTGAACTTAATTTTAAAGGAGAATTTTCAGATCTTAAAGTCGAATTTTCTTTGATTGATCGATTTGAAAGTTTTTCTGATGTACTTAAAACTGGGCAAGAATTTCTTCGTTCCAGTTGAGGCCGAAATAATTTAAAGAAACGTCCAATAGGTAATTTGACACCTGATAACCCAGATAACTTTCGCTGATAAAAACGTTTTGGTTCAATCGAAGATTTTTTATTTTTTTCTGTGAAAATATCTGAAAGAAAAAGAAATACCTTTAGTTTTCTTTCTTTTGAAAATATGCATAAAATAATAGATTAGCGCATATATTTGTTCATAATAGTGGTTAAGAAACGAAATATTAATCATAATAATCAGTTTTAAGCTTCAAACAAAATTAATTTCATACATAACTAGTGATTTTAGACTTAACAGCTAACTAGTTTCTAGTAGATAACTAGTAGATGGACATAACTAGTAACTCATAACTTGTGACTTCAACGCCTGGTACTTCAATGGCTTATTAGTTCTATTACTAACATTTAGAAGCTAAAAAAGAATTTCTAAAAATTTTTTATATAACACCCAAATAAGTAAACTAATTTATTCGTAAAATACAAACAGAGATTTTCCTATAACATAACATCCAGGTAGTAATATACAATCCAAAAGAAAATACTAATATACCAAAACAAAAGACTCTTGTTCTGGGATATTATTTCATCAAAAATAATTTACTCAAAGAAATTGCACAAGTTGATTGGTTGGGTTTTATGGCACAAGGTCCAAAAATGGACATGCTGCGCCATAGTAAATTGCACAAAATTCGATGTAGAGTACCATTAAATATAATAAATATTTAAAAAGGGAAGAAAAAATACGACCTGTTAAGCGAACTCGCTTCGTAAATGCAAAATTAATGAAAGTATAAATCAAGAGCATCTACATTTCCATATTAAATATAAATTACACATTTGTAAAAGTAAAGAATCTACTGAAACTACATAATCAGAAAGTTAAATTTTCGTTAAAATATACTTTCCTAAATCTTTTTTGTAATTTAACTAGAATATATGTGAGTATTTTTATGGATATATGCTTTAGAAAGCCCAAAATGAGTTTTCACTGGTATTCTGAAATCTTTTTTGATGTTATGGTATTTTGGTACTAATTGGTACAAAAAATAAGACTCTGCAAAAAGCAATTACAGTTTTGATTGTAATCCAGTCTCTAACAGTTGTATTTTTGCTTTTGTATAGTTCATACTGTAATAAAAATTTTGATTGAAATCTAGTCTGTTATTTTTGTCGTGCTGCATTTGTGTACATAGTTATCTAAGTATAAACTCTTTGTTTATACTTCGATAACGAAGTTTGAACGTGTTATGAGAATGAAATCAATATCTCAGCGTATTTGTTTCGTGAAAAATTCCATTCCAGAATTTCTTAATAAACAAAATTATTTATTAAATTTCCATCAATCAATCAATCAATGCAGGACAAGTGTTTTTTCTTTTATTATGATAATACTATAATAGTTTTGTATAATTATGTGACAGATAGCTACAAAATCTTGACTCTGAAGATTTTTCAAAAATATGAAAGAAATCAATGTACTTGAAAATTTGAGTAATTAATTACACGAATTTGAAAAATTGATTTATGATACACAGTTAATTATTAATTATCTTTTAATGTGTTTTCACATTGCTTAACAAATTTTAGTAGTTATTAATAATTCAGAATAAATTTCTAAATATTAAAACATAAATTTTTTCCAATACTAATTACTAATATAATAAATGAAATAAAATATAAACATAGTCTTTTTAGCTGAAACCTCGTAAAATTAACTGTATTATTATTTAATAATACTTAAAACAAAATCGAAAATATAATTTAAATAAAAATGCATTCTTTAAAATTGATGTATGTTGAGATTTTGAATAAGATATATAACACGTTTTATGATATGCACTAATTAAATATATTGAAACTCTTTAAAAGAGACAGCAAGATTTACAGATATTTTCAAAAATGCTTCAGAATAAAATATCTAAAATCTCTCTCTACGAACTACTTTTGAAGTTATAAAAAATGATCTCATTTCTATCACAATGGCATTCATTTTTCAGTATATGATGTTTTTATTACAAAATTGACTTTAAATTTGTTTTATCTGTAAGAGTTATCAAGGTATTTCTTCACAATCAGGTATATGAAATTATTTATGACAAAAAAAGGAAATATTCGTGAAAAGGAGATGCGGCAACTTTCTCATTGTGTTTATTTATGAAACAGGAAAGTGGAACACAGAAAAATAAAATAAATAAATCAAGTATTTTCAGTTCTATTTTTAAACCAATAAAACATAGTTATGTTGAGTGTGTTTGAAGAATATTTGTTTACCTTTATGGGTATATATATATATACATTGGTTGATATTTTAATATTATTTATATATTTACTCCATTGGAATATCCTGGAAAAAAGTGCTGTGTCTGCTCAGATATAGGACATCAGTCAAAATATACTTAGAAACTGTTGTTAGACGCATTAGAAGAAACACTGCGTATATTTTTTCTTGAGTTTGAAATATCTATTTGTTTTTATGCGGATTTCCATCTATAGAGGTAATTAATTGTTTCTGTTATGTGAATGCTAATGAGGGATTTCTTAAAAACCAAAAATGATTTAAAAACCTAACTCTTTTTAAAGCTTTAATTGTTTTGTTAAAGAAGCTAAAGTTTTTTTTTTATCGTATGCTCAGGCAAAAATATTAACTAAAGAGATTTTTTTTAAGAAAGGTACTTATGTAAGGTATACTTAGAGTATTAATTAAAATATTTTGTAGATACATAAAGGATTATTATGAAGTGAGTCAATAAATTATCAACGTAATTTAAATTAAAATTTATGCATAAGAAGAAAGTTATCAAAACTGTTTGTCATATAAGATAATACAAGTTGTTGTTTTGAAATTAAGCATTTTACTGTTCTCATATTTTAAAAAAAAAATCTTCATTTAAATATACGTAGGAGCTAAAAAGTAATGTGACTGTGTGGGAATTAATAGTAGCGACTAATCATCCTGTAAAGCTATATTGTCCACAGAGACATGCATTTGTGAGTCTAAAACAAATTGCGAATATATAAAAAAAGCACTGAAAAACCTAAATAATGCTTCTGCAATTAGCCTATTAAATACCTAATATTTAACAAAGAATATTAAAGTTATTTTGGAAATTCCAGAAGGAACCTCAGAATAACTTTTTCAAATTAATTTTATTTTCACTAGTTAGCAATGTTTCTTCATTTAGTTTATGTAAGCAATTTTTTTCAATCTTCCTTTAAAACTTGGTCTTAATGAAACATTTTAAGCGATTAGATATCTTTAAAATGACGCAATGCATTTTTTTAACATAATATTGAGTGAATCTCTGTGAATGGTTTTTATATTCGTAAAAAAAATTTATTCCTCGTTTCTCAATGACGAACAAAATTTGTTACTTTAAACTCCAATGAATTGCAGTGAAACATAGTAATTGATTTTATTTATCAGAATCGCCATGTATTTCACTTTTATTCTACTATCAAGTGAAAATTCCTTCTTTAATGACAAAGTAAATTATTTTCGATATAGTAAAATAATCCATTTATATATTAAGTTTAAAAATTGTGTGTGTGATACCGCTGACTTAAGAATGTATTATTATGATATAATGTAATGTTGCTGCTTAACAAGCGAAAACAATGAGAAATAAACTATATGACTTGTAAACAATCAATTCTATGTAAAATGATTTCAAAACAAAAATCATCACAAACAGTTCTTAAAAACTTTTACATTTATTTAACGAATAAAATGAAGAATGAAATACTGAAAGATTGCAATAAACGTAAAGGAGTTCTCGTGAAACTCAATACATATCTTCTAAGAAAGAGAAGTTGATAAATAAAACTGGAATATCAACTACTGATTTTTCTCAGTTACCCAAACAAGATTAAAAAAAAAAAAGAAAAGGAAAGAAAGAAGAAGAAGCAATTTAAGAAGTTCCAGACTAACCGGACCAATGACCTTCTTTTACTATTCAAAAATAATCACTTTTTAAATGTTCCATAAATCATTCAATGCGAGTTAACGTCTTGTATCTTAAAAGAGAAAAAAGGGTCGTAAAAAGTAAAAGCTTGAAATTATTTTTTGTAATTAAAATTTTTAATCAAATGTACATTACAATTTCGCATGGTTTTAATAAAAGAAAATTAGTTAATCATAAAAAGTAAGAATGTGAATCGCATTATAAATATAACAATTTTTTCAATTTATTTCTCTGCAACTTTTTTTGTCTTGTGCCAGCTATGCTGTCTCAATATGGAGTGCGCTGCTCCCACTTTTCCAACTGAACCTTATTTGGTGTGGAGTCCGACTTTTTCAGTACACAAATGCCGTAGGGACCCGTTCATAGGCTAGGCAACCATTGACACCACATTCATACACAGAAAGGACAAAGTCAGGTTAAATAGAGAGAGAAAGCACATCCATGCCCGAACTGGGATTCGAACCCAGGACCTCCCTATCCGCAGTCAGGCACTCTGATCACTAGACATGGCGGGCGGCTTTCTGCCACTCAAATAACTATTATAACTCAGTAGATTTAGGTGTTATTTTATATATCGTTTTAGTGAAAGTACTATATGTATCGAGGAACAAGAGAAAGACGTATGTTTAAGAGATCATTGATTCACATATATGTAATAGGAAAAAATTATCAATGTAAGTTATTATTATCACATTTCATTTTGAAAATTATAACTTATATCTTAGATTCAAAATTTAATTATTATCTAAGAACAGTTTTACTTCATGTATATTAATATTGTACATTTTCAGATTTATATTGAAAACAAGGAACAATTTTAAGGCTTATCTTCTTTCGTTACCTTTAAGTAAAATTTTCAAAATTATGTTAGGATTTATTCTGAAATTTAATTTAATTCAAAATTAAAATTTATTGATTTAAACACATTTCTATCGTTTGTGCATTGCTATTCAATGAATATATTATAACTATGTATGTAATATATTCATTCTTATTGAAATGTGTACTAAAATGATTATTTTTTTTTTTGTTAAAGCACAATTAGTTAAATTTTTAAAGCTCTTTTTCTAATTTAGTTCATACAAAATGTATGGGTGAAGATATTTCCAAAAATAAGAGGTTTCTTTTCTCGCAAATTTACTTCTCTGAATCTGTAGACGTTCTTCGTTCATGTTCCTTTAAACTAAAAAATTGAATTGGAAATCGAAAATAACTAAAACTTGAAATGTTGCTTTTCGTATGGTAAATAAAATTTTACTTGCTATCTCCGTTGCTATTTTAACTCTCAAGATTCATTTCTAAGAAAAATCGTGCAAATAAAATCTTTATTTATAGAAACTAAAAAGCAATAAAATGAATGTGAATTTGAATTTTGAATACTAGAAAGAAGTAAATATAAAATATGCATTGAAACCGCTAGGAAGTGCCTTATTTTATAACATGAAAAAATCGAAATTACCGTTCCCCTCAAACCAGTTTTTAATAAAGAATGAATATGCTTTCTTTTGGTAAAAATTATTAGTTTCTTTCTGACTGAATTTTGTTGTTGTTGTTGTTGTCGTGTGACAAGTGCAAAAAGAAAAGGTAATAAAGACAAATCATATGGGACCAAAGGCTTGAAGCACTGCCCTGACCACATCTTCAGAATACAGAAATTTTTTTCATTTTTAATGTTTTATATTTATTGTTGAAACAATGTTCAAGCTTTCAATTCCAATATTTTGTTTGAAAACAAATTAAAATTTTCTAACTTCTCTATAAATATATCGCGCAGAGTTTTTTTTTTTTTTTTTTAATTACAGTATACAAGCAAAAATCTAATTTTAACAGCAGATTTACCAATGAGAACCTAATATTCCTTAATATATTTATTTCATTGGAGTAAAGAATTAAGGAAACAATATTTGATTTAGCCTATTATCAATATAATAAGTAAGATAGAAAAACAATGCAATATGTTTATATTTTTCGTTAAAGACCTTAACCAATATATATCTGTGATTTTAATTTAGAAATACATTTATACAAGATTGGATGAAATATTTTAATCAATATTTATTTGATTATGTGTAATGAACAATACTTGACAAAATGGTGCAAACTTTTTAAAAAATAAACATCCATGTATAAAAGAAAATGCCCAATGTTACTTTTAGATTAAATATTTAAGACAAAAATAGTAATTTTATTACGATCAAGTAATTGTATTGAGCACAAAATATTTTTGCTTGGGTAATCTTTCTCTTCAAAGATCTAAAATTCTTCCTATAAACCAGTAATACCATGAAAGGCAAAACAAAAGAACCAAATCCAATTTTATTGCAGATATTAGACACAGAATAAGTGTTAGTTAATGGAAAGTATAATGTTTCACAAAGTGAAGAAAAATATGGAAAGTTGATGAATTTTGCGAGGAAAAAATGATATGTGGACTCTTTTAAAAATACAATTTTGTACTGAAAAATGCCATTTTGATTGCAGCGAGATCAGAAACTTATTCTGTTTCCATCTGTTCAGTAATTCCATCAACAATTTAACACAGATAAATATATCAAATCACCTTATGAACAGGTTGTATTTAGAAATGTCATAGCTTTTAGAATTAAACACAAAAGAATATTTTATTCTCATTCCAAATTCAGCTTTATTTACACTCGTTGTAATTAATATATAAAATAGAATGGAATTTATAAAATTAATATATATATATTATATATATATATATATATACATATATATATATGAAAAAAATAACAAGTATGTATTCTTCCATGTATTCTTCAGAGGGGATATGGTCAACTATGCAAACCTCCCCACTCCTGAAGAAGACATGGTCCCTATACTTCTTGTTATTTTTTTTTTCATATTTTGTCTTAAATCTAACTTCTTCATATTTTAATTTATATTTTTGTACTTCTAATTATCTTATTTTCTTGACTTACTTTTCTTTAACTGCTCTTGCTTTGAATAGGTGTTTAGGTAAATATATTTTCTGGTTTTTCTAACTTTCTTTATTTGTTATGTTTAAATTTACACAAATATATACAGGTATGAATAAATATATCAATTTATGGGCACATAAATTAACAAACCCGGAAATGCTACAACAAAAATACAGAAATAATGTTTCTTATATATTTTGGTACAAATTTTTTTTTATAGTTACATGAAAGATTTTGCATTTTCAGTTTAGTTTATGCCAAATAATATGTTTGGTTATTATTAAATGTACTATTTGACACATAAATGTGGTAAAATATGTTGATGAAAAAGTATATTTTTCTTAATTAAAAATATATAATTTTTATATTTCATCTGAAAGATTTTTAATTATGCAATAATATATTTTTATTTGTGTAATAAAATTACTTACATTTAAGGACAAAATTATGCATTTATATATGCAAAGTATCTAATTAAAAATTCATCTTTAAGAATGCAACAATATGTGAATAGTTTAAAATGTAAAAAAAATTACTCGTGCTTCAAGTAAAATGTTTTTTTATGTTTTAAGCTTTATGTTTTAAAATAATATTCTAAAGATACTCAGTACCGCAATTGTACCAGATTTAAATATTTTCGAAAGATAGCATTCTCCAAAATTTTCACCGCATTATTTATTTATTTTATATTTATTTTTTGAAAATAAATTAAACTTTTATGTAAATCTAAATAATACATATTTTATTGATTGTACTAGTTCAAAACTTTATATCTCAAGAACCATTTAAGCATTATGAAAGATAAGATGTATCCTCTTATCCTGAAATAAAGATAAGATACTAAAAGGAATAAAAAAATTGAAATATAATTAGCAAGCACCACAAATAGGTAATAAATGTTAAAATATTAATGATGAATATAAACACTGAAGACTAATATTAAAACAAGTTCTAAAATATATTCCAAAACATATTTCTGAAATAATATATCCCTTAATTTGAAATCCTGTTAATGTCAATGGATTACACCACTGTTCCTTACTCACTCATATTATAATTTATTCAAAAGATAAGCGACTAAAACTTCACAATGTTTTAACAAAGTAACGAATATAAATTTATGTAACGAATATATATTTCACGAGGATTATTATTTTGGCGAATTATTTAATTTTGACTATATATCATCGAAATGTGTTGAATAATATCATTTTTAATTTTTGTTAGAAGGAGTGAAATTGAAAATATTAATTCTTTTTCAACTTCAAACAGTGTCAATTCTCATCAGCCTCAAAAAAGAACGAGAAAAAAAATCAGATAGCAAATACTCATTTTTCATATACTTTTGACACACAATTGCTCTTTTTACAACATACTGTACTTTAATGATTCTCGATTGACCTGAAGAACAGGTTTTTCAAAATAACGTTTTTAGATAAAAAAAATGTTATGATTAAAACATTTTTCACGAATCTATAAATAGATTTTGTTCTATTAAATCTACATTTCTTTGTAATTGCCCTATAATTTAACCTTCATTCTAATTTTAAGAATTTATAAAACTTTGTCTAGCTTTCGGAGCCCTATTTAGGTTCTTACGTCATTAAAATTTGTCGGCAGAAGCAACTTTGAAGACGGAAATCTCATTCTATCGTTCAAACATTAATTAAAATTGGAATTTTCTCATTCTTTGCCATTAGATCCTCCATAATTATTTTAATGATAGTTTCTTGGAATATTTAGGTATTCAAATACACTCTTTTTCATTTCTTTCTCTACGCTGAAGCATTTGAAGATTCGCTCACCTCTGAAAAGCAACGCTACTAATCAAGCAAAACGAGTTTTACAAACTATTTGGTACTCAGTTTTATGCATGTGATACACCCACACAATTTTTGCCATGCTTTTCTGAAACTAGGTCAAAATAATTCTACCGTCCTGTTTTTATTCTGAAATGAAAACAGCATGTTCTGAATAGTATCAAGTTATGGTCATCGAACTAAGGCGTTTTAGTGATGGGGTGTCATCGTCTTAAAGTCATAGTTGTAGAAAACATAACATGCTATATCGAGAGGAATTTTAATTATTTTTTTAACAGAAAAAAGTAAATTTAATATGAGTACAATGTAAAATTTTTCATTTAAAATAAATCTATAAGTATAAAAAGAGATTTATGGAAATTCTCCATCTGTAATTTTTAAAGAACGAACATATTTTATAAATAGTATTTTTATAGGAATATTATTAGAAAACATGCTCGTTCCTTAGCAATTTCAATCAGAAAAAAAATTCTTCTAAAAAATATGAAAATATTTTATTAAAAATAAAAAGACACATGGTGTAGTACTAATAAAAACCTATGAAATAAGGCTATGATCAACTTGAATGCACATTTCTAATTTGGGGTGACGAGAAAAATGCACTTTTAATTTTCAGAATTTCCTTATATGTTTAGTTTATTTCTCTCAAATGCAATTTATATGATATGAATGGCTAAATATACTTACCAGCTTATAGCACTATGTGCGTGTGTGTTTTTTATTTTAATTTCTGCTTAGTTCAATTTTAAATTCATATAAGCATATGTATTTCTGAATTTCCTTCAGTTCAATTTGACTTACTTGATCTCTAAATGTTGCTCTTTAATCTTATTAATTTCTCTTATTGATATGAGTTATGTTTTGCTTGGTATTAATTCAATTTCTCTTTTTATCTCGTATTTAGTCTATATAGTGGTCATTTTCAAATATCAATAGCCTTATTTTTGATATTTGTTTTCTTTTCCTGGTAATATGCTTCTATTTTTTACACGACTGAGGAAGCAAGCGATATAAATCATTGTTCTTTGGCAGCGGAAAGACAATTGGGCTCGAAAGTTTAAAATTTTTATTGTTAGAAAATATTTTCATCGGCTTTATAAAAATTGCTATGAATAGCGTCAAGATTTTAAAGAAAAAATGTTTATGCAAATTAATCGAGCATTATTCATCTTCAAGGAAATGAAAGGAAGTAGATATTAGGCAGATTACCCTTTTGGTATGCTCATTGAATTATATTTGCTGAAACACATGAAATAAATAATAAACAAAAAAACCCACGGGTTCCAGTCATGCCTTAAATATTACCAAAAATATAGCTGCTTAATTTTTTTTAAAAAAAATTCTGAGGCCAGGAAATGTTCCTTGGGCAAACAAATAGAAGGTTGCTAGCCCGTGGCTTTTTAAGGTGAAGTTGTCACGCTTTCGAAAAAAGAGGGGAAATAATATAGACTCCACTGCAAAATACATAAAACATGCGGAAACAAAGCCTTGACCTGCTTACAAGAAAGCAGTTTCGATGCCTTTTTTCCCCCATTAACTTCTCAAAATAAAATCTTGCTAAAAGTTTATTTTAGAGAATGGTAATGGAATCTTTTCTCCAATTTCCTTCATCTCCCTTCCGTTACAAAATTTGCATATAATACAAGAGCCATGAAAAAAATCAAGAGAGCGAAGTTCATTATTCGAAAATACAATTATTCAGTATTCATGTAAAATAACATTTATTTATATACTTATGACAATTTGCTTATAAAATTGTCTATAGTATGTGTTTAAGAATTTATTTTAAAAAACTCGTGCCATTCATACGTTAAAATTTACATCTAAAATATTTTACTATTTTCCTTTCTTGCTTTAACTTAAATTATTAGATAATGTTCAAAAACGTTCATGAGTTTTAGATTTTTTTTAAAGAGGATATTAACTATTGAGTTTATAAAGAGACAAAAATTTCAATTCAAAGACAATTTCTTTCAATATTTAATAGTGATAAAATGGAAAATTTGGTCTTTTTATGAAACCTTTTAGTTCTTGTAAAATCCTATTGAGCATACATGAAGTCACAATGAACATGCTCGAAATAAAAACTAGAAAAATTCAGATAAAAAATCATACATTTCACTAGTTAAATGAAACAATAACACACATGATTGAGTTTTGAGATACCTCGCAAACTGAATAAGTAAACTGTTATTTTTGTTAAACTAAAAATCATAAGTGGTTCTTACTTACAAAACTGTCTAACAATGTAATGATGATTCAATATTTCGCTCACAGAAATCAATAGTATTTTTGTCTTTATTTTGTGTGTAATTAATAAAGAGATCAATTTATTTTTGTACTGTATTTATGAATCTGCAAAATTTTACGAAAAGAATGCTGCATTTTTGCTGATTAAATCACAAATAGAGTTAGATTATTTATTTTTAAATGTTTTAAAGGAATACAAAACGCAAGATTATATTTTTTTTATCTAAATCTATCACCTATATAAAAACGTATTAGCTCATTTATTTTATCATTCAAACAAGATTTTAACATGTAAAGCTACTTAATAATTTACGTGAAATAATTTAAATGTTATAAAATGTTTATTTTTACATTTAATATGTATGCACACATTTTCAATAAAAATTTTATTAATAATTATTTATGAACATTTTATTTTTATTATTTTTATTTAAAATTATTTATGGAGCAGTAGATCTATCTCCCTGCGGTGCACCTGGTAACACTTAATGGTTAATGGTAACACTTAATGGCACCTGGTTACACTATAATGGCTAAAAGATCTACAATTGGCATTCCCCTTCCTCAGATTGATATTCCAAGTGATACAGCGGAAAGTTGGGCGAACGGTTTCAATCCAAGCTACTCTCTACTGTCCTGCTCTGCGCAGGTCTTACCTCGCCGAGCGTTTCTGGGAGACGTGAGACATGTTAGATTAATGGATTCTGTTGCAGCTGTTTTTGTTTGTTGTATGCTCAGTTTTTCGATCTTTGTTCTTATCTTTTTTTGCTGCAACTGCTCATAATCAGCCATTAGAAATTAAAAAAAAAAAAAAAAAAAAAAAAAAAGATTTCTGTTCCTATTTAATGTTATTAATATTTCTCCAAAATAATTTTAAATCATCATTTTTCTGAAATATCTTGGAATTTAATAATTTTTCTAAAGGCGCGAAATACTAAATATACATGAATTATTTAGTAGTCAAAGGTAAGATTTTTTTTTTTTTTTTGAAGAGGTAAAAATTAGTATGGTAAAAATTAGAATGTAAAATAAGAGTAAAAGGAAAGTTAATTCGTCTAAATCTCGAATTTTTTTACCAATTAAAAATTACATAATTATAGAAAAAACAGTAAAATTTCATATGACTCATTTCATCAACTACTTGACAATTCCTGAATACAAACATGAAGAAGCATCACTTATAAATTATGTTTGAATATAAATCTTATTGAAGTTTCAAGTATTGTTATTAATCAATGTTTTCAATTAAGAATTATTTGTGAAGGGTCAAAAAATTTACTTCATTTTGTTGTGCGATAAATTTAAAGCTTTGATCTTCTTAAAATTCAACCAAAAAGGAATAAAGTTATGAAATAGGCTAGTAATATTTCTATATCTTTTTATCCTCGATAATACATTTTCCTTTACGTGTGTAGTTTATATCACTCGTTTATTTTTTTAGGAAAACGACCTTGCCATTAATTTTAGTGATGAGTGTAAATATAGTATTTTATGTTACTCATATTCTTATTGAAACTTATTCTTATTCAACTCTTCTTCTGTTTACTCTTCTTGTACTTAAATTCTTTCTCGTAAATAAAGAAGCTTTGAAATTTTTTCATAAAAAATGCACTTTTAATTTTAAAATTATTTCAATGCATTCAATGGCATCATCAAATTAAGCAACGTGTGTTTATTTAGAAAATGATACAAATAGTCTTAATTTAAAAAATATACAAAAATAATACATCGATGACCTTTTCAGCAGTATTTATTTTATATTGCTTACATAAAAAGTAAATAACTGTATTTACTTTACAAAAAAGTGCATATTTTTATGATTCATGAGAAATAAAAATTCTTTTATTAGTTTTAAATACTTGGCGACATTTTATCTATTCTAATATATTAGTGTTAAATTGACAAAAAATAAATACTTTCTTGTCATGTTCTGAATAAATTCCATTAATTTCAGTCACTGTTATTTATTGACTGCACTTTTAAGGGAATACGAAAAAATAAAATTTTTATTATACTTTGCTGGGCTGTTTTTAAAATAACTTATCGCATTTTCTTAGTTTCTATTGAAACAATAAAATTCATATCGTTTCATAAAAAAAGAAAAAATTATACATACATTCAAGATAACACAGAAATTTACTTAGTTTATAATAAGAAATATTTTAAAAAGCCAGTTCAAAATCACTTCATAATCTTTTAAAAAAAAAAAAAAAAAAAAAAAAAAAAACTTAATTTAAAGATTAATACATACCATTAAGATTTGAACCATGTGCATCATCAAAGATATATTATTTAAAATCTCACTTTCTTCAGAGAATGGTTACTAAAATTAATTGCCCTTTAGTAACATTTTTCTTTTGATATCATCCATAAACCTTTTTGTATAATCTACTTTTCCCTATTATACCACTTAAATGTTAGATATCGTCTTATTAACGCACTTGCTACAAAAATAGTGCTATATCTTACGAAACTGTATATTACCATGGAGAAGAAATCTAGTTTAAGTTTACTTACTTCGTGAAGAAATAATTTAAAATATATTGGATACAAGCAATATTTTCAACTTAATTCAAAGAAATATGTTTAAGAAACATATTTTCTTTTTGAAAACTTTTCAGTTCTTTAATTAAAGTAGAATATTTCTTTATGAACTATGTTTTCATTTTATAAAAATATCACATGAAACAATCTTGGAAACCAACGACTTTCATACTTCAAAAGACAAAATATTTCTTGCTGCTTAATAATGCTCCTTTTTAAAAAACCTGGTTTCAATTTTTTAAAAAACTCTCTGAATTTTATAATCAAATAACTTTATTTTATATATCATGTGTTTTACAAGCATCATTAGAGTTATTATCGATCTTATGAGACAAGAGAGAAAGTGAGAACAGAGAGAGAGAGAGAGAGAGTTACTATCAATCCTTCAGATTCCTAGGAACTTTCCTCATCCTAAATTCATTCACTTTAAACAGTTTATGAATTTTCTCTCATAAGCTGTATGTAAAAAAAATTCTTTAAAATAATATTTCCAAATTTGTGTGAAACAGGAGTATTCATTAGCCCACAATTACACGAGCGCGCGCGCGCGCGATTAAAACTTTTTATATTAAATAAGTATAATATAACTATTATTTTCTTCATTTTTATAACATAAAAGAGTCACGTAGAAATCATATGAGTTAATTAAAAATAATTAAATTAACTTTTATATGATGAAATATATTTTACGATTTTCTTATAAAATATTTAATAATTTATCATTTTTTCACAAGCTCCATTTTTAATGCATTCAAAACTTCTATTTTATTGATTGTTTTTCAGCTAAAAGTAATAAAAATAAAATAAACAGTAATGAGGCACTATGTAGTTCATGCAAAATCACATTATATTTATTAACTTTCATTTTTGAATCTCGGTTGTTTAACTTTAATATGACGATTAATTTACATATACAAGTAATATAAATCGAAAGTTTTTTCCATAGTTTGTTAAAAGTAAAATATCATTAAGTATAAGTATAATTATTAGCAAATCATAATTCTTACTTACCAACAGTCCAAGAATGTTGCAGAGCATTATGATGTCTCTTTTATCAATTGGTAATTTGGATTAATCAAAACCTCATCTAAATTTTTCAGCTTAGGTTGTTCATTCACGCTCAAGTAAGATCTGGTGCCTTATTTCCACATATGTGAAAATTTTTAACCAAGTACTAGTTCAAAAAGAGTTTTATTTACGAAAACAAAACATTGCGTCATGAACTTTTTATAACAGCACATTTCCAATCCCTTGAGTAAAAATTCAAATGCTATGCAATTCATATCAATAGAGTCACATATTTGCAATATTAATCCATAGTTTATGATAATTCACATATTATTCCGCAAGGAATATATCAAAAGCGTCATAAATAAGTCATCAGTAAAGACGTTCTGAATTCTCATCATGTGCTACAATGAAAGGAATCGTTTACTCACCCCATTTCCCTACTAAACCGGTCTTTGTTCTAACCAACCATCATCTTTCTGATTTGATCCAATCGAAAATGTGCAGCGACCTAATAAGTGAACACAAGTAAAGGTCTATTAAATGACCTTCTTCACAATTGCCGGAATATGGGTTTTCTTTTGTTTGATATCACTTAATCATGCAATTGGTCTTCGATTATCATCTTTCAATCACCTAATATTACACTAATAGTATGGCATCGTAGAGGTTGCAACTCCAGGATTCTGAAGCGCTACTGCATTTAGAATCATGAACGAAAATAGAGTTTTGAAGTATAAAATAAACGTTATTTTAAATAATATGATATTTTATGATTAATAGTTATGCTGACATAAGCATTTGTAATTTCAGATTTACTCACAGTTAAAAAGGTAAATCCCAATTTAAAACATAACATTCTTTGTTTCTAAATTTTCCTTTTTTTTTCTGTTTGTATTACTTTTGTTCTTCAACACAAAAATCTGTAGGAAATATAATCTTAATTATATAAATAAACATAATATTTAAAAAAGATGCTACCAATTTTTCGCAACTTAGAGATTAGTGTTTTGAAATTGAGTGTTTTATATATTTCTCAAATTCTTATAGCATTTCATTTAAAAATTTCTTATAAAAAATATATATCAATATCTATATTGCCATTTACGTATGAAAATGCGTCAGTTTTTAAGTCAATCAAGAATTATATGTTATGAGTTATATTGGATATTTGTGTAATGAATGTATTTGCTCCGTAAACAGAAACTGTAATTATTCATAGAATGCATGGAGTTTTTAATCTTTTGGACGTAATCAGAGAGCATAATTTTCAGATACCTTTTGCATCCATTATATTTAGATAATTTGCATTTTTAGTTGATGTTTGATGCTTACTAAATTCAAATTTTATTTTAAAAGTTTAAAGCAAAAAAAAAGAAAAAAAAGAAAGAAATTGGAATACATTCCAGCATCGTTTAAATTTTAAGATTTTAAGATTTTTTTAAGAAAACTATATTATTTAAGTTACATTTTGTGCCTGATGATGTTCTCTGTCTCTCTCTCTCTTTTCCTTAAAATAAATGTTACCAAATTTAAACTTGAGAAAAGCGACAAGAAATTTTTGAAATGTTATTTTATAATAATTTGTAAAGAATGCGTTTCGCTATGAAAAAATATCTTTTTTACACCTGATATTCATCAATTTCGATTAATTAATCTGTTAAGTAATTTTATTGTTTATTTACACGTTTACTTGTACTTAAATATTATTATTCCATGTGCTGAGTGTAAGCTATAAATAAATACAATTTCACAGAAAGGATACTATTTACTATAATTTAATTTCAGCTAATTTCAATTGTTAAAATAGAGAACTTGATGACAATATATATATTCATAAAAAAGATTTGTCCCCGAATTCTTAAAAATAGTTTAAAAGAAAACACCGACATTTAGAAATATATTATTTAACTTAATAATAGAGTATTTCCATGCATTTTAAGGAAATTAGTCTACAACTTATTCTGAACAAGCCATTTAACTAATCACTTAAAATGCATAACTTTATTTTTAATAGTTTTAAACCATAAAACTCTCAGAAATTGAAAAAACTAATTTAAATATTAATACTATATATATATATATATATATATATATATATATATATATATATATATATATATATATATATATATATATATATTATTATTATTATTATTATTATTATTAAACTATTATTAAAAACTTCAATGTAGTCAAAATTGCTTTACTTCTTATTAGTAATGAATTGGTAGGAAACTACTTTAATAACTTTAATATGAAAAAGTTAATTAATGAAAAAGTATCATCTTAACTAAATTCCGTTTGTTTGAATAGTTTATGTATGTGACTTTGTTTAGAAAATTGTAAAAAGTTAAATTACAATGTAGTCAAAATTGCTTTACTTCTTATTAGTAATGAATTGGTAGGAAACTACTTTAATAACTTTAATATGAAAAAGTTAATTAATGAAAAAGTATCATCTTAACTAAATTCCGTTTGTTTGAACAGTTTATGTATGTGACTTTGTTTAGAAAATTGTAAAAGTTAAATTACAATGTAGTCAAAATTGCTTTACTTCTTATTAGTAATGAATTGGTAGGAAACTACTTTAATAACTTTAATATGAAAAAGTTAATTAATGAAAAAGTATCATCTTAACTAAATTCCGTTTGTTTGAACAGTTTATGTATGTGACTTTGTTTAGAAAATTGTAAAAAGTTAAATTACAATGTAGTCAAAATTGCTTTACTTCTTATTAGTAATGAATTGGTAGGAAACTACTTTAATAACTTTAATATGAAAAAGTTAATTAATGAAAAAGTATCATCTTAACTAAATTCCGTTTGTTTGAACAGTTTATGTATGTGACTTTGTTTAGAAAATTGTAAAAGTTAAATTACAATGTAGTCAAAATTGCTTTACTTCTTATTAGTAATGAATTGGTAGGAAACTACTTTAATAACTTTAATATAAAAAAGTTAATTAATGAAAAAGTATCATCTTAACTAAATTCCGTTTCTTTGAACAGTTTATGTATGTGAATTTGTTTAGAAAATTGTAAAAAGTTAAATTACAATGTAGTCAAAATTGCTTTACTTCTTATTAGTAATGAATTGGTAGGAAACTACTTTAATAATTTTAATATGAAAAAGTTAATTAATGAAAAAGTATCATCTTAACTAAATTCCGTTTGTTTGAACAGTTTATGTATGTGACTTTGTTTAGAAAATTGTAAAAAGTTAAATTACAATGTAGTCAAAATTGCTTTACTTCTTATTAGTAATGAATTGGTAGGAAACTACTTTAATAACTTTAATATGAAAAAGTTAATTAATGAAAAAGTATCATCTTAACTAAATTCCGTTTGTTTGAACAGTTTATGTATGTGACTTTGTTTAGAAAATTGTAAAAGTTAAATTACAATGTAGTCAAAATTGCTTTACTTCTTATTAGTAATGAATTGGTAGGAAACTACTTTAATAACTTTAATATGAAAAAGTTAATTAATGAAAAAGTATCATCTTAACTAAATTCCGTTTTTTTGAACAGTTTATGTATGTGACTTTGTTTAGAAAATCGTAAAAAGTTAAATTACAATGTAGTCAAAATTGCTTTACTTCTTATTAGTAATGAATTGGTAGGAAACTACTTTAATAACTCTAATATGAAAAAGTTAATTAATGAAAAAGTATCATCTTAACTAAATTCCGTTTGTTTGAACAGTTTATGTATGTGACTTTGTTTAGAAAATTGTAAAAAGTTAAATTACAATGTAGTCAAAATTGCTTTACTTCTTATTAGTAATGAATTGGTAGGAAACTACTTTAATAACTTTAATATAAAAAAGTTAATTAATGAAAAAGTATCATCTTAACTAAATTCCGTTTGTTTGAACAGTTTATGTATGTGACTTTGTTTAGAAAATTGTAAAAAGTTAAATTACAATGTAGTCAAAATTGCTTTACTTCTTATTAGTAATGAATTGGTAGGAAACTACTTTAATAACTTTAATATGAAAAAGTTAATTAATGAAAAAGTATCATCTTAACTAAATTCCGTTTTTTTGAACAGTTTATGTATGTGACTTTGTTTAGAAAATTGTAAAAAGTTAAATTACAATGTAGTCAAAATTGCTTTACTTCTTATTAGTAATGAATTGGTAGGAAACTACTTTAATAATTTAATATGAAAAAGTTAATTAATGAAAAGTATCATCTTAACTAAATTCCGTTTGTTTGAACAGTTTATGTATGTGACTTTGTTTAGAAAATTGTAAAAAGTTAAATTACAATGTAGTCAAAATTGCTTTACTTCTTATTAGTAATGAATTGGTAGGAAACTACTTTAATAACTTTAATATAAAAAAGTTAATTAATGAAAAAGTATCATCTTAACTAAATTCCGTTTGTTTGAACAGTTTATGTATGTGACTTTGTTTAGAAAATTGTAAAAAGTTAAATTACAATGTAGTCAAAATTGCTTTATTTCTTATTAGTAATGAATTGGTAGGAAACTACTTTAATAACTTTAATATGAAAAAGTTAATTAATGAAAAAGTATCATCTTAACTAAATTCCGTTTGTTTGAACAGTTTATGTATGTGACTTTGTTTAGAAAATTGTAAAAAGTTAAATTACAATGTAGTCAAAATTGCTTTATTTCTTATTAGTAATGAATTGGTAGGAAACTACTTTAATAACTTTAATATGAAAAAGTTAATTAATGAAAAAGTATCATCTTAACTAAATTCCGTTTGTTTGAACAGTTTATGTATGTGACTTTGTTTAGAAAATTGTAAAAAGTTAAATTACAATGTAGTCAAAATTGCTTTACTTCTTATTAGTAATGAATTGGTAGGAAACTACTTTAATAACTTTAATATAAAAAAGTTAATTAATGAAAAAGTATCATCTTAACTAAATTCCGTTTGTTTGAACAGTTTATGTATGTGACTTTGTTTAGAAAATTGTAAAAGTTAAATTACAATGTAGTCAAAATTGCTTTACTTCTTATTAGTAATGAATTGGTAGGAAACTACTTTAATAACTTTAATATGAAAAAGTTAATTAATGAAAAAGTATCATCTTAACTAAATTCCGTTTTTTTGAACAGTTTATGTATGTGACTTTGTTTAGAAAATTGTAAAAAGTTAAATTACAATGTAGTCAAAATTGCTTTACTTCTTATTAGTAATGAATTGGTAGGAAACTACTTTAATAACTTTAATATGAAAAAGTTAATTAATGAAAAAGTATCATCTTAACTAAATTCCGTTTGTTTGAACAGTTTATGTATGTGACTTTGTTTAGAAAATTGTAAAAGTTAAATTACAATGTAGTCAAAATTGCTTTACTTCTTATTAGTAATGAATTGGTAGGAAACTACTTTAATAACTTTAATATAAAAAGTTAATTAATGAAAAGTATCATCTTAACTAAATTCCGTTTGTTTGAACAGTTTATGTATGTGACTTTGTTTAGAAAATTGTAAAAAGCTAAATTACAATGTAGTCAAAATTGCTTTATTTCTTATTAGTAATGAATTGGTAGGAAACTACTTTAATAACTTTAATATGAAAAAGTTAATTAATGAAAAAGTATCATCTTAACTAAATTCCGTTTGTTTGAACAGTTTATGTATGTGACTTTGTTTAGAAAATTGTAAAAAGTTAAATTACAATGTAGTCAAAATTGCTTTACTTCTTATTAGTAATGAATTGGTAGGAAACTACTTTAATAACTTTAATATGAAAAAGTTAATTAATGAAAAAGTATCATCTTAACTAAATTCCGTTTGTTTGAACAGTTTATGTATGTGACTTTGTTTAGAAAATTGTAAAAAGTTAAATTACAATGTAAAAAGTTAAATTACAATGTAGTCAAAATTGCTTTACTTTTTATTAGTAATGAATTGGTAGGAAACTACTTTAATAACTTTAATATAATGAAAAAGTATCATCTTAACTAAATTCCGTTTGTTTGAACAGTTTATATATGTGACTTCGTTTAGAAAATTGTAAAAAGTTAAATTACTCATTTCATATATTTACAATTCTTCTAACTTTTAATTAATCTATTTAGATGTTTATGATATGTTTGCATATTGTTTTTCAAAAAATTTCAAGAAAAAATTATAAACTAAATGAAGAAACATTTTTTAAAAACACAATATGTTTTTAATGAAAATTACGTAGGAAATACATACAAAAGACAACATGGATTAATAAATTAAATACAGTATTATTACTTTAAAATTAACATACATCAAATTTAAAAACTAGTGGATTGTTTGTCTTTAGGAAAATGCCTTCTATGTAGAATACTATCTCTCCAAATATACTTATAAACTATTCATAACACACATAATGTGTAATTTTATTATTTAAAGAGCGATTATATACGATTTCAATAATACTAGTTCACATCCCCTCAAATATTTGAAGTTAAAATTTTAAGTTCTCTGAATTATAAGCACATTTAAATCACTACTTCGCGATATTTTTAATTAAATCAAAATTTTTATTTAAATTGATATAAAAAGAAAAGAGGAAAGTTATATTTCTCCGATATATAAAATGTAAAATATTAAAATTATCCAGAAGAAAAGTTATATTTAAAGTAATGTATCACATTATATTGGATATAAAAAGTACATAAAATATTATTCCATATTAACAACATAAGAAATTACATCTTTATTCGATTTCCACTTATATAAGATAAAAATTATTCCTTAATTAAAAAAAAAATAATTTTCAGGAAAATATAAGGATTCAATTAATGCTTACTATTTGGAAGGTACAACTCAAGTTTTCAGTAAAACCATCCACAAATATATCTTTTACGCAGCATTAACTCGAAGAAACTAAATTGAATCGTTTAACAGCACAGGGAGTTGAGACATCAAGCGAACATTAAGGAGCATTTTTCTTGTGATTGAAAAGGAACAGGTACGAGGATGGAATTAATAGTAAAGAAAAAAATCCATCCACAACCATCCTCATTTGCCAAAGCGGATCAAAGATGTTGGGAATGCGTTCACAGACTGTTGCTTTCAGCGACCTGTGAGAGCTGTTGTGGGTGTTATTTGGGTCACCTAAGTGTAAATCTTGAATTAAGCGGCATGTCTTCTTACTCTTAGAAAGTTTTTCAGCCGAAAATACACTTTTATAACTGAGCCTTCTTTGCCTCATTAGCAAATCAGGTTAGAAAGTTTCTATGGCAGAACTTTCACATTTTGGGATTTACTCGTCCGCATGATTAGTATTAAGTAAAGGGGTGGTACATAATACTTAAAAAACCGCAGAATACGTTACTTATTTTGGAATCTTCTTAATGTTGAGATTCAAACTGTAAAGAGAACACGTCGTTAACGTAAGAATATTATTATTTTTTTTCAAAGCATTTCGTTCTTATATCTACTTATCGCAAGATATTCTTGCATGCTATTGGGAAATGTTTGATGCTAAGGTATAAAAAGAAAAAAGATAACGTGAAATAAATTTGCACTTTAGAAGAAATAATTATGCCTGAAATTATGATCATTATTTTTAATAATAATTTTTTTTAATATTTTTTTGTATCTTGTTTATATCCTTAAATCTTTTTGAAATATTCTAAAATTAGCAATATATTTTAAATATTTTTATACAGAATTAATGGTACATATTATTTTCATATATTCTCATTGTACAAAAAAATGTTTCGCTTAAGGTTCCTTAATTTTTTCTTGAAATGAAACAAGTGAAGATATTTTTCATGGACATTCTGTGGGGAATCAAAAAGATTAATTTCATAAGATAATTATTTTTTCTCTAGAATTAAATATACTCCTTGAATTTTTCTTTATAACATCTACATACATGAATGTCTACTTTAACAAAAAATTAATGTAAGCATTTAAGATTATATTGTGAAGCACATAATAGATTTTCTGCAAATTTTAAAATTATTTCCTTTTAACAATTTAAGCGTTATCTATCAGTATAATATAGTTTATAAAAATATCAAATTTTATTTGCGTAGTTTATATTTCAATACAGATAAAACTTATTTGCATATTTTACGAATTGAAGAAATTAAAGAAATCAAGCTATAAGGATAAAATTTTTATACCACTGTATTATATCATTTTATTAATACAATTTTTGTGTTTACATAAAAATATTTACTTTTGTTAACATTCAGTGAGAAACCTTTAGAATATGCGAGAGCTTTATTTTTCTAAAAACTTGGGTATTAGTAACACTAAGGGATTCAATTCTTAAAAAAAACCACTTGGAAATAATAATTAAATATAGTTCAAAAGATTATTAGTATTTTCATTAGTAACATCATTAGTATTTTCAACATTTTTTTAATTCTAACGCTAATATTACGAAACAGAAAGCAGAACGTTTTTAATATAGTAATTTAATCAAAACTTTCTAAAAAAAATAGAAGGTCACTTTCTGTTAAAATAAGAAATATAGTTACTTAAAAGTAGAACTTATTTAAAAAAAAAATTTAAATACGAAACTTGTAATCATTTGTGTTGATCTTATATTTTAATTAAATGTTTGACATTACTTTGCAAAAGAAGCTATTGAATATAAAAACGCGATAATTAATTATAATTCATATACCTAAATAATAAATAAACATGTTAACACTTAATGCTTCTTACAAACCAGCAGATAACATTTCTGAAATGTTCTTTTCACTATCCATTTAAAGAAAATACAGGTAATTTATTTATTGGGAACATTTTAGTTGCATTATTCTATTAAATAATTCTACCATTAGTAAATAGATTTAATCTATTTTTAGCAATTCATGTCACATTTCTGAAACAATGTAAAGGAAATTTTAATCGAAAACCTAACTCTGCCATAATAAATGTAGTGAATATAAATACTAATTAATTGAATCCAAACACAATACATTTTCAAGAAAAAATATCATGTAGGGAATAAAATCACATTCAATCTTTAATGAGATATCACTGAACTAAAAATGAAATGAAGCAGGTTAGACATCAAGTCTTGTGTTTTCATTTGATTAAGCGTAATAAATGATTATAACGCGACTGACACTGAAGAAAACCATTTTTCATTCGTATCCCTTAAGCGGATTATTAACTGGTATATCGGCATAATTTCGTGCGACGCATGAGTCAACAAGAGGCTTCGAATGAAAACATAAGCAAACAAAGAAGGAAGAGTGAAACAAAAAGAATACAATGCGTCTGTCACAGGGTGATGAATGAGTGAAGTAAACGGATGAGCAAAAATGACACAATATAAAAATATCTCATGAATGTGATAATATTAAGTTATCTCTAGAATTGTGAGCTTATTTTTTTAGTCTTTCACAGATAAGTTTTCAAACTTCAATTAGCAAAGATAAGTTTAGCGAAATGAGGAATTTATAAAGCAGTAGAAATACGTTCAAAGTAGTACAAGTAATACTAATACATTAAATTGCATGTTATCAGGTCGTTATATCTACCTATGAGGAATTTTTAATTTATATACATAAATGTTTTTGCAAAAAATTTACATTTTGCCTTGAATTTACACATCCTCATAAATTACGTATTTTAAACTTTCTATAGTACAGTAGTTTTATCACATTTTTTATTAAAAGCACACACAATTACATCAAAGATCATTCCAAATTCTTTACATGATTACAGTTTGCTTCGTTTATGCTGACGACAGTTTATTTTGCAAACTACTTAAATTCGATTTTTTTCTGGGTGAAATCATCCATTCAATTGCATACCGATCAATAATACATGTAGAAAGAAAATTAACTCGTTAAAACTCTTTTTTCTCAATGTTATAAACATGTGTTTTGAAAAAAAACCTAAGAACATTTTTTCAAGAAGGAAAAATAAATAGCTTACCATTATATAGCGATGAGAAGTCCATAAAGAATGATAGTTAATCGAGTGAAACTGATGGTAGAGAACCAGATAAACGAAAAATTACCGTAGTGGATATAAAGCAAATCAAGCGAATGATAATTTTTTTTTTTTAGAAAAAGATGCTTTTAGATACATACTGGCCGAATAAAAAAAGGTTATTTCGCCTTCTAGATCTTATGACGGCCTAACAAGGTTCGAAGAAGTGGTCGGCTAGGCATTCGTTACACAAAAAACATACTCATTTACATAAAAAATTCATGTGAAGGACGGATTTGGGGTGTAATTACGCGTGGATTCATGCTATTCGAAAAGACTTGAATAACAATCAGTATGACATATATATATTTAAATTTTCATGGACATTTTCTGCATCAACTACCAATAAGCATTGCTTTAGAAAATATAGTAACCCAGATATATGTCACCAACATTATATTATAATATTATACATCTTCATATCATTTTATAGTAATTATCATTACTATAAAATGATATGAAGTGATTTTATTTTGACAGAATTGTTACCAAGAGGTTTCCCGTTTGGCTGTTTTAATGTTTAAATAATATTGTACTGTTAAATTTAACTTGAATAATACAATAAGTGAAATAGTAATTGGTTTAAGGAATTATTCTTACGTTTTTCGATAACGTGGAATATATGAAAAAATGTTTACTTTATTTAAAATTTAGATCTAATGAATATATGAATTCTATTCTTTTTATTCACAATCAACACAATTTCACTAAGCCCTTGATTATTTTAAAATTAACTTTAAATCAATATGTATCACATAATTGATAAGTTGGTATTACATTTTTGATCATTAAGCATTAAACAAGCAAAGATCAATTACAAATATATGGATATATTTCCTTCATATAAAAATGTACTTCATAACTGATCTTAGTAGCAATTAAATGAGTTGTAAATATAAATATGAAATATAAATAAAACATAAATATCAAGAAATATCTGTGTTTTGTAATAAACTAAACTATTACATTTAAGACTATAAAGTTTATTTGGTGGAAATTTAACTATATTGTGCTTCATAAGACAATTTGTCATGAACATTGCCCGAATGAATTGAATAAACCTAATAATCAAAAAATTTCTGAACACGTATAAAGAGAACATGAAAAATAAAATGTTCTATTTATTATTTTAACATTTTTAATGTAATACTGTGTCCTTTTTTCAAGCAATGAAGTACCCAATATTTCAAAGAAATCAATTATATCAATATGAAGAAATAGATACAATGATTTGATGAGGATAAAAAAAAGTTTGTTTTTCAGCTACTAATTTCTACGCGTCTAACGCAAAAAAATTATAAAATAGAATGCCAATAAAAAATTACAAAACTATCTAAAAAAATTAAGTTAGATTAAGTAGCTCATTTATTTTTTAATTATAACGTTATAAAGCTCAATAAAATGCAATATTTAATAAATATATCGAGTGTAATATAATAATAATGACTATATATATTTCCTTTAACAAGAACTAATTTTAAATTAAAATTTGAAACAAATTTGATTTTTTAAGATAATGATAAATTTGTTAATAAGAATTATATAAATATATATCAAAAGTTTCATTCTTTTTAATTAATTAAAATAAACATAAACATTATTTTTTTTTCAACATTTCCTATTTCTAGAATGTGATTTTAAAAGTATTGAAACAGATATTTACAAAATAGAATATTTTTACATTCATGTTTCTCACAAATATAAAGGACTGATTTTAGTTTTTGTAAATTGTTTATAATTTACTTCTCTAACGCTCAGTTTGTTTTAAATCATTGTCTTATACAACTAAATTTCAAAGTAAATTTTATTTAATTTACTGAAGTTCATTAAATAAACATTCTATATTTACCATAAATTATTACTTTTAATCAATATTCATTCCAATTGTTATGTTCTGACATTCTTAAAGTCTTTCCTAAACTTTGTATTTCATAAATTTTATTTTTTTTTATAAGCTATGTCATAAAGTAAGAAATAAACTATTCATTTCAAAGCTATTTACTCATTAGCATCTAATTTTTATGGAGACAAAGTTTATTTATAAGAATTTATGAGTTTTGCACACTTATTTTTTTTTTTTTTTTTTTTTTTTGTTTTAGCAATTATTTTTTCACTGGTTTCTCTTCTCGACATATTCATTACATCAAATAGCATATTATGATACAAAAAAATGCAAAAAATATAAAAGCGAAACATAAGAATGGATTCAAAATAATTTATATAAGGCATTGTCTGACTGAAAAAAAATATAGTGAATTTGTAGGATGATTTTATTTTATAAACAGAACACATCTGCATAAAAATTACTCCTTAAATTTTATAGTTACTTTCACAATTCTTTGAACAGCGTCGAGATCGTAAAATCATCTCTGGATTTCTGGATTTAGAGGAAAGATCAAAGTATTCTGTCTAAAGGCATTGTGCTTAACATTTACAGATCCAATTTCTCAGCACAGTGACTCGTGACTAACTACAGACTTCTGCAAGCAATCGGGGTACTTTATCTCGGAATGACAGTTCGTGTAAGGGAGCCCGCGAGCGAAAATGTGTTTAGGACATCACAAAGGGTAGTCTTTGATTTGTCTAAATTACCGGATTTTGCGGGGATTGTTCTCCAAGTTATTACCGCAGCTCACGGGGCTCGCGTGTCCTTCGGGGCTCTTGTGATTCCTCAAGCATTTGTTGGCGACCGTGAACAGGAAAGAAGTAAAGAATGTTAGACAAGAGAAATCTAATATTTGCCTAGTTTATATTGTTGACGACATGCTCACTTACGTTGCACTTTCATTATTATTATTATTAGTAGTAGTAGTATTTTTTTTGTTTAAAGTTTGCCTGAGCAAAATTTTCTTAAAAAATTTATTTTAAAATTTCCAAATAAATGATTAATTGTAATTATATCTATTGACTCGTAAAATGACAAGACATGTTTCAGATATGATGTCATTTTTAATAAAATAGCACAACAAAAAATATATATATTTTAATAACAGAAGTTATATTTTAAGAAAATTTGAAAAATTATAGATTAATAGAATTTTTATTCATTTCAAATTAAATGCACAAGCATAGTTTACACGGTATTTATATGAAAAGAGATACGTGTTATTATAGAACTTTGCAGACTCGGTAATGTGCCCATACACAAAAACTTTTCAACAATCAATACATTAGTTGAAATTTCATGCATTGATTGAAATAATTTGTAGTTATCTAAAATTATTTTTATGTATTACATTTATATACCATGTGATTCTGGATACACTACACAGAGAAGAAATAATTTTAAAAGTATGGATTACATTTTTTGCTAAATATTTAGCATATTCGTTATTAAATTCCGTTATGTAAGAAATTAAAAAACTAAACTTGACATATTATTTAAAAATTATTGTACCTGTCATGTGAAGGGAAATTATTAACATGTTATGAATCCTAACAAATCAATTAATTATTATTAACTTTAACAAATCAATGAACTCATTTGTCACCTTAAATATAAAGATTCTTTTTTATTTTTGAACATTTATTTAAGTTTCTTAACAAAGCTATATAACAAGCATAATACATCTGTTAGTTAAAAATCACGTGAAAAACGTAAAAAATTTTATTATCTCAGATAATCTCTCTCTCTCTCTCTCTCTCTTATTTTCTTTCAGTAATTTATTTTAATTCATTCATATTAGTGGCAATACAAAATTAATCTAATGTAAAAAGGATTTTTTTCACACGAGTTTTATGTTTTGTTTTGCTTTTATTTATTTATTTTTTTATTATTTTTTTATTTCATGCATCACTTACAAAAGATATAGCTTTCAAAAGTATTAAAAATAATTTAACTAAAAAAAAACGATGCACTATATTATAATCATCTTTTAAAATAAAACTATTTGTAGATACTTGTAAATAACGGCTGATAAATATTGCATGTGTGAGGATAAGTACTATTCTCTGAAATAAGGCACAAATTTTCTCAATAATAAGAAAAATAACTTTTGATTCTTTAAATTAAATAAGAATGATTACTATTCCTTTTTACTCTATCAAACTTATTCAATATACTAAGAAACTATGGTTTTGATTATTTTCATGACAATTTGTTATCAATAAGTTCAAATATTTTTTTCAATTATTATTTTTCAGAAATAATATACTCGAAATATGCATTAATATATTAAATTTATAAACACAAAATAAGCGTCCTGGATTATAATATTTATGATTGACATGAAAATATTTGAATCTATTAATATCAGGGCAGGAAGATATATATCAATTCGGTATAAGGAAATTGCTATAGTGCTTCCTACATATAAATATCTATATATACTTTACGCCTTACTAATTTAATGTCATATTAAATTTATTGATTGTTCTATTGTTCATGTACATATATTATTGCAATACTTCAAGTTAACATTTATTGAGACAAAACTTCAATTTCATATTTTTAACTTTTTACTATAAAATAGATATATGTGTGTGTGTGTGTGTGTTAATATGATAAGTAAGATCATGTGTATGACGCTTCACAAGAAATAAATACTCGAAGTAAATATTTGCATAGTAAAATTAAATTATTATTCATTATGATGATCAAGATGATTCATTTTTTTATATGTAGAATCCATAGTAAATCAGGTCGAATATTTGTATAACATAAGATTTTGTTGTTATTTTTATGCAAAGAAATTGGATTGCTCTGATTAATTGATAATATATATCTATAGTAGTTATATATTATCAATTTTGGCCTCTTGGCCTCATGAATTCTAGGTTCAACTGATACAAATAGTATTTTATCTCTTTACTAAGTTACTGCTGCAACTTTTGTAAGTATTTATCAATTTATAGATAATAAATAAAGCTTTAACTTAATAGAGAACTTCGACTACATGGGGTTAATGGGAGAAATTCTATATTTTTACTTTTATTTTCTTACTGAGATTGAGTATGTTACCTAATCATTTTCTTTAATTATTAATTAAAATTTACACTGCACTAGGATACATTTAAATAATCGCTGTCAATTTAAAACTTTTATTTGATAAATATACTGAAAATCAAAATAGTTATTAAAATAAAAAAATTTCCCTTAAATACGTGGAAAACACAAGTCCCTGTTTCAAACTTGTTGGTTGGTCTACTACTTCGACATAAGTCAGTAATAAAATATTTTGTGATAAACGTTTCCACAATGTTTCTGATTCGATTTAATATAGGATATATTACTACATAACAGTATAACAGCTAAAAAAAAATTAAGGAACAGGTTATTTACAATTGTATGATTGGAAAGGGGATGGTTTTAAACAAGTGTACCAAAACATGCGTTTTCTAATGCATGCAACTGCAATGCAGTCTTTACAGTATATTAAAAGAAAATCATTCAGTTTTTTGAGCCCCCTACAAATAAAACTTATATAACGGTTGATAATATCTGAATACCCGCCTCACTTGCAACTAATAGAGTTTTAAGATTTTTTTAACCAATAGTTATTACGTCAACCCGGTTTCCCTATGTATAGTCAAATATAGTTATTTTTGAGTATAAATTGAAATAAAGTATTTGCGTAGCCCCATTGCACTAAATATACATAGTAAGTTTTAGCTATGGAAGACAGCAGGGGAAACAATTAAAATGAGATAATTGTGATATCACACGGATAACATTTCAGCTGATATTCTTATTTAAATTTGTACACCAGATGTTATCTAATTATTTTTAACAAGTGTCAAGTTTAATATTTTCAATGTTTGTAATCAAGAAAAACCAATTCTGTCAGTAAACTACTAAAAGTAACATAATTATATGACCGCACCCTTAGATAGTATAGTTACTAATTGAAAAGGCATGATCTTCACACATTTTTGTTTAAATAAACAATAACATTTCTAATTGAATATTATTGTTTATTTGTATAGTAATTGAATATTATTGCCTATCAACATGATGAAGAGAGTTTCTATAATAATTCACCTTATTTATCTATAGTTTACGCTATGAATATTATTACTAATTGTGATACCATAATTCCGCACGTTTTGGTATAACAACTATCATGCCTCGTGTTAAATTTTTTTTTCTCTGTCTTTTATCCCGTTCAATCTCACTAGGTTTTTAAGTGAGGAAATGCGCATCTAATTTGAATAGATTACTTTGAATCACTGCGATAATTTAAAGCCCAGAATAGACGGGATCTTTTCATCTTTGTTTTTAAAGGAAACGCATCACTAATTCAAGAATAGATAGTTTTGTTTTCGTTCGTAAATTCTGCCGATACCACCTGATAAAAGTATCATGGAAAAATCGCAATGCACATCACTTGTGGCTTATCATCTCATTTCAACAAAGTAATTTGGCTACTTTAATCTAACTTACTATTTTCTGTTATGTTGCTTTCGTTACTTTTACTATGCATATTTTTTTAGCAAAAAAGTAATTTATTTTACTTTAAGTTTAGAAAACATGAAGTTTTCTAAAATATGTTGCTTAACTTGTAATTTAGGGATAAATTTTGATAAAGAAGAATATTTTAAAATAAACTTTATTATTATTATTATTATATATGTTTATGTTACGAGGGATTTAAAACTATCTGATTATTTTTAATCAAAAAGTTAATAATATACATACTGCAAAAATTTTATTCAAAATAAATTTTAAAGCAAATTTGTAAAAAGTTTTATTTTTAGGTAAATTTTGATTTTATACGCACATTGATAGTTTTTAGTCATGGAAAACCGTAAAAATAAAAAAATTATATTAAAATCGGAACTCATGATATGTAAACATGTCCTAGTCTTCAATTAAACGATATTTTATTTCATTCTTTTATTGGATGTTTTTAAGGATTAAACTTTAAAGAAATTTCAATATATACATATTTCTTCAGGTATTTTTTAATTTAAAATAAGACTGATGTTTTTAATCTAACTTATAATAAAATTCTTCCAGGAAGACACATAAATCAAATTTTAAAAAACATATTTGTAAGAAAATAAATTCTCTGTAATTATAATAGTTTATGCTTTTCTTTTTTATCTTATTAGAATAAAAATTGAACTTTTGCACAGATATTTAAATTCAGAAGACTTTTAATTTCATATATATATATATATATATATATATATATATATATATATATATATATATATATATATATATATATATATATATACTGAGCATAACAACTAATATTATACTTAATAAATGTTATTAAGTGTACCAGTATTTATTAATTGTAAATATTTATTAAATAGAAAATCTATTAACTATTTTAAACATTGCTAGTGTAAAAACTATTTTCTTTTGTTGAACACCACCATCATTTTACTATTACATAAGCAACCAGCGTATAGAAAAGTATTGGAAATTTTTAAAAAAATGTGAAGTTTATTTTTTAAGTTTATTTTATTGAGTTTTCTAAATAATTCTGTCACTAATATGGGATTTTAAAAAAATGTGAAGTTTATTTTTTAAGTTTATTTTATTGAGTTTTCTAAATAATTCTGTCACTAATATGGGATTAAAAGTATTGCACATATTTAATATAATTTTATGCTTATCTATGTTTCTGTTATAATAATATATATAACCAAAACATATATTTCAAATTATGTAAAAAGAATTTCACCATATAACTACTATAGATATATATTATCAATTAATCAGAGCAATCCAATTTCTTTGCATAAAAATAACAACAAAATCTCTTATGTTATATTTAATATTTTTTTACTTATTTTTGATATTTTAAAATCAAGCTATATTAACTCACCCAGAAGTTTAATTATCACAATTTTTAATTTTACACATTTATTACGGTGCAGTATGAAACATAGTAAATATTATTAGACAAATTCTGATTATATATCAAATGCAACTTTAATATAATGACTTTTAATTGAATTAATTGTATTTGTGATTTCTGTGAAAAAGCTATTATATAGATTTAAAACCCAGAACTGTTATTTTTTACTTAAATTGTATTTAAACACTCTTAGTTTAAGCTTATCCATCAAATAACTCTAAATTTAAAACAATTATGACTTTGTATCTATAAAATTAAATAATTTATAAGTAAACGTGACTGATAATGGAAAAGGTATGCAATGTACATATTTTTACGTCTTCCTTAATACTCTTCATTTGTTATCCCTGATACTGAAGTAATATTATTTACCTTATCATACATCATAATCAGAAATAAATAAAGGGTATTTATTTACTTCAGTTTATAATAAATGACAAGATAAGAAATAGTGATGTGATAAGAGATAAGTGTTATAAGTTATCATAAACAATTATCAAAGTGATAAATAAAATTTACTCATGGGAAATTAAAGAATGGCCGCTCCACTAAAGCAAATTATTAATGAATAGTGTAATATTATGCAAATTAAAAAGGGTAAAAAAGAAAAGAAGAAAAAGCATTTCAAACGAAACTTTCTTTCCAGTTGCATGAAGAAGAATCATCGTGATAATTGTCTTTAACAATTAAACATAAATTAAAAATCAAATTATATATGTATTAATAAATTCAAAATATATAAAATACATATACACATAAAAGACATTAATTATTTTAAATATAATTTAAATAATTTGCTAGGTGAGAGTGAACTACTTAGAATTATTTTTCTACTGAAAATGTTGAATTGTTAGGACTTTAATTGCTTATGCAAATTTTGAATGCCAAATAAAATTTAGATTTTTTACATTTAATAACTATTAATATTTCAAACTATTTTCTTAATATTTTTAATAACGTAAGTTAACTAGCATAAATTTATTATATATTAGCAATAAAATTCTTGTCGCATTTAAGTTGAACGATTTTTTTACCTATATAAATATTAAAATTTTCTTTTAAACATTTTTATATTTTAAAATAAATGAAATATATTTAATATTTGGTGATTCCTACGGTAATTACTTTATATATATATCTATATCTATATATATATATATATATATATATATATATCTATATATATATATATATATATATATATATATATATATATATATATATATGGCAACATCAAAGAAAAGTACTTACCTCGTTCTGTTAGCAGTAGTTCACTATTTGCGTTTGTTGTATTAGCTCCCTCATTTTGAGCCTCAGAAGTTAGAGTTTGCTTATAATTCCTGCTCTTATCAGACGCTTGTTGACGTTCTGAAGACCTTCTTAGCATTGTTTTGGGGGATGAAGATGGCATAGGGCAGTTAGATAACGATCCAATTTTGTTTAAAGTGGCATAAATTGGAGAAGAAATTCTACTCTCCTCCTTTGAATTAGTTACTGAATCAATTACTTTGAAGGAAGCCATAGTATCGTAATCTAACTTGATGAACCTAACGCTCTAAAACGGAAAGTATTTCAAATAACATTTGAAACAAGTCTCTGCTATTTTTCTGACTTTCCATTCATCAGGTGACGTTTATCCTCGCTAAAAACAGAGTTCCGTTCTGAAGATGTCTCAATGAGCAGATGTTCATGCTCTATAGATCAGCTAATGAGGGGAAGCTGTAATGACGTCGAGGATATTCCCTATCCATTAGCAGTATTAATAAGCTAGAAAAACGCCCTTTAAAAAAATTCTCTCACAGTTTTTTCCCTATCAAATATCCGATACGAATAGAAAGCATTCATGGAAAGTTAAAGTTACACTTTCCAACCTCGTGGATCCAAAGAAGAGAAATATCAAGAAAAGTTTCTACTCCACACCCGAGACAATTCCTCCACGGGAAGCATCTCCCACTATGAAGCAATGGTAGGAAATCATTAAAACCTTGGTATTACGCATGACCTGTCTCCGTATTCCATGTGACATTGCATTTTGAGAGGATGAAGCATCTTTCACTCCTTTCCTCTCCACATTCAGGTGGAAAAGAAATCTCAGCCAAGACTCCTCAAAATCATTCATCCGTAATGCACCTCTAAGGCGGGCTGTTTACTGTCACAAGGCGTCCAATCGCTATTCGATTTAACTATGTGACCTGCTAGCTATTTCAATCACCTCGAGTTTATCGCGTGCTATTCGCTCAAAATCGCTTCCCTCAAAACGTTGTTTTTAGAAGGAAAACGTTTTCTTGTAGAACAAAAGGTGAAATTCCTAATTCTCCAGGTACCTCTACGCCAAGAAATCTGAAATAGCAAACACGAAAACTGAAGTTTTTAGAAAATTGTAGAGCATGGGGAAACTTTTTAAAAAGAAACTTTATATATAAAAATAATTGCAATGTTTTTGTTTTTTCATAATTCTCATTTTTAGATAAATTCTTTAACATTATTTTAACGTATAATTTATCAAACTTGCTTTACTTAGTTGCAAACATAAAATAGATTCATCATGCACTTTTAAGTTTTTTTAAAATAAATTATACTAAACGCGAAAAAAATCATAAAATATCGAAAGAATATAAAAAATTATAAAATGATAATTTATGAGACATGATATATGTAATTTCTGAAAAATTTTATAATTTTTTTGTATTTATATATTATTAATAAATTTTAAGAAATTTAGTAATAATTTAAAAAATTATTGCTAAATCTTTTCGTGAAATCTATTATTACTAAATTTAAAAAATTTAGTAATAATACATTTCACGAAATATTTTTCAGTCTCTGTTTATAGTAATATTAATAAAACATATATTAAAGACTATATTAATTTGAATAAAATCAGCATATTCACTGAAAATAAATATCTCCACAGCAGCGATTAAATGTTTTACAAAATTTTATTCGTTAAATTTTATACTCTTTTCTTGATTACAAATACAGTACAATATAATAATCTTTATTTAATTATGGACTGTCTATTGAAATTTGATTTGAAACCTATATTGAAGTTATATACTTATTTAGTTTTAAAATAATTCAGTTTAAATTTTCAAATATGTTAACAAATAGTACTGTGTTGAGAACAAAAACATAAAAATATAATTTTTATCCCATTTTGCCCATTTTTGTCTGCTTAGAAAATTATTAATGTCATAAGTTTAAAATTACTTAAAATAAAGACTTAAATCAAACAATTTTCAAACAAGGCAATTCAATTTTTTTCAATTTATTTGCAAATAAAATAATAATCATTTAACAACTTTCAGAAACTTTCTGTGTAAAATATATTTCGTTTATTAAAAATGCTAGTAACTGAAACTTTTCTTCGGGTTGAAACTTTAAGCAATATCCTGTTGTCACACATAGAGCATTTATTCAATAAATATGAATACCTGAGACTGATAACTTTAAATGTAAGATATTTTGACAAATTTAAGAATAAAAAACAGATTTAAAAAATTTTTCAATGTACAGTATGATTTTTCAAATTTTATATCCTCCTCAAAAGTTAATGTTTACAAAATGCAACTACAATTTTCTTTTGTTCCATTCAATTAGTATTTTGATATTTGTGAAGTAAATATCTCATTATTCAGCCAAAATGTAAAAGTTCTAATTTAATGTGAATACAGCTTTAAATCTTATTTCCAAAATACATAGTCAATAAAAACACTTTCCTCATAATTTTATATAGTTAACTTTTTTAAAGTAAATAATATTTTAATGTTTTTAACCTTATAATTGTTAAACAAAACGTGTAAATTTATTCTTTATACCAATCGCAAAATCAATTTTATGCTCTTTATTTACTTTGATACAGGGTCTCACAAATATATACTTTATAAAGCTTTAGTTTATTTTTCTGCTACGATTCTTTGTCAGTTGTCATACTGCAAATTAGATTTCACAAATTATATGGAATATGATTTTCCTACATATACGCAGGTAATAAACAATCGAATATAGTTACAGATTCATGAAGAATCATTTTGATACACCTATTTATAGTAGGCCTATTTCTTATACGCCTAATTATAGTACTTTGTCGTTAATAATTTAAATTATATGTTCTATAAAATTAAAAATTTTATGTGAAAGGAAAAATACCTTGACTTTAAATAATTTTCACGAAACACTTATTAATTTATTTTAAAAACTAATATTGAATGCCCATTTGTAGAAATGTATGAAAAAACGAATATTTTTTTTAAAAAAACCATTAAAATTAAACTATAATTTTGAATTATTGTAAAGATTTGAGTCATATGACCTCTTTAATAATTATAAAAATTTTATTTACTTATATTTTAAGTTAAAAATATCCACCCACACATATGTGTGTGTATAATTTTATATCCTTCGTAGATACTCCATATTAACTATACATAGAATTAATATTAGAAAATAAATTAATCTTTAAATTTGAAATAACTATTTTTATAAGTATTTCAAATATTTTATTTACATATTACAGACATATACTATTACTCATATTCATTAAATGAGAAATTGTTACTTATCCTGATACAATTTGAAATAACTTTTAATATTAATACAAAATAAGGAATAATTGTAATTAGTTTTTTTTTTTTTTTTTTTTTTTTTTTACTAGAAACATACAATAGTGTATTAATTTAAATTCTTAGAAAAAAAGATTGGGAGAAATGCAATATACACATCAAAACTTAAAATTTGTTCCAGCAGAAACGAGAGTGAGCCATTGACCAATAAAATGGGTAGAGATAATAAAAATCACAAAAATGTGAAAATGCAGAAATTGATTGATAATTATTGTGCATGTAAACTAATCTGAAATTTTAATCACTTTACTTCAACGCGCGCGCGTGTAAATTTTATTTTTTAACAAATTAAAACACGGTATAAAATAATTTTTTTGTAAAAGAACTAAATTAATTATTGAGTTGTTCATAGGTAAGTTATGAAATAGTATGTAGTAGGCATTCATTATAAAAACTATAGGATAAACATTTATAATAAAAAATTCATGGAAAAATACTATGCTTCTTCTCAAGCTTATTAAAACAAAGTTTTCAAAATTATAATTCTTGCCTTTATTTATTGTCACATAATATTTCGACCCTTAAAGGTTAAATTTAAAACTAGCTATATTTAGATGAAAATGCACTGAATTATAATACTACTTCTAAATATTTATAAAGTGTCTAAGAATCCCTTTAATTAATAATTTTAAATATTTTTATCATAACTTAATCTTTATAATAAAAAGTAAGCAAAAATTTTACTAATTCTTTAAAGAATATTTACTAGCAAAAAATGGAGGTAATTAAATATCATTGTTTAATTTTTTAAGAAAATTACTTAGTTTCAACATCTATTTATATAAAAGTTGCTGATAATAGTTGACATAAAAGTTGGGCTGGTAAAGTTTTTGATTAGTAATCAATTAACTCTTGAATTATCTTAAGTTGTTTACTCAAGTAACAATTACTATAATAGCAGGGAAAACTCTTAAGCTATTTATGAGAGTTTATTGATCATAAATAAGCAAGGAAAGCCACCTGAAAATTTTTTTATGTCAACCACCGCAAACAGTAGATACCATTATGTTAAACGGTATTTAGTCATTAAAATGCAGTTGTCCACATAAGTACAAGTCTTTCTTTAATCTACACATGAAGAAGAAAACAGGGAAGATTAAAAAAAATTTCCAAAGTTATGCTTCATTAGAGCATAAAGTAAAATCCATTTCCTCGAATCTGTTTTTCATTTTTCGTATTTAATCTTTTTATCAAAGAAAATCCCTAAATATTTAAATTATCTTTTAGCATTTTATTATTTCTTTATCCTCCAACAAGGACTCAATTTGATCAATTTTAGCGAATTTACAAAATAGAACTTCAATGCCTGATTATTTTTACATGAGGCCTGGGGCGAATATTTATTTCGAGCGCCTTTTGAGAAAGTTTACCTTAAAAGCCCATTAACTTAAAAGATTGTTAAGTACAGTAAAAATTTTAAAAATTTGTATAGGATTTGTTTGCTAAACATATTTTGCCTCCGTAATTAGACCCGTGCTTATACAGCTGTCTTTAAATAAATCTAAATGTAACTAAATTATTAGATATTATCGTATTTATTTCATAAAATAAATTGATATTAAATTTTTCAGTGCGTTTTATAAAATTATGATACATTCTTACCATATTTTTATGTGCCCACAATATATATGTAAGATAAATTATTTACTAGAAATTTTCAACAAAAAAAAGCGTTCTAATTTTAGTTACAAAAAGATTAACTTGTGTATCAATTGCATTTGCTCAAATTAATATTAACAATGAACTTCTTAAACAGTGTTATCTTCATATATAATAGATATTCTCTAAGTAAACAAAAGTAAAAATGTTTCATAGGGAACAATAAAAAGTATTCATTACTGAAATACCAAAATTATATATCAACGGGGTGAAAACTTTTCTCGTACAAGCAATAGCTTCAGAGTGATCATCTAATGTTAAATATTCCAAATAATAAATACAATTCTTTGTTGAATAAATTTATTCTATATATAGCAAGTTTTTTTTAATAAAGATATTTTGTAATATACAATATATTCAAAATGATAAAAATGTTTTAGCAAATAATGTCATCTGTGTAAAATATTTTCTTATGGGTTACTTTACACCTTAGAGTTACTTTTGCTGTATTTAATATAATGTTTGAAATTTGACTATGTTCTGTACTGGTGTTCCATCAAGAAGTGTTATATTGATTTTGATAACTCTTACTAATTTTGATAACCCATGCAATGAATTTAAAAATCATTTCAACCAAATTTGAATAATTTTTATTAGGCATCTGCATGTAGTGTGAAAAAGCTTCTAGAAAAATAAATATTAATCACAACAGAAAAATTTTTTTATTTGTAGAGAATGACATGAAACAAGCTACAAGAAACAAATTAACCATTTGTATGAAAGCTTTCATTTATCTATTATACATATTGATAAAAATGAAGTATATGTAAAATATATTCGTTTATCTGCATCATTTTAACATAATTCTCGAAGTAATCATTCAATAAATATTAGTTCAATTTCTTTTGAAATACAAAAAATTACAGTGAAATAGGTAACATTACATTACACATGAAATTTTTAAAATGTAAAAAAAAAAGTGAAATAAAAAAATACAGTTAATTTTTACTACAAAGTATCGTAATTGATGCTTTAGAGAATTTTACATTTAAAATTAAAAATCTTGATAATCCTTTCTAAAAAATACTTATTATAATCTAATCTAATCTAAGATAGAATATTTTAAATCTAAGTAATACAAAAAGAATTTAATAGGTATATTATACTGAACATTTCATGTCATCTCTCGATAAAGAGTAATTAAAATTAAAAAAAAACTTTAAGTCATTTCATATTTTTTTATAATAACGTAAAGATACTGCTTGTATAGTTTAATATTAAATAAAATTATCATCTAAAACTGAAATGACAACTAAATTTCGAAAACTTCAATTACTTTGTAATTATCAAAGATGCAAAGCAATTTCAAGAAATTTAAAATAGCGATTTTTTATCGCGATAATTTTTAAAAGTGAAGCATAAAAAAGTAGAGTAAATTAAAGTATTAATATTTATGTCATAAAACAAAATTACTATTCATTTTTTAAATACAAAAAAAAATTTTCTCTTTATGTTGAATTACACTGACAGCAATTTTATTCTTAGTGATTAAAATTTCTGGATGGAACGAAATAAGAAATGCGTGAATTTAATGTTTTTTCTCCTAAATTTCTAATCAGAATTGTATTAAATGCTATGATTGCTCAGTAAATAATATTGATATGCCTATTAACTATTATTTGTAATACTTTGCTGTCGTTAAACAAAGTCGTAATATTTTTTTTAAATCATATAACTTTTAAATTTTAATTTTAAAATGCTATTATCATACCCAAAACGTAGATAAATGACAGAGCACTGATCATACCAACACTAAAAGAATATAACTCAAGTATTTAGCATTATAAATTGGCAACATGATTTCTTTCATAAATGACGCGATAAAATATTCATTAAGACTGACAGTAAAAGTTGAAGTATGTTTATCTTTTTTATATATGTCTGCAATTTTACATAAATATAAATATATAAGTTTGTTATTATAATTTTTTAGACGTAGACAGCAATAAAGACAAATATATTACGGAATCTATTCAGCAAAATATTACTCTTATTCTGCATTTTTTTTTTTTTTTTTTTTTTTTTTTTTTTTTTTGTAAAAGTGTATAGCTTGTGTTGAGTGAGTGTTTTAAAATTTGAAATAAAACTATACATGTAATTTTCTGTCAGAAATTATAATTTTATAAAAATTCGTTATTAAAGACAGTCAACACACAGTCGATTTGCACAAATAATCTCAAATCAATTAATTTATCTTAATTATCGAACACTAAACATCACCTCGTCCATCATTTAATATCAGTCGCTAACTTCTTCTATAAAAAAAAATTTAAAAGTGTGATTTATTTTCTGCAATTTTTTTTAAGCTTTTCTATTGCATGAGTGATTTAAAAGAACTGTTTACTGAATTACTTTTTACATTCATGTATAAGCATTTGATGGAGTGTTTTTATTTGCATTGTATTCCCTCATAATTTAGCATAATTTAAATTAATCCATCATTAAATATCATTACTCATGAAACGTTTAGAAATTAAATATGACCTCTGTTGTCTTATTTTAAATGACATAGAGAATAATGAAGATGACTTTTAAAAAAATACTGCAATACTTTTAAAATAATGACATACTAAAATAATGATACCTGTATTTATATTTTGAGTTTTATCCCTGTAAGTAGAAACACTTTTATATTGCGAAACAACGTTTTGAAAATATGTTTAGAATACATAGAAAATTTTTTATTGGATTTTGAAAACACTTTTAATGTTAAACTTAAGCAAGGTAGAAAAAAATTCAAGAGTAGTAAGATATTCCAGTAGTAAGATATTCCATGAATTAGTAGTAGTAAGATATTCCAGTAGTAAGATATTCCATGAATTAGTAGTAGTAAGATATTCCAGTAGTAAGATATTCCATGAATTAGTAGTAGTAAGATATTCCAGTAGTAAGATATTCCATGAATTAGTAGTAGTAAGATATTCCAACTGTTCTTTGCAAATTTATTTGCTAAACACTCAAGATTAAATTCATAACTTGTATGATTTTGAGTTAAATACTACGAACGAACATTAAATATCTAAAAAGTTTCCTGTTTATAATTTTAAAAGTAAAATCATTTAACTATGGGCATTTATATATATATATATATATATATATATATATATATATATATATATATATATATATATATATATATATATATATATATATATATATATATATATATATATATATATATAACAAGCAAAAGTATTCACTGAGCGCTTTTTATACTTTTCAGAAGAGATTTCTTCATAAAAGCTTATAAGTATCTACAACCTCAGATATTTTCAACAAGATTAATTTACGGCATTTTTTTTTTTTTTATTTTTTTTTTTTTTTTTTTTTATTGCTTAAGCGTTTCTCTAAATCTCTGCCTAGAATCATGAATTTTCTGTTTGTATACCTTTCGCTGTAATTTCAGCTTCTAAAATATTTGATATGTAAACTTTATTGAGAATAATTATTATAACATAATGTTATTTATTAGAAAATAATCATAAAAGTGACTAAATGTGATAAAAGTAGGAATTTTAAATTTCTGTTTCTTGTAATTTTTTGATAAATTTATGTCTTAAAATTATTCAAAATAATGTTACAATAGTTAAATTTTTGACCTTTTTATTTTGAAAATGCCTGTACTTATTTTGGTAAAATGACACGAATATAAAAAAAAATTTTTCACAGCTTATATGTACGGAAATTAGGTGCTTTAATCGAGAAGAAAATATTTATACAATGTATCTCCTTTGCAAAAGAATAATAGCATATTAAAGTAAAAGAAAAACAAGGGCAAACTTTGCTTAAAATAGATTGATCACGATCTTTGAAGAGAAGGCGTGAAAATGCACGATGGTAGATTTTTCTCTTGATAAAAATTCTAATTGACACTCAAAAAATTAGTCAAAGCGTCATAAGGCAAGCAGCATAAAAATCAATCAATCAATTAGCCTTTGCCAAATTGGCTTCGCATCAATGGTATAAATTCACCCTTTAAAGCCAAAGGTGGGAGTTCAGTTTGGTTATCAGTGGAAGCCATTGTGATTGTTGAAGATTGATAGCTCCGATGTCAGATAAAAATCAACATGGACACATGTAATTAAGAGTCTGGAAGAATGATACGATGAGAAAGAGTTTGGTTATTTCCAGCAGTCACAGTTAACAGTCCGTATCAGTAGGTTGCACCAGGAAGTATCAAGACCCTAACTGACGAAGTCTTCATTCTTATGTGATTGACATTGCTCCTGATAAATCGCTCTATTTTCTTTTCCCTTCAAACAATTTATGACAATCTTGTTGGGTGATGCTGACTTGCCGCAGGTAATGTAGACTCGCGAAAATCTTTGATTGAATAGAACGTTCAATGCTTGTTTGGTAAACGGAGCTACTTATAAATTCTAGAAAAGAAATGTTAACTTCAATGTTTTCTTCTAGCATTATTTAATTACTGGTAGTTTATTGCAAATTGTATATTTTTGATAAGACTAAAAAAATGTTTAAATGTGCACAAAATATCAAAATAAAAAAACTTATATATTTAAAAGAAAAACATTGAAGGACTTCAGTGACTTATGTTCTTCAGTGCTACAAAATTATTATTTTCAGGTAAATTTAAAACACGCTTACTAAGCATTATTTTACGCTTTGATATGTTATTAAGATATTTCAAATTATTTCTCATGCATGATACATAAAAATTGTGTTTTACTATAATGCATGAGTTGAATTGCCAGTAACCGATTTATTATTATCGGAAATGCAGTAAACATCCTAGCTAATATTTTATACAGTGATAAAATCTTTATAAACAACATTTATTTTTATATAGAAATAATATAGGAAATTAAGTGACAAGCTTCAAAATTATTTGATATTATTTTGAAAAATATTTCTCTTTTCAGAATTTATGTGATGGAAAATTACATTTAAATTGAATGTCAGAGAATTTAAGAAAATATATATATATATATATATAGTTTTTTAGGTAATATATTGTTACAAAGCAAAATACATGTACAGAAATAAATTAAATCAACATAGAATAACAACATTTTCATCAAAAATTAAATCTTATTTAAAAATTTTATTTAGTTTGCTCAGTATATCATATACATATACAACATTCTTCAGGAAAAACAATATACATATATATTTATTTTATTCATAGCAATATTATTAAAAATCCAAAACCTATTGCAAACAAACAACATTATATAATGAAGAACTATGCAAGAGCATAATTATGCACGACATATTTTTCATCTATTTACGTTTTTTTATGCATATATATATATATATATATATATATATATATATATATATAAGCCATTTTAACCTTCTTGATTCATTATAATCAACAAATGATAAACGTTTTCGCTGTGTAATACAAAACTTTAGTTAAATATCATTTAGCCTTATGGTCGTTGTCCTAATTTCATGCTGATGAATGCTTTCAAATTTTTATTTCGGTCTAATCTCTTGTTAAGAATTACGATTACAAATGCAAATCTTAAAATTATTTACATTAGCGTTACAAATGTCACCTTTATTTCAAATTTAAAGGATTTTGTGTTTTTCAAAATGCCACTTACAATTACTTAATATTTTTTTTTATCTAATTTACTTTAAACCCATCTATTATTAATATCGCATTAGTTTCTATAAAATTTCATATTACTTACTTTCAAACTTCTCCGGAAAACATAAGTGATAGTTTAATATATACACATATATATATATAATGTATAACCTTTATTGTGATAACTTTAAAACATTATCTGTGAATATATGCAATATGGATTTTATAATTTTTGGGAATACTTTCAGAAACTGAAATGCTCTATATTTGGGGATTTTCGTTAATGGAATATTCACGTGAAAACTTCCAAAGTTTTCTGAATTAAATTCATCCTTTTTATTATTCCCACTTCAAGTGAGAATGCATTGAATAAATCTAAGCTGTGAAAATTTTTTAATCAGAATTTAGCAGGGATTTATAAATTTGAATAACGAATCAGCTGATGGAGCTCAAGTTAAAGATTTCTCTGTAAAATTTTGATTAAAAATCAAATTGACTAAAATATCACTCTTGTTTTCATACATTTTTTTCTTTTTGTCTTTCCCTGCAAGTAAATCAAATATTTTTGCCTGTTTCACAGAGAGTAAATAATGTTTTAAGAAATTTTTCTGAAGAATAATATTTTGAAATTTGAAAGAATTTCTATTAAATTTTAAATGCAATAAAACAGAGTAGTTGATTTGAAAAAAAACATGTAACTAAAGTTTTCTAAAAATTAGGAAAATATGTTTAATAAAAAAACAAGGTATATTTTACTGTACTAAATAGTTTAATATAGCTTATTAAGCTTATATAATGATAACTGTAAAAGACTAAACAAGATAAATTATAAATTTACTATGAATTATTTAATATTCATTTGAAAGTAATTTTTAAGAGTTTCTGCAACAACTTAATCTTTAATAATAATAGGAAATTTTTTATGCATTTATTTTTTAATAATATTTTTTATCATTTACAGTTCTTAATTTAGAAAATACTTTACTTATTTGCATATAATCTTATAATAACTTTTATTTTGTAAAATCTCTTAATTCCAAGAAGCTGCACAAAATATTAATATAATGAGATAAACTTAAATCCAGAGTGAGTAAGAAACTTACACATAAAATTGTGCGCTTATACACACACACACAATTCCAAATAAAAAACGCGGAAGTTGTTTCCTTCCAGTTCTTAAGAGATGAGTGTTTTTTTTTTCTTTTTTTCTCTTAAAACACCCCAGGGTTACCGTAAACATGCGTATCACGTGAGAGAGAATGTGACAATTTACATTCAGAATTATCTTCACTAAAAGCGCGCTTTAGTTTCACATAGCCTGAAGAAAAGTTTTAGGTCAGACAACTGTAATTTCTGGGCACCCAAGTATGAAAGTAAAAAAAGTGGAGTTCCATGATCAAGAGCTTTTCCATTTTTCAGTAAATAAGCTTAACTTCGTTTTAAAATAAATCCCTTTATTTTAACCGAAATATCTCTTTCTCATTTTAGGCATCTATTTTAATTGTTAAAACTAAAATACATTGTTACAATAAAATTGAAATTGAAAATAAAATTCGTAAACATAAAAGCGTGTGTATAGTATTAGGTGAAAAGCTGTTTTCGTTTATGCTGATTTTCCGACCTGATAGTTAAATGCTCATCATTCATATTTTCAATAATTCGTAGGTTTTACTCCCACTTCGAGTGAGGATGTTTGTTGTAGTTAGAGAAAATCCAATTTAAACTACCGCTCTAGGTAAAATCAATAATCCTTCAAAACAAAATATTTGATTTTAATGAAACTTTGCACAGTAAATTTTTGGATTTACAGAATAAATAACTGCATAAGCATTTCTGTAATAAAATGCATGAAATAATCTTAAGGCATAAAGAGTAAAATTTTATCTAAAACTATATTTTTTCTTGTTAACTCATACCCAAACCTTCAGGATAGAAACACGAAACTGTTATATCTATACTGAATAAATTCTTACTTGAAAATGAGGTAGAATATCTTTAAAAGCGATATATCAAAAACATTTTTCATTGTTGAAGGAGTCTTATGTGTTATTGATATAAAAATAAATCATAATTTCAATGCATGTTTCACTTTTTTTTTTCACTGTAAACTAAATTAGAAAAATTTTAACATTTATATTCTCAACAAAAATAAATTTTGGTAAGAAAATATTTTTCTTTTCTCTTTTCAGATCATTTTAATTTATTTTAATTCATCTCAACCCCAGAAAAGTGGAAAGTCTATTTTGTAACATTATTTTACCCATAATTAGTCATTTTTCTATAGATGATAATTTACATGGACAAGTGTTAATTTTATCTTGTTGGAGTATTATAACTAATTTTTTTAAAGGTAAAAAAATTATAAATAATTTAATAATATCGTGTGGAACTTTTAAGAAAAAAAACAGTATGACGAAGTTAGGAATGTTCTATGATTTAGTATATCAAACCAAATTCGCAAAGATTTTAAAAAAGTATTGCATCATTTAAGAGATACTATATATTTACTGTATTCAATGCATTTATCTCTTCAAAATTTTGGTAAAATCTATAAAAAATTGGTACTTTAATACAAATAGAAATTCATTTCCTCTTAAGGTTATGGGAAAAAATATTTTAAAAAAATGGGAAAATACATTTGTCTGTTCAGCATACATCATATTGGAGAAAACGTTTTTTTCCAAATATTCCTAAGTATGCATACAACATATCCCTGCATTTGCATTCAAATTAACTTAGTTACGTAAGATAAATACAAAGATAAAATTAGAAACAAAAAAATTTTATATCTTTGAAAGAAAGAGAAAAATATTGATTCAATTATTTTCAGTTCATTCGTATTAGGAATACTGATCTCACATGAAAAGGAAATGTCCTGAGGAATAATGTCAAAGACTATTGTGATTAAGATTTTTTTTTTTCAGTTTGTGCCAAAAAAAGGAAGAATAGTTCATACAAAGAGAATAATAATTAATATATTTATTACAACTGAAGAATATTCTTTTTCTTTTTCCTTTCAAATAGAAAAAATGCGTTGTTGAAGATAACGGTAAAAACCGCATTTTTAGTGATAGTGTAAGGCGAGTTTCTACCAACTTTTGAAAAATGATTCTAAAAGTTTATCTGATACTTACATCAATTAACATACTACAAGACTGATTGTAATATAGGAATTTTATGGTCGTTTTTATCCATAGTGAATTAAGAAAGTTAATCATAAAAAATAAAATGCTACTTACAGCTATTAATACATAAATTTTTTAATTGTATTAACAACAGATCGTATTATAGAAGAATAATATGAAAATGTTTTTTCCCCTTTTGTTACAGATTCCGGAACTGGATAATTCGAAAAAGAATTTTAATCTGTAAGTAATATAGATATTAATAAAACTTGGGGAATTGCCTAAATATATGTTCACTATGGTTTGTTATACACTCAGGTAATCCAGGCTTGATAATTTTTAGCTACTTTCTCTAGGTATGAGATATCAGGAACAATTAAATCTAGCGTTTTGTTGAGTGTTATAGCGATAAGTTTCTGACAAATTTTTTCCCATTTTATTGACGTTGGATATCCTTCAAAGATTTTATCAATCCAACTTCTATTGAGAGAAGAAAATTTAGAAGAAAACTTTAATATATCATTTATTTTTTTTTACTATTTCGCACTATGATATATTTTATATTATAATAAAATATGGTGATTTAAAAGATAATATTACTTTTGACTCAATCTATTCCTGTAAATATTTTGTGCTTTTAAATATTTCATTAATTATAACAAATATCCTACTTATAGTAAGAGTTTTTAAAATTTATTAATTATAGAAATATTAATTTCAACTTAAAATATTATTTAAAAGGTTAGGAGAGAGAGAGATTTAATTACCATGGTAATAAAAAATATAATGCGGAAACAAAAGATCTGAATAAAAGATGACTCATACTTCTTTTGAAAGAGCCGGTGATAATAACAGCAGAAACACAAAAACATTTAACACACTTCTCAACCTATTTCAAAGACTGAGAGAAGTGATTTGAAAACCACACCCTTACTTGATAAACACTTCCGAACTTGGGACGGGCTCACGGATTTTAATGATGTTACACGTTCATAGTGTCCCATATAACACGCTCATGATTGCGAAACAAATCTACTCATGGAGTCAAGCATCTTAAAACTTCAAAATTATAAAAAATAGAAATATTTTATTATACACATTTAAAAAAATGGTGCTTTGTAATAAATTTTGAGAAAAGTTAAAAATATAAAAAATTCTTGCGTTGAATTTTTCCACTGAAAGTATTTTTGTGCAAATTTATATTATAATATAAATTTATCTCTCTAATCAAAAATATTTTTATCAGTGTGAAATGTTTATTCAATAAAATTAACACATTCGAAAAATATTTAAAAATAAGACTCAAAGTTACGTTAAAATTTAGAGACATTTCTGAATTTATAAATAAAATACTTCTTATGTAGTTCTATAAACAAATTAAGAATTTGATTTTATGAAAAAATGAAATTGTGCTGTTTAGAATAAAATGTTGAACTTATTAACTAATTTTAGAAAAATTTGGAATAAATTATGTTTCTTAAATCTCATTCCATGTATGCTAAAAATGTACACTTCAACTACTGAGACAATTCAGAACTTGGGCTACAAGTTTTTATTGCAATTTTAATGTTTTTTTGCAAACTGAATTATTAAACTAAAATGTTCATCATTTTCGGTAGATAATTTTTTTAACAATTCAAAATTTCAGTTTTCATATGGTCAAATTCATATGGAGCCTGGATATAAATCATTTTTTGCTTATATTATGTTAAATCATTAACCCCCCCCCCAAAAAAAAAAAATGTTTTAGAATGCTTAGATATCTGATACAAAAAATTAAATAATAAAACTTCAGATGTTTCTTACATAAAATACTGCATATTTAATTAACTCTTCTCAAAAGTTCATCATTTGTATGAAAGAAATTTTTTGTCCATATTGTTCAGCTTGAAGCCCTAAACTTCACATGATAAGTTTTCAAAGTCGAAAATTAATTAATTAACCCTTAGTATAAATTGCAAGAAACATAATCCATGCAAAACAAATTTAATATGTTATTAAAACAAAATATATACCAAACAATAAAGTTTAGAAACTAATACAATATTTAAACAGAGTTTCATATGGTTTCAATTATATTCGAAAAATCTGGCAGCTTGAAACTCGCTCCTTCGTAAAACCTTCTTAAACAAAATATCAAGCAATTTTTTCTAAATTCAGGTAAAAAGAGTTCCTAATATTTTTACTTTGCATAGAAATACTTCAATTAATAATTAATATATTTTGCTTAAAAGTAAAGATTAAAATGAGAATTTTGAACACATTAGAGAAAGTCAAAAATTCTTTAAGAGTGAATTTAGAAAGTTTTAATTCATTGTTGGGTAGCAAAATGAAATTTTTCTTTAATTATTTATTTATACTTAAACACAAATACACCAGATACCAATTTACAACACTGAGCGCAAAATTAAATACATTTACACAAAGAGGAAATAATAAATTTTTAAATTGGTGTTGTCTAATCGCACAGATCTTTATCAACCACCCACGAATAATCCCGATTTTTTTCTTTCTCGGGATTTTTCAAAGCAGAAGTAAGGATTTTCTACGGCATGAAGCACAAGTTAATCTTATGCTAAACATTTAACTATTTACTAAAATCAATAAATGCAAATAACGCTAATTTTAATTAACTGTTTTATTAGAGCATATCTTTAAAGATATGATAATTAAGAACAATAATACAAAATAGGTGTATTTTTAAGTTGTTATTGACTTTTAATGATTACAAACATTTTATGCACTCATAAAAAAACATCGACTACTTGTACTATATTAATATTCCTTACTTGGTTAGTATGGAATGCGTTTATTTACTTTATGAGAAACTTAATATAATTTAAATTATTTTAAATTATATTAAGTTTCTCTTTTCTATATTAATTTTTTATTTTAAATTATATTAAGTTTCTATCTTCTTTTATAATTTAAATTAACTTCTTCCATAGAATTGTGAAAACCACACATATATAAATTTGAATCTTCTTAAAAATCGCGCGCATTCCAAAAAAAGGTTCAGCAGGTGTTAAAAAAAATAGGTTGCTTCCAGCACTGGCTTCAAATATTCTATAATTTACAGAATCTAGCTTACATATTTATCTTATTTGCCAAAAGTATAAAATTTACTTTTTTTCTTTAAAATTATGTCTAGAAGCCCCGATAAGAAAAAAATATATTGAATTTCATACTATAAGTATATTGTGTAACTCATTATAACGATCAGTAATAACGTTTAATTTTTCAGAAATGTATGTAAAAAGATGTGCGTCTTTTACTTTGACTAATATGGCATATGTATAATTAAAATTTACTCTAGTTCAATATAAAACATGATAAAAAGCAAAGCTGTTATGCAATGAAATGGGATAAATGTTAACTTTGTAGAAATATGGCTAAGATAGATTATTTTTAATATATTCCTATTACCGTTAAAATGTCACTGCATCTACAAATTTGGAATTTTATTTTTTATCTTCATCAAAACATCTCTAGATATTTTTATTCTAATATAATTAACTTTTTGACTCTTTAGAAATGTTATTTAAGTACTGACTAAAAATAAGAATATGAAAAATATTTTTACAGGAAAATTTACTATTAATTATGTCATAGTTTTTGTCCACTGTATCAAAATTTTACATTTATTTTTCAAGTTTAAAGTGCATTTTTCAGTAACATACACTTACATTTAACGCTTAATGAATGATTAAATTATGTTTTCGTTTACAAGGAAATACTATGGTTTGAATAATTGTAACCAAATACGTACAATGTAATAAAGTTGTTTCCATTTAAGTGAAAATGAATTGCCTAGTTTCACTGACTGAAAAATTATTTGATTCTTTCTCTCTCTCAAATAGTTTGAAAGAAAAACTGGGAGAAAAATCAAATATAATATATATATATATATATATATACTACTGGCCATTAAAATTGCTACACCAAGAAGGCGACATGCTACAGACGTGAAATTTATACGAAAGGATGTAGGTGCTGTGATATGCAAATGATTAGCTTTTCCGCGCATTCAGACAAAGCAGGCGCCAGTAGCGACACCTATATTGTGTTTAAATGAGGAAATTGTTCAGCCGGTTCCTCATACACAAATTGCATTTGAACGTTGTTGCCTGGTGAAAAGTTGTTGTGATGCCTCGTGTAAGTAGGAGAAATGCGTACCAGCACGTTTCTGACTTTGATAAAGGTCGAATTGTAGCGTACCGGGATTGCGGTTTATCTTATCGCAGGATTGCTGCTCGTGTCGGTCGAGATCCAATGACTGTTAGCAGAATATGAAATCGATGGGTTCAGGACGGTAATACGGAACGCCATGCTGGATCTCAACGGCCACGTATCACTAGCAGCCGAGAAGACAGGCATATTATCCACATGGCCGTAATGGATCGTACAACCACGTCACGAGCCGTGAGTCAAGAAACGGAGTCGTTTGGAAGACGACAAGTGTTTGCACGAACAGTTCGACGACGTTTGCAGCAGCATGGACTCTCAGCTCGGAGACCATGGCTGCGGCTTCACTTGACGCTGCGTCATAGACAAGAGCGCCTTCAATGGTGTGATCAACGAAGAACCTGGGCGCACGAATGGCGAGACGTCATCTTTTCAGATGAATCCAGGTTCTGTGTACAGCATCATGATGGTCGCATCCGTGTTTGGCGACATCGTGGTGAACGCACACTGGCAGCGTGCATTCGTCATCGTCATACTGGTCCATCACCTGGCGTGATGGTATGTGATGCCATTGGATACATGTTTCGGTCACCTCTTGTTCACATTGACGGTGCTTTGAACAGTGCACGTTACATTTCTGGTGTGTTACGACCCGTGGCTCTACCCTTTATTCGAGCCCTGCGAAACCCTACGTTTCAGCAGGATAATGCCCGACCGCATGTTGCCGGTATTGTACGGACCTTCCTTGATACGGAACATGTTCGGCTGTTGCCCTGGCCAGCACGTTCTCCAGATCTTTCACCAATAGAAAACGTCTGGTCAATGGTTGCCGAGCGACAGGCTCGTCACCAAACGCCAGTCACTACGCTTGATGAACTGTGGCATCGTGTTGAAGCTGCATGGGCATCTGTACCTATACATGCAATCCAAGCTCTGTTTGACTCAATGTCCAGGCGTATAACTGCTGTTACTACTGCCAGAGGTGGTTGTTCTGGGTACTGATTTCTCAGGATCTATATATATCCAGCCAAATTTTTTGAAAATTTAATCACTTGTTATTTCTAGTATAATATATTTGTCCAATAAATATCATTTTGTTATCTGCATTTCTTCCTGGTGTAGCAATTTTAATGGCCAGTAGTGTATATATGGTTGTTCGTGTTCGTGTTCGGAAAATAATTTAGTTTTTCATGTGAAAATGAAAAACCTATAACGAATAAATATCGTATTGCATTGCATATTGTTCATTCTAGTCCAATAGCTTTTACCATCTTTCTGGTAGTAGCACGATTTCACACTCTGGTGTTTACTAGCAAAAATCTGATCTATGTGGGAAAATGACTTTCCGAACAACCCAATATATATATGTATGTATGTATAATATTTATAATTCATGTCCTCTATTACTGATAATGAGTCATCAGTAGGCAATGAAACGTGACGTGTAGAAAGTTAATTGTAGAGGCTTAAAAAAATTTTTTTAAAGTAAATAATTGTAAATGACTTAAGTTTTCTTTTCATATTTCTCAATTCTTTTTACAATATGGGGATTAAAAAAAATAAAACAAAAAAATCATATTTATTCCCTTATACATAATTAAGACAAAATATTGATGAATAAACAAAATTAAAGAACACAATTACTGTCTTTTCAATTTTACGAAATGTTCAGGGAAAATAAATGCTCTTTATATTGTCTTCGTATTTGGTCAGAAATATAATTATCTATCACAAAACATGCGGGAAGTTAAGAAAATGAATAAGTTCATTGAAATCTTTTACTATTTTTTTTATCTCAGTATGAGTATTTATATATTAGACTCATATGAACTGCATTTTACTTTAGTAAATAAAAATGCATCGAGTTGTTTACTTTACAATTCTGTATTAACTCTGGAAGTTACTCTATTAAAAAAAACTTTGATATCTCTTAGATTCTCTCAAATTAATAAACTATCCTTATAAGCTAAAAACAGAAATGCTAATAGTTTATAGCATATAAGAATTCATATTTCCTCAAAAAAGTTAATTCATATAGGATTTTCTTTATAAATTTTGACATGCTAAGAAAATTTGAAAATAAATTTTAATGAAATCTATTAGAAATTTTAAAATTAAGAAAAGCAAAAAATATTCTTTAAAGATATCAGTGCATAAAATACTATTTTCCGAAATGCAAATTTTGCATGTCATCGATTAATCGAAAAATTAGAAATCAATATTTCAGATTATGTAATCACAACTATTCATAATGACGAAGTGGATGAGTTATCAAAATTCGACTTTCTACCATTTTATTCAAATTTATTTTTTTAACTTTTCATGAAGAATAGTTTATTTTGTGTAAGCTAAATGTTTTACTATTTTTAAAAAGCTATAAAACAACATTAGCAGAGTGATATTAACAAGTTTTAAACAATTCCAAATTCCTTTTAAAGATTCAGGCTGAAAAAGCATATTTATGGAAAATTGCTCGCATCAAGCATATTTTATAAATATATTTACATTAGTGAATTCTTATCAGTACTCTATTTCTGTGTATTAAATTCCCAGTTCTTAAATATGTACTTTCATCATTTAAATGTCAAACCTCAGGATTTAATATGAAACTTGTATCAGTTACTCCTTATAATACGTTTAAAAAAAATTTCACTTCATAAATATCAAACAATAATTTAGCCTAAGTGTCCTTCACATTAAGTAAATTTGTTAAAATATTCTGTGTGTGTGGTTGTACCAGAATATATCATATATTGATAATCTGATAGATCATTTAAAAGATATTCAGTAAATCTTAGCACTGAATATAATTTAAGCTTTTAAATGTGTTAATAGTCACAATTTTAGTTCACATTATAATCCAAAGAGAGATTTAATACATATCTTTCTCTAACTCTCATCTTATAGTTTTATAGATGAATTTCATATGTAATTAGTTTAGAACGTTGACTAATTAAACGAAAATCACCGTAGGGTGATTGAAATGACCATTGGGTTTATCACCCTACGGTCATTTATTTTTGATGATGGTTGATAATTAGGACAGTACCTTTTCTCTGACATTCTCTGATATATAAAAACTTAACTTCAATCTGGAAATTGAATCTACGAATTGTTTAATTGAAGATCAAGGAGTCAAACATTCAAAATTCTTTTGGAGTTTATGTCCAACGATTAAAATGGACTTTATATCTAAGTGCATTAAGGTGTGATGTACTCTTAGAAGTAAAATTTACTGGAAAACCACTTTATTGCAACATTGTGATTCTCGATTTAAAAAAAACAAAAACGAGCATGAAATTTCTTAGTACTTTTTTAAATCTTCACTAAAGATTTATTTTGTAATCAACACAGAACAAATCTGCAATCATACCATATACGAACAATATTTTACGGTATTTTTAAAATATTAGATAGTTTAATTAAAATTTAATTAAAAACAAGTTACTCTACCTAATTACTCTCTCATGCTGCTAGTATAATCAAACAGTTAAAATATTAAGAACTGAGGCGTAGCGTAAGTTGGCTACAAGTTGAGTAAATATTGAGAAACAAATCTCAAAATTAAATTTAGAATTATTTAACGAATCACATCTGATAAGCTTTATTACTATAGAAGAAAATATTTAGTATTCCAAGTTATGAGCTTAAAAATTGTTCAATTTAATGGATATTCATTTTTTAGTTAGCCATTAACACTAGAACGAAACACTTATACCGTTATAGTAAAAAGCAAGTACAGTAAGAACACAATTCACACATATGTACATTAGATACATTTTACGGTTTATAACTAGCTCTACACCGTATGTTAAGTTAATATATTAAGTCATTATTCTCCAGAAATCCTCTGCAAAATACAGTTATCAACTTAACGGACATTAGAGAAGGTAGTCTATCATCGCTTCACACGATACTCAAAAGCACTTTAGCTTTCTTCGAAGTTAAAAACTGAAGTTTTCCGTCACGTACTCAAAGAGTAAAGTGAGAAAATAATCGAGACTGATGCAAATCATTCGGTTGTGTTACCATAAAGTAAAGATTTTTCGGTATTCGTATTTTTATACGAAATACTTCACATTTATAAACTATATATAGCGTTTATAGCAATAGGCCCTGTAATGTCACTAGTCATTAATATGCAAAACTTGGAAATGCGAACTATGATCTTTTGTCTTTAAAGTTATTGTTCAGTTAAATGATCCCGCTGCAACAGAAACACTTAATTGATAAGTCAGATTTATACTTTTTAGTCTCATTTCTTATCATAGACGTGGTATTCATTCTGCGAAAACTTATTTTAAAAAAAAAACTAAAATATTTTATGTTCTGAAGTTTTTAAAGCAAAGTTTTTATTTGAATACATCAAAAATAGTCAATAAAACACACAAAAAAATGAAGTCACAATGGCTTCTCCATATCCTAGTCTTTACTTGTTCTTTTCGTAGTTTCTTCGCTAGCTGACCTCTGCTCTTTGTCACGAACTCTTTTAGTTTTTGAGCGAGTATTATAAGGAGACTCGTAGACAACAAGAGATCTCGCTCTGGATCTAGAGGAACTACTTTGTTCTTGCTCTTCAAGTGATTGAGGGGAGACAGTTGCCGTAGCTTTCGTGGGACTAGACACGTGTAGTGACTTCATGGCTTTCGTAGGAGAAGATAATGGGCTAGCCACCCGAGGAGGTGTGGTAGGTAGCTTAGAAGGAGTCGAGAGGGCAGCTAAAAGCAGAGGACACTCTTCTTTTTTAGTTTCTTCTTTTTTCGTTTCTTCCAGAGAAACCTGGGGGTAGTCTATCTCTCCCGTTAAAATACTCTTTAATAGAGGACCATATGCTTCTTTTGTCTTTACCGAAGCAGAGTTCCCAGTTGCTGTTACTGTCACGGCCTGTTCACTGCTACTAGTATTTTCCTCAACATGCTGGGATTCCTGCTCTGCATGTTCAGGCTCTTCATGTTCAGGAGATTCTTCTGTTTCTGCCTGAACCTTTGGCTCCTCATTCTTGGAAGGAACTTTAACTTTCTTAGGCATCTCTGAAAAAAAGAAATTGAAAGTCGAATTGAACTAGAGTCCAAATGTTTTTTTTATAGTCTAAAGTACCACTTTAAGCTTGAGTAATGTATCTTTACAAAAAAAAAAAAAAAAAAATTAAATCCTTAAAAAATGCATAACTTCTATCAAAACTGCATCCTCATCGAAAAGGTAGATATTAAAAACTACGAATTAAAATTAGACCAAGAAAGTTAGAAACTATGCAATCGCCGTCAAGCCCCAAAACAAAGACAGAGGTCTGTTGTGATGAAGATATGAGGATTAACACAAGTACCATGACTGAAGATGCAGAAACAATCTAGTTTAATTTTATTAAAAGTGAAAAGTTAAACTGAAGTTTAAAATTTGCATACATAACGCAAATACGTGTTAAAATAAACATTAGCGTTTTAATTTAAGTAAAGAATAAAAGTATAAAACAAGGTATCATTAGACCTATTTCAAATTCAGAAATTTGGTAATATCAATGAAGAATTGTTACAACTCTAGAAAGAAACGTTTTCAACTATATAAATCTTTATACCGTATTATTAAAGCTCTTTGATCTATTTGTTGCATCCTAGTAGTAAAACTAATCACTAAAGATTTCTTCAGAGTTAAATATCACAAAACTTTGACATCTTACAATTAACTCTAGAATCAGGATTTTTGTAATCATTCAATGAATTGGACACTTCCAGTAAGTTTTAAATGCTGTAGATCGAGACTTAATTCTAAATTTTAAGAATGGATTTTTTAGCCTAATAAATTTCAGCAAGTGCTACAAGCAGTTCACGTGATACTTATTTTAACGACATTACCAATTAAATTTTTGGGCCTCAGAGATAACTAGGCTATAGGATTGATATCCTAAGATAAGCTCACTTTTTTAATTCATATCTAAATAATACAAGTTAAAGTTACATTTCCAAAGGAAATGTAAATTAATACTGTCTATATACTTATAAAAAAGAAATAAAGGTTGTCTGGTTGGATTTTTAACTCTCGTTTTGAAAGGAAGCTTCAGAACTTTAAAGCAGAGTTTGGGGTTGCATATTCTCTGCAGGAACTGCAAGAGTTCTGAAAAAACATCCAAGGAAAAATTATAGCGAAGTACAGAAAACTTAATTACTTTGACGAAAAATTAGTTATCGCTCATAGAAAACTTATAGTTTAGGTTTCTTTATAGCCACCACCTAAATTAGCAACAATCAGTATTATTTTAGACTTAAATAATTAAAGGAAAAATGAGAATCTCCTATCCGCATACTTATTATGTCTATATATGCTTCTCTATATAACCAAAAGTAGTCAACAATTTAAATTTAGGACTAGCCACTTGCTAAAACTAAAATATTACATTTGTATGACGCTTAGAATCAAGGAAACTAGTTATAGGAATTTAACAATCAAATCGAATACCACATTAAATTTGAAAGTTTTTAGTCTTATTAAGTTAAAAGTTACAGTGGATTCTTCCTGAAAACCCTCCCACTTTCATAAACGATACATAAAAAAAAAAAAATGAATTATACTTACTGGAAAAACACAAAGTTAAAATCCACACTAAAGAGAAAAATAAAACAGTTAAATACAATGTAGACTGAGGTCTGAACTCTCCGCTGCAAGCATTTTATACGCTTTCTTGTTCATTGGATTGTCTTCTTCAACAAAATTACAAAATTAGTTTTTTTCTTGCTAAAGTAGCCTGGTTGATGAATGCGTCTCTCTTGCGACTATAATGAGGGGCAAAAATGAACGAACTGAAGCAAAAACGTCATGATTAAATGACATGAATGTTTACTATCACATACGGGATGCCCTAATAGCTGAAACTTTTTGCAATGTATATGAATATTTGGTAACTACACTTCAAGAGGAATTTTTAATAAAATTAGGCTTTATTTACTTTATAATAGGAGAGCTAGATAACACTTTAGTACTCACCCAATCAGGCGTGCAAACAAAAATGCAGCATCCCTTTCACTTTATTCAATAGTGATTTGGATAGGACACTTTATTCCGAAGAGGTCGATTCTAACACTAATCAGTGTTAAACTCTAATGAAGGAATATTAAACTATAACATAAGGTCTCACCATTCATATGTCGTATAAGATACTTACTTAAGTGCTGACTACTTCATTTGATCAGCTGGACCTCAGAAGTTTTGACATACTCCTCTATAGCCCACTAGTATCCTTCTCCGGTATCATACTAATAAAGGAATATTCTAAGCCACTAAATATTGGAGGTTACAAGAGCCTATTCTAGTAAGAATTCATTTATTAGGTTTCCTGTATCTCCGTTAGTATGGTGTACAAGGTGTAGAACCATTTATCTGAATATGAACAAAATTCAGATTGCGTTGGTTGTGATTACCATCTTTCATCTGTTGGGTTTGGTTCAAATGAGGTTAGGTTATTATAATATGTTTTCATCTCTCTATTTCTTCTGAAGAAAACATCTCCAACAATTGCTAATAAATAACATGGTCGACACATCAACTAGCGCTTAACTTTCCATTTCTCATCAAGAAAGGATCTCATTGCAACTTATGGAAATTTTTGGTATATAGATTTCTCAGCATGCTGTCTCCAGTTGGTGCAGGCATTAAACCTACTATTTTCCAGACACGAAAGGCATTTTTCCACATTTGGCTTCAGTTGCTTCGGGTTTCCCATCCAAAAACATTTTGGTTGCTCAACGTTTTTCACTTAATACCATTTTGCCACATATTTATTGCTGTTTTCTGAGAAATCTATTTTTGACCATACTAAAACCTCATTATAATCATTAAAATTGATCCATTATCACGAAATGTTCATTTATAACGTGTCAATATTCTTAACATTCATATCTACACTGTAAGTTTCCCACGTGTTGTTCATTTTTATGATGTTACCAATTCGAAGTCGACAAGTTGCAATATTTTTATAAATTTATTATTTTGTAAGAAATTATATATTATTACATAAATATTTTCAAATACTATTTAGTTACAAGAAGAGGTATTATCCAAATCGAGAATTTTGCCCCAGGGAACATTCATTTTTTAGTATAAGATGCTCTTTGCAATTTTAAAATTATTTACAAAAATTTTTCCATTTTACCTAGCTTTCGTTGTTGAGTGGATAAGTTCGAGTTCAAGACAAGCTAAATTTAACGTCCAATATTAAAAAAATTTCTACTGTATTATTATTATTTATCAGTTTTGTGCCAGAATTTGTGCTTTTATTTTTATTATTGTTATTTTCTGTCAGACTACTGTTAGTAACGATCCTCATCATATTAGAAGAGAATATTGAAAATAATAATTGATGCTTAGATATTTTACAAAAATAGCTTACTAACAATGTTGAAGTACTCACTTCTTCATTATTTATTACTTCTCTTATAAGTAGTATTCACTTGCCGCAAGGTATGAAACCTGGAAAACTTTCATGCACCCACACAGACAGACGTGCATGCTTGAGGCAGAAGTGCAACATACATCTCTCATTGTTCAACAGAAGCTGGGATCGAATCTGGGATCTTATACGCAGAAGAGCAGTGTCCACTAAGCCACAAGGTGATCCTTATAAACTATTCTTCACAAAAATAATGAGCTTTTTATTTTTGATTAATTATTAATAAATAATAGGCCTCAAACTATATGATTAAGCATGTGATTACAATTTAACAACATTAATAATTACAAAAGTTTATACGTGGTTTTTTTTTCTGCTTCTATTGTATAAATTTGTAAAGCTTCAGATTGAAAAGTAATTCTAGTATATTAATAATTTGAATGAAATATTTTCTTTTTTTCTGATATTTTATACTGAAATAAATTTGTTGTGAAGTATACATCAGTTCGAATTAAAATTATCTTTTATTATTCTATTCATAAAATTCAGGTTATAATAAGGATAAGAACTTCGTGTTTCCTGATGTCGGAAAAGTTTAATGTTGAAAGATATCTAGTAGCCATGCGAAATTCTGGTAGTTCATGTGTAGAGAGTTAATGGCCGTGACTTTGAAAATCTCGTGTGAAAGTAACCTTGATTGTAATTTTTTAAACTTTTTAAACATATTTACACATCAATGAATATCCTTTTTTAATATATTTAAAAAAATCATAGCTTGTTAAAATAAATAAATAAATGAAAGTCGGAGCAAAGATTACAAAATAAAGCGAGTAAGATTAATTGAGATATCAAATGTTAAAAATGCAAAACATTCCTTGGAGGTTGACAAGTATTAAGAAGTAATAGTATCTTGATATTTAAGTATTTCACTGAGATGAAGTTATTACCCCAAAATCTCAGTAAATCTTTTATCTTTCAACTTTCACTATAATTTTAAACATAGATTGTAAATAAGCATTTCATCAACCGCGCTTAGAATGGATTTCATTAATATACACATTTTCCGGATTAATATATTTAAAAGTATATATCACACGCACTCAACCATTTAATTTATCGTTTTTTTAAACATGATAAAAATTCTAATAAAAATTTTTTTAATAATCATGTTTCTGAAAACGCATCTGATAACTGTACTGTCTTAGAATAATTATTCATTCATCACAAAATAAAATATTCTTAAGTGGACTCACGTAAGAAATATATATATTTCTTTAGCATCAGATACGAGAAAACATATTGTCCAAACACAAATGCTTGGAAATATACTTAAAAGTTTAAGAGGATCTTGGACCTGTTAATAATCGGGGTTTGGCACCTTCCACTCCTTGTATGCATTGATGCATAAATAGAAGTAAATATTTCACCCCAGGAAGTGTTGTTGCTGCACCAATATGCTTCCCTGTACCTAGCCCTGAGTTGGACTCCACCAGTTAGATAGAAGCAGCCGGGTAGTCTCCATAATTTTAAAGCAGGGACCAAGCAGAGAACCCCAATATTTGGCCTCCCACTCCCAGAGGTATCATTTCATTTGAGTGCCGTTGCGACCAAGCTTAGTTTTAACATGTCCCATCGGCCTTTAGCACACACGACGGCTCTTTCGGTTAAGCCGAGGCTCGAACACACTACCTTCAGATAATAAGAACGGCGCCCTAACCAACCAGGCCACCTTGGCCTTCACCAGGAGGTGTAATATTCGTCGAGTCCACAAGTACAAACCGCGAGAATTAAAATAAAATCTTCTGCATTATAACAAATAATCATAGCAACTTCCGAGCTTGCCAGGATCCGTTGTGCCCCACTGACCCACGTAAGGCTCCTGGAAAGAGGAGGGGGAGCATTGACGTCCCGACCTATAACCAACTTTATGGTTACTATAAAACTTCGTATAAAGCAACTTTCTTACATACATTTGATTACATTTTGTATTAACCATTGAGTATATATATATATATATATATATATATATATATATATATATATATATATATATATATATATATATATATATATATATATATATATATATATATATATGAGTATGTATGTAGTATGTATATATATGTATATATATATATATATGTATATATATGTATATATATATATATATATATGTATATATATGAGTGGTTGTACTATCCCGAACTGTACGAATTATTCTCATTCAAAAAATATAAATATTTCCAAATAAAGGAGAGTTTTAACTTTTTTTTCATTCATCTTTATGGGTAAATTTTGGAACGATATTTCTTATTAAAAGTAATATTTTTAGTCTTTCTAAAACTGAAATAAAAAATATAAATTGTGCAAAAATTATTATTTATTTTTTTTAATTTTGTTTTACTGTACAAAAATCATAATATCAGAATTTAAAAAATAACATTTTATATATATTGTAAGTATATGTTATTACTGATTAGTAAAGATGTATATAACAATAAATAACTAGCAAGTAATACATACTTATAACATATATCATAACTTACATATATGTAATTACATATACTTCGATATATTATTAATATATATATATATAATATCTTTTTTTAACAATATATATATATATATATATATATATATATATATATATATATATATATATATATATATTGAAAAAGATATTTGTATAGAAAAACTACATATATATAATTGAAATATGTAATACTTTATATAACATAAAAGCTTGAAATTTATTACAAGCATAACTTGCAGAAATAAAAAATAACTTTCATATATTGGTAAGTAAACATTGTTTCTAACTAGTGAGTATTAATATATGATGTTTTTTTATTTCTAATTAGTGAGTAATAATATATATTTACATTATATAACTTGTGAGTCATACATACTTATCATTGAATATTTACTCAGGTATTAAATAAAAAACTTATGAGTGAGTTAAGGTGTTTTTTTTTCTTAAATTATATTGTAAATAGAAATAATGTTGGTATATTAACTTAAAATTTAATTACTCATTTGATACAGCAGCACAAAATTTAAACAGTTCATTTTTAAAAAAATTCTTTGAAAGAACATTTTTTGCCAACTATATTCATATTAAGATGGAATTCAAAAATTTACAATCAATATTTCTGCATAAATTTATGACATTGAATTTATTTTATTTTTATGTTTTATGAAAATAAAATATACAATTTATATTTAAAAAAATAATATACATATTATGAATATGTCATATATTTCTTGAAAATAAAATAAATTTAGTTAAAATAGGAAATATATTTATTTTCATGAAATATGCTTAGAGGAATATTCTGAATGGATGACAAAAGTTTTTTGAAAATAATTAAATTCACTATTAAATTAAATTAGCATATTTTAATTATATATTCAACATTTCTGCATATAAATAAAATTAATACATTTTATTTTTATTAAATCTGCTTACATATAAATACAGAGTAAATAATAAAAATATTCTGCACTTTTAAATAAAATTTAATATAATCTAAAATAACTTTATTGAAATTCTACATTTTGGAGAGTAATTTATTTCATTTTATTAAATATGCTTGATGGCAGTGTAAATATCCAAAATTATAACTATGAATGACAAAAAAAGTGAATGAATTTTATAGTTCAGATACAATTTAAATAATTAAACGCTTCGAACAAGGTAGTCATAAATAATATATTAATTTTAAACTTATTTACATTTTAAATAAGCCTTTCTAGTGAATAAAATGTATTAATCTTAAAAATCGTGATATTATTTTTTCACACCCAAACTCCTTTATCAAAATGAGCGGCCATAGAAAAAGAGCAAACCGTAAGCATGATAAAATAATTTCAAATATTAATGGTCTTAATGTAGCCATTTTCATTATTTAATTACTCACAAAATAGTTTTGTGGCCTATGTTCAACATTAGGTACCAAACGTTTCTAAAAATTTGGCTTTAAATTCTTAAATTTCTCAAGGCAACTAACGAAAAACTGCAAGAAAATTATCTAACGAAAAACTATAAAAAAATAGAAACAAGAAAAAATACATTACGGTCGCCAAGATTTGGACAGCGGAGATCTCATGCATCGCCTGGGTAATTAAGGGACTCTGTGCCTTAAACCTGCTTTATAACTAATCTAACATTAATTAGTATTGGGCAATTTTCGATTTTCCCAAATGATTAGCATTATATGTGTAAAAAAAAATTGAAAAATAGTTTCGTGTTAATCCAATGTATTTATAAACATTAATAAGTCGTACAATAAATATACTGGATGAAATCTATTAAATAATCTACAGTCCAATTATATATTAGATTTTATTTAGTCTAATGTATCCATTTTCATAAAATGCGATTTATTTTATTATTATGTAAAAGTTTTGTAGCAATTTCACATAAATTATTTGTCAAATTTTCGTAAAATTGAATCCTAATTAATATTTGATCATTGTAGAGGTAAAAGTTGATATATACTGTCTACTCAGCAATTAACGTGCATTTTGCACTCAGCAATTAACGTGCATTTTGCACTCAGCAATTAACCTCCTAACATTACTTCCTGTGAAAAACCTATTTATTGTTCATTAAAAATATGTGGTTTATTAAATTGTCATTTCTTAGTTATTTTTTGTTGTGGACTACCTGATAATATTTGTAAATACTTTGGGTTGTTCTGTCACGAAACATTCTGTTCAATATACTTACTTATTTTTTACGTACAGTATTTCTTAGATTTGGATAATGTTTTTAATATATCCACATTTTTATAAGTTTCTCTACCATTGTAATTATTGTATTCATGTAGTATGCTGAATTAATCTCAATTCATTATTCTATCTTTAAAAGAAAATTGCAATGATCATTCACTGTTCATAATAAGAAACAAAATTTTTAAAAAATGACTACGAATAACAATATATTTTTCCTTGAAGTTTGAACCCTCAGAAATTGATAGTTTTCTAAAGCTCCACCTAACGTGAATAGCTCACACAGTGAAAGAACTTTATAATGTAATTGGAGTGTATTAAATATGTGTGCATATTCAAATATTTTAGAGGAAAATATGATTTTTTTAATTATTTTATTAATGAATGCTTCAAACGAAAAGTTTTATCATATGTCAAGCACGCACAATTTATTTTAACTTCCTTATAATAAATCAATTCACTTTCCTTGGATAAAGTAAAGTATTTTTATTAAAATCATGCAACTCATTGTGATATATAATCATCGATTTTATATTTTAAGTATTTAAAATACAAAAAGTAAAAACTTTCACAGCTCATTATACTAATGCATCCCAAACGGGCAATTCACAAGAGATATTTGAAGAAATCTCAAATAAAATTAAGCGTAAATATGTGTAAACATGTCCCAAAGCCCATTTGTTTTAAGTGTTAGTCTATTTGACCTAGACACCAAGTTTTTCATATTTAGTTGCATCCAAAAATCATGCCAAATGATGAAACAACAATGTGACTTACTAGTAAAGAAAAGACGGTAACAGTAGCAGTAAAAAGACTTCACTTAAAAAAAATGCAGCTGTATACAAAAAGCGATACATTTAAGACTTTTAATGGGATTGAGATACGGTATTGCTTCCTGCAAACATGGCCATGTTACAATGAAACACATTTTAGTAGAGTTCAATTGCTTGGAGACCTGTTCTTGGAATATACTTGATTTTCCAAGTCATCAAAGATTTTGTAGTCGGTGTTCATGTTACGCGTTGTTAACCGATTCAACTGATTACTTGAGAAGCTTCAAATCCAGTTTTTGATAAGAATTTGAAACTCATTGAAGATTAAAAATCCAATGAGAGACATAATTATTCAAACAATGAATGACTTGTGCCAGGTACTTCATATTGTTGCTATGAACTGGATTGGAAGAATGTTAGTGCTTGACAATGTTTCTTTTTTATCAATATACTTCTCCATTGCAATATGGAAAATAATCCTTTGTGTTAAATTCTAAAACAGTATGAAATAAGAAAAAGTAGTATAAATTCTTTTATGATATTCTGTAGCTATCTGAAAAATATTTTCATTTATATCATTTATTACTTAACCATGTTTAGATATTCATGTGATGATGATGTTGATTGTTTTCTTAAATTTTCAAGTATTATCTTCAAATCTTAGTTAAAGGGAATTAGCATGCGAAATTTTAAGAAACATGATATCATTAGAGAGTATGAAAATGATAGATAATTTCATGTTTTTATCGAAAAATATTTCAATAACGAAAAATTATTTTTGCCTATACAAAAGTAATGCTCTTCAAAACCATGATTTTTTTTTCCTTTTTAGAAACTTTCATGAGTATAAAATATGAGCCATATTCAGTTAAACACAAGCCATGTAAGAATGCGCATATAACCCTTCCTTCTTTTCAAGATTGTAATATTTATTTACAATTAGATTTATGGCGCTCTTTTTTTCCATTGAATTGTGCATTCACCTGCTCTCTCTACTTTTTGGGAAGATTACCTATTTATAGAATTAAAGCTTGGCTCTTTGCCGTGTCTTGACTCAATTAAATACCCATGCAAAAAGTTAAATATGTTCATTATTCCCATCTCCGACTGGGCATTTGTTTTCATACTGTATTTGAAGTATGTCAACAAATTCGAATGTAATGGATTCTTCAAAATTATAAATAATTAATAGTTTCAAGAGATTTTATAAATTAACATAATATTAAGAGCTAATTGCATGTATCTACTTTGCCGAATTACATCTGGTTTAATGAATTTATAATTTACCCTTAACTTAATGCATACTTACTTAATTTAGATTTTGCTTAGGAAAACGTGTATCTAGATTTCGTGAATTCTGTCTAGTTATGAACTGAAAAGGCAATCATTAAATTAACGCAAAAGAAACAGAACATATATTAAATATATTTTTAAAACATACCAAAATAAACAAAAACCGAAAGAATTGAAAATTTACTTCTGACTGAAGTTTCAGTTTAAATGTGAAAATAGGAAGTTCTACACTTTAACACACAAAAGTGTAAATATTAATATAATTTAAATATCTTTTCAAAGCGATGTTTTGAATGATAAGAAAGGTTGTTTCATGCACAGATTAACTAATAATGAATTGAATGTCTCATGCTTAAAAATTTTTTATATACAAAAATATCATATATTGAAGTCGCGACACATTTCATCAACGTTTTCATGTATTTCAGAGCAGTGATGTATTAAGAACGGCAAAAATGTATTCGCTAAAGAAGCTAAAACAAAATGAAAAAGTAAATAACTTCATATTTTAAAATAATTAGACTTTGGGAATGTAGAAAGATGGGACACCCGATGACTTATATATATAATAATCCAGAAGTTATTCATAGCTGACAGTTTTAAATGGGAGAAAGGAGTATACGCTTTTGTTCTTGAAAAGAGAAAATCTCCTGAAAGGTGTTATATAGTTTTTATAAATTAAATCATGCCATAAGCAATTCAGTCATTTAAAATGTGTTCAAATTAGCATCAATTATTGTTTGAATTAATAACAAACGTTATAATCAAAATTTCGGAAGGAAACTTTGTTATTTTTAGTGAGCCAAACAATGACATCTTGATATAAGTTTCATTCCTTTCGGTGTTACTATTCTCATTCCAAACGCAAACAAAATTTCTGTGGACAAACGGAATGAGGATTTTATTTATACAGTTTCAGTATAATCAAAATTTTAGTTAAGAATTTAAAAATATTTTGCATTTTTCAAAATATTACAAATATTTACATATTATATATATATTTTTAATATAATATCAGAACTATTCAATGTTTATTATGGCTATAATTACTCAAATCAAAAAGTCTAAATATTCAGCAGTATCAATGCAAATAAATGAGCTTATAAACGCAGGAGAAAAGTCGTTAATGATATCACGTTAATATAAATGGATTTTTAATACTATGCTTAAGTTTCTTCAAAAAATAATCAAAGTTTATCAATTTAGCTTTGCAATGATATAAATGCACGTATTTTTAATAAATTTCTATAGATTAAATTATCAAAATACTTTCGTAATCTAAATCATGACTTTTGTACAAATATAGCACACAAATTGAGTTCCTATATTTTTGCACGAAAGTATATTTCTCTCACATAAAAAAAAAGTAGTATATGATTGTCCATTAATCAGTTCGTTTATTTTTCCAATGTAAAATTAAAAAGTAACTTTTAAAAAATAATCCATTGATAAACACAAAATCAATGATGGATATAAATTTATCATCGTATATGAAATCATAAAAGCAATGATTATTGAACGTAATAACAATTCGGGAAAGAAAAGATGCCGACCGCTAAGACTATTCAAAATTCTAATGATAAGAGCTTTTTGTTGTTTCCTTTTAATTTCCCATAAGAAAATTCACAGAGATAGCTCATCTTTTTTTGCTTAAAATTTACCGAAGTAAAGAAAAAGGTGGGAAGGAAATTTTTTGGGTTAGAAAAGGAAAGTTATTTTAAAAAGAAAAAAATTTATAATTTATGTATTAATAAAAGATGTGTATTGATATAAACCATACAAATTAATATCAGGAGATAATTTTAATTTTGATAATTAATGTGCCTTAAAAATTCACTGTATCACGAGTCCAAAAGATTAAATCGAATTGAAATTTCATCAAATGAGATGAATCATTAAAGCTTTTGTTTTCTAGTTGGTGTTATTAAGTACTTCAGTTTTCTGATAAATTTATTATCATTATTTGTCATTGCAGTAAATTTCAGTTTTTTTTTTTTTTTTTTTTTTTCTTTTAAAAATCACTTTTTTTTATCAAAAACTACATTCAGTCCTCAAGAACAAAAAAATTTAAAAAATCTATTTAATATTACTTATTTTATGCAATGTAATTTAATTCATGAATTATTTAGCATTGATAGGTAAATATGCACATGTATTTTACAAAAATAAAAAGAAATTCGCTTCCTTTAAAATACACTTTTCAATTATCAATACAATAATTAAATAATTTAAGAAAACAAATAAATTTTTATTTCGCATTAACTAATTCTTTTTATTGGAATATACAGTTATAAAATCACTTTCTATAATCTCTTGTTTCCCTTAAATAAGCTGAATCTCAAGTCTATAAAAGCCATAAAATCGTTGATGAAAAACTTGATAAAGTGTCTTTGGCTAAGAAAATTTATCAGTGCATTAGAATAGTAGGCGACCAGTGGATACCGAGTTATGAAAATAATAACGGCGAAGAAAAACCTACCATTCAACCTTTATTATATTTTATAAGGGCTGACAGGGTCTTGTGTTGCTGATGTTGCAATAATGGATAACGCCACACTCCACACGGTCAATGAACTTTCCAGTAGAAAGCAACCCAATCAGTTTGGTTACGTCTTTCAACATCGAAAACCTCCCGGCGAATTATTCTTTGTACATCACAATCCACATTCAATACAAATTTCTTAAAATCAGGATTAATTGGTAACTTTAAGTCAGAGTGTTTACAACTTACAAAGATCATCTTACGAAGATCAATTATTCATTTTTGAAGTACACAACATTATAAATCATCAACATCTTAGAGTTTTACGAGCAAAGATGAAACTAATAGCGCAAACATGATAAAAACCCCAATAAATATTGCTTAAATAAACTTCTTTTCTGATGTTCCTTTCATTTTGTGCATCAATGTTAAGTTTATACCAGTATTTTAAAAAAATTAATATTTAATTTGTTTTGATGGCAATTAAATTGTCTGGATTCAATATTTAATTGTTAGACTAATTAAACAGTTTGGATTCAAATTTTAAATATTGAATGTTGATAGAAGGAACAAGGAATTACACACTACCAGTAATCTGAAAATGTAGCAAAAAAAAGATTTTCCAGGAAATGACGAAACTCGTCAAACAGAGAGAGGCAGCAAAGAACAATAAGTGATCTGTATTTCGAAATGATATGCATAATACAGAGCGAGAACAGAATCAGGTTAATAGTAGGGCCACCGTGGACGGTGATACACGAAGCAACAAGTCTAGGCACAGAGTCAATGAGATGGCGTTCTGTGAGGAATGGCTCTCCATTCCCTATCAATTATTTTCCAAAATGCGTCTTCTCAAGGAGGCATTGGTAGGGTCTGCAAATGGCACCCAATCACATCCAAAACGTGTTCGATTGGTGATCACGGTGGCAGAGCAAGCAGAAGTATAATTTGCAGGGCATGTTGACTGATGCGAGCAATGCGCGATCGGGTGTTATCCTGTTTACGAAGACACTGGGCATCATCTGTAGGTAGGGAGTGTCATTAGCCACAGCACATTATCCACGTGACGTTGGACTGTCATTAGCCACAGCACATTATCCACGTGACGTTGGACTGTCATAGCGCCGTAAATACGAACTAGAGGTGACCTGGAATCTTACGCAATGGCGTCACAAACCACGATGCCATGTTGTCGCGATAAGGAAAGTTATACAATTGATGCAGGACTGAACCTGTCTCCATGCCACACTCGTACGCGGTGACTCTCACTGAAAAAACAGATGCATGACTCATTTGAGAAGACGGTCTTGTGCCGCTCTGTCGTCCATATCCCTCTAATCCGGTAACATTCCAGACATTGGTGTCTATGATGTGGGGTCAATGGTTTTCTTCCTAATGGACGCCATAAGGGTAAGCCACTAGCAACCAACCGATGGCAAAGGGCTATGTTTTATATGAGAGCACCCAGGGTGTCTTGTACTTGCTGCAAAATTTCAGCAGACTTGTTTTGCGGAGCTGCCACCACCTCCCACCGGACGAATCGATCCCCGCATACTGACGTCACTCTGGGTGCACTGGAATCCCACAAACCTTGTACTGTTTCTTGCTCTAACCATCTTCGCCTCAACCGGTGCACTGTCCCTCGACGCTTCCCTCGACGATGGGCTTGCATTCTCTGCAATTACAGGCGTCTTTTGCGACAAGAATAAGCTTTCAACGATTATTTTCCAATCAACAACAATTTTGCGAATATTGTCCACTCTGCTGGCTCTTCAGCTTATATTTTATCCAACGTGCTCTAGAGCACATCATTTGCATAACTCAGTAAGTTGCCTCTACCCGAAAATTTGCATAATTTTCTGGTCACTGCTTCGTTTTCAATGTCAAACAGTGTATAAGACATGATAAAATGTATGATCTATACTAAAGCATGCTGTGATTTCATTACTGCCTTTGTAAAATTCGTACACACAAACAATATTAACAATCTATCACAAAAGTGAAACTCTTATATTTTGGTATTTATATCTTTCACATTGATTAGCGATTTTGGTCATTGCATCATTATGCGTGACTGCCATTCAATTAAAAACTTACAACCTCTGAAAAAGGAAGAACTTTTACACTTACCTAATATGTGTGACTTTACATTTATTTCGAAGCAAAATTAACATCAAAGCAAAACTTGTAGCTTGCAAATTGCTTACAAATAGGTTTCATTCTGATTGTCATTAGTATTTATTATCATTTGAGATTCTTACTTAAACAAAAACGTTATTCCCACCAAGGAATGCCCCCTGAAACGTTCAGTTTTAGCATATAATTAGAACGTACTCATAACTTTCAGTAGAAAGATACAACAAATATCCTATAGCTATCCCAAGAGAAAAAAATCGTGAAGTTTTAATTCTACAGGGTATACATTATGAAACTCTCATTCCACAACTGTTTTCCATTTCATGGATTACGAAAATATTTATTTCCTTCCAATATAATGCTACAGACTTCAATTTGTTCTACATACTGTGTTAAAAATCGTGTAGAGATTGATCAATTGTATTAATATAATTGGAAATAGCTTTCTATTTTTTATTGATTTTTATTTTAAAAAAATGTTATTTAAGAATGTATTTGTAAAACTCTTTTCACTACCTTTGGATCAAAATTTTTATTTGTCCAAAATTCGCAAAATTTTGATTACATTTTAAAAAACAGGATGGAAATTTATGCTGGTGGTATTACTTATAAAGAAATACCATCAACATAAATTTCCATTCTGATATTCAGGTCAAGACAACAGTTTTAACTCTTGATGAGAAAAAAATATTTAAAGATCTATTTCAAACGGCGGAAATTAACATTTCTTTTCCATTAAATAAAATATTTTTCTATTGTTTTTTTTTAATATATTACTTTTCAAACTTTAATTTGAAACTTGTTTGAAGACAATCAAATATTCTTGCGTTAATTAAGGCTAGCGTAAATTACTTATATGTATTATAAGAAATAAAATTTTGCTGTAAGGAAACTTCATTTTTTTGTCCTAATTATTTTCATAATAATAGTTATAAATATTTTAAGAAACTGATTAGTTTTTAAAAGCTTACTTCATAAAAAAGTAAAAAAAGAAATACACTGAAACTTTTATACACTTCTTTATATATAACGTAATAAAAAAACTCATTTTTTAATACCGCTTATCTGTATTTTTTGAAGTAATAAATTTTGCTTTACTTAAATCATTTCATAAAAAATATTAATAAAAGCTTTTGATACTCATCAATGCAAAATTTCTCAGATTAAAATTACTACTGAAGGATGAAGTACATTTTTACGATAAAAATAAATGTTAAATATAAAAATAATTGTTAAATATAATAAAAATGATAGTAATTTCAGCATTTCAATGGAATCATTCCTCAGCCACAATTACATTCAGAAATCTCCCAGGGTAACGGATATCTTAACAGTTGAAAATTACAGAGAGATATTCTAATATCTCAGATTGTGTAGTCCCATGTAACCTTCGGGAAGACTTTTCATAAAAACATTTCACAAAGTCAGGTAGCATTTTTCCAAAAGCCTCCTATTCCATGTAACAAATCTGAATACAAAAGTCAAAAGCTTCTTCCATTATCAACAATAACTAAGTTCGAATTCGGAACATTTTGCTGAAAATTTAAGTTTAATGGACCATAGTGAATCTTAACATTAAGAAAATTTGTATATTAACAACTCTTATTAAACATAAATGTCTACTGATGAGGGTTTGAAACCAATTGAAAAGAACAAGCATTTTAACGTATTTCTTTTCTTATTTTAGGTTAGACAGAAAATAACTTGGATTTTTTTCATACTTAAAATAAAATCATATCTGTATTTATTTTAACAATTAGTACTAATTAAGAACGTTAATACCGACATTACAATTATAAATCTAAAAACTCGAAATGTGTTACATCGATAAGAAAATTATAAAATTATTTTCAAAGTATTAATGAGTATGTAAACCCAATATTTATTAATACATTATTATTACAACATTTCTTTTAATTTTCAGTGCTGCAAACATTGCAATTTGTTGCAATGTTTGCAGAAGAATCGTTGGAAGTTTTCTTATATGAATGGGATTTTGTATATAATGAGTACATACGTAAAATTTTAGCAATTCTACCTGCCCTGCAGAATATAATTTAAATTCTTTCTGTTTCTATTTTTCAAGGTCATACTATTGTTTTTAGATTATTAATGTCCAAATTATTGGTGATAAAAGTAATTTTAAACCAATAATAATAGCTTTATTATTTTTACGCAATTAATTACATTGCGTAAAAATGCGAAAATGATAAAACTGTTATCAACAGTTTCGATTATTTCAGTGCTATAAATATTTTTAGTCTTATGTATATTTAAATTTAGAACTATTATTAATATATAGAGATTCTCCAGAAATAATACGACAAAAGAGACAATTTCATACAATTGATTCAATAAAATTTTCGAAAGATTTTACCTTTACTAGGAGCTTAATATAGAAATTTGAATTAAATTTAAAAAGACGTTTTCATGATATAAATATTTTAATGAATCATGAATTTTTTTAACTATTGCAGTAATTAGTCGGCTTTAATTCTAGCGGTTTCAATAAGAATCTGTTTAACAAATATGTATGTATAAATAAAATATTTTCGTTTCAAGATTTTATAGTCATAATAAGTTGTTTCAAGTTTGCATCAATTGATTTAGATTTTAATAAATTATAAAAAATAATTTTAAAATAATTACTATTAATTGAATTAGTTAAAATTAATTTAAAATTCCAAGCACACCTACACAAGCAGATTTGCTTACAGGAAGTAAAAATATATTATAAGCACCTCCTGTAGTAGCTGACAGTAGCTGATTTTGAGCCAGAAACTCTTTCTTCGAAGTCATTAAAAATATACGTAATATATGATTATACGTAATATATGATACGTAATATTTCGTATTATGATACGTAAAAATATACGTATCATAATACGAAAAAATTAATATCATGTTAATTTTTATTATTAGTAATTTATTTTCATTTTAATTTTAAGTAGTAAAATATTTATGAAACCTGATTTTTGGTAGAATTATTAGGCATGTAAATTTTGATTAAATGGTGGTGTAAATACCATCTTTATCTTTAAGAAGAGTTTTGTGTACATATGTACAATTTTCTCTGAAATTCCTTGACATCAATAAATTAATTTCAGATAGTACAATTTTATTCTTGCATTTTATGCAGAAGGAATTGTCTTAAAATTTATAGCTTTTAACATGATTAGTATTTTAAGAAACAAGTTAATAATTTTAGAAAATTTTTTAATTTAAATATGTTTCTTTGGTATTTAATAGTTAAAAAAAACTCTCCTTCAAGTATTAATTTAATAACTTTATATCTACAGAAAACTTCTTATTGATTGGTCATTCCAGCCTCGCATTAAAAATTTATTTTTCCGGACCATGGGATTAAATATACCGTGATTTTTTCATTTCTTATACATATGTTTTTAATCAATTCAAAAATTAAATTTTTTAGCATCACCATAGAGTGCGGAAAATTTAGTTTCTTTTCCTTATTGACTTGTAAGAAAGTCTTTATTATTTAATTTAAGCATTCTTACAATATAACTTGTAATACATAATTATAATTAGAATGCATAAATGTTACTTCTGTGTAATCTATTGCAATAAGGATACAAAAAATGTAACAATTGTGAATAAAAAAATAAAAATAAAAAATATATAAGAACATTGCTTAATTTTACCATCTACTAATTTTGCCATCCGGGAAATTTAACTACAGTAAATCCTCACTAATCTGGGCCCTATTATACCGAACTTCGATTAATACAGACAGTCATTTAGACCTTTCGTATTAGACCATTTGCATTATAGCCATACGTATATAGATATATACGTACTGTACAAATAAAAATCGAGCTAGGACAAAAATGTTTATTTGCGAAATCTCAGTCCATTGTTCAATAAATGACAACTAAAGTAAGACACAAAAGATGAATAGTTTCTTCCAACCAGTGACCGTGTCAAGTAAGGTTAGTGAAGATGAGCTTAGATTATCATGTTTGAAGTAGTTCTTCGTCTGATGTTTATTGTAAGCAAAATAATGTATGCAAATACCATACTTAATTAACTATGTAGTTTTATAATTCATTCTCTTGAATTCAAAGTGTAATTTTTACTGTGTATAGTAGTTTAAGTGCCTTGGCTCAATTTATAGGCTGTTTTGTTTAATCCATACTGCCATTAATTCGAAGGGCCTGAATTTTTTATTATTATGGATTAGTTAGGTTCTACTGTACTACAATTTTTTAGCTTTTTTAAATGATTGGGAAAGTTCTGATGGAGTCGTTAAGTTAGACATCAATGTAGACAATAAAATATCGATATTCTTCCACTTTTTAGTGTCTACAAATTACAACAACAGAATAAATACTTTTGTAAATTAAAACAACACTTTGCGCTATTTCAGCTACTGATTTTACAATTTAATAAAATTAATAATATTTACACACACCACACAGATGTATGTATGTATATATATATATATATATATATATATATATATATATATATACATACATACATACATATATGTTTGTATGTATCAGCTGAACAATGCAAGTCCTTCTAAATAAAGTCCTTGATTTTATAATTTACATTATAGATTGTAAATTAATTATCTTTTAAAATTAGCCATACAAATGTCACATTAACTTTATTCACGAATTCTTAAATCATGGAATTACGATTAAGGCGTGAAACCTCTATCCTAAATTTAGTATCATTTTCTTTAATATAAGATTTTTTAATCTTTTCAAAATATATTTAATAGAACATTTTAATGAAATTCGTTTTATTGATATCCACCAAAATTCATCACGCCAGAAGAAAATATTTGTATTTATCGTGAATATTCAAGAAAATGTGACCATAAGCGTCAATGAAATCATCATAATTATTTCTATATAAGATAATCTATATTATATAAAGAACTATATATTTGACAAACTGTCTTATTTTTTTGAAAATTTTATAATATGTGATTATTTACTTCCATACAGAATTTCCATTTTTAATTTTCCTTTCAATTATAAGTTTATATTTTCTACAGTCATTTAAATTGTACCAAAAATGCCATTCATTAATAACACACATATATGTTAACTTTTCTATGTATATTTCTGTAGAATAAAATATAAAACTAGTATTACTAACATATATTCCATATTTTACAGTTGAACTTCAGGCATATAATATAAAATCACTATTTTAAATTACTTTTAATTTAGAATGAAGATTTTACAAAACATTGGCAAAATGCTTTTATATTTACAAGATGTTCAATCCATAATGAGGACTATAAATTAACCCTACCTAACAATTTTATTTATTACAGAAACTGTAGTACAATTATAGTCTCTACTTATGCATAAAAATACATTTTAAATATTCCTATATTTCAAAACAATCAAAGAAATAAACCCCATTAAAATAAAAACAGAAAAGTTTACATTTAATACTAAATATTTGCCCACAGATTTCTATTATATTGCTGACAAGTTTGTTATACTTTTAATAATGTTGTATTTATGTTTTGTTAATTCTCTTTTATATGTCTATAATAAAAAATTGCTTTCATTTCATAAATGCTAAATATTTATGTATTGTTAATGAATTCTTATAGGTATGGACGGTATTGTAACTTCACTGCTTTGCTTATACACAAATTAATGCAATATGACAACCTAAAACTGTGTTTCACATCCTTAAATCTGTGAGCAGGTTTATAGCCAAGAGTAATTAATAATAAGTATGCGAGACTAACATTTCTTTATTATATTTTTGGTAACCAATTCATTTTTGACTGCATGGATGAACATTAAAATTATAGGCATTTCCTTAGACGCTATTGAAAGAGTTTCGTTTTTGTACGGGTTAAAATGTTATTGTTTTAAACTAAATGAAGCTTACTATTCAAAGCATGGACTTCCTGTTACTCTTGCGGAATATTCAAACTATCCATCACTTCATGCTTCAACATCCAATAATATTTTTCATCAGAGTTTAGTCTCAAACGTTACATTGTAAAAAATTTTTAAGAGACAAAAAAAGCACTCAACTCTGTTTGTAAATATTTATATCTTTTATTTTTTTTTAACATGCTTCAAAATGCGTTATGAATGACATTTCTTTCAGATGAAGCAGCGTTAAAATATTTTCATATTATTGTTTCATTGTTTACGATAATTTTAATTTGCTTCCAACGAGTGATTTTTTTTTTTTTTTTTTTTTTTTTTGGGAATTAGAATCATTTTTTTCTAAAGAATTTTTTGACGAATTTTTTTTTCGAAAAGTAAAAAATGTTTCACTTGAAAATATTTTATTTCAGAAACATTTTCTGAAAAGTTTCATCGATTCAAAAACTGACTAATTTTATTCAAAAACTCACATCAACCAAAAATAACACTTCTGTTTTTATTTCTTTTAAAATAGATTATTTTTTAATAGTAGGTATTGAGAATTACATTCATTGTGACTAGGGATTTTTAACTAGGATATTAAGGCAACATTTCCTAAATCGATTACCATATTAAGGAGAAGCATTGCTTTTCTCTTAGAATGTAAATTGAGAATCTAATCCAATTTTGATAGGTACAGTTTCAAAAAAAGTCCACAGAATAAATTTCCCTTATAGTTTTATAATGTGTTGTGTCATTGTTATCTTACATTTTTATGATAATTTGGCAAATTACGTGAAATGAAGAAGGCCAACATTCACTCTGTATTTATTGGTGTTTAACTACCTTGCTCAAGACATCAGAGATTAAGCGTTCTCTTTGAACTCAATCCCTAAACAAACAAATAAACAAAGGAAATAAAAACAAACTGCCCCTACATTCTCTTCGTTTGCAGTTAATGAAATAGTTGGCAAGAGACACGAAACAATGGGGAGAAAATAATTACAGCGAAAATATAGCAAATCTGCTGAGACCAAGTACTTGGGATGCGCCCTGCCTTGATAATTTTCCCTTTGCTGTTCAGCTGCGTTTTCAATGGAACTTTGTCGCTCTTTCTGAAGAAGTAGCGTTGGTGAGAGAGCGTTTATTTTTCCGCGACTACCGTAATTTAGCAAAAGAATGGAAAAAAAGGGTGATAAGAAACCTTCCAATTCAATAAAGGAGAATAACTATGTAAGTACTATTTCTTATTGAAATACCACAAATAGTATGTATCGTATTTTAGACAATAATTTGACTAATTACAAATAATAATATGTAGCTATAATAAAAATACTGGCAATATGAGTGCATTTATATATATATATATGTATATAATATAATATAATAAAAACAATTATTTGCTTAATCTGATGCAAAAATTGCATAATAATTTTAAGTAGAGCCTTTTTTTAAAAAATATAGCTAATAAAACAAATTTATTTTTCGTTGATATTGTTTTAAAGAAGGAAATAAGCTTAAAAATTGCAAATTAATACGATGAAGTTTGAACAAAACTATAATTCCTTACCTTTTTTCTTCTATAACTGGAATGAATTTGGAGATGGCCTATAATATTTTTAAACAAACAAACCTGTTTTTCCCTTATATTGATGAGGAAGCTGATTAATGATTGGAGAAATATTGAGGTATGTTTAAGTTTTTTTTCGTTTGATGGTTTCAAATTGATAAGTTACCAAAAATTGTCATTTAGGAAATTGTACAGTAATACTAAGAAGTGTTAAAGAAATATACTTATTTCTTTTTACATATAAACTAAAAGTAATTAAGAAATATTTTAAACAAAATATACTGGGAAATGAAATTAAATTATGTAACATGATTTTCTTAGTTATCAATTTGTCAAATATTATCCCATTTAAAAAAAATGTATGCATGAAGTACTATTCAATAGAAATTAATTAATCAAAAATATATTTTGGAATTAAAATATTTATAGAAAAATTTAAGAAAAACAGGAAAATGTATGAGATATTCAATAATATTCTCAAACGTATTTTAGAAGAAATTTCTGTATTATTGTTTCATTACTACCAATAGGACAACTGGCAATTAAAAAAAAAATTACAGTAGCAGCTGATTATATGAATTATGGTCCCAAAAAAAATGTTTTACGAGAAAATTTTAATTTTGAAATGTGTTCTAAAATATTTTATCCCACCTATTGTCTAGTAAGATAAAATTATAGAAATTAATGTGTGTGTGTGTGTGTTTGCGTGCACGTGTGTGTGTTTGCGTGCACGTGTGTGTGTTTGCGTGCACGTGTGTGTGTTTGCGTGCACGTGTGTGTGTTTGCGTGCACGTGTGCGTGTGTGTGTGTTGAGTATATTGAAGATAAAGATTTAGCAGTTTACTTTTGATGTAATAACAACTTTTATTGTTTAGAAAAGATTTGCAATTTTAGCAATTAATTTTATATAACACTGGAGTTAATATTTAAAAATGATTTTCCTTAGAATAAATAATAAATTCTGCTCTATGCATATGCAGATTCACGCTTTATATTTGCAAATTTCTAATGAAGTACATACTCAGAGCTTTAGAAATAACTGCAACACAACGCTGATGTTCTTCCACTGTTTTTTTTTTTTTTTTTTTTTTTTTAAAAAAATACGACATATTTATTCATTTCTTTTTATATTAGATAAAACTAAATGTTTTATTTAAAAAAATACTTTTATTGAGGCAAATGAATAACATTTTTAAATTTTATAAGGAAACCGTAATATATCTTTTAAGTTCAAACCCAAATTCAAACAGCTATAATACTTCGTAGCTCCAAAACTGTTTTTTTTTTCTTGTTTACTGCAATAAGTTTTTTACTATTTAAATGCTTGAAGCGAATGTTTTTATTTGGGGTCATATTTAGAAATTAAAACGCGCGAAATGACATTTAAAAATATTTTGCCATTGCTTTTACAATTAACGTTGCTTAGCTTAAGATAATATATTTTAATGCTTTGAAATCACTTAATATTTTTTAATATTAAAATATTACATTTTAACATTTAACTTATAAATATAATGCTGAAATTATTAAAGCAATAAATAACTGATTATCTGTGTACCTAAATTATTCAAAACTTCTCGAAATCTTATCTTCTGACCAGGAAAAAATAATTATTCTCAAGACAAAACCCTGAATATACCTCATTGTAATTTCCAGACAGCAATTAGTTTCAAAAAAACCATTACAAACTTCTGAGAATTTTTATGGTGAGATGTTTAAAGCTTTCGGGTCTCAATGAATTACCTCAAAGACTGAATGCGTAACATCTTAATTAACATTTCTACGAAGAACTTGGGACCCACTGCCAAAAATTCGAAACTTAAATCTTGCTTAAAGTTAGTTAATCAAAGACTTTCACGAGAAAAGGTAATTTATATTTGCTTTGTTCAGTAAAATATAATTAATGCACTGATATGTGAGATGATAAAATTTCAATTTATTTTTAAATATTAGGAATGTAATTTTCACATTCTTATTTTTTTCGTTATTTTATGATTAAAAAAAATGACAAAGGCTTACTATTGGTTTTCACACTCTGCATAATCTCTCAATTTCTTTCTATAGATTTGTGAGTAGAAAAAAAAATCTATTTCCTCAATTCTCTAGAAAAAGAAATCTAGATGATATTTCGCAGAAAATTCAAACATAATCATTAATTTGAATAAATTTTTAAAAAAAGGCCTTTGTATGACTATTTATAACTATCTAAATATATATTTTGAGTAACTGCGGTCAGTATGTTTTATTCGTTCTATGATTATTCAGTTTCAACAGTTTTCAAATGTTATTACAATACCGAAGCTTGCCGACTAAATTCCAAAATGCTGACGTAATATTTACATGATAAATAACCTCTGGCTTCTTCTCTCATAATGAATAATGAAATGTTAAAAGTACATATTTCATTTTTATATTTAGGAATAATTATCTTTAGGGCAACACTAGTAAAATGAGTGAAGAATTCAACATATAGAATACACTTGTGTAAAATAGTTGATAGATAAATGGACACTCAAAAATGTTTTCTTCCTTTAAGAACTCGTGCTTATTTCATAGATTGTATGGACTTCGTGCAAACTAAATAGCGCTTTACATCATCAGCTTTTGCCGATTATCATTACATTTAAAATCTATTTTCCATTCAGGTGCGCTTTGGTTACACTTTTTTAATCTTTTACGCATCATCAGCTTTTACCGATTATTATTACATTTAAAATGTACTTTCCATTCAGGTGCGCTTTGGTTACACTTTTTTATTCTTTTACACATCATCAGCTTTTACCGATTATCATTACATTTAAAATGAATTTTCCATTCAAGTGCATTTTGGTTACAATTTTTTCATCTTTGGCACATCATCACCTTTTACCGATTATCATTACATTTAAAATGTATTTTCCATTCAAATGCGCTTTGGTTACACTTTTTTCATCTTCATAAGAATATGATTCTAAACAATTTCCCACTGCCAACAAATTTACATTAAATAACTATGTAATGAACACTTTAATCGGAAAAGGGACTCACTTAAGACTAAATACATTAAATGAGAAAAAAAATGCAAGGATTAGAATAAGCTTAAAATTGAAACAATTTTATTAGTTTCCAATAAAAGATATTTCTATTTTAATAAGGTTTCATAAGTGAGAATATCTTGCTGTTTATTAAAAAATAGAATATGATCCACCTGTGGTTACAGGAATCATGCTTTAATAAACTTAGAAATGCATATATTTAAAGTCCTATATAAAAGTTTTCATTTTATTTGATTTTGTATTTATGCAAATACAGACGTTTGTAGTTTTCTTAACAAACTTGATACATAATATTAATCTATATCTAGTTGTAAATTTTAAATTAAAACTAAATTTTACATTCAGATATTTAGTTTTGGTATGAAATTTATGTCTTTTATATCAAGGAAGACATACATACCATGTTTCTTTCGTTAAATTATGCTAATTTTAAACTTTAAATATAAGCAGCGGGCTATTTTATACTACATAAAGCAGGAATAATTTTATAACGCAATTTAATGGTTAATGTATATTTTATGGTTTAATGGTAAATATATGATTAATTTATTATAGATTAATATTTAGAAAACTCATATATTATTTTTCGTATTTTCTAATAATATTTTATTTTAACAAATAATTAATTGATAACTTTAATCTTACTCAATACGAGTTACCTTAATATAGTTTTTCAGAAATTGTTTTGCTAAGAAATAAATTAACTATCAATACTTTTTTAACTACGTTTATCGTTTTATTTGAAGGAAACAATACTTATTCTTGTACAATTTTCTGCCTACCATTGTATAAAATTTTTATTTATTTATGTCTTATATCAGTTCAGATCTCGAAACTGCATGTGTTATAATCTTTCGGATTTATTTTTAAGGTATGGAACTTAATTAAGTATACCATTCTAAAAATAAAACACAAAATATGGTTATTACTCACTCTAAGCAATCCTCTTTGCCACAATTACTTAAAATTCAATACTAAAAGTATGCTAAAAGTCTATAAGGCAAAATGTATGTCAAAATCACAGAATGCCACTGTTAAGAAATTAAACTATTGCTTTAACATTATTTATAGGACAATGGACTTATTTTCCCTTTAATAATAAGTACAATACATTACAGAAATAAGTAAAAAAATAAAGCAATATATGTTTATTAACATTTTAGACTAATTTCTTTATGTTTCTTGTAAATATTATGCTTAAATATCAAACGTGAATCTAATTATTAAAGAAAGTAATATAGAAATAACTTTGGTAACAAAAATAAAATTGATGATTCAATTTAAAATAAGTTCAATTTCTGATTATATTAATAACTTAATTTCAGTAAACTTTTTGTGACATTTCTTTTAATCAAATATATGTGATCCAAAAAATATGTGGGAATAAATCTAATCTTTATTACTAAGTAGTAACATATCTTAATGATACACTAGACGAAAAGCATATTTATATGTATAAAAAATTTTCGAGAAGTTATTAATTTGGAAAGGATTATATAGACAATTTCAAAAGAATATACATATAATTCATTCATATGATTTTAATTTCTTTATTGCTTCTTCTGATTCTTCGTCGGATTATTTTTAAATAAAAAAAAATTAATTTAACCTTTTAAAAATAAAAACGAAAAACTTGCTTATTTTGCTTTCCTCTTTTGCTGTTGCTCAATAACCAATCCAAACTGAATACGTTCGAACATTTAAGTTCCAATTCTGGAATCACCGCTAACAAACAGAGGTAGTACTAACAGCTTTAATTATGTAAGATACAATGAAATAATATATCAATAATAAAAGTAAATATGTCTGAAGAATAGTTAAAAAAAATTTTTTTTAATAATCTGTTTCATCACTCTTTCTTTGTAGACATTGAGCTATCCTACCTGGCATACTTTATACTGGGTCTTCTAAACAATTTGCATCTACCTTATTTCATGCATCATAAATAGAGTTAACAAGATCTTCTAAATTTGAATATGTTTCCCATAATAATAATTTTTTCTTGCGAATATTCCCGAAACATTTTCAGTTACATTTAAATCAAGAGAATTCAGTGATAAAATCAAAATATTTTCTTTAATATTTTCAAATAACTTTTTTAAACCTTTGATGTGTGGGAAAATGCCCTATCTTAGGATATGAAGTTTAAACCTCTAAGGAGATAGCCGTATGTTGAAAGCTGTTGTTCTAATATTTTTATATATTTTTAGAGTTGATGCATTTTGAACACAGTCTAAATCAATTTTTCCACTTGCAAAAATTATACCTTAAACATAACAGAGTTTCTTTAAAAATGATAATTCACAACCAACGAACTTCTCTCCTTAATTCATATCAGTAGTGACTACAACCGTTAAGTGTGTTTATGTAGAGGTGTTTTCAAAAGTAAATATGACATTTTTTCATTTAATATTCTCCTACACTCATTTAATAATGATTTCCTTGCCTAAGAAACTGTGACATTTTGTTATGCTTAGTTTTCTACTGGTTTTTAGGAAATTTGGTCAAACAGCAAGTATTAAGAAAGCTTCAAACAGTCGAGCTAGATGTATTTTTATGGTACTCTATTGCAATTAGTCATGAAGACATCTTTTTTTTTTTTCAAAACAGCAAAAATAACGATATGCATCTTATCACAAGAAGTTAGAATGGATTTTGCTCTATTGACTTTTTTATTATTTTCCAAAATTCAGCATTTTTTTTAATTCCAGTTTCGTTTAACTTACTTTTTTTCCAGCATTTTAAAAACTAATTCTCACAAAAACTACTGGACCTTAAAACTTCATATTATCTCTGGATCTTCACTTGAAAAATCAGAAAATAATGTTTTCACCGAGTGTGTAACCACGTAGAGAGTGTATAAATGTTACTGAAGTTGAAACATCTTTTTCCTGGATTGGGGGAATAAAGTACTAATGAAAAATTTATATTTTATTCTGAAAATAATATGCGTATTTTTTAACGAATTATTTTAAGACATTTATCAAACAAATTATTGTTTTAAAGTGCGATATAATCATAATAAACGAGAGATAAAACATCACCCATAATTTATGGTTCTACGTATTAATTTCCCATTATAGTAAAAACAAAATGGGATTTATCTATTTAGAAAAAGTTGGGTAACTTTTCAGGTTTGTTTACAATTTTAACGCATTGTTTTGACAAACATTTTTTGGACGATATCTACCAGTCGTAAGGACTGTAATAGCTGTCTTGACATAACTATAAGGCCCCATAAAGAATACTTCGGATGTACAAATTAAATACTCCGAAAAGCTTTGTAATTCCCAGAATATTGATACTGACGATAGATTGCTTTCATGTCTGGCAATTTCTCTATGTCATTTGAATTTGACAAGACTAATATAGCTATGGAACTAGACAAAAAGCTCAGGTGCATCTGGATTATGCATTAATTGCTTGTTTTGCATAAATCTACTTCATAAATTGGGCCATCTTCTAGTTACGTAAAAGTATTTTTTTGAAAAAAAAATACTTATTTCCTGTTTTTGGTATGTGCGAAAATCCCTAATTTTTATAATTTTTTGTTAGATTTCACAAATTTATCATACCTTTAAACAATTTTAATTTAATTTGCTGCTCTACTAGCACATTCTGCACACGAGAGCTAATTTGCAGAGAATTATAGTTTAAAGTGGTTCCTAAATCACTCAACAATCCTTTCCTTGGTAGAAATAAAACTCACGAATCGTTGAATTTCTCAACTGTTCCCCAACAGCTACCATGAATACAAATCAACTGACTTATAAAACACATCAAAACTGCCATTTAAAACAATAAAAATTAAATATTTTAACAGTTCAAACCTCAAGTATTAAAAAAAGCTGTTTCTTAAATCAATAAATGCGGGAAAAGGAGTGAAAGGGGACCTAAAAATGTGCTCTGAAAAAGAAAGCATAAATGCGGACTAGGAAAATATGAAGAATATGGTAAAAATATTTGGTGGTGAAAGCTGTTTGCTTCAAAAGCTTTATAGAAGTTATTCCAAGCCACATCAAAGTTGTTTCAATACAGCATTGTTAAATATTAAAAATAGAATATAAACAAGAAAGCCCGAAAGCAAATGCGACTTTTTTGAGATTATCTCTGATTCGTCTGAATTGTGATGGCTACAAAATATTTAATTATTTAGCATTAAATATTTTCAATAAGTGTGAAAATACTTATTTATCATAAAACTTTCAGCAGTGCTCAGGTATTTATAAGAGTTTTAAATAATTCTTTTTCATACAATGTTAAAATGTAAATTGATTAAGGGTCAAAATTTGATTTCCTGTCATGGATAAATCTGAATTCAATCTTAATAAAAAAAAAAGCGTATGGCTTTACTTTTTTATTAAAAATTCTGCTTTACTAAAAAGCTAATCTATGTACTAATGAGCTATTTAATTTTATTGAAATCAGTAGTAGTTAATTTATGTCTTACACTTTACAAGTAACACTATTTTAATTTCATTTCCGTTAAAGGTAAACCCGTTTAGGTTCTAAATCCTCATATGTATCAATACGGTGAAACTGTTGGCTAATATTTATAAATAACAATAAAATGACGTTTTTTCAGAGCTATGTATGTGAAGGTTATTTTAATATCGCTTTCTTAAATTGATGTAAAATATACGTTCTCCAAATGGGTTAAATTTTAATCAAAATAAATATTATTTGTTTTCATTATTATGTGTTTCGCACTAGTTATATTCATAATTTTTGACAATTACAATAATTTATTAATTTAATCAAGAAAGGCATCGTTTCCAGCTTTTTGGTTGTGTTTTTAGGTAAGCGCTCGTCATATCTTTTGTTGTCATAAATTAAATATAGATGGCAGCACAAAAAGTGAAAGTTCTATTTTTGAATTGGAAACATTTATGCATATATGCAAATAATTTCTGAGGAATTTTAAAGTAATTTTATTTATTCATAAAATAAAAATAAAAATTAAACCAAATCCTTTACTTTATCATTTTTAAATTACATTCAAATTTATAAAAACATTTCCTTAAGAAAATACTCATTTTGGTTTGATAAAATCCTTAAACTATTAAAAACTGCAAAAGGAATTGAAATAATTTTTAAATGTACTTTTAGTTATAAAATTTGAGTTATTCTAATCAAATAAATAAAACTGAAAATTATTTATTGCTATGAATAAAATAAGAATTTCACGCTAAAATATTTGTTTCAAATTTTGCATATATCTGAATAATATGAAAACATTTAATTTACAGTTCACATAAAAATTTCTTCTTTGAACCATTTTTCCCTTCAAATTAATGTGCTATAATTTGGCAGTCAATTGTATCATATAATTAGCAATTATTTTTTTATTTCTATTAGGAGTTAATTCGGTTTTTAATTGTTATCTTTCATTTTCATTAAAGTACACTGGTGTGCAAAACTTAAGTAACAATGCAAATTTTAAGCAGATTGCCATGAACTTGCATAAAAGGAGCTTTTGTGATCAGTGCAATGAACACGTAATTCAGTAGAAAGGTCATGCGTATGCAAATATCAGTGGCAAAACGTCAGAGGTGACGTGAGCGTATGCAAGAGGCGTGAGCAGTTCAAGCCTACAATAAAGGAAGAACAAAGGACCAATTAAAGACTTTCGTTTCAAGTGCAAGTGAGTGTGTCCGTGAAATATGCCTATAAGAAATCATTTGGACAACTTCACACTTGAAAGAGTGATTGAAAAAATGGAGGAGGGGTGTAGTGTGACTAGTGCAGCTGAAGGGTTCGGAAACAGCAAAAGTGTCGTTTCGCGGACTTGGAAAGCCTTCAGAACCACAGATACAACTGTTCGAAAGGTTGGTGGTGGCCGCCCCAGGAAAACAACTGCAGTGGATAACAGCTATATCATCCTGCAGGCAAAAAAAAACCAGAAACAAGTCAGGAAGCGCCATTGCTTAGCAACTGTGTACAGCGATGGGGCGACAAGTGTCGCGGTTTGCTGTGGCCAGATGCATTCACAAGGTGGCCTATTCGCCCGCTGTTCTGAACGCTGCATTCCGTTGACAGCTCGCCATCGGCGGCACCGTTTAGAATGGTGCAAAGAGCACAAAAACAGGATATCTGATCAATGGAGTTACGTCTTCTTCACAGATGAGAGTCGTTTCAGTGCCGTAAGGAATTCTCAACTCCAGTTGATTTGGAGAGAGGTTGGAACATGGTTTCATCCCAGTAACATAACAGAACGAGACAGTTATGGTGATCCTGGAGTTATCGTCTAGGGAAACATTATGCTAAACGGGCGGACTGAGCTCCACGTTTTCGACAGAGGTTCTGTAACCGGAGATCGCTCTATTGTCTGAAAGTTACCCTTCCCCATGTTCGTCTGTTCCGAGGTGCCATTGAAGCAGATTTCATTTTTATGGGTGACAGTGCATGGCCACATCGGACTCATGCTGTTCAGCAGCTACTGGAAAGTGAAGACATCACCCGAATGGATTAGCCCGTATACTTCCCTGATTTAAATCCCATAGAACATGTGTGGGATGCTATGAGGAGACCCATTGCGGCACGACTGCATCCCCCGGGGAACACGCAGCAATTGAAACAAATGCTGAATGAGGCACTCTTACCGCTGATTGCTGATTGGGGATGCTGATTGAATCACGCTTACCGCAAGAATTGCTGGACAATCTGGTGCTGAGTATGGAGAGACGGTGCGAAACAACCAGTGCAGTAAGGTGAGGGCATATCCCATACTAAGGAACATCTGTTTGTTATTGTTCCTCTTGGACAGATGATCTTGTACAGGAATACTACGAGTTCAATATAGCCTATTTTTGTTTGAATCCATACTGTATGCATTGTATTCATTTTTGTACTTAAAGGATGACTATGCTTTCGTCATCCTTTAAGTACAAAATGATGTGTCTCATGTCTGAATTTCATGTCCCTCAGATGATTTCTTGCGGAGTTATGGCAGAAAAACTACCTGTTGCTTAAGTTTTACACACCAGTGTATAAGAGATTCCCTTTTGTTTTATAATTTTTTATATATTAATTATATAATTTCTTATTAATATTATTATTGCCTCGCGGAAGATTTTTTTTTCAGAAATTGTTATTTATTTTACTTTGATTTTAAAAATATGAAAAAATTAACAGCATTAAAATCTAATCGTGAAACACATTTATTTTGCAATTATAAGTTTCTCAAATTTCAGAATCATCAGCTTTTTCAAAAGTAAATTAAGCTTTTAAAGCACACTTACGTTCTGTGGTCTTAAAGACTTTACATAATAATTGGAATTCAAAGCTGGGAATATTTGAATTCTTAAAGCTAGAAAAAAGAAGACATAAGATACAAGACTCAAAATCTCGTATCTTAAAATATATTTTATGACTTATATTTTTCAAATCCTATGTTAAAAATGAATAAAAAATAACATATTTAACCCAACATTTCAATAAGATTATATTTCATACTTCACTATTAATAAAAAAATATCTAAAATATATTATAGATATTTATTGATGTATCCTTCAATAAATATGTAAAGTATATTTAATTCAGCAATACCGAATTAAACTCCTGTTTATCGGTATGAAATACAAGTCTAACATTTCTTTTTTATATGACCATATGTTCTCTGTGAATTCCATGCATGTGAATCAAAATTTTAAAATAATCAGTATCAACTCTTTCTCAAAAATAATTTAAAATTACTGAGTCATTTTATCATAGCAAAGTGACCCCATGAGTAAAATTAAAAGCTCAACAATATATATATATATTGAATAAATATATAAATGCTTTGATTTATATTTAAAATAATTTTTTTAAAGATTTACACAAAGTAATTTTTAACTGTACTAGAGCTAAAAATTACTTTGCGGCATAATATAAATAAAATACAAATGCCTTAGTGGGAAAACTGCAATTACATTCATAAATACATAAGCACTTTTTTCTCAGATTTTGAAAGGTTCTTATAATATTTTTCTCATAACATGTGCAGAATTGAATTTCAACTATAATGAATGCCATCAAAAGATTTTGATGAATTCAAATAGAAGTGTTAACGAGCAAAGAGAAGTTGAATACATCGAATAATTAATAAAATATGAACACTTGTGCGGTGTTCAGATTCAATTTTCAATACGGATGTCCAGATTCAAACTTTGCTTGAGGTAAATTATTTTACTTGAGTTAGCATTTGTATGAAATACTTTATTGTGCTTGTGCGAATCAAAATAACTTTTCCCATTTTAATAATCTATTAAATGACTAGTGTAAATTGTATTTTTATACTTAAAAATTAGATGATAAATATTCAGGAAAATAACTATGATTTTCTATTATTTTCTGAAAGCAGTTGGATGATAAAGAATCCTTCTATAATTACATGTGTTGTTCCATCTATAAATCTTAAGACATATAATCAAAATTGAGTGAAATTTGTGCATATTTATTTATTTATAAATATTAAGTCGGAAAGTATAAAGTAAACAAGAAATCTCTTGTCGTTTTCGCGTTGCCATTGAATAAAGTGAGAATAAGTATGCAAATTAATGTATAATTTAGTTGAGACACCTGGCATTCCAGACTAGGAATATCAGTCGTTATAAAAGTAGGTCAACCATCAAGCGTAACTCATACAGTGGCGAAGAGGAATGGAAGTGTCTAAGGAGCTCCTTCTGTGTTCTTTGCTTTACGACTTCATCAGCTGCGGCATCAAGTCACCGAATCTGTCAAGCGTTTGAAGATAGTGCTGTGAATGAACGCATGGCAAGTCATTTTTTTTCACAAATTCAGTTCGAGAGATTTTTTCTTCTAAGTTGAAGCTGGTGTTTGGTATAATAGTCGCCAAGAGATTCACTAGCAGTTCCATCAACGGGCTAAACAGTCCCTGTGGACCTGTACTTGCAGCAATTGGAACGTGTACAACAAGCATTTTAACAGAAGAAGCCATCGCTGGTTAATCGCAAGAGTGTAGACATTCTTGGCCGATAACACGAGGCGGAATGTCGCTTGGCTGGCCAAGAATACCATATAGCGACTTATTTGGGAGACTTGTGCCATCCTTCTTACTGATTTGACCTTGTATCATCGGATTACCATCTATTCCGTTCTCTGCACCTTTTCTTGGTGAAAAATCCTTTACCAATGACGCAGACTTGTACCAAGCACTCACGAACATCTTTGAGTCCAAAACCCCTGAATGCAAGGAGGCTGCACAACTGGAGACACGTTGGCAGAAAGTGCTGAACACCGATAATGATTACTTCGAAGACTAACAATAGGCAACACTTATCGTTGATCAGGTAATTTTAGTTTATTAAAAATGGCAAGAGCTTTCTTGTTTACCTTGTAGATTCTTTGACAATAGCATCAAAATCTTTTTCTTAATTAGAGTTCTGAACGAACCAAAAATTCAAGACAGACTTCATCAAAACTGGTTAAACAATGGATCCAGTACATTTACATTTCCCTTTTCACAACTTAAGCAGCACAAAAATCAAGGCTCAGCTTAAGGGCTTTGACTTTTTCACTGATTAAGATGTAAAATAAACTCAAACGTAAGCTATTTAACAGATTCACGTAGTTTGTAACGAAAAATATTAAAAACATATTAAAGTTTTTTTAATTCCCCACAAAAATTCTGATTTTTAAGACAGCTTTCACTGTAATTCATTAAACTAAAATAAATAAATAAATGCTAACAAAGACTTACTGTACCACATTAATAAGATATAGTTCTAAAAGTAAATAAGAAAAATTTATAATAAATGTTAGAAAAGAACATATGTCAATCTGATATAACCTAGCTAGTTTTCATTTCGAATGCAAAGCTGATGAACCTCTAAGCTGCACAACCTAATAATTTTTCATTATATTCCTTAAAAATTAAACTAAATTTTACATGATAGTGGAAAATTGATTTTTTGATCAGTGGTGCATGATAAATTTTAAAACTTTCACTTTGTGATGAAATATTTTGAAAAATTAACAAAAAAATGTGGTACGTAGAGTTTTTTCAGAACTTTTATAATATTCAATCGGAATCTTTTTATTATGTAACCTTAACTTGAGTTGATTAACAATGTGTAAAAAAAGCATTTTATCCTTCTTTTATGAGGAGAACAAAATTCGATTGTATTATAGCATTTTAACCATTATTTAAAATAGCAGTTATTTTATAATAGTAATATAAAGCTGTTTCATTTTGTTAATTTATCTAAAATTGACATTAAACTGTTAAAATCTTTGCATGCTATAAGGAAAAAAATATGGAAAAATTATTGACTAAAATAATGTATATATACGAATTATATATTATATTGGATCTTAAAAAGTAAGCTGTCATTCATTAATAAATTTAAGGAATACACACGTAATCAGCCAAAAACTAGCAGAGTTAAAATTCTGCTTGTCTCTTTCAAATTCATGGTGTTTTCGAAGAGAACTGCGGCCGATAGCTCTTCCCCGTCTTGAAATAACTTCATCCTGCTCCTCTTCTCTCAAGAAAGAGTGGTTCTAAAGGTTGCAACATTTGACACTTTATCTTTTACACCATTATAAGAAATTTAGTTGGGCAAAAGAAAAAAGTCAATAGAGAAATAAGGAGTTAAAATTTGTATTCCAAAAGGCAATTAATTCTTCAAAAATTGCATACCGTAAAGTGAAAAAATTTCAATTAAAAATGCTTTAATGAAAACTTATGATAACATTAAAATTCTAAATTGAAAAGTAATAAAGTAATAAAAACAAATGTTTTTTGTTTTTGTTTTGAGTTCATTTCCCACTTGCTTCGTTGATATTTATAATATTTCGGAATTCGCTTTCAGGGCCAGTCCAATTTACCTGCAGGTTCATAAGTGACATTTGAAAGTCTAACTTAGCTAATGGACTAATCTTATCTAATTTTGGATAAAATTAATAACTGTTACCCTTTAATTAACACTAATTTTTAAAAAAACCTAACATATAATTTGAAAATTAAATAATCATCTTCAAGCAAAACTTAAAGAAATCATTTTTTTTAATTATCTTCTGAACATTGTGTTCTTCCTTTTTCGAATTATTTGCTTATCATATCTTTAATCACATAGGCTTATATATATTTCTTATATGCTTTATTTCCTATGTTTTAGGCACGTGTATAAATAATATGAATTGTTGGTTTATTGTGTGTGTATATATATTATAAATTTATATATATTCTTTTTAGCTAACTTATGCTTCAGCCCAATTGAGCTATCAAATAAGAAATGCATTTCATTGAAAATAATTCAATACATATGGCTTGATATAATTTGTGGAAGTGTTTAAACTATTAATTATATTCATTGCCCTTAACAACGCTTTCTTTCTCTCAGTTTAAAAGGAATAAAAAAAGTAAGTTATTTTCTAACAAAATTTACTAGTAGCAGAATTCTTCAAAACATAGCTTTAAGTTACGCCAAGACAATCTCTGTTGGCGAAACGAGTCTTAAGCCAACCCTAAACTCTATTCTCGTGCCAAAAAGTTGGAGAGTAGAATTTTTGAATTTTTTTTTTTCTCTCTGTTCTACAAGCAAAAGCCCAGTGCTATTTCTATTGAAAGAATTGTCATTCCTATTGAAAAAAAATATTTCCGGTGTGTTTTGCCAAACAATTGTAGGTATAAAACCCGTTGTTTTTAGCCATGACAGATTTCCGTAGACTTTCGATGTGGGCCGATGTGTCTTCTGCTGCCATCACTGGTTTTAAAGACAAAGACCAGTCATCACTCGCCGGGAGAAATGGATTCGTTCCTTCGGCGGTAGGATAAAATTAAAATTAGCATCAGACATTTTGATTTATTAATATTTTACCCTTAATTTTTTTTATATTTTGACCATATAATATTTTTTTGACAATGTATTCTAAAAACTTGTTTTCAACTGTCTATCAATTAATGATAAATTTCATAAGTTTTATATTCAATATATATATATATATATATATATATATATATATATATATATATATATATATATATATATATATATATAACCTAATTTTTTAAATTGTAAAATTAAATTTAAAAAATTCTATTTTAAATTATATTTTTATTTTAAGAAGAAAAATATTTGCCAATTATCTAATAATCTTTTTGTTTAATGTAATTTATTGAAAATCGCTTATTATTTTTGTGTATTCATTCTATAATTATTTACTTTTCTTAATAAAATCTAAAGCTAAGTACTTTAAGTAATCAAATATCTTGAACCTTGTGTAATTGTGTGTACATTATGTCATTAATTATTATTTAATTTTACTTATTATATAAAAACTATCCCGTTTCTAGCGTTCTTATTTTTAAAATGACTAGTGAAAATACATTGTTTTAAAATTTTCCAATAAAATTAACAAAATTTTAATAAAGACCTTTTCCTTTTATCTCTTTACTATTAATAAGGAACAACCGTAGTTTACTCAGAAATATAACTTATTACAACTTACAAATTTAATAAGTGCAAAATGTGTGACAATGTCTTTTTCATATTTTTATCAATCTGTTTAAGTTACGACCAAGTAAAATTATACAAAATAGTGTTTAATTAAGATGTAATCTTAGAAATAAAATATTGAAATGACTTAGTATTTTCAGCATTTATTAAATGTATGTGAAATTAACCAATTTATACTTTCATTACTTCCAATGATATCAAATTTATGTAAAATTAATTAATTCTTAATTTATGCTTAAATACTAATATTTCATTCTTTCAAAATTGTAATATTTAAGATCAAGTTACGAATTCTTATTTAATTAATGAAAACACAAATTACTTAGCAAAAATTTTATATTCCTTTAAATTTATCATGGAATTGAAATTTAAAATTTTTAAAAATAAATTATAAAATACAGGCAGAGAGTAATTAGTGAATATTTAATAAATGCTGATCTAAATAAATTAATAAAAAATTAGTTTTGTATGGTAACACTATGTCACTATTTAGTCACATGCAATTGTTATTTATGATGTCCAAATCTTAAAGCATAATTATATGGTTACACACAAATTTAGTAAATATCTATTTTAATAGCTTATTAAGAAACATATAACATATACATTAATAGCTTAATAATAAGAAACATTTGTTTTATATATATGTGTGTATATATCACACCCACACAAAAAGCAGCTGTCATTATTTCTTTTCAATGAGAAAATAAAGCTACCATTGAAACATGAAGAAAAAGTCAAAAAGCTAAATTTGTGACGTAATATCAAAGGTATTTGATTGAGGCATGACAGAAAATTTGATTTGTTGAAAATTTGACAGGCAAATGTGCTATTCATGAAAACCATAATTTGATACATTTTACGAAATTTTCTACAGCGCAAAATAAAAAAGAATATTTCTGACTTGTAGCATATTTGGACATCTTCCAAATAAGAATCTACTAGGTTTCAATGCAGTTCATAATAATTACCAACCAATTCCAATTTTGTGGAAATAATAAACACAGTGAATGTATATAATATATTCACTGTGTTTAACATATTTCTAAATATTGTCATGGAAATTCTTTTAATATTCTAAGATTTATGAAATTTATGAATATTCGCGCGCGCGCGAGGAAAGTAGATTCCTTTAGAATTGAATTCTATGTTAACATACTCCATGTTAATTCTATAACAATTGTTTTACTACAAACAATATCTTATTAAAAGCAAAATGTGCTTAGGGACTTATTCACTAATTTATCATGTCTCTCTCATCAGTAGAAGGGCAATTATAAAAGGAAATATTTAATTATAGGAAAGTTTCTAATGATTTTTGTTTGCGCTTCAGATTTTATGGTTACACGAGAAATAATTCCTAAATTTTGGAATATCTCGATACTAGAATTCATTGTATAAACGATTCACTGTAACTGAATGATGTGCAATGAAAGTTATTGGTGTTAGAACATTTTGGTTGGTTGAAACATAGTCTTCAAAGTTAAGTATGAGATCCGAATATGAGACTAGAGCAATAGAAAATAGTTTTACTGTCTGAGCAGTGTATTTTCTTCAGTTTATGGACAATTTTTGTGATCCTCTTTGTAAATAATCCAGCTGTTATCTCATAACTCAGTGATTATGTCAGTAAATACCATAAATACAAACTTTGCCACTTACTTGTCAAAGCTGTAAGACAGAGAATGATGTGTATGCTAAAAGCTGCATACATATATATATATATATATACACATATATATATATATATATATATATATATATATATATATATATATATATATGTATATATATATATATATATATATATATATATATATATATATATATATATATATATATATGTATATATATATATATATATGTATATATATATATATATATATATAGTCTAGTGAGTGTTTGGAAAATTTCTAAGCACCCACCAGACCTAAAAACAACATGTGAATACTGCCAGATATCTAAAAAATACCCACCTAGAAGGCAAAATACTATGAGAAGAATTATATATGAGTTCTTCCGTTGTTGGCTACCGGCTACGTGATGTCAAATTAAAAAATTAAATTGAGTACTTTTTTATAATAAATTCTAAATTTGTCTTATAACTATTCCCTTTTTCACTTAAATATTGATATTGGTTTCATTCAAACAAAGTTAAAAATCTTAAAGGATTTTTTTTCAATGTTATAAATACTCCTCGAATCATACTGACACTCAAGATAATGTATGTTGATTTATAGATCGACTTACTGCCATTTTTTACGCCTACGGCTTAAAGAGGATTCTGAAATATTACAAGAATCTACAGTGAAGGTGGGAATCAAACCAACAAACTGCTAAATGCTAACCATTCACTACCAACTCTATAACTTGCAGGAGATATTTCGAATTGGACTAAAGTTATTATAGTTTGAAATATTATAATTTGTAAATCTGGGGAACATTAAATCATAAGATTCGTTTTAAGTAAATCAGTTGAGTAAATAATAAAAATATATATATATATATATTTTTCAGAATATGATATGATAGTTTCGATTGTATTTTTATATATAAGTAGACAATAATCTAAGTTATAATTATTGCATTCTTATTCAAATCAGAAAATAATTTTTTAATGAATTTTCATCACAAAGAACATTAATTTTTCAAGGACTTTTTTAATGAGTCGTATTAATATATGTGTGAGGAAAATAATTAGGAATTATCTGTTTTTAAGAGAATGAAAGTCATATAAGCGTTTTTTTATATTTAACCATTTTATAAAATAATTTCATAAATTATAAACTTTAATTATTTTTTAAACACTATTACTAAAATAACATTTATATGTTAAATAAAAAAATGCTTGACTTCTAAAACAAGAATATAATAGATACTTAAATTATGTCAACTTAATTAAATTTCATTACATTTCTCAACTGATTAATCTTAAAAAAATTTGCTATTTAAATTAAATTTTTTATTCAAATTTAAAAATATTGTGTTGCATTAAAAACTTAAATAAACTCATGTTATATAAAATTGAAACATTTAAAGGCACAAATTTCAAATAACATTTTAAAATCCTCAGATGTTTGAGAAACTGATAAATATCAATTACATCAGTTTCCCTGTTTTATATTTAAACTATAGACATTTCGGGATATTAAATTATCATAAATCAAATTATTATTTATTTTGCTCCTGTTTTAAATCAAGTAATTATTCTACACTTACAAATCAAGCAATCATTCTATACCTAAAATACATGACTACACATTAATTTCTAATAAAAAAATTGTTGTTTCAAAAATCGTTTTTTTTTTTTTCGTGGGGGGGGAGGGAGTAGATTTACTTTTTTTAGTTTCATCGAAGACTGTAAATTACATTCGACATACAAATGTAAAGTTTCCAAATGGAGACAAAACTTAAATTACAAATTATTAGTTTTTCATTTTTAACAAATAGGTAATAATTATCTGAAATATAACATATTAAAAATAAAATTCGAAATATTTAGAAAAAGACCATATGAAAGTTATTACTTCATATTTGGACTCTCAAAACATTAGATGCATTCAAAAAATCGTATGTGTGAATGCCTAATTTTTCAGCAGAATGCTCTAAGAGTAAATAACTTCTGCTCCATTATCAGATTAAAACAGGAAAATAAAGTATTCAATATCCTTAATAAAAATTATGATTCCCACTACCTTGTTGTAAAATAACTGCATTCATTTTGATGTGAAAAATAACAGTACTTTAAGTAGTAGGTTAAAACTATTAAGAAAACTCGTAAAGTTATAAAATTTACAGCAAGAGTTTATTCTAAAATGGATTGTACAAAGTGACTGAAGGCAAAAATTGATTCACATATCTCAATAGTTATTAGAAATATTTATTATTCCCACTATTTATAAGAATTATATATAGAAGAAATTGAAAAAAATAATCTAATTTAGGAAAATATTAATACTTACTAGTTCAGTTTAGCAGCAGAATATCCACTATCAGTTTCCTCAATCTGTAGGCCTCGAAGTAAATGAATGACTGTATAGGTGTTTTTAGCAGAGCAGAAGAACAGGTCAAATGTCTTTTGCAACCATGATATGAGAGGTTCCATAAGGGAAAATTATAAACAGTCACCAGAGGGTAGAAACAGTAAAGTCGCTTTTTCACTCCCTTGTTCCGTCACACTATATATAGACCGGTAAAATGAGAGATTAATCCGCGATTATCTATAACACAACTTGGGATTATTTATAATCACTATTAAATTTGGTAAATGTGATGAATTATCGAATATTTATCTCATTTATCGGTTACTTTATAAAATCTGCAACTCGTAATGAAGAATTGAATAAGCTTAAATTATTTTGAAAAGAGTAACAAAATCTTAATTCGAAAAAATA